>CM076684.1:6583750-7303125 GCA_038501925.1 Xenopus petersii | reverse complement strand
TCATTGACCATCCGATACATCGACTCTTACCTGCTGGGGAATTACGGAACAGCTCGCGACAAGCAGAGTCCAAAACGTTACTCCCAGACACATGAGGGTCCACTGGCTGATCTGATCCGATAGATGTCCAAAGAATGGAGTGACCAAGGTAAAAACAAAAGCAAAACCTGAAGGAAGAGAGAGAATATTGTGAGCTTCAGACATGGACCAAGCCCACGACTGGCTAAAAGAGACAGATAGAAAGAGGGAATGATAAGTATATCCATAAGAGAGAAAGTCCAAGGAATGTGACCTTACCTGTTTCTACTCTCGCAACTTTGTCAAAGGAGATTTCATATTCTGCTTCAATCAACGGCATAACACCTGTAAGAGGAACAAAGTACCATATGGACACGTTAGTACAGCTAGTGAAGTGGTTCTGTTACCTTCAGAAAATGTATTTCTTCCTTCCAGCCCCTGTCTTACTTTCAGCTAGATATGTGTCCGTGTAATGGACGAATTTGATCACGAGAAGTATGGCCAGCGTAACCTTCGCACAGAGGAGTGTAAACGGTGCCCTTCTCTCTTTTTCCCCTTTCTCTATGTCGATCGGGACAGGATCACATGCCTGTTTTGATCTAATGCAAAGTTTTCTGAAGAAGTTCATATTTCTACAATTAAAATCAGAAGAGAAATGACAATTGAATTATTTAATTTTGCATTTGGTGAGTCTCAACAGATAAATCAGAATACAATGTAGATGCGCTCTCACAAAATGGTTTTGTATGAACGTGATGTCAGAGAGCAGCCACATTATACCAACAGATGCACCTTCTTGAAATACTACCCACAAATTAAAGATCCTTACCCTTAATTGGCAAATGAGTGAAACGCCATTCTAATATAAAAGATGTTTTTAAAAAATGAATTTCAGGAAATTCACTGCTAGGGTTTAGTCCAGCAGTGAAATTCCTGAAATGACCAGTGCCTTAAGTAGGTCACAGACATTATGACATCACAATGTAACGTGACCATAGCAACCAGTTACTGAGTTGGCACTTTGCCAATAATAATTGTAATAAGTACATCACTGACATTATGACATTATAATGTAACGCTACCATAGCAACCTGTTGCTGAGTTGGCACTTTGCCAATAATAATTGTAATAAATAGGTCACTGACATTGTGACATCATAATGTAATGTTACAATAGCTACTGAGTATGAATATGAACAAAGTATGAACTTTGCCAATAATAATTCTAACACATAAAGCACAGGCCTAGTTATAATGCATAAATACTGTATTTGAGAAGAAGTTGAAGATTCTTAACCTTTAACCTTTTTATGAGTCAAACGCTATTCTAAAAAAAAGATGTTATTTAAAAATAATGATTTTCAGAAAAGTCACTGCTGGGGTTTCGTCCAGCAGTGAAAATCCTGAAATGACCAGATGTCGTCAGCACTGGCTTAAGTAGGTCCCAGACATTATGACAGTACCGACTGATATGACATCACAATGTAATGCTACTATAGCAACCAATTGCTGCCTTGGCACGTTGCCATCAAAGGGTGAAATTTCACTTTCACCCTCTGATAAATTACGCCTTTAAAAATCCCATAGAAATGAATGGAGAGTGGCGGAATTTCACTCTAGCAGACTGTGGCGAAAATTAACTTCACTCTTTGATTAATAGACCCCTATCTATGAGAAGTTGAATATTCTTACCCTTTGTTGGCAAATGAGCGAAATGTCATTCTAATAAAAAAGATGTTATTAAAAAATAAATAATTTCAGAAAATCCACTGCTGGTGTTTAGTCCAGTAGTGAAAATCCTGAAATGACCAGTAGTCTTGTTGGCACTGACTTAAGTAGGTTACTGACATTATGACATTGTCAACTCATATGACATCATATGATGCAATGTTGCCATAGCAACCAATTGCTGCCTTGGCACTTTGCCATATATGGTCACATAACATATATCACAATGTAACGCTACCATAGCAACCAGTTGCTGAGTTGGCACTTTGCCAATAATAATTGTAATAAGTAGGTCACTGACATTGTGACATCATAATGTAAAATTACCATAGCAACCAGTTGCTGAGTTGGCACTTTGCCAATAATAATTATAACACATAAAGCACATGCATAGTTATAATGCATAAATACTCTATATGAGCAGAAGTTGAATATTCTTACCCTTTGTTGGCAAATGAGCGAAACGTCATTCTAATATAAAAGATGTTATTTAAAAAAATGAATTTCAGAAAATTCACTGCTTGTGTTTAGTCCAGCAGTAAAAATCCTGAAATGACCAGTAGTCTTGTTGGCACTGACTAAAGTAGGTCACTGACATTATGACATCACCAACTGAAATGACATCACAATGTAATGCTGCCATAGCAACCAATTGCTGCCTTGGCACTTTGCCATATAAGGTCACATAACATCCCATAACATTTATCATAAATTAACGCTACAATAGCAACCAGTTGCTGAGTTGGCACTTTACCAATAATAATTCTAACACATAAAGCACAGGCCTAGTTATAACGCATAAATACTCTATATGAGAAGAAGTTGAAGATTATTACCCTTTGTTGGAAAATAAGCAAAACGCCATTCTAATATAAAATATGTTATTAAAAAAAAATGTATTTCAGAAAGTTCACTGCTGGTATTTAGTCCAGTAGTGAAAATCCTGAAATTACCACTTGTCTTGATGGTACTGACTTCAGTAGGTTACTGACATTATGACATTGTCAACTCATATGACATCATATGATGCAATGTTGCCATAGCAAACAATCGCTGCCCTGACACTTTGCCATATATGGTCACATAACATCCCATAACATATATCACAATGTAACGTTACCATAGCAACCAGTTGCTGAGTTGGCACTTTGCCAATAATAATTATAACACATAAAGCACAAGCCTAGTTATAATGCATAAATACTCTATATGAGAAGAAGTTGAATATTCTTACCCTTTGTTGGAAAATAAGCGAAATGTCATTCTAATATAAAAGATGTTATTTAAAAAAATGAATTTCAGAAAATTCACTGCTTGTGTTTAGTCCAGCAGTAAAAATCCTGAAATGACCAGTAGTCTTGTTGGCACTGACTAAAGTAGGTCACTGACATTATGACATCACCAACTGAAATGACATCACAATTTAATGCTGCCATAGCAACCAATTGCTGCCTTGGCACTTTGCCATATAAGGTCACATAACATCCCATAACATTTATTATAAATTAACGCTACCATAGCAACCAGTTGCTGAGTTGGCACTTTACCAATAATAATTATAACACATAAAGCACAAGCCTAGTTATAATGCATAAATACTCTATATGAGAAGAAGTTGAATATTATTACCCTTTGTTGGAAAATAAGCGAAACGCCATTCTAATATAAAAGATGTTATTTAAAAAAAAATGTATTTCAGAAAATTCACTGCTGGTGTTTAGTCCAGTAGTGAAAATCTATATACGGCCATATATGGTCACATGACATATACAACTTCTTCTGCACAAAGGTATCTCCCGCAACTATCCAAGTCTAAAGTTTAAAAATGACACTCGTTTTTCAGAAAAATGTAAAATGAAATTGGGATATGGTTAAAAAAATCTGATAGCAATTTTGTCAATTCTGTTTTGTATGTTTATATTTTTTTTTATTTCGGCTACGAGTTAAGGTGATGATTGTTGATACACAATGCTGTGTTTGGTCATTCTCATCAGATACACTAGCACTTCCCCAAATTATTCCTAATAAACCTGAAAGAGGAAAAATGGGGCAAACGTTGTTCTTCATATGTAGGATTGATAAATATATAAATACATGTATTCAGAGTTAGCAATTAACATGCTTGGATAATATAGGGCACATTTACTAAGGGTCAAATTTCGAAGTTAAAAAGCTTCGAAATTCGACCATCGAATTTGATACTTCCATAGTCAAAGTATTTTTTCGATTGAAAACAGGCGTTTTCGAGTGAAGTAAAAATCGACGGATTCGAAGGATCGCAGAAAAAAAATCTTCGACTTCTAAAAACGTAGCCAAATACTCAGAGAGGTTCTAGCAGGTCCCCCATAGGCTAAACAGAAATTTGGCAGGTTTAAGGTGGCGAAGTGTCAACGTTTTTTAAAGATAAATTACTTTGATTTTTGAATGGTTGAATTTGTGAAGTATTTTCAATTCGTATCTAATTTTGGCCTATTCGATGGTCGAAGTACCCAAAAATTACTTCGAAATTTGAAGTTTTTGAATTCGAAAATTCACTTTGACCTTTAGTAAATGGGCCCCTGTGTGTCGTATGTAGTTTTGTACATGACAAACTGTGACCCGCACCCACGGTTGGACTATAGGACTATTTACACTTTATGAATAACTTTAAAAGCTTTAAAGAAATTGCAGTTTCAGTAAATATAAAAAAGTGACAGAATATACACACAAGCACCCGTATTATTTGGGGGAACATAATCTTTTATCAGGGAACCCATTTGTGTTTCTAGCCATTGCATCGCTGCTCTAAATACAACTTTACTCTATTACAGGAGGGTACAGCCACTTTGCAGTTGGTCTCCATTCTAAGCCTAACTGCATTGTCTCTTACTCTATTTGTTGTATGAGACATATACAGAGCCTACGGCATCCCTAAATATGAACATAACCATCACATATAAAGGAAGAAACAAGACCATGAACTGAACAAAATACATTTTATTGAAACTCCTGGTCACAATGTAGTTTATGGAGACTGCAATATGAGTGGCCCCGTTATAAGCAGCACAAGGTGTTTGCTTTTTTATACGGATTCTGACATGATTTTAGGGTGTGATTTTTATTTCTAAATGACACTGTTTACACTGCAAATAATTCACTCTACAATATAAAATGTCATTCCTGAACCAGCAAGGGTATTTAGTTGTCATTTTGCCTGGTCATGTGATTTCAGAAAGAGCCAGCACTTTAGGATGGAACTGCTTCCTGACAGGCTGTTGTTGCTCCTACTCAATGTAACTCAATGTGTCTCAGTGGGACCTGGATTTTACTATTAAGTGTTGTTCTTAGATCTACCAGGCAGCTGTTATCTTGTGTTAGGGAGCTGCTATCTGGTTACCTTCCCATTGTTCTGTTGTTAGGCAGCTGGGGGGGAGGGGTGATATGACTGGGGCAGCTGGGAAACTGACAATATGTCAAGCCCCATGTCATATTTCAAAATTAAATATAATAAAAATGTGTTTGCTCTTTTGAGAAACGGATTTCAGTGCAGAATTCTGCTGGAGAAGAACTATTAACTGATATGTTTTGAATTTTTTTTTTCCCATGACAGAATCTCTTTAAACTCTCTGTTGGCATTGTGTCCCCCTGCTAAGACTCACCACTAGTGATGGGAGAACCATTTCGCTTTACAGAAAATACGTGAAAAATCAATAGGCCTTTTTTTTACTATACATTACAGTCTATGGGTGTTTTTCATGGCAAATCCTGGTGAAACATTTCGCCCATCACTATTTACCAGCACTGCGGCTCCTTTGCATGATCAACAACCAGGAGCATGGGCACTAGAAGTCAGGACTAGATCAGCTTATAAAGTACATACCTTTTAGTGATACTGTCAGGGAGGTGAAGTGGCTGAACATGGGGTCTTTAAACCCACTGCTCAACTCTACCTGGTGTATAGACTTGTATGGGGCAGGGCTGTTTAAGGGATTGAAGTTGCAACAATTCTGGAGGGGTTCCTGTGCCACAGACCCTATGTTTGCAAAATGGGTTTAATTTTCCTTTAATAGCTCTTCAGCTTGAAATGAGCCACATGCAGCTTGGCAACAGGGGTAATAGATGTGCCCTAATAAATGCCCCTATGGACATTGACTCTTAGAGTGTATGTAGTGCATGCAAGTAGCTGTTTAGTGCTAGTAGCCTAATTTACACTAAAAGGGTGAATCCTGTGCCAATCCATTAGAAGGCCCAGCTGACGGAGTGAAGGAGTGATGACAGGGTGGCTACATAAAAAGATGCCTGAAATGGTTCAGCAAAGGCTGAATGCAGGAGAATGGGAAGTGGTACTTGAACATAAGATGCAGAACAAATGAAAGGGAAGTTTAGACAAGTTCAGTTTAAGAACTGGTTGTATGATTTTTGAGCTCCTGAAATCAATAAAAGAATTGCATTTTGTTTTATTTAGTTTATTTATGAATGTGCTTTTCTGCCTTTTATTCTAGCATGGCACAGATGGAAAATTGTTATATAAAATTGTATCT
Organism: Xenopus petersii; assembly: GCA_038501925.1. Taxonomy (NCBI): domain Eukaryota; kingdom Metazoa; phylum Chordata; class Amphibia; order Anura; family Pipidae; genus Xenopus; species Xenopus petersii. The sequence goes on along the minus strand of CM076684.1, from coordinate 7,296,860 downwards.
TGTTAGTAAACGCTGTACTCCATTAACCCATATTTCCCATTCTGTATGACTGCATGTCCCACACTTCACTCTTTCCCCTTCTATTATACTACACAAGCAACATACTTCCATGTTTCCCTCTCCCCATACATCAATACTTCCCATCTTTTACTAATAGACAACCCTCCATGTACCTGAATGAACCAACTAACAACAGCGCCACCTGCTGGTCAGGTTCCCACCAGTCTGAGCACCAAGTAGTCAAGAAAGTTGTCAGGAGAAAGAAAGAGGCTGATGTTCTTCTTGTTAGGAATAAAATTAGAAATCTTTCTCATATCTTTCCTAAGCAGAAGAACATCAGAGCAGTCTTTCTTTTTTTTTTGTCATGGTGGATTTTTCATGGAAATTCTCCGCAAATCCACGCTTGGCAAATTTATTCAGCTTTCACTACCCCCACATGAAAATCTGCTTGCTCTTTCTGCTTCCCATGTGTAAACTTTAAAAGGTATCAGCACTGAGATTAACTGGCCCCTGCATTATTTACATCTCAAATTTAGAATGTAATACCCTCTATTGTTCACACCCTAAAGGTCTGTACTGTTCACCTGAGACCCAGACTGAAACTGCCACATTGTTCACCTGTTCACACTTTATTCAAAATGCTAATTGGGCACCTGCACTGTGTCACTGTATTTAGTACATATTAGTATGATAGCTTTCCCTGTCTCCTGCTCTGTTCTGCCTGCCCTATGCTCCCTGTGTGCCATACTCTGCCTGCCCTATGCTCCCTGTGTGCCATACTCTGCCTGCCCTATGCTCCCTGTGTGTGCCATACTCTGCCTGCCCTATGCTCCCTGTGTGCCATAAACTGCCTGACTTATGCTCCCTGTGTGTGCCATACTCTGCCTGCCTTATGCTAACTGTGTGTCATACTCTGTCTGCCCTATGCGCCGTGTGTGCCATACTCTGTCTGCCTTATGCTCCCTGTGTGTGCCATACTCTGTTCACACCTGAGACCCAGACTGAAACTGCCCATGTTGTTCACCTGTTCACTCCTTCTACAAAATGCTGATGGGAAACCTGCACTGTCACTGTATGTAGTACATATGTGGCCCTGATAGGTTTCCCTGTCTCCTGCTCTGTTCTGCCTGCCTTATGCTCCCTGTGTGTGCCATACTCTGCCTGCCCTATGCACCCTGTGTGCCATACTCTGCCTGTCCTATGTTTCCTGTGTGTGCCATACTTTCCCTGCCCTATGCTCCCTGTGTATGCCATACTCTGTCTGCCCTATGCTCCCTGTGTGTGCCATACTTTCACTGCCCTATGCTCCCTGTGTGTGCCATACTTCCCCTGTCCTATGCTCCCTGTGTGTGCCATACTTTCACTGCCCTATGCTCCCTGTGTGTGCCATACTCTGCCTGCCTTATGCTAACTGTGTGTACCATACTCTGCCTGCCCTATGCTCCCTGTGTGTGCCATACTCTGCCTGTGAAACACAAGCCTGGTAGGGGTCTGTTCTGGGGGTTTGTCAGCATTTGAAAATTGTTGTTAGGGGTCCCTAAGGTATTTAATCATGTGCTGGGGGGTACTGTGTTATACACAGGGAAGGAAGAGGCATGTGGATTTAAGGGTATGTCTTAATGACAACTTTTTTCACATTTGAATGAAATCCCTTCAGTGAGCACCAACCATTTGTTTTTTTGTTGTCCTACTACAATTAGGGGCCGATTCACTAATTTCGAGTGAAGGATTCGAAGTAAAAAAACTTCGAATTTCGAGTAGTTTTTTGTCCTCCTCGACTATCAAATTGGCGTAAATTCGCCTGAGTAGAATGATTCGAATAGATTGAGCGCAAAAACGCTGCGACTATTCGATAGTTGAAGTACTGGATCAAGCGCAAAAACGCTGCGACTATTTGCCCATTCGATAGTCGAAGTACTGTCTCTTTTAAAAATACTTTGACTGCCTACTTCGCCACCTAAAACCTACCGAATTGCTTTAAAAGCCTATGGGAAAGTCCCATAGGCTTGTTTTCCAAGTTTTTGATCGAATAAAAAGGCATTCGATCGAATGAAAATCCTTCGAGTGTATATATTCGATCGAGTGCCTATTCGCCTGGCGAATATTCGCCAATTCAACAGCGCGTAAATTCGCCCGAATTGTCTATTCGATTCTATTCCCCAGTCGAATTTCGAGGGATTTAACCCCTCGAAATTTGACCCTTGATGAATTTGCCCCTTAATGTGGACATGGTCTTGTGGTAATATGGGTGTGGTTTAAAGTGGGTCTGGTTTAAAAACAGGGCGTGGCTAATACTAGCTTCCATTATCGGCCCTCCACCTTTTAGGCCAGAAAAAATCCAACCTTTGGTACTACAGAAGTTGGACAGCACCGCTTCAACCTTGGCATACTGCTTGTATAAAAGCTCTCCAAGAGATTGCACATGCACTTGAGTGTCGCTGGCACAAATCCTGCTTAGAATCGGACTTCTGGAGCTACAAATCAGCCCTGCGTTCCTTTAACACCAGCCTTTCAATAGCCAAACAAATATACTTTACTACACTCATTAACTCCCTTTCTAAAAAACCTGAACAACTTTTCTCTACAAATATATAACTAGTATATGCTAAGTGTAGACGTGTTGAAAACATGGTGGGGCCCGGTTGCACACGCCCCAGACCTTCAGCAAGGGGAGCAAAACACCCGGAAACTTCAAAAGAGGCTGGCACAAGCCTGGAACCCACAAAATAGTAAAGCCGGTGTCAGATAGTAAAAGGTTAAAAAAGCTTTTCTCTACCTTTAATAATTCTCTTTCATCTTTACCACCCCCTCTGTGTACATCTGCCTCTGATCAAGATATTGCTGTGCACTTTTAAAAACAAAATTGACACCATCTCACTACTAAGGGGCAGATTTATCAAAGGTCGAGGTGAATTTTCGAATGAAAAAAATTCGCATTTCGAGCTATTTTTTGTGTACTTCGACTAGGGAATAGTCCAAATTTGATATGAATTTGAAAAAAATTTGAATATCGAAATGTATCATGTACTGTCTCTTTAAAAATTCGACTTCGACCATTCGCCATCTAAAACCTGCTGAATTTCTGTTTTAGCCAATGGGGGACCTCCTAGAACCTATTTGGAGTCAAATTTGGGATATAAATGAGCTGGAAAGAGTGCAGAGATTTGCAACTAAATTAAATAGAGGGACGGAAGACTTAAATTATGAGGGGAGACTGTCAAGGTTGGGGTTGTTTTCTCTGGAAAAAAGGCGCTTGTGAGGGGACATGATTAGACTTTACAAGTACATTAGAGGACATTATAGACAAATAGCAGGGGACCTTTTTACCCATAAAGTGGATCACCGTACCAGGGGCCTCCCCTTTAGACTAGAAGAAAAGAACTTTCATTTGAAGCAACGTAGGGGGTTCTTTACAGTCAGGACAGTGAGGTTGGGGAATGCACTGCCGGGTGATGTTGTTATGGCTGATTCAGTTAATGACTATAAGAGGGACTTGGATGATTTCTTGGACAGACATAATATCAAAGGCTATTGTGATACTAAACTCTATAGTTAGTATAGATATGGGTATATAGAATTTAATTAAAAGTAAGGAGGGGTGTGTGTATGGGGCTGGGTTTTCATTTGGAGGGGTTGAACTTGATGGACTTTGTCTTTTTTCAACCCAATTTAACTAATTGGTGGACTTTGAAAAAAGTTTTTTTGGGGAAATTCGACCAAATATGGGCCTATTCGACTGAAAACGGACCTATTCGACCAAAAAAAAACTTTGACTTAATTTCGGTTGGTCTTTTTTAATTAGAATTTCTCGACTGCATTTGACTCTGTGGATCACCCTCTCCTCCTCCAGTCCCTCCATTCACTTGGTATTCGTGACACAGCCCTGTCCTGGTTCTCTTCTTACCTCACTAATCGTTCCTTTAGTGTCTCCTACTATGGAGTAGCATCTTCTCCCCTACCTCTTTCTGTTGTGGTTTCTCAAGGCTCTGCCCTGGGCCCCTCATTATTTTTTCTCTATACTTCCTTCTGTTATATCTATGTAATTCATGTGATTTCTTTGTATAAGCACATTTATTTTACAGCACTGCGCAATATGATTGCGTTCTAAAAATACATGTTAATAATAATGATGATGTATGTAAAAAATGATCCTGAGAAATGTCCTGAATAATAAAATTATTAGGGATTGATTTTCAAAACAAATTCTTTCTCCCCCTAGCCATAAAAAATGACCAAAACTTTACAAACAAAATCCAAGAGAGCTTTATATTAATGAACATTTTACATAACTGATTGTCCCAGATTAATTCCTCTTTGCCTCTGTCCAAACCATTTTCATAATATGAAAAAACTGTACAAAAGTAAAAACAATACTGGGATGCTTTAGTTTACTCAAAAGAGTCTGAAAGAATCTGAAACACAAAAGCACTTTTCTGTTGTTTTAACAAAACATTTAATGAAATAAAAAGAAGACAATAAAACCAGTTGACTGTACTGTGCATTCTAGTTAAACCCCAATTTTATTTCAATTTGCAAAAAACTCAAACTGTTAGTCATTGGTTCCGGTCAGACATTTGCTTGCAAAGTAAAAGGATAAAGGATAGTTTTTTTCATTTTACCTTTGGCTTTCCCCACCCCATTAAAGTAAAAACACAAAGACATGCTTAATATATTCAATGCACTGTTATTGGATCAAGATTAAACTTTGCCATTGGTCCTTTCTTCAAGAGTGAAGAGATACAAGTTTCACAGCTCACTGGGGAGATAAAAAGAACATCATTAGAAAAGGTCAAAGTTGTAATAACTCAATTGTTTAGGTTTGTGAATTACTCATCCACTTTATTCAGCAGCCATATTCCTTTGCCTCACTGATAAATATTGAGATATGCAAGTTCCTTATGAAGGAACTCAGAACTGATATTTAGGGGCCAATTTACTAACATTCAAATTTCAATTTTTTTTCACAAATCAAATTTTTTTTCTCTCTAAAAACTCATGTTTTTTTGTATTTCTAGAAAACTAAAAATTCAAGATTTATAAAATTTAAAAACCAAAAGAAATGTGTGGGTTTTTTGTTGTTGCATGAGAAAATTAGTATCTGTGGTTTTAAAAACCTCTAAATGGGCTTCTATTAGGCCTGTTAACTAACTTAGAATTTCTATTTTTTTTATTTCTCTAAAATATTTAAACTTTATAAAGTATAAAAGTCATAAACTCAAACACAAAATTTAGGCAAGCAAAAGCAGTCAAGGTCCTATAGGAGCTGCACTGATCCTGTTGGACCTTTTTTTAACCATTGAGACTTTTTTTCACTAGTAATTGTCCAAAAAAACTAAAATTTTAAAGGTTTTCATATTTTTCAATCTTATAACAAATTACAAGGCATTTGTGCTCGAAAATGCGTTCAATTTATGGTTTTTTAGCCGATATCGCAATCAGAGTATTTGTTTTCCCCTCTATTGCATTCTTTAGAGTTTTTTACATTTGAGTATTTTCATAAATAAGCAAACATTTGAGTTGTGATTTTATTAAAGGTAGAAAAAAACCTCACAAACTCGACCTTTGATAAATAACCCCCTTAATTTTAAGAACTCTAAGAAGGTTATTTATCAAAGGTCGAGTTTGTAAGGTTTTTTTCTACCTTGAATAAACTTACAACTCGAATGTTTGCTAATTTATGAAAATACTTGAATGTAAAAAACTCGAATAAATGCAATCGGGAGGGAAAAAGCTTGAATTGATTGAGTTTTTGAGCACAAACCACCGCCATTGACGTCTACATGACCTCTACAGGTTTTAGCTAGAGTTTTGGGGCATAATATTCTATATTCTATATTTATAATATATATTTTTATTCCCAAAAAATCTAGTTTTTACTGAAACTTCCCTCGAAAAACATAACTAGACCATTAAATAATTTAATAAATAATGTCATTTTTACAAGATATTTGTGAAAAAAAATGAGATAATCCCTTTTTCATGCAGTTAGAATAAGCCAAGAAAACTTATCACTCACCATTTGTAGAAGTCATGAGATCTCCAAGATTCAATAAGCTCCACAAAGTTAACAGTAAGTTTAGCGTCTGGTCCCTGCAGATCATCCGATCTTTTTTTGTTGAAGTTTCCACAAGCGCCACACATTGAACCAGAAAGTTCTGGGCTCACATTCAGGGTCAGACCTCCATTTTTATACATAACAAGTTCCATGTCTTCTCCATTCTTTATTACTGTAGATTCCTCCATCAAGTCAACTGACAGAGATCCAGGTAAGTGAGTGGGTGCGGCAACTTTTCGTCCATTCACCTGTAAAACAAGAATGGCTTTGTAGTCTCTTGGGCTCATGCAATATCATTCTATTAATTATACAATCAATGATCCAACTTGTTATTCAAGTTCCAGTTTCTGGAACAGCTAGGAGCTGAATGTAATTATTCCAAAGAGTTAGAACACAGCCATATAAACATTTTCTTCAAAGGCATATACAGTACAAAGACCTTATAATAAAACTAATTGTGTTCCATCTGTGGGTCCTTATAAAAAAAAAAAAAAAACACAATAAATATATATACAAACAGTACTTTTTATAGCTCTTACCCAGGCTTCTCCATTAGGCGTTATTGCAATTGATACACTTTGGAAATAAGCATGAACTGCTGATACATCAAAACCTCCATTTCCACTGCAGCTTTGGGTAATCACCACCACTCTGAACCAGGCATCGAGATCAACGTTACACACTGAAGCAAAGTCAAAGATATGGTTAGGAGGAACTTGGCCAGAGAACTTGTCAAATGTGATCATGCCACCCTCAACGTCAATGGAACAAGTGCCGTGTTTTTCATAGCAGGCTCGCTCTCCATTCTGTAGATCACAGTACTGTGTGTCGGAACAGGAGAAGTTTGTGCACACGACAACGCCACCATTTTCACAAGTGCATCTTTGAAGACAGTCAGGGGAAAGTACAGCATCTCCAGCCTACAGGAAACCATAAAAGGAATAAAATACACATTAGTAAAAAAATAACTCATTGGTGGATTAATTCTGGGCATAACCCATTTCCTAAGTGTCCATTCTACAATGTAGTGCTCTGAGTACTACTGTGTATTTGGAGAATAGATTGGACAATTCCAAAGTAATATTTTAGTCAATAGTAAATACCTATAACCTAAATTGATATTGGCAAAAAGGGAACCATTTTGCTACAGGAACGTTAGAGGAAGACTCATCAACATGCTCATTTTAGTGGTTTTAGAAACCATGAATAAACTCTCTTTCTCTAAATCCACTAATGCGATGCAATGAACTCGGCAGGTTTTAGGTGGAAAATAGTCAAATTAGAACTCTTTTCAGGGTTGAGATGATAAATCTCACATTCGAACTTCAATTTGAGTTGGTGGTCTTAAATTTGAATGTTTTGACAAATATGGTTAATAACATTGGACCATTTGCTATAGACCGTATTATAATGTGTAACATTATCAGAACATATTATTTTCCATTAGATTAATGAATAAAACCCAACTCACACTTAAGTATCTTCCATTGTAAACACAGCCGCATTTTTCCATTGGGACACATTTTCCACCATCAAACATATATTCTTTGTCACATTCACATCCCTCAAAGCATCTCTCTGAACATGATCCTGATACAGTAATTGCAGCACAAGAGCCATCACAAGTGTGGGTGCAAACCTCATAGTGACTTTGCTGTGGACAGGAAAGAGCTGCAACAGAAGCAAAATAGTATCCTGTGTTAATGTTTAATATATCAGAAGATTAGAGGTGACCCGAAAAATTATAATTATCCAGGACTATGGGGCCAGTCTGCAAATTATTGATATTGTGTATAGATTGGTACTATATATTATTCACTCATATAATTGTTAGGGTCTTGTAATGAAATAAGGGCAACTTACGACAGAAAGTAGATGTTCTCCAAGGTCTAATCTTGGCTCCAGCTGCCTGGCATGCTGTGGCAAAAGCCTGGAGGCTGTCACACAGAATCTGGTTTTGTCCATCACTAGCGCACATATCAAACAGACAATGGTCAAAGTATTCCGTTATGTTCACTAGTTCCTTGCAATCAGCAAATGGCCCAGTTTCAAGGAGAATCTGCCTGCATGCCTCATCCCTTCCAAATATGGCAGCCCTCAATGGGTCACAACCATTGCACTTTTCTTTGCAGATATTATCACAATCTGATTTTTCCAGATTTGTTTTCCAGGCTTTTCCAAATTCCTCCAAACTGTCAGTTAGCTGCCCAGAAGGCAAACGGAAATCATCATTTGACTGGCCATTAAAATCCCCACAAAGTCCACACAGGGTGTCCTGGTAATCACCTGGAAGCGTTATTTGAACAGAACCCAGGGTATTGTATAAAATTGTTAGGTCAAAGTCAGTCTGAATCAGTATGTTAGAGCCCTCGGGATTAATATGTATCTTTTCATTCTCAAGAGTAAGGGGCAAGATATTAGCTTCATCATTGATCTGTGGAGTAAAACAATAGATTTTAGTATAAACCTACATGCTATTGTAAGTTCATTTTGTTTCATAGATGGTCCAATAAATACATTCAGAAATGTTATATACACATGCAGTTGTAATTTTGGAGGAAGGTTAAGACAGGCAAAGTCTAGAGGTTCACGCATATAACAGAATTTTCCTATTAGACATTTATTTAGGCTCAACAAATCATACGCCTTGTTACAAGTGTGATCTCCTCTGTTCTGCCACTCAGTTGCTTCAGAGCAGTAAGCAGACACTGAGCATCATATTTATCATATTTACAAGTGAGCAATATACCGTATATACTCGTGTATAAGCCGACCCGTGTATAAGCCGAGGTACCTAATTTTACCTACAAAAACTGGGAAAACGTATTGACTCGCGTATAAGCCTAGACACAACTACAGCCCTGTCTCCTAGCATTCTGCCAAAGCGACCCCCCCAGCGATCAACCGGACTTCTTTGCAAAGCTGATGGTGACAGAGAATAGCCAAACGGATTACTGTGTGCATTGTCCCACTGTCCCACTACCATGTGCAGAGGGTGCTGTTTGATATTGCCATCACTGTTAATCTTTTGTATAACCAACAGAGGGTGCTGTGTGATATTGCAGTCACTGTTATTCTTTCATACAACCAACAGATGGCGCTGTGTGATATTGCAGTCACTGTTAATCTTTCATATAACCAACAGAGGGTGCTGTGTGATATTGCAGTCACTGTTATTCTTTCATACAACCAACAGATGGCGCTGTGTGATATTGCAGTCACTGTTAATCTTTCATATAACCAACAGAGGGCGCTGTGTGATATTGCAGTCCCGGTTATTCTTTTATACAACCAACAGATGGCACTGTGTGATATTGCAGTCCCTGTTATTCTTTCATACAACCAACAGATGGTGCTGTGTGATATTGCAGTCTCTGTTATTCTTTCATACAACCAACAGATGGCACTGTGTGATATTGCAGTCCCTGTTATTCTTTCATACAACCAACAGATGGCGCCGTGTGATATTGCAGTCACTGTTAATCTTTCATATAACCAACAGAGGGCATTGTGGGATATTGCAGTCTCTCCCCAAGTGAACTGTTGGTATAGGAATGATTAAAAGTGACTGCAATCTCAGCTACTCGCTGACCCGCGTATAAGCTGAGGTAGACTTTTTCAGCACATTTTGGATGCTGAAAAACTCGGCTTATACGCGGGTATATACGGTACTCGTGTTTCATCTCCTTATTATACTCCAAATCTCCTGGAGAAGAAAGGCAAGTTGCACAGTGCCTACTTACTCTTCAAAAACATCAATGAGGGACACGAGCAGACAAACAACCTCTGCACTGCATTCTTATGCAAGACCTCTTCCAAATTTGACCATTTTTAGATTTTTTTTCTATAGAATCTTGTGTCAGTAACATGACTTACCTGTACTGTCCATGGTGTGTCCTTCATTAAGATGATCTCAGTTCCATAAATGTTGACACTTACAGACCTTATAACAGCTTGGTTACTTTGCCTGTTTTTTTCATTCTCTACAGTAATGGAAAAGTTCGCTAGGGCCAAGTCACCTCTGCAGACCTCAGTAAGGATGTAAGAACATGACCTTTGGAAGTTGTAAGAAAGACCATCAAAAGAGCTGTAGTGAGTGCTGGCTGACACCACACAGGTTCCTTTGAAGGTGGAATAGCAAGCTTGGACTCCATTGACCACTGTGCATTCTTCATTGGCTCCACACATTTTCTCCTGGCATTGGACTTCTCCATTCTCCAAACAGTGGCAGTACTGTTTGCAATCTCCATCAGGGTAAAATTCTTCCCCTTTCTTATAATAAACTTCTCTGAAAACGCAGCCACATTCGCTAAAGGGAACACACTGACCTCCGCTCATTATGAAACCACTGTCACAATAACATCCTTCAGTGCAGGATTTTTCACAGTCCTCAGAAGTAAAAAGACTAGCGCATGTAGCCTGGCATCCACTGCCACACAACTCATAGTGGCTGTTTGGAGGACAGGTGGGACCTAGGGCAAAGGTGGATAGAATTTGAAGATATTTGAGATGTTTGGACAATCATTCTATAGGCTGTTTTACTCTAGAATTAAGTAAAAAATTGGAAGGGTAACTGTTATAGTCACTTACGGCAAAATGTAGGTGTTCTCCATTGTTCAATCTTGACTCCTTTTTCTTGACAGTGAGAGGCATAGAGAGCAATGGCATTACACACCGCTGAATAAAACCCTTTGTACTGACAGCTGTCATACACACATTCAGTTAGGTAGGATGTTGGATCAATGACCTCATAGCATTCCTTGAAAGGTCCATCGACTTTGTTGAGGATCCCACAATACTTTTCATCCTTGTACTTAATGGCATCTTTTTCACTACACTTAGGGCACTTCTCATGGCACCCAGAGGTGCATTCTGGAACTTCTCCCACTTTCCACATATTTCCAAAACTGTCAGGTACCTGATCATCATCGGTCACAGGGATATCATCCTTTGGATCATTATTGTTGTTCCCACACAAACCACACATAGCGCCAATATAGCGACTGGGCAGCATGACCCGAGCATAATTATCCCAGTTGAAATTGACAGTGACATCAAAATCCGTTCTGACAAAACAATGCTCACCCCTCATAAATGCCTTAATTTTATTTGTTTTGTAGGCAAAAGGCAAAGACTTGACAACACCATTGACCTAAACGAAAATAAATTAAAAAAAAAATTAGATAATGATCCTCTTCCCATAAGGCTTGTGTGAACAATATTAAACAAAGAACTATGTTAAGAACTGCATGTTCATTTAGACAACAAAAATTTGTTTTTTAAACAAAATGCTTAGTGCATCCTTGTAGTAATTCAACATTTTTTTTTAAAAAAAAAAAGAGAAATGCTTGGAAATATTTTACACCACAATTTTCTTACATTTAACTGTGTTATGCCAAAATGACAATAACATTTATCATTGTTCAATTAATCGATAAACAGTGAGGGTATCGATGGACCAGAGTTTATTAAATTACAGGTAAGGTGTAATTTACCATCCAGTAAAGGGTACTGTCTTCTTAATTAATTAAAAAATTAAGAATTGTTTGCTTTAAAAAAAAAAAACCCTATGGAAAAAAGGCATTTCTGGGTTTTTCAGCTTTCTGCCTTGATGTTTTTTTTTTTTGGCTAATAGGTCCCACAGCTTTATAATGCCTATTTATAAATATTAATTGGGCTGAAAATGCATAATTTTTAAACAAATACATTTAAAAATAATTTGAGCAAACTGTAAAAATAAAAATTTTAGGTTTTTATTCTCCAATTTCCCATAGGGTATTAAACAATTTATTTACAAGTCCATGGCAGAGGTCCGTTGAACCATTTGAAGATGTTAATTGCCTTCTCACATTCAAGCTTTTATTCGGAGGAAAACTTTTCAAATATTGTTTAAGTTTTTTCATAAATTACCTCCCATTCGAGTTGCGAGTACATTCAAATTAGAGCTAAAAAAAATTCACATAAAATTCAATAAAATTTGATAAATAATTCCTTTATGTATAAAATAATATAATTCAATTATATTTTAATGCTTTATAAATATAGCAATTTGAGTATATTTGGACCTATATTTTTTTTCTGCAGTAATAAAAAGAGAATTCGTACCTGGATCTGAAGAGGATAATTTCTAGTTAAAGTGATGTTCTGGCCGTAAACCTGCAGAGTCAGGGCTTTTGTGTAGGACACACTTTTCCTGCCTCTTGCCTCATTCTGAACATTAACCTGGAACGGTGTGAGAGTTGGGTCATTGGAGCAGACTCCGGCAAGCTGGTATATGCAGGTTCCCATGAAGTCATATTTCCTTCCATCAAATGTTGTGTAATGGGGGTCACCAGATGATACACAGGTTGTGTAGTTTTCAGGATAACATCCTTGGACACCATCAACCAGCATACATCTTTCACCGGATTTGCAGCTGGACTCTTTGCAGTCCACCAATCCCAGAAGAGAGTTACATTTACAATGAACACTACATTTGTCATCATTCCAAAACTCCTGGTTGGGTTGGTAATAAAATCCATTTTGGCTGCACCCACAGCTTGTTAAGGGCACACATTTGCCAGCGCTGAGGATGAATCCGTCATTGCACTGGCAGGTCTCCACGCAAGCTTCTGTACATCTGTCTGGAGCATTTCTGTCAAAGCAACTGGCTGGACAAGCAGTGCCACAGACTTCATAGTGACTGTTCTCAGGACATGGGAAGGCTGAACAAAAATCAAATAAAAAATAAATACAAGCCATAATGCTTTACGATAATATAGTGTTAAATATAAAACTCTTGTTTAAATTACACTTCCGACTATATAATAAAATTAGGTGGAAAATGTTGGAAAAAGTATAATAAATAAAAAACAATTTTGTGAAAAGGACAATTATATACATTTCTTAGTATATATATATATATATATATATATGCACCCACTTTTATGCCAAAGTAAAAAATCCATGTTATTATATTGATCTACTGTAAGTCTCTTTTAGTAGATCAGCAGTTGCCTGCAGAGAAAAGTACTATAGACAGAGTAGATTGGCTTTATCTGCAGATACTTTAGGCTATCACTGCTGCTGGGGTAAGGCCAACAATTAAGCTTTCATCAATTAAAAAAAAAGATATTTTACTAGCAGGGAAGTTGCAGAGTAGATTCTACATTTATGGGTTCTTTTACATCAAATGGAACGTTCCTCTGCCTAGCAATGTACAGCTCAAAAATGGCCATGCAGACCACTGGCAGGGAGAGGGTTCATAAGAAGAGCAGGTTCCTTCTGTATCTCCTACCTCAATATAACATACTTGAATTACATATATCAATCATAATGTCTCAATTCTATGTTTGCTTATCTCACGTGTAGGCATTCCCAGGTCTAAAAACTCAAGCCTTTACTTACGGCATCCAGAGGAAGTTCTCCAATCATAAATGGTGACTCCTTGCCATCTACACACGTCAGCATAGGACTGAATGGTGGTACAGTGAAGGTTCAGAGCTTGACCATTATTGCAAAGATCATATAAGCAGTTACTGAAGAACTTCTCTGGGTTAATTATGGAGTGGCATTCTCTGAAAGGCCCATTGATAGTATTGTTGAGGAGACCACATGAGTCTTCCTGTGAATACCGACTAATCATATTGTCATCACAGGTGGTGCAGTTCCCTTCACAGGTGTCCCAACAGAATGAATCATTTTTATTCACTTTCCAGCTCTTGGCCCACTCTGTTACAGATACTACTGGTTCATTATCTGAGGTGATTTTTTCATCATCAGGGTCTTGGTTAAAGTTTCCACAGAGACCTCCAGTGCTTGCATGGTAACTGCTGGGGATCGAGACCACCACTTTGGTGTTATAATCATAGGTCATCTGAAGGCTAAAATCTGTGTTCAATATAGCTTCAGATCCACTGAATGTTATTGAAACCTTTCCATCCAGCAAAGTCACTGGGGTGTTGGCAATTTCATTATTTACCTAGAGTTAGAGATAAGAAAATGTAGAATTTGGCTGTCAGTTGCCAAGAACAGCAGTTGTGACACAACATGGTATGTCCTTTGTAACTCTATGTTCTTCTCCCCATAAGGTTTGACTGTGTGTCCAAAGCAGATGTCCTCTGTGTTTAACCCTTATACCAACCTTGCGGAATAATGATAAAACCTTATTCTACATATTACTGTTTAGACTGCATTTCCCCTTCATTTTATCTCTGCAAAGAAAGCTTAAAAGAATCAATCAGCAATGTGAATTAAGAATGAGGGCATTTGCCAAATGTGGCCAGAAATAACCAACAGTCCACAAGTTTCTCAATGACTTACCCTGACTTTGCCAAATTCGCCTTTCACAACAGAAATCTTGTAGTCATAAACAAAGACATCAATCTGCCTGATGAAGGAGATTATTGGACTTCCCCGGTTCTCCTTCTGTTCCTCTATCCGGAAAGGGACTAAGGTTGCATCTTCACCAATGTACTCGGTCAGGACATATGTGCAGGTACCCTCAAACTGAAAGTTGAAGTTGTCATAGGTTTTATAGTGTGGTGCACCCCAAGCCAAGCACACGCCTATATAATCAGGGACACACACTGGATTTCCATCTTGAACTTTGCATGTTTCTTTAGTTCTGCATGTTACAGACTTGCATGGATCTGGAATTAGAGATGCAATCAGGTTATTTAAGGAAGGGAAATTAACTGAATTTTTCTATGTAAAAAAACCCATTGTATATTTAAATTACAGTATATTATATTTCAATTTTATTAAATTATTGTGAATCCCATTAATTGAATATAAAGGGACCCCATTAATCATTTTAAATTTGAGAGTATGTTTTTGAAAAATGTTGCCTATTAGGGAGCTCGAAGGCTGCATTAAGTCCTTTAATAAACATTTGTACTTGTTGCCTCTTCCCCTCTCCTACAGGATACACTTACAGGATAACAGCAATGTCTATACAAATTCTACTCATTTGTGTGTATATCTAACCAATATTTCTCAGTTCATTATTTAAATCAACTGGCTTTCTTTGTCAAGTTTTCCAAACTCGATTTGATCATCAATCAAAAAAAAAAAAATCTGAAAATTTGAATGACAAATTTGGTACAACTTCCAAAACTCAAGCTATTTTATTAGTCATACTTTTTTACTGTTTTGTAATTTGAATGGAATAATGCAATAAAATTTTGTCCCACAAACTAACAACTGAGTTTTTACCATTTAAGATTTTTCAATAATAGCATGTCCGTGTCAAGTTTGTTTTTTTACAACCAAATTTAAATTTTTTTTAAAAAAATGAACAAATCTGCCCCCCATGTAGAGAGTTCGGTGTACCCAAAGAACACTCCTCAAAATCATCTTCAGAGCAAAGTGCACACGTACCCACATTAATGCATCCAACAACTCCATCTATGATGGTGCATACTTCCTTGGGGCCACAGCTGTAGGGGTCACAGATCATGCCTCTGTTGGGATAGCAAGTGCAAGTCTGAGTGCAGTCTTGTGAAATAATAGTTTGATTTGCCTGAAACACAAATAAATTCGAATTATTTTGGAATATTTTTGGTAATGAAACCATTAATCAAGTGGAAAGTCGCACATTTCCCATCATCAAATATCTCCATGCATTTTCCAGTAGATTTTAATTAGAGTGATCTTAGTAATGAAGATACACGGGGATGGAATCCGTTATCTGGAAACACGTTATCCAAAAAGCTCAGAATTATGTCTCCCATTTTAATCAAGTACTGTAATTCTGAATTTAAACATATACTTTTTTTCTCTGTAATAATAAACCAGTAGCTTGTACTTGATCCCAACTAAGATATAATTGATCCTTATTAAGGAACAATCCCATTGGGCTTATTTAATGTTTGAATGATCTTTTAGTAGACTTCAGGGATGGAGATCCAAATTATGGAAACACCCCTTACCCACAAAACCCCAGGTCCTGAGCCTTCTGGGACTACATGATTATTATGAATAAAGGCGACTGCTAAATAGAAAAAGGATTTTTTTGCATGTTTTTTTAATCATTGCTATTTCTAATCTGTCATTATTAAGGTTAGTGACCCACAAGAGGTGTAAAGAAAGGTAAAGTTGCCCTTTAAAAAAAACAACCTTGTTTTGTTCATTCATACACGATTCCTTGTGCTTTAGAGTGGGGTAAAAATATAATTCAAATTCAGTTTTAATGAGGTAGATGCTAGAACGAAGGGAGAATATATAATACGATATATAAGGGAATATCATTTCATTTCAAATTGGAGCGCAGAATTGCGTCAGCTAGGAAGAACTCTCCAGGAGCTAGTAGTTATTAGTCTGACTCACTTTATAAGGTCCTATGAGCTCTTTAAAGGATCTTTCCAAACACAACCCTCCCATTCTTTCTAAAGGAGGAGTGAAATGATAAATACAGTACATCAAGTGCTATTGGGGGGCAATGAGAAGTACCAAGCCATGGCCTGATGAGCAGTTTCAATATGAAAACATCTGTAATTTGTGTATTTGGCTTAAGCAGCATGCACAGGAGATGTTAGTTCTATAAGTGCACAAATCTTAGCTGCTCCAACTCCAAAAACTGTTTATATACTCCAAGATTTGGGGTTACAGCATGTTGCTCTAGATCACCATTCATTACACTAATACAAGGATGATGATCCTCTCTTTTGTGACACCATTAGTACACATGAAATGCAAGTGCAGCTGATTCATGACTGCATCTTCAGCACAAAAAGAATGTGTCAATCATCTTTTACCGTGTAGTAAGAATTACTCATGTAGCAGCCGCATTGTTTTGGGGGTACACACTGTCCACCCTGGAATAAATATCCATCATCACATTCACAACCCTCTGAGCAGGATGTTGGGCAGATTGAGGTGTCGTAGAGCGACGAGCAACTGGTTGTACAGAGATCAACGCAGGATTCAAAATGGCTGTTCACTGGGCAGGTGAGTGCTATAAAAACATAAGGGGAAACATATTAGTGACAAAGTATATTGGAAGTAATGTGAAAGCAAATGGTTTCCTCAGAAATTGGTAGGAGGAGAACTACTGGACACTCTACTTGCATATCTTCTGAAAAAGATACTCACGACAAAAACTTGGAGTTCTCCATGAATTGATTTGAACCCCAGAGGCCTGACACAATGCTACATAGTTCTGAAGGATCAAGCAAAGGTCTCCAGTTCCATCACAAAGGGAATTCACACAGCTGGCACGATACATCTTAGGATCGATTGTTCCATGGCAGGCTGCAAATGGGCCATCAGATTTCACAAGAATACCACAGTAGTTTTCTCCTTTCAAGATCTTTGCTTTTTTTGAGGGGCAAATAGGGCAGGTTTGATTCTCTCCAGTACATAACTCACTGGTACCGCAGAACATGTCGGAATCTGAGTCCTTCCAAGAATCAGCAAAAGTGACAACATCATCAGCTGGGCTGATATCATCTTGAGGGTTCTCATTGTAATCACCACATAGACCGCACGTATAGTTATGATAGTTTCCAGGCACTGTGACATGAATTGAGAAGTCAGAAGTTATCACCAAGCCAAAGTCAGCACGAAGGACTACCCCTAAGCCTTGATGGTCTCCTTTCAGCTTCCCAGAGTCAAGATCAAAGGGAAGAGTTTGAAGAATCCCATTTACCTAAAAAAAATAGAGACCAATTAAATAGTTGCTAAGAATTGCTCATTCTATATAATACTAAAAGTTAATTAGAAGGTGAATCACCCCTTTAATAATTACAATTTATGAAATGTTTATTGATGTACCTACCAGCATTTTGATTTCAGACTTAACATAAATAGTGACGTTATACCCATAGGCCTCTAACGTTAGGACCTGTGTCTTGCTCACACCACCGGTAACCAGTTCTTGATTTTGCAAATGGATGACATATGGAGTAAGCTTAGATCCATCAGGTAGACAGGACTTTGATAAAATATAGGAACAATTTCCGTAGAACTCAAATTTCTGATTATCAAAAGTCCAGTAGCTGCCTTCTCCTACAACAGAGCATGTGGATGATCCAATTGGTTGACAGCTTTGAACTCCTTTTTCTACACGGCACTCTTCATATGGATCACAAGAAAAGGATGAACAAGTCACTACGCCGCCAAATGCGCAAGTGCACTTTTTGTCACAATTGTCTTCTGGGAAGAAGACCTCGTCAGGTTGATAGTACTTTCCACTATAAGTACAGCCGCAGTCAGACAAAGGAACACAATAGCCACCGCTCAGCACATAACCAACATTACAGGCGCAGCCTTCCTGGCACTTAATGTCGCAGTTTGTAGATGACATCAGAGAAAGACAGGTGGATGGACATCCATTTGTGCAAACATTGTAGTGACTGTTGTCGTTACATGGAAGCTCTGCAACATAAACAAATTTCATATCTTGAATCAATGTTAAAGCCCACAAAAGAAGAACTTGGGGAGGGCAAAGTAATCAATGTGGACATCACTGATTTTGCTCTTTATTTTTGACACCCTAAAGTAGTGGTTCCCAAAATATAGTATTTAGCTACCCAACAGCTGCTGGTAGGTGCTTAGCTTGTTCATCATTTCGGTGGAATTTTGGGACTTAAACCAAATAAATCAGAAACCACAAAGTAAATCAGAAACCACCAACCAATTAATGCTCAGACTAGATAGATAATTCAAGTTTAACTACAAATTAATTCATTATGCTGAAGACTGAAGTTCTGACGCATTCTAAACTGGAATTTTGAGTTATGTTACCAGGAACATTAAAATGATTAAAGGGTAGATTATTGAGTTGATGATCTTTATAGCTATCATAATGGTAATAATAATAGTATCTCTTGATGATTTATTTTCTTCCAAATCATTCCATGAATATCCTTTCCTGTCCATGTTTCTGTCTGTCCTCAAACCACTGCCTGAGGGTCACAGATAGAATTCTGGAAGTAATGATAAAAACTGCCGCTGAAGGTCTTCAAGTTGGACCTGATGAAAATATGCAACATTTGCTACAGAATATATGTAATTTATACTTGTATCTATGTTACCCTTACCAAAGGGTCCCTCTGCCCTTTCAGGTCAGTGAAACCAAAAACTAGAAGGCAATTTATTACATCATTTCATAAAAGTGAAAGAGAGCTTCCCCTGTAAAATCAGGAATAATACATCTTTAGAAGTACTAATTGATACTCACTGCAGAACTCTTCCGATCTCCATGGATAGACTGTGGCTCCAGCTTCGTGACATACAGAGGTGTATCCAGTGATAAGGCGACAGCTGATATCTTCTCGTTTTCCATAAGAACACATATCAAAGACACAGTCCAGGAAATAATCTTCAGGTGGGATGACTGCATGACAATCTCTGAAAGGGCCATTCTTATCCAAAATCATTCCACAATATTTTTTGGTTTTCCTTTGTTCTTTTTCCAGAGCAGTCAGGTTACAGTTTTCAGGGGCACCTCCAGAACAACCTGGTAAGTCAGCTACTTTCCAGCTATTTCCAAATTCAATTGAGTCAGTTGTAATTGTTCCACCCTGGGTCATCAAGTCATCATCAGGCTGGTTGTTGTAATTTCCGCAAAGGCCACAAACAGACCCAGCGTAAGATGATGGAACCGTGACGGCAACACGTGCATCCCAGTCAAAAGCAACACGAAGTCCAAGCTGTGACTGAATGATACAGTGTTGTCCAGAACGGAACACAGTGATACGGCCAGAGCTCAGAGTCAGAGGAAGATTTGACAATATACCATCGACCTGCAAAAAAAGCAAAAAGTTGACTATGTCAATTGGTAGTTTGTAATGTCTAATAAACCAAGAGAATAGATTGAAAGATCAGTTTTTGGTAATCGATTGAGAACAGGATAATCGTGCTCATGGAACAGGACCAATAAGAGGCATATGGGTTGAGCCTAATACTGTTGACCATGGCCCTGGAACATCCCTGAGGTTCTGCAGTAATGGTGGAAGGTGGAGAAGGTATTTATCAAGATTTCCTTATTTAATCAGATTTCCATTAGCACTTACATAGCAGTAGATATCGGGGGTTGTTTGCTCATTCACACCCTACAAAAAGTCAAGCTCACCAGTGAAATTAAACTAGCCTAATATAAAAGGCAAGAAGAAAATGGATATTTGCTGCTGAAAAGGTAAAAACAGGTTTTGGACAGTAATATGCTTTTTAAGCAGGTTTCAAGCAGGTGGTCATCATTTATTTATGTACCTTCAACTGTCCCACCTGTTCCTGGTGATGTCAGAGATGGGCAGGTCAGGTGCAAGTATATACAGTAAGTATTGATGACATGATGGGTCAGGAAGGTGGTATATTTTGTTACACTAGATGACTTTGACCTTACCAGTACTTGATCAGGAAAGTCCCTGCGCATTTGGATTTCCATGGAATAAATGGTCAGATTAACGGCTGTGATGTAGGAGACAGCCCGGCTTCCCCGATTTTGGTTGCGCACGTTAACCTGGAAATCAGTCAACCCCTTGTTCTTGTTACAAAGTCCTGAAAGCTTGTACTGGCAGGTCCCCTGGAAGTTATAGTGCAGGCCATCATATGTTATATAGTGAGGGTCACCGGATGCAGAGCACTGGCCGTAAGTGATTGCGTAGCAATCTTGAATGCCATTTTTTACCGTGCACGCCTCTCCACTTCTACATCCAGTCTTTTTACAGGTCACAGTGCGGCTCTTTGCATCACAGGTACAGCGCTGCTTGCATCCAGTATCAGCCCAGAACGTCTGGTTAGGGGCAACGAAATGTCCTTGATAAAAGCAGCCGCAATTTTCTTTCGGCGTGCACTTTCCTTCAATCATAACAAACCCTGCATCACACTCGCAAGTCTCGATACAGGGCTCAGTGCATTTTGATGGGGCATCTGGATCCTCACAGGTGGCCGGGCATGCGCTCCCACAGAACTTATAAACACTGTTGGCCTGGCATTCCAAATCTAAAAACATTCAAAAATGGATATGTATCATTGAAATCAACAGCTGACAACATTTTCAGGGATGGCTTTCTGTTAGACTAGTGCCTACACACTCTGCAGATAAACATTCCATTAGTTATACAGTATATTGCTAATCCTTTATATGTGTTAATAGATTGTAAGAGAATTATAGGGGGCATAAAGAGTGATGTTTGGCTAATAACCTATATCAACTTATGTTTGCTTTCTGATTGGTTGTTCTAGGTTATAACCCCCAACTCCATGTTCTGAATGTAGATCTGGAACAATTTTTATCTTATGGATTACAAATTAGTCTGCAAGCTCCAAGAAACCAAACTCTTGGAAAGGCAGCAAAAGTCCTAACTAGAGGGGAAGATAATTCAGTGGATACCACCATGTTGCCAATACTGAAGAAAACAGTGTTACTTGTGCTCATGTGTGTTAAGTTAGTGACACCAGAGTGAAATTGTCTATTCTGTGGGCCCATAAATACCTTTTCACTAGCATTAATTAAATTCACATGTAAAACACGTTAGGGATCATGTAAGATCCAAGGGGTGCATGTGCAAGAGAAAAGTGCAAATAAATTAAAGGAGTCTTTGTATGTTCACCTATAATGTAATGTCTCAAATAAAGCTGTCCTGGTTAATATCCTGTGGTTACAGAAGGAACCCCATAAAGTTAAGTTGAGTGTTAGGATCAGAGACTGAGCAAAAAGGGCTTATTGTAATTAGTCATTGACATGTCTTGGGATGAGGACCTTCCAATGTCCAAGAATATGACATGGGGGGGTGGGAAGTTTTGTTTATTTACTTACTGCATCCTGTTGCATTTCTCCATTCAAACACTGGGACATTCTCCCTTCGGCAGGAATCACTGTAAGTCTTTAGGGTTTGACACAAGATCTGCTGGAAGCCGTCATTTAGGCAGAGGTCATAGATACAGTTGTCCAAGTAAATTTTTGGGTCAATAGTTTCATGGCACAATCTAAAGGGCCCATTTTCCCTTAAAGCAATTATACCACATAAGGACACGTCACCATATTTCTGCTTTTCTGAAGGAGAACATTTTTTGCACGGCCCGTGACAGTCATCCCAGCATGTACTGGGACTGCTGCTTTGCACCTTCCACAGTTTCCCATACTCAATAGGATCTAGAGAGACATGGTCTTGGGAGAACAGGTCATCTCCAGGGATATCATTGAAATTGCCACATAAGCCACACACTTTCTCAGAGTAGCTGCTTGGGAGGTAAATTTTGAAGAGCATGTTCCAGTCGTAGAATACTCTTAGTCCAAAATCAGTAACAAGAACAAGTAAGGATCCGCTCTGGAACATCATCAGATTTCCATCCTGCAGTGTGACTGGAAGCTGGAACCTTTGGTTATTCACCTACAATAGATGAGGGGTATCAGACTGTGTAATGTCCCTGTATAATCAGTTTAGTAGAGACTTGGACTGGGAAAAAATGTTATGTCCTCTAATCGAAACCTGGATTGGTGCTGTTCTGCATGTATTACTATCAGTAAGCAAGTTTGCTCTATTGCTATTTTCATAATTAGTCACTGTATCTACCAGTACAGCTACTTCTAGGATAAAATTCCATAAATTCACAGTCCTCACACTAAACCACATTTTTACTAGACTTGAGATGCTCTTAAATCCACTGGAAACCTGTGCTTGAACCAAATAGTTTACTGTTAAGGTTTCATGTATCCTATGGTGACAAAATTCTTAAACTTATAATCACCTTTTTCTTGACAGTACACATGGTTATATAAAATTCAGACATTTGCATCGTATTAGGCCATGTATGGGCCAGCCTAAATATATAGATAAGAACTGGCTCGATATCTATTGGGACATCAATCAGAAGAACTAAGCATAAATCCACTCTTTTGGTGTGCTCTTTAGGTGGTCTCTCCAAATGAGCAGATCTTTACATATATATATAGATATGTATAGACCTTCTAAACATCCGCTCATTTGGCAACCTCTCCAAATGCCCATAGCTATCTATCGGGACATCCATCAGATGAGCAGTCCACTCAGAGGAAGATTTTGGGACAAAGTAGGCGTCGATCCACTTCTTTGGTGGTTTCTCCAAAGGAGCAGATCTTTAGATGTCTTTCAGCTTAGCTGAGACCTTCTATAAACTTTAGGGGTCAAATAATCACCTTATTCTCATTTGGCTAAGCCAGATTGAGCAAACATCCACTCATTTAGCAACCTCTCCAAATGTCAATAGCTATCTATTGGGACATCCATCAGGAGAGCAGTCCTATCTGAGGAAGAGCTGGGGACAAATTAGGCATATATCCAGTCCTTTGGTGGACTCTCCAAATAAGTAGATATTTACATATCTGTCAGCTTAGCCGAGACCTTTTATAAACTTTGGGGCCAAATGAACACCTCATTTGGCTAAGCATGATGGTGGGCCAGATTGTGCAAACATTCACTCATTTGGCAACCTCTCCAAATGACCATAGGTCAAGATTAAGTGGGATCTTCCATACTCTCTATTAGCAATAATGTCTCTCTGTGGAATGTTCCTAGTTCCCTACTGCCCAATTTGTGTACAGGTATGAGATCAGTTATCCAGAATGCTCGGGATCTGGGGGTTTCTGTAATTTGGATCTTCATGTCTTACGTCTACTAGAAAATCATGTAAGAATTAAATAAGGCCACTAGGCTGGGTTTGTTCCAAATAAGTATTGATTTGACAATAATGGAGTCTGTGGGAGACAACCTTTCCATAATTCGGAGCTTTCTGGATAATGGGTTTCCGGATAACAGATTGCATACCTGTACTTGAATTGACCTGTATAAAATAACTAGATATGAATGAACCTGTTACAGGTCCTGAAACTAATTTGGGCTTAATGTTTGCATACTAACAAAAGTAGACATTAGTGTATTGTGTGTGCACATTTATCAAGCATATTTTTAGCTTTTATATATGTACATAACCAACAAAATGCATGAGTTCCCTCATAAGGATTTCATCACATCTTTCTAGTATTTTCGATCTATACAACATTTACATATTTACTTTGATCATACTCACCCTTACTACGCCAATTTCTGACCTATAGCTGGAAATATTGTATCCATAGACCTGGATAAGAGCATTGCTAATGTAGGACACAAGAGAAGAGCCTCTGTTCTCATTGGTCGTCTCTATGTTGAAAGGTGCTAAGTCTGGGTCTGTTCCGCAGGTCGTGGCCATTGTGTAGGAACATGTTCCTTGAAAGTCGTAGTTTTTTGAATCGAAAGTGTGGTAATGTGGGTCGCCCCATGCCCAGCACACGGCTTCACCATTTGCAATACATAAGGCTCGGCCATGTACGATTTTGCAGGTCTCAAATTTTCTACATTTAAGGAGACTGCACGATTGCCTGGTTGATCCTATAAAAAACAATAATAGAGGCAAAATAAATTCACTGAAAATGGGAAGAGCACCCCATATACTGCCGAGCTAATGTCATAAGAGCGCAATTTAGAAGGAACGATCAGTTTGTAGGTTCTTTTAAATGTGCATCATTCACGTTGCACGTTTGCCCTCGATAACATCTACAGTTGATTTACTACAAGGTGAACTATGCTACTAGTCAGACTTGGAAAACTTCTCTAAGGGAACTACATCCATCAAAATAAAGTCTCAGATCTTAAAACAGGGGTGAAGTGAGTGCAGTTTCCATGTAAACTGATACAACTTTCTCAGACTGATCTATGATAGTTATGCTGTATTATATAATTTTAAATAGAGTTTACATTATATAATATGTAAAAAACCACCAACCCTTATTTATACAGCTTGATATGTTGTGGTTTTATTTGATTTCTGGGTGTGACATTGAAGCCACTTTTTGGCTCCTTGAAATGGAGATACTGGAGAAAGGACAGTTTCAGTCAGCTCCAATGAGATTAATCTCATTCAAAGATACATATATTTGTCACTTTCTATTTTATAAAGGTTGGGGAGGAGATCTGAGGGAACTGATTGCCAGGAAGGTGTAAGGGGCCCCTATGGGGGGTGGATGGTTGTGTGGCAAGTGGCTTGCAAACCAAGCATATGGGGAAGGGTTGCGGCTAAGCATGTGGGTGCCTTGGGCACCATTCTGCTACCCAATTTATCCAAGAGCACAATTAGGGAGAAGACGAATACTGTCAGTGAGTTTAACAACTAGGGAAGCACTGAATCAACTATTGTGGAATCCTTCGTTAAAGATTCGGCCCAATAACGAACCAAACCCTAATTTGTATATGGGGTGGGAAGGGGAAAACATTTTTTACTTCCTTGTTTTGTGACAAAAAGTCATGTGATTTCCCTCCCTGCCCCTAATTTGCATATGCAGATTTGGATTCGGTTTGGCCGGGCAGAAGGATTCGGCTGAATCCGAATCATACTGAAAAAGGCCTAATCCTGGCCGAATCCGGTGCATTCCTATTAACAACAGCAGGAGGCCTTTCTAAGCTGGAGGTCCCATTATTGCTGCATTGCCTGGGTCTCAGTTTCCTTAAATTCTGGCCATCACTGCTAAGCCATGGGGGGGGGGGGTTATTTACTGATACCCTGGGTGCAAGAGCACAAAAGGACGAAACATATAGTCATGGCTGGAGTTAATATTTATTGCAAATTGTTCTTTTGTAGAACAACTACACTTACCACCAACACATGTAGCAACCTCTCCATAGACATTTGTTTGAGAAACGCCAACCACGATGAGTCCAAAGGTGTTGTTTTTGCTTTCAACCATATAATTTCTATCATTGGAGTCCAACTGGAGACTTCCCCATGAGTACTCAGTTCCATCGATTTTCTGCCAATTGGGTTCCTTCAGCGGTTGTTTATCCACAGTAATTCCTTGCAACGATGATGTTTTTGCTACAGCGTAGGCTAGATTGTTGGGTGTGTCTTTGCCTACAGCTTGGTAGGAAGTACAAAATGATGATACATCTGGGACACCCAGTAGAAAGGTGTCGAATACTCTTGTGTCTTGTCTACCCCCTGCTGAGAATAAAAAGACCTGAATGCCCTCTGTGGAGCTTAAAAAAATTGGTGCATTTGGCTTGAGCTCAATTTCAAGGGACTCTCCTTCAAGCAGTTTATAGGTTTCCTTCTCATCCTCAATCTGATATGTCAAAAGTGTTTTTTCTGCAGCCGTCACATAAACCAGATCATACGAGGTCTTAAAAGCAATAGGCGCAATAAGGTAAGTGCTTCCCCACACAGGCACAGGCTGGAGTTGCTCGTAGACATGGCTGCACCTAGTCTGCAGGGTGGCACACGAGTGACCACTCAGGACAGCCACTGGCTTAATTGAGTCAACTTTGGTGCCAGTTAGGTCATCTTCACTCTGAAGTGACACAGATTCAAAAGGTTCAAGGGTCAGGGTAAGTTTGCTCCCTTTACTATAATGTCGATTTTGGAAGGTAACCGATCCAGTAAGGGATATAGTTACGGTGGTTGGCTCTTTTGTTACTACAGCAAACTCTTTGTAGGAACCCGTTGGACCTCTTGGTGGTGTAAATACATAATACTCAGTACCGAGTTCCTAGGATTAGAAAAAGAAAGATAACTCAAAATAATGAAATTAACAGAGAGGTTGGGGTATGACAGGCATTATTTTGCATTGCTATTTAAACACTCCAGTGCTGGGGGGCTCTGGGCCTATCCTAAGCATTCTTCTACTGGTTTCTGTTATGTATATTTAATATCCAAATTGGGTTCCCTATTGCTATACTGCCTGAGATATACATTTTAATTTCTCGCCTTACTTTACACTCGTGAGATGAGATAGATCAGACTAGTAATGCTCCATTTTTCCCTTACTGGGTCCTAGGTTTCTTTGGTTACTAGCTCAACTGCTCTGCCTATACCCTAACTGCCTGAGACCAGACCAATGATGATATATCTTACTTCATGTTTAAAGGTGAAGGAATGTCATTTTACAATTGGGGTGCCAAAAGTTAAGCACCCCCAAGTGACTATTTTTACTTACCTGACACCCCGGCTGGCGCTCCTATCAGCAGAAAACCGCACCGTCCCAGGGTATTTCTAGCGAGCACCACAGAGAGATCCTCTTCCTGCTTCTTTGGTTTTAAAATTAAATGGAGCAGACGAATGTGCAGTACAGTGACATAGCCGGCTTTTTCGTGTAACTGCGAGAAGACCCGAAGAAGCAGGAAGAGGATCTCTCCATGGCGGTCTCTAGAAGAACCCCTGGCCTGTGCGGTTTTCTGTTGATAGGAGCACCGGCCTGAGCTGTCAGGTAAGTAAAGGTAAGTAAAAGTAGTCACTTGGGGGTGCCTAAATTTTGGAACCCCCAAGTGTAAAATGCTATCCCTTCTCCTTTAAGAGAGTCTTATGTCTATTCCAGGCTTTCTTCACTACTAGGTTATTGGCTTCCATTGTTTGCCCATTCTATAACTGCCTGATAAATGTTATACTATTACCCCACATCTTTCCTGATGCTACTCGGAACCCTGACACTAGCTTAGAGTCTGGGACTAGGTCTGGGAATCTGTAGCAATCCATTTCAACGGGTGGGCGGTACATGCTGCATGACGATTGGTTGCTATGGGTTACTAGACCTGGTGAAAACTTTATCAAGAATTTTACAGTAGCCTATGTGTTTCAATGGTCACTGCCTCAACTCAGTAGCCCATTTCCTAACTCCCTTAAAAATATTCAGGATTATTCCCAGTATTATATAATATATTTAAGGTAATCGATGATACCCTTGATTATTAACTTCCAATGTATCCACTTGATTAGAGCTGAGGTCTGATTTGATCAGTATAGCTTAATAAATGACTTTAATAAGAGAAAGAAAAGAACCCCTCTTCTATCAAGTAAGGTATGGGACCTGTTATCCAGAATGCTCGGGACCTTGGGCTTTCCGGATAATGGGTCTTTCTTTAAGTCAACTAGAAAATCATATAAACATTAAATAAACCCAATAGGCTGGTTTTGCTTCCAATAAGGATTAATTATATCTTAGTTGGGATCAACTACAAGCAACTGTTTTCTTACTACAGAGAAAAAGTAAATCATTTTTAAAATTTTGTCTATGGGAAATGGCCTTTCCGTAATTCGGAACTTTCTGGCTAACGGGTTTCCGGATAATGGATCCCATACCTGTACAGAGAAAAAGGAAATCATTTTTAAACGTGTGGATTATTTGGATATAATTGAGTCTATGGGAGACAGCCATCACGTAATTCGGAGCTTTCTGTATATCGGTGTAAGGGAAACCGAAAATCTTCCCCAAGATGGCGTCCAAGATGGCGGCCTCCAGGATCCTGTTGGTCGCAGCACTATGATGTCAGCGTCTTCCCGTTCCCGGATTGGTCACCGGCGTCGAAACGGACGCCGGCGTCAGAATGTGCGTCAATGTCAGGACGCCGGCGTCAGTGTCATGACGTCAGCGTCTGCGTCATGACGTCAGCGCGTCCAAAATTGGCGCCAAACTCTGGCCTATTTAAAGCAGCTCCAGACTCTCCTCTATGCCCGATTATAGGTTTTCGCTTGCTGATTCCTGGGTGTGATTCTTCTTGATTATATTGTGTACCGACCTTGCCTGAACTTTCGTCTTTGAACCTCGTCTGCCTGAACTGATTCTACTGCCTGTCTACGACCATTCTACTGCCTACTCCTTTTGTACTGCGAACTCGGACTTGTTACCTCCTCCTTGGTCCTTACTACCTCTGGGCCCTCAGGCCTTACAATCGGGTGTCCGGATAAGGGATCCTATACCTCTACTAAAGATAGTCTCACAAAATCAATTCTCTGTATAATTACAAAACCAACAACCACCGTAGTTAAAAAATCAACAAATTACCAACTATGACATAACACCAATCTGCAATCAACCTTTAATTAATTATACAATTCCTATTAAAGTGCCTGTGTCATTGTGCCAATTCATTACATTTCTAATTAAAACTCAATTAATTGGTGCCTTCGAATAATTCTGTAGACAAATTACTTGGTAGATCTGTAAAGTGCTAATATCAATTCATTTCAATTAATCCAATGACTTTTTAATAATCAATTGATATATTTTTAAAGTGCAGTGACAATAAATAGAGTTAAATTGATTCTCCCAATTAATTAGTAACTATATAAAGTGCTTGTATGAATTGATTTAAATTAATCCAATGCCTTTTTGGTAAAAAAAAAAAATCCAAAAAAACATTGGATTCATTGAAATCAATACATACAAGCACTTTATATAGTTTCTAAATAATTGGAAGAAGGAATTTAACTCTATTTATTGGCACTGCACTTTAAAATATTTTACTTTAAAATATATCAATAGATGAATAAATGCAATTAATTCATATTAGCACTTTACATAGCTACCAATTACTTTGACTACAGAATTAGTCAAAGGCACTGATTAATTGAGTATTAATTAGAAATTTAATGAAATGATACAATGGCACATTATATAATGCTTGAGCAGCATTTATATCAGGACCTTTTCCTGTTTTTATATATCAATTGTTGCAGGCTCATATGGAAGTCCATGCTCTATCTGCCTGAGAAAGATCAAATTATTAAAGGAGAACTTAACACCTCAATAAGAAAAGCCCCACCTACTATCCTAGATAGTTCCCCTCCCTGTTCCCCCTATAGTTCATTACCCCTGAAAGTTTCCCAAATACATTGCTTACATATCGTTGCAGAGTAAGTGCATAGAAGCTCATGGGCGCATCTTCCGGATCTTTTCCGGGTACTCTTCCTTCCTTTCGGTAATTCACGGCTCATGCGTAGTTGCTTGAACTGGAAGACTGCTCCAACTACGCATGCACCAATACGACAATCCCATACAGATGAAGACTGAAGATCCGGAAGATGGCGCCCATGAGCTCTGCTGCACTTACTCTGCATCGATATGTAAGCAACATATACAGAACACAGGGGTAATTAACTATGCAGAGTAAGCAGACTATCTTGGGTAGTAGGTAGAGGAATTTCTAATTGGTGGGTTTTAGTTCTCCTTTAAGTTTCTACTCTGTTTAAAGTGCCCAAAACTTCCCATTATACTTTGCAAAAAAGCACACGGAATTCCTTTTGCAATTGATTTTTTCTTGGCCTTGATGCCACAAAAACAATCCTGAAATATTAGTGGGAACCAACGGTTTCTGGAAAAGAACCTGGATATCATTAGAAAGCAAAAAAAAAACAAAAACCAAGACCATAGTTACCTCAACTGGATAGAGAGATGCCGTGTCGGAGGTTCCTCTCTTCATGTTCCGAGAGACGACGGATACGGGATTGTCTGACATCACAATAACGGAATAGGGAAAAGAGATGCCTGGTTGCGCCTGTATTTTGTTTGGCAGTGCCACTGTGGTCTCTTCCCCTTTATCCAGCTTGACTACTTTTTTAAAGTTGTATTTATTGACTCTAACAGTAACGGTGGTAGAGGGGGAATGGGCAGTGATAATCAGCTGGAGATCTGGGTACCCAGTCTGGTAGTTGGTGTTCTGGATAAAGACAGTGACAAATTCTGTTCCTGGGACACCAGCCATGCAAAGGCCTGTAACAAAGAACAGTAGCCTTTCAACAAACGTAAGGTACAAAAAGTATGACAGTAAAGAATTGTGCCCACTGTATGTGATGTCATCAATATCCCCTATACTCTGGTACAGTTATCCAGAATGCTTGGGACCTGGGGTTTTCTAGATAAGGAGTCTTTCTGTAATTTGGATCTTCATACCTGAAAGGCCTTCTTCAGAAAAGGCAACACAGCAATGATCCATCGTGCAGCGCTTGATTTCTCCTCCCTGGCTATCAGCTATAAGGAAGGCAGGGAGGAGAAATCGAGCGCCGCGTGATGGATTGCCTGATCACTTTCTGAAGAGGCGCGTATACAGAGTTTTGGTAAATTATTTCTTAATAAAAACTTTGCGATTTTAAAGTTTATTTTGTCTTGGTGGTTTTTTTTTTTTGATGCTAACAATTTTTTTTTTAAAAAAAAATTGATGTTACTGGTCCTTTAAGTCTACTAGAAAATCATATAAACATTAAATAAACCCAATAGGCTGGTTATGCTTCCAATAAGGATTAATTATATCTTAGTTGGGATCAAGTACAAGATACTGTTTTATTACTACACAGAAAAAGGAAATCATTGTTAAAAATTTTAATTATTTTTATAAAATGGAGTCCATGGGAAACAGCCTTTCCATAATTTGGAGCTTTCTGCATAATGTATTTCTACTAGAAAATCATATAAACATTAAATAAAGCCAATAGGCTGGTTTGGCCTCCAATAAGGATTAATTATATCTTAGTTGGGATCAAGTACAAGCTACTGTTTTATTATTACACAGAAAAAGGAAATCATTTTTAAAATTTTTAACTATTTGATCAAAAGGGAATCTATGGAAGATGGCCTTCCCGTAATTTGGGGCTTTCTGGATAACAGATCCCATACCTGTACTGGTATTTGTGAGTGTCGTCATGAAAACACAAATCGCTATTGTGAAACCGGTTAATCCACAGATTGTTCAGTAAATTAATGATCAGATATGTTTATCCTAACATAGCAGGTTTATACAGAACATATCTGATACTTACTGTATCCGAGGCTCAGCAGGAAGAAGGAGCGGAGACAGGTCTTCACCCCCATTGCTGAAATAAACAGAAAACAAAAGTCATTATAATACTCATGTATTATAAGGTATAATGTACCCCCTACTGTTCTGTGACCATATAAAGGTACAAGGCTGCAGGCTGAGTTATACAGGGAACTCTGAGTATCACTCATGTATTATAAGGGATAATGTACCCCCTACTGTAAATTATAAGGACATTAGAAGTCACTGAGGGGTTGTTCTGTGACCATATAAAGGCACAAGGCTGCAGACTGAGTTATACAGGGAACTCTGAGTATCACTCATGTATTATAAGGGATAATGTACCCCCTACTGTAAATGATAAGAATATTAGAAGTCACTGAGGGGTTGTTCTGTGACCATATAAAGGCACAAGGCTGCAGGCTGAGTTATACAGGGAAATCTGAGTTTCACTCATGCATTATGATACTACTGTAAAGTACAAGAATATTATTATAAGGATATTAGTATGTACTGCCATACTGCTTGGTCATGGTAAAAAACAAATATTAAAGGGATACTGTGATGGGAAAACTTTTTTTTTCAAAATGAATCAGTTAATAGTGCTGCTCCAGCAGAATTCTGCATTGAAATCCATTTCTCAAAAGAGCAAACCGATTTTTTTATATTCAATTCTGAAATCTGACATGGGGCTAGACATTTTGTCAATTTCCCAGCTGCCCCTGGTCATGTGACTTGTGTCTGCACTTTAGGAGAGAAATGCTTTCTGGCAGGCTGCTGTTTTCCTTCTCAATGTAATTGAATGTGTCTCAGTGGGACATGGGTTTTTACTATTGAGTGTTGTTCTTAGATCTACCAGGCAGCTGTTATCTTGTGTTAGGGAGCTGCTATCTGGTTACCTTCCCATTGTTCTTTTGTTTGGCTGCTGGGGGGGAAGGGAGGGGGGTGATATCACTCCAACTTGCAGTACAGCAGTAAAGAGTGATTGAAGTTTATCAGAGCACAAATCACATGACATGGGGTAGCTGGGAAATTGACAAAATGTCTAGCCCCATGTCAGATTTCAAAATTGGATATAAAAAAATCTGTTTGCTCTTTTGAGAAATGGATTTCAGTGCAGAATTCTGCTGGAGTAGCACTATTAACTGATTCATTTTGAAAAATGTTTTTTTTCCCATGACAGTATCCCTTTAAACAATCTTCTTTCTCCCATTAATTGTAAAGAAAAAGGCAATAGACTTGCTCGTATTAGTTAAGTTATAACTTCTGGACTAACTGAGCAAGTAAAACTTTGCTGCTACATTGCACCTTTTTTTGTAAGATATGTTATCATTTAAAACACAGGGGCACACAGAGAAAGGATCAAAGTCACTGACTGGAGCAGAACAGGGGGAGGCGCATTTATTGGAGGATGAATTTTAGTGGTACAGGTATGGGACCTGTTATCCAGAATGCTCAGGACCTGGGGCTTTCCGAAAAGATTTTTCTGTAATTTAGATCTTCATACCTTAAGTCTATTAGAAAATCATATAAACATTAAATAAAGCCAATAGGCTGGTTTTGCTTCCAATAAGGATTAAGTATATCTTAGTTGGGATCAAGTACAAGTTACTGTTTTATTATTACACAGAAAAAATAAATCATTTTTAAAATTTTGTCTATGGGAGATGGCATCCCGTCACTAATTCACTAAAACTATGAAAAATCGAAAAATTCATTTTTTTTGGACAATTACTAGCAAAAAAACCCCAAAAGTCCCATTGGCTTAAAAAAAAGGTCCAACAGGATCAGAGCAGCTCCCACTGGGGGTCATTTATTAACACTGGGTATGGGCAGTAACCCATGGCAACCTATCAGAGTGCTGCATTCATTGTTCTACTTGCAGCTGGCTTCAAAAAGCTAATCATTGATTGGTTGCTATAGGTAACTGCCCATGGGCAAATTTGCCCAGTGTTGATAAATGAGCCTGACTGATTTCTATAGGACCCCAACTGCTTTTGCCTGGCAATGTTTTGTGTTCCAGTTTTTTTCGTGGTTTTTACACTTAGGGGCAGATTTATCAGGTTGAAGTGAAGATTTTAATTTAAAAAAAATAGAATTTAAATTTTGAATTTAAAAAATTAGAATTTTTGTGTACTTCGACTAGGGAATAGTCCAAATTTGGAAAAAAATTTGAAAATTCAAATTTAGAAATTTTTCTTTAAAAATTCGACTTCGGCCATCTATAACCTGACAAATTGCTGTTTTAGCCTATGGGGGACCTCCTAGAACCCATATGGAGTCAATTGGTGGACTTTGAAAAATAGAAGATTTTTTTTTTTTTTTTGGAAAAACATTGAATCGGATTAGATCAAAGACGCTATTACTTTGATTCATATGAAAACTAACCTATTCGGTCAAAATTTTTTAAATAAATTTCGTTTGGTCTTTTTGAATTTCAAAGTTTTTCAAATTCGACCCTTGATAAATCTGCCCCTTAATAAATGTCAAGTTTTAGAGAAATAATTTTATACATTACTTTTTAGAGGAAAAATATGATTCATGAATATTTTAGCCCCACAGAGATTTTTTTTTCAACATACAATGGAACCTCAATTTTACATCTCCTGATTTTAACTTTTCCCTCATTTTACATTGTTCTTTTGTGGTCCCACCTAAATATTATGCATACTACATTTCACTAATTTTATATTTTCTTGGAATTTACACCATTTTTTTCTGGTCCCTTGAAAATGTAAAATGGGGGTTCTACTTTATGTACCGGACATTTCTTATAATGAACTTTCTTTTGAAGGAAGAAGAGGTGAGAGCTCTATTCACACCAACACAACTAACTTAATAATAATATTGCTAATATAAAACCCACAGAGATCCATCAAACTGCACTTTCATAGAACAGAAGAAATGCAAATAAACTCCACCCTCACAGGACAGTTTAACTTTGTATGAAAAAAACAACATTGACACCAAAAGCTAACAATCAGATTGTTCCTTTGATGAATCATTGTAACAATATTTAACTTCAGGAATAGCCTTTATTGCTAGAAAGTCACCTAATCTTTATGTATGCATCTCCATATATCAGTAAAAACAGAAATATTCTTAAAGGAGAAGGAAAGTCAATTTATACTTTATACTATATAATTTATACTATACAATTTATACTATATAATTTATACTATACAATTTATACTATATAATTTACACTATATAATTTATACTATATAATTTATACCATACAATTTATACTATACACTCAAATAACTGATTCCAGTACAAACAAAATGTAACAAAATAACTGCCTTTTGTACAAATCCTGCATGTAGAGAGACATGATGTCTGGTGAGTTTAATAGAGTGACCTCGAATACATCTTCTAGGCAAAAGGAAGCCCCCCTATAAGATATATTGGATCTAACTGTCAGTGATTATCTGACACCCAACTGCTGCATGAAGACAGAATGAAGAGAAACAGATGCTGAGAGAGGGATAGTGAACATAAACTTGATTATTTCCGAAAAGATGCAGAATATTTAATAGATTATGTTTAAAAAACGTCTTATTTCAGTATGTTGAAGCTTATATTAAATTTTCAATTTTGCAATAGTTCCCATTTAAGAACGATTTCCTTTTTATATGTAATAATAATAATAAAACAGTCGCTTGTACTTGATCCCAACTAAGATATAATTAATCCTTATTGGAAGCAAAACAAAGCCTGTTGGGTTTATTTAATGTTTACCCAATAGTCTGGTTTTGCTTCCAATAAGGATTAATTATATCTTAGTTGGGATCAAGTACAAGCGACTGTTCTTGACATTTTGGGGGCATGAAAAATAATTTTGCTATGGGGCCCAGTAATAACTAGACTGGTAACCTATTTGTGTTGTCACCTTTTGTTGTAACCTACGCACAAGAATTCCTATAAAAAAAAATATATACCGGTGTGAGACCGAATATCCACAATGCCGGATCAGGGATCTTTCTGTAATTTGGATCTTGATACCTTAACTCTATTAGAAAATCATATAAACATTAAATAAACCCAATAGGCTGGTTTTGCTTCCAATAAGGATTAATTATATCTTAGTTGGGATCAAGTACAAGCTACTGTTTTATTATTACACAGGAAAAGGAAATAATTTTCATAAATGTGTATTATTTGATAATAATGGAACATATGGGAGACAGCCTTTCCGTAATTTGGAGTGTTCTGGATAATGGGTTTTCGGGTAACGGATCCCATACCTGTATAAGTTACTGTTTTTAATGATCAATTTTAAATATTGATAAATATTTGGATAAAACGGAATCTATGGGAGACGGCCATCCTGTGATTTGGTGCTTTCTGGATAACGGATCCCATAAC
This sequence comes from Xenopus petersii, assembly GCA_038501925.1. Classification (NCBI taxonomy): domain Eukaryota; kingdom Metazoa; phylum Chordata; class Amphibia; order Anura; family Pipidae; genus Xenopus; species Xenopus petersii. Next base: position 7,260,917 of record CM076684.1, on the reverse strand, counting down.
TGTACCTATGACTAATTCATACAGAAGTAAAATAATAGAGAGCCCAAATAAAATCTCTGTTCTGTACAGGAATAAGAAGAATCTGCCCCAAATACAATGAATAATAGGAATAAATAGGTCGTTATTAAATAGAATTGATCCCAGTGGAATAAGTGTAACCAGTGCAACCCCTTCATTCCCAGGGAGGAGAGTAGGAGACTCCTTACCTGCTGGTGACTTCTCCTGCTCTGCTTCTCTCACCTGAGTTCCATACGGTTTTGTAAGCACAAAGCTTGGTTGCACGACACATGAAACCTGCACCACCGGTCTGTCCAGCAAGAAATAAGTAAGATCAGAGTAAGGAGGGTCTGGAAATGTGTGGGCAATATAATATCCAGTTATACAAGTATCTCATGGCTGCCCTCCAGTCGCTGCTACAAGATGGGGGGGGGAGGTCATTACAAAATCAATAAATGACTATCGTGGGCGCAACTTTTTGTTTTTCTGCCCAAGGAACTGCTCATATTGTTACTCCTAAGTGCAAATGGCCCCAACACAACACAAACAACTGAGAGAAATATTTACACTTAAAAAAGTCATACAGAGAAATACAACTAAAGGGGTGTTCCAGTATCAGTTTAGTGAACATCAGATTGCAACCCATTGTGAGCCCAGAGATGCAGAAATTGGCATTACTATCATCTATCTATCTATCTATCTATCTATCTATCTATCTATCTATCTATCTATCTATCATCTATCTATCTATCTATCTATCTATCTATCTATCTATCTCTATGTATTTATCATCTATCTATTGATCAATCAATCGTCTGTCTATTTATATATCATCTATCTATCCTTTCCTTTTTTTTATTAATAAATAAGCTAAAATTGGGCATGGAAGTTTGGTTGTGTTTTTTTTTTTTTTTTTTTATAAAATATGAGATAAATTCAGATTTTAGTAAATAGTCCCCTAAGTAATAATCGCAACAATAGTATTAGAAATACTGGTGGAAGTAGTAGCAGCAGAAGTAATGGTAACAGTAAAAATAATAGAAGTACTCGTAGTAGTAGCAGAAGTAATGGTTTGAAGTTACAGCATAGTGGCGGTAGTAGCACTGGAAGTAGTCTTAATAGTAAGGTTAGTAGTAATAGAAGTAACAGTGGTAGTAGGAATATTAGTAGTAGTAATGTTAATAATAGTAGTAATAGAAGTAATAGTGATAGGAGTAGAAGTAATAGTGGTATTAGTCATACAAAGAATACAAGAAGTAGTAGTACCAGTGGCCTATGTTAAGTGGGCTAAACTGCACAGTGTTCCAACCATTTGCTACTTCTGATATTAGTAGTAGTAGTAATGATAATAGAAGAGGTATTGATAGGGGTAGAAGATGAAGCAACATTAATAGCAGAAAAACTAATAGTAGCAGTAATAATAGCAGTAGAGGTAAAAGTGATAACAGGAGCTCTAATCACTGCAGCAGTAGAAGCAGTAGCGGTGGTAATACTAGTGGACTTAGCAACAGAAAGTAATAGTGATATTAGTAGTAATATAATACCTGTAGTTGTAAAAGCGTTGATTAATAGTATTAGTAATATTTGGGGATAAACATATAATTCTATATTAACAGAAAAGGCTGAAGCCCAGCGTGTATAAACTAGAATGTACTACAACACCAACACTTCTAATGATAATAGTAAAAAGAAGGGCAGAATATGCAATTGGGGATTATTCTTACTATTCACAATTCTCATATAAAATCAAGGAAAAGGCAAATCTATAGGTGGCGCATTTTTCTGAGTGTATTCTACCAAAACCCTACACGCAGGTACCTTCTAGACTATTCATGGTATGTCCTAAGCAAAAGTTCTCAGATCATACCTATTTAGTAGTGGTTTAATAAATCATTTTTGCATATTCAATAGACACCTGGACACTTTAGCAAACAAAGGACTCAGGATCTGATGGAATTTTACGCCCCAGGACATTAAAAGCGAAATGCAGAGAGATTTGTGAACTGCCCTCATTTAAAAATCGATCCCGCTCTCAGCCTGACAGTCACAGGCCTGTTAGCCTGACATATGCAAATTTTTGCAAGGAGTATTAAGGCACAAGATAGTCGAAACCACTTCGAATGAAAATACTTTATGGCCAGTTTATTAAGGAATGATGTAGAGAATGGGGTACAAGAAAGCGATCAACTTATTTTTCACATTGTGGTTTTCCCCCTCCTTTGCAATTGACTATGAATAATAGCCCAGTCGCACAACATGCGTAAGATTTAAGGATGCTCTTTTAAATAATTCCTTATTTACTTTATTGAAAGTGGCCTTTTTGGATTCCTTGAGTTCCCACCTACTGGTGTCCATTATCTACTATGGGCCAGTAATGTTTTTGGGGGGATTATAGGGTTGCATTTGATGGACAGTGTAAGTTTGTAATGTTAAATGAGAGAAAGGGAAACCTTGCTGCTCTCGGTACAGAAAATAACTGCGCATGTACATGGGAAGGGGCCAGAGACCCTCAGGCTATTAAGATTATATTGCAAATAAATCCTTTTCTTCTGGGAGGTTTAGTGCACAACCCAAACACACAACAATCTCAGCATGACATTCTGTAATCCTGAAATGCCACATTCCACACTTCTGCTTTTGTAGTTCTAAAGTAACTATAATCCTCACCCAACCGGCTCCCAGGCAACCCGTTTGTCAGGTGCTTTTCCCTGAAACCTGCGACTCCGGGCTACTGATTATTATCATTGCTGTACAACTGCATTTATTGTATATATATTTAAATATAATATTTAGTAAATATAATACATAGTAAATATACTATGAGCAAATTTAGGGGACTGTTCCTGCTGAATTGTGCTTAGTACAGGGAATACCTATGCTGCCATAGTTGTATGGGATCTCTCTGTACAGACTATGAGCAAACTTAGGGACTGTTCCTGCTGAATTGTGCTTAGTACAGGGGAATACCTATGCTGCCATAGTTTTATGGGATCTCTCTGTACAGACTATAAGCAAACTTAGGGGCTGTTCCTGCTGAATTGTGCTTAGTACAGGGAATACCTATGCTGCCATAGTTTTATGGGATCTCTCTGTACAGACTATGAGCAAACTTAGGGACTGTTCCTGCTGAATTGTGCTTAGTACAGGGAATATCTATGCTGCCATAGTTTTATGGGATCTCTCTGTACAGACTATGAGCAAACTTAGGGGACCTCTTGGAAAAAACACTATTAACAGGCACTGGACATGGGAAACTAAATGGTTAAAATTCTTTCAAATGAAAAGTAGTTCAACTGGCTTGAAACACTGGCTGACATGTTATTGACCCTGAGGGCAGATATTTAAAAACATAATTTGGTTGGCTCAAAGTCTCACCTTGGAGGTCATTAGGCGGCTACAGGGTGTTAATTACTGCTGTCTTTGGCCTCAAACACAGTAGAAGAGGAAACTGTTGGAAGGGTTACTGTCTGCTCTGCTCTCATTTCTCTACAGAGATAGGGATTGGTAGCACTAGATAGGGACCTACAGGTAAAATGTGGTATTAAGAGTATTCATAAAATATTTTTTGTTAAACTGTATTTGTTTGTCTTGTATTCTTATTTATTACAGGTATAGGATTTGATATCTAGCGACCCATTATCCAGAAAGCTCTGAATTACAGGAAGGCCGTCTACCATAGACTCCATTTTATCCAAATAATCCAAATTTTTAAAATCTATTTCCTTTTATTCTGTAATAATAAAAAAGTATCTTGTACTTGATCCCAACTAAAATATAATTAATCCTTATTGGGAGCAAAACCAGCCTATTGGGTGTATTTCATGTTTAAATTATTTTTTAGTAGATCCAAATCTGGGAAACCTCAGGTCCCAAGCTTTTTGGATAACAGGTCCCATACCTGTATAATGTGATCTGGCACATAACACTGGTTGATTCAGATACATTTGAACAGGTATGGGATCTGTTATCTGGAAACCCATTATCCAGAAAGTTCTAAATTACGGGAAGGCAGTCTCCCATAGACTCCATTTTAATCAAATAATTCACAATTTTAAAAATGATTTTCTTTTTCTCTGTAATAATAAAACAGTAGCTTGTACTTGATGGTAACTAAGCTGCATGAATCCATATTGGGGCAAAATAATTCAATTGGTTTTACTGGGTCCAATGATTGTTAGCAGCCTTTACAGAAAGATCCCTGAAACAGAAAACCCCAGGTCCCAAGAATTTCGGATAATAGATCCCATAACTGTAATTTGGATTTGCTGTTCTGCTCTATAATATATGAATCATCAATGTGATCAATGTGGTCACATGTAACATGGGTTAGGGTTCATATGTAATATGTCACTTATGACTATTGTGTGTTGGGTTGGGTGTAGTAGAGTTCTGAGCTCTGTAAACTTCGAAGAATGAGGATTCGTGGCTACGGTGCATTTATCATCTGTAATGTTCAATGACGATAATCCTTAGCAATGAAATCCAGCTGGTGGGGCTGTTTCTGGTACTGTGTGTGCCTAAACATAGATACTGTATTTGCAGAAATATGGCCCCACCCTAGGAAGGAGACCTTTTCACTTCTACTACTTCACTGCTGCACGTGTCAAGCCAGTGGGAGAAATGTTACAATTAGTAAATGTGTGGGTCAGGACTCAACCGTCAACCAACCCCAACCCTAACCTGCCCCCACCCGTAACCCACAAAATGTTGCCATTGTAGGACCTGCACCTACCTGTACCCACGTCTTCTTGCTCTGTACGATACTTCTGTACTCACATCTAGTTCCAAGACAGGGAATTTTTAGAAGCAGTGGAAGAGTATATGTCCCCAGTCTGACCTGAACCCAACCCTAACCTGCAATGGTTGGCCAAATTTCAACCCAAACCTACTCAACCTTTGGGTTACAGCGGGTTTCGGGTCAACCCACACACCACTAGTAGTGATGAGCAAATTTCTCCCGTTTCTCGCGAAACAGTGGAAAATCGCGAAATCGTAAAGTTCATGAAAAAATCAGGAAATTGAAACATTTTCACGAAAAAATTGTAGAATTCGAACGTTTTCAGAAGAAAAATCGAGCAATTTGAACAACTTCACGGAAAAAATCGAGCAATTTGAACGTTTTCACGAAAAAATTAAGCAATTTGAACGGTTTCAATAAAATCTAGCGATTTGAATGGTTTCACAAAAAAATCTAGCAATTTGAACTTTTTCACAAAAAAAATCAAGCAATTTGAACATGTTCGCGATAAAATCAAGCAATTCGAATGCTTTTGCAGGAGAATTTATTCGCCGGCGGTGAAACGCAGGAATTTATTCGCCCATAACTAATCACTAGTTACAAGGCACCTTCTTTAAGTCTCCAGCAGCAGTGAGAGGTGAGTGTTTGCAGGTTTCCCCCTCTGATGTCTCCAATCTGGTCTCCAGCCGACATATTGGCATGGTAAATATGGCCCTGTCTCTCTGGCTTATCTTTTTTTTTTTTAAATGTGTGGGAGTTTATCAGAGAAGCCATGGGCCAGGAGACAAGTCTTGGACCTATCGGGCAGGGTTAAGGTTAGAAAAAGCCTTTGTGAGTGTTGGATCCCTGGGGAACCATTGAATTTGTCTTTGCCTACTGTTTGGCTCAGTAGTTGCATATAAATCTGAATTAAAACCAAAGGCCATTCTTATGCTGCCTTTGCCTTTCCCAATCCTGGTTAACAGCGTCACCATCTCCCACCACAATATTTCACATTCAACTGACTGAGAATGGACTGCAGGTCTTTCCGACCACGGTTCTCCCTCATCACAGTAGGCGCCACAAGTCATTGTTTCATCTATAAACCAACTCCAATGGAATTCTGAAACTGACTCAGAAAATAGGTTCTCTCAAAGGAAAACAGACACAAATTTATTGCTACAAATAACAGTGTTGGAAACTTGTGGCCAGTATTACTGATTGGCTGATTAGCTCATTGTCATGATACAGGCCTGTAATAGTTAATAAAATAGGTATCATGAGAAATATTTCTGCCAACATCTAAATCAGACACATAACAGACCTCTTTTCACTATGGTCAGAGGGGTCAGAGCTGTAATGCCCTCCTGTAAGCCCTGGCTGAAATTCACTAAGCGCCGAACGCTAGCGTCAATTCGCTAGCGTTTGGCATTTTCGGTACTTCGCAAATTCACTAACGAACGCTGGCGTAAATTCGCTAGTGTTACTTCGCACCCTTACGCCAGGCGAATTTTCGCTAGCGACGTAACTACGCAAATTCACTAACTTGCGCAGTGTACTGAGCGCTACCTTTTACGCTAGACTTCCTTCGCCACCTCAGACCAGGCAAAGCGCAATAGAGTAGATAGGGATTGCTTCAAAAAAAGTTCACATTTTTTCTAAGTCCCAAAAAACGCTGGCGTGTTTTCTATATTATGGGTGATAGGCTGAAAAAGATCAAAAAAAATTTTGGGGCTCCCCTCCTTCCCCCCTACATTTCCTGACTCATGGCAACTTACCTATACAGTGGGCACATGTGTAGGGCAAAATAAATTTTTTATTTGATGTTTTGAAGGTTTTCTAGGCATTTGTAGTGCTGATACGTGTTCCTCCATTGAAATTTGAATTTGGCGGAGTATGCAAATTAGCTAGCGCAACTTTGCAATCTTACGCTATCCCTGTGCGCAACTTCGGATTTTAGTGAATTTGCAGAGCGCTGGCGAAACTACGCCTGGCGAAGTGTGGCGATGTTGCGCCTGGCGCAACTACGAACATTAGTGAATTTGCCCCTTAGTATCTATGGAATCCCTGAGAGAATTAACAACCAGTGAATATAATAATATATCTCTCCTATGTTCCTATAAGGAGTTATGGTCATTATATTCTTGGTCCAGTTCCTACTCACAGGAGATCATAAAAAACTCAATTTGTGTCCTGCTAGGCCACGCCCCCTTGCATTCCTGAGGGAGGGGGGCGTGTGCAGTTACCTGATGCCCTGAAATCACTGATAAATAGTCAGCTCTTCTGACTAAACTGGGGATTTTACTTTGGAGGACCAATTGCGATTGGAAGTTATCCCATTTGTTTCACCCTTGCCTCCAGGACCAGGAATTCTATATCTTTAAAGTTAAGTATAGGTTTTCCATGTTTTCCCTTTTATTTTACAACTGTTTGTAATTGTATTATTGAATGTATGTCTCTTTTTGTAACATATTTTTGTATATTGCACTGTTATACCTTTTATAATATTAAAGAGAATTTAATAAGATTGTCTTTGATGCTCTAAACGAACCCATAGTGAAAGAGTGTAACTGTGAGCCTTAAACCTCTGCATGCTGGAGTACTTGTTGAGTCAGTAGGAACTAACTGACTATAGTGAGTGTGTAATGAATTGGTGTATTGTGAGTTATTACCTGTTAGAGAGAACAGGGGAATAGTCACATTAGGTTTCTATCGCCTGTGAATGATAGATGGTGGCAGCGAATGAGTTTTGTGGGTGTTGGTTGGTGTTTGGGGTGCTTTTGTGTTAGTCTAACCTGTGTGCAAGGTGGGTGAGAGACTGAGTGAGTGACCCCTAAAGTCATGTGCGGTTGGAAGTACCGTGTCCGTGACACTCATTACATGCTTGTTGGCACTCACCACTGGGACCCTCCATTAAGCCAATGGAAGCTACAAGTAAATCATGGCTAAGGGGCTGAGTTATCAAAAGTCAAGTATTAGAACTTTTTTTTACCTTGAATGAACTTGAAACTCGAATGGTATCTAACTTAAGAAAAAAGTGAAAAACCCGATTCTGCGAGTTCGAGTCCTGCAACCCTAAAACTCGATTGAGTATTCGGTGAAAAGGACCTCAAATCACACTGACAGGTTTTAGGTGGTGTATTTTAGGATTTTAGCTATTTCCAGGGTCAGAGTATAATAAATCTCGATTATTTGAGGTTTTTATCTTTAAAAATGTGAGTTTTGACCAAAAAATACAACTCAAACACTCGAATTTTCGAGGAAGAAACAACTCGAACCTTAGTATATCTGGTAATAGGTAGTGTAGGCATACTTCCCCTTTATTTTTGTTATGACACGATGGTAGGGATTCCAGGTGCAAAGTTAGTTGCTATGCTTTGCGTAATTGCAGTTAGCAACCAATTAGCAGCAATCATTTCCTTGTCTATCAAACTTGGTTGCCATTAAGAACTAGGACTACCCTTGAGATGCTCTGAGTAGAACAGTTGGACAGTCCAAATTAAAAACATTCACATAAGGTAGTAGTAAGGTGTAGTTACTGCAGTAGTAGTTGTGTTGATATATCATACAAATCTGTTGAAGACTCTCCTGCCATTTATAGTGTTATTCTTTTGGTTATGATATGGGGGGCTATACGTGCAAAGTAGTGATGTGCAGGTCGAGAATTTCTCAACCCTGACCCACCCCTCCTGATCCGCACCAGGCCCTGCCCCGCTATTTATAGCCCCCGCGCCGACCTGCCCCACAGTGATGTCACAAATGGGGCATTCCGCACCGGAAGTGCTAGGTCATGGATGGGGAGAGCAGGAGAAGAGCTCGATCTGGACTTGCCTGTGACCCGATGATTTTGTGTAGGAGTCAGCCCGAACCCACCTGACCCAATCACTAGTGCAAAGTTTGTTGTAAACTGTAACACAACAGCCAAAGAGCAGCTCTTGGTCTGCTGTATAAAACCAAGCTTGCTTACCTTTAAGAACCAATGACCACCCTTGAGACTCTTTGAGTGTGACAAATTAAAACCATTCATGTAAAGTACAGAGAATTACCGAGTATTCGGCAATTTGTAAACGTTCTTCTCTTGCTTCTGTAAATCTCTTTCTTCTAAGACTTGTGCAATGTGGTACCTATGGCTGGCTCACTAAGAAAACAGAATACAATCCATCTTGCCAATGATCTGGTTCCACCAGGAAACAATTCAAATCCAGGAAATAAAAAAAAAGGTCAACTCCATTCTTTCTGACAAACGTCTTTATAAAGGAACACAATGAAAGAATAAACAACTGCAATAACATGAGTGGTATTTGTTATTGTCTACAAGAGAACCATTAACTATACACACAAGGAAGGAGAATTCAATGGAAAACGGAACCATAACTTGTTATTTTTTGACTGAAAAGGCAAAGTGTTTCTGAATTTCTCTTTCGCTCATCTCTCAGCCAAGGTATGGGATCGTTATGTGGAAACTCGTTATCCAGAAAGCTCTCAAATATGGAAAGGCCGTCTCCCATAGACTCCATTTTGTCCACATAATCCAAACTTTTAAAAATGAATTCCTTTTTCTCTGTAATAATATAACAGTAGCTTGTACTTGATCCCAACTAAGATATAATTAATCCTCATTGGAAGCAAAACCAGTCTATTGGGTTTATTAATGTTTATATGATTTTCTAGTAGACCTAAGGTATGGAGATCCAAATTAGAGAAATATTTTTAAAATGTAAAGCCCCAGCTCCCTAGCATTCTTGATAGCTGGTCCCATACCTGTATTGCACTTAATTATGCAACTGCCTTTATCTCATCAAGCTAAATCCAAGAAATAAATATGTGGTGGGACGTGTGGCTTGACTGAGAAGTAGATGGCATCTAGAGAGCTCCAGGTAGCTATTTCAAGCTGATTAAAATTAAGAAAGAGATGGGGAAATCACAAAAAAAAACCCAAAACATATAAGGAAAGACATCATGGGAGACACCAATCATCAGCTGAGTTAATGTCAGGCCGTAGAGCAGCCAGCAAGTTCTCATTTGCTCTTTTGCTGGGTCTCAGGTTTAGCCATTTCACCCCAGCATCCTTATTGGTGGGCTGGAGTCAGCCAATCAGGGCTGACCCTGCCCAATATAAGGCCAACCCTTCTCACTACCAGTGCCTGAGTATTGGCCTAACTTGATCACTGGAGCACTGTCCATAGCTCTTGCTTACCTGTTCTGGTTTTCCCTGCTCTTGCCTTGCCCTGTCTGGTTTGTGTTCTGTTCCCAGCTCCTGGTTCTTCTCCTTTCTGTCCTACTCCAGTCCTATCTGCTCTCTAGTCCTCCTGCTCCAGTCCTGTTTGCTCCTGTGCTCCAGCCTTCCTGTTCCATTTTTCCTGTTTGCCTCCTGATCTGATTTTGCTCTTTCCCTGTTCTTGCCTTGTTCTCACTTGTTCATCTCCTGCCTGCTTTTGTCAGTCCTGTTCCTTGCCTGCTCGGCCTTGTCTAGTTCTTTGTCCGCTCTATCCTTATTCGGCCTAACCCTGACTCTACACCCTCATCACTCTGTTCCTGCCTGCACTGTATTAGCTCTTGCCTGAAAGACTTACCTTCCTACCTCATCTTCCTCAGCACCCCCTACTTATCCCTGACCGTTAACTCCACTATTTATCAAGAAAAAATGGGCCACTTCCAATCCAAGATGGCACTTGTTCTAGACGAGAAAGATGACAACACTGAATCATAGAGAGGTAACTCAGACACAGAAAGGAAAGGAAGCAGACGATGAAAGAGATGTTATTTAGTCGAAAAAAACACTTAAATTACACAAATTCGAATTTTGATAAGTAGGCCTCTTTGTTTCACTACAATGGCTGATAAGCCTCTGCCAGCTATAAAGTCAATGGTTTGAATGAGCCAGTAAAGAGAGCTAAAGTCTTCAATGAGTGCAAGAAGGCTAAAGCAAAAATAGTATTGATTCAGGAATCCTTTAAAAAGGCCTATTGGTCAACTTGGAACATTTACTTTAAGTCTTCCTATCATAATCCATAAAGAGCTGTCATTTAAGTTTTCTGATATGAAATAAGGATTTGTTAATTAAAATTGCTCATCTTACACGTACGATTACCAATATTTACTCCTAATCAAAGCTAAGTGAAATTCTTCAGTCTTCACAAGCACTTCACGTTGGGGGTAGCATCCGGATGAATATAATCAACGGTGGAACCGAGGAATGAATTAAAAAGTATAAGTTAATTCAATCCTTCTAAAATAGTATATACAAGTGGGCAGGGAGAGTGTAGCTTGACACGTTTGCATGACCAATACGTCACTTCATCAGAAGCTTCTGATGAAGTGACGTATTGGTCACGAAACATGTCAAGCTACACTCTCCCTGCCCGTTTGTATATACTATTTTAGAAGGATTGAATAAAGTTAAACTTTTTAATCGACTCCTCGGCTCCAACGTTGATTATATTCATCCGGATGCTACCCCCAACGTGAAGTGCTTATGAAGACTGTCTTAATGCCGCACCGGACTGGCATAGAGGGTTGTGTCGGCAACCGGAAGCTACTTCATCCCCTTTGCTAGCGGCGGCTCTGTATTGAAATTCTTCAGATAGTTTTCGATAAGGGACTTAAATCTATTAGAAAATACTTTCTGATATGGATTTAGTAGAAATGTAGGAATCCTAAAACCCAAAGACAAGAAACTACACAAGTTTTTCCAGAACAGCATTTATTTCACAGTTCTGGTTAAAACTATTTGTACAGGCAAAAATAAGACATATTGTCCTGTCAGACCAAACATGAGTATGAGCTGCTTCGAGGTTCCCTAGGTCAAGGTAAGTTAAATGAGCTGTTATTTCACAAAACAAAAGAACAAGTTAGGGAGATGATTAAACCATTCCAGAAATAGTTTGTGCTACATTATTTGAAGCACAGAAGTATTTGTTTCAATTGATGTTTCAATTTGTATTGATGGTGCTTAGCAGCAAACAAACAAAAAAACTACAGACAACATTTATTTAATAAATATAGACCTAATGACCCATGACAATGTTATTTCCACAATATATTAGGCTAAATCAAAACAAATACCAGCACTCGTGCTGAATAGGCGTGTAATACCATCTCTTGGGAGAAATCCTATTTTATCACATTAGTCAAGCAAAATGAATTTAATTACACTATATAAATTATTTGAATCAAGTCTTGTATCATCTCAGAATCTTGTTTGTGCACCAGAATGGGGGACCTGATGTCCATCCCCATGTCCTGGCTACACAATTAAATGGTAAAGAGAATGGGGGAATGTGGGGAGAGCAGTGACATGTAGGAAGTGCTGAATGGAAAGTGCTTGATAAAGAGTGGAGTGCCACTTGAAACGTTACACAATGTTGCTGTACTGCCATGCAAATTTTGGCAAACATTAAAGGCGGTTTTATTGAAAAATTCTGGAGTGCTGTTATTGGAGATATACTGCTACGGAAGGAGCCGTTGTGAACAGGCTTATGAACGTGCACCCTTAAAGAAATTTGGGCCGAGAGAGTAAGTGCAGTTTAACTGGTTTTGCAAGTGAAAGTAATTGCCTAAGGCATAGAGGAGGGGCAGACAATATTTGATTGACAGCTGAGATTTTTGAGTTTACAACATCTATGAATGCTTTAATAAAAAACAGAAATTGGATTTCATGTTTAATTTGAAAAGGACTTTTATTATACAGATTTTTGTGTCTGGGTGACAGGTCCACTTTTAGATATTTAACGGTACCCATCAAGGTTGTCCCCTTTCTCCACATTTGTTCATAATGGTAATGTAAACCTTACTTACCCCCATACACAATCAGAATATTTTGGGTATCATAGCTAAAGAACATAAAATGCCTCAATTATGGACAATTTGTTGTTTATAGCTGAAGTCCCGAAGTTCTGAGGAGCCGAAGTCCAGAAGAGCAGAAGTGACCCGAAGTTAAAGTCCCGAAGCCATGAAAAGACCCGAAGCCACAAAAGGAGCCAGATTTGAAGTCCTGAAACCGCCAAAGGAGCCAAAGTTGAAGTCCTAAAGCCATGAGTTCAGTTCTACTAAACACTAATGTGTTGTTTTTTTATTTTATTAAACCCCTAAGCACCAATGTATTATTTTAATACTGTAAAGGCCCCTGCCACCATTTTTTTAAAAAAAAAATATTCTCTGGGGTTAAGGGGAGGCCCTGGCGCCAATAGGTTTTTAAAAAACTTTTATGGAGGGCCCTGGCGCCAACTTATTTTTTTCAACTTATGGGGGTCTGACCATCAATGGCTTTTAATAACTTGTGTGTTGGGGGTGGGGTGTTACAGTTTAAGCGCAGATGTCTGTGTGGTCTTTTAACTGTGGGATGGGGTGGGCGGGATCTGGGTTAGGGCCCAGATAATTTTGTTGTACAAGGGCCCCTTGATTTCTAATGGTGGCCCTGACTCTCCTGAATACTTTTTGATAATTATCCATCTTCAAAGTGAACTACAGCAAGTCTGAATATTAAATATAACAAACCCCAGAGAACAAAAACTTAATTAGAGGACAGAATCCCCTTTAAGTGGGCAACCACATATATAAAGTACAGTATCTAGGTGTAAAAATCCTAACTGACCTCGAGAAATGACAACCACGTTCCCCTACTTAATGCAATTTGGGGCAAACTACATGTATCATGGTTTGGCAAGCGACAAGCTATAAAATGGTGTTCATAACTAAAGTTTATACCTTTTAAATCAATGATTAAGAGATCTATTTGGGAAGACGTTGCTCTTCTTGCTGGATATTTACCTATACCATGTCTCAATTGGCTCGCTCCATATTCTCTCCTGGTTCTCTAGGGGAGTAAGGAAAACATGGTGAGAATTAGAACAAATCACCACTTCTATACCACTAGGAAATCTACTATGGTCAGAAATAGAAAACATTAAGCAATCTATATGGCTACACCCCCTGACCCCTGCAACCTTACAGGTGTGGAATAAAAATAAAATAGGGGTAATGTAATAAAGAGCTCTTAGTTTGCCCACAACTAATAACCAATAGCAACCCAACAGATGTTTGTTTTCAAACTGCTGACCAGTAAATGCTACTTGCTGTTTGGTTGGGGTTCTTGACCTCGTCCTTCGGAGTCCAAAGCAGTTAACGCCTAGGATCCTCTCCCTTGTATAAATAAAGAAATCTACCTAGTACTGCTGACCAATACAAAATTCCCAACTTACCCCCTAGACATGCCTGATCAGTAAATGGGGCCTGCCCTCACCTCCAGATTCCCTAACAGGCCCAGGCAATAGCTACAATTCACTCTACATGGGGATATCCTGAGTTAGGGAATGACTTCAGCTTTCCTACATTAATTAAAGAAATCCCTGACATTCCTTTAAGTTACCATCGGAATGTTCTAGTCCAGTCAACTGCTTTAGTTAAAGATTCTATGTTCCTACCCATGTTGTCTGCCAGGGTATTTTTGAGATTAAGGGGCAGATTTTGAATTTGAGGGAATTTTCAAAGTAAAAAAATTCGAAATTCAAAGTAATTTTTTGGATACTTCGACCATCAAATAGAATACTATGACTCCGAATTTACTTCGATTCTAAGTAAAAATCGTTCGAATATCCGACCATTTGATAATCGAAGTACTGTCTCTTTAAAAAAAAACATCAATTTCAATACTTTGCCAAATTAAATCTGCCGAAGTCCTATGTTAGCCTATGGGGACCTTCTACAACAAGTCTTTACACATCCAATAAAAATCCTTCCATCGATCGCTAAAATCGCTCGAATCCAATGATTTTTATTTGACCGCAGGATTGCCAAATTTGTTGAAAAAACAACGTTTTTTTGAACTTCGAAATTCGACCCTTGATAAATGTGCCCCTAAAAGTATGGTATGTATTTTAAGCTACACATTTATGGGATCTACTGTCTGGAAACCCATTATGCAGATTTGTACCACAGAAATTCCATTTTACATTTAGTCTGGTTTATACTATTTTCTCGACCGGCATCTGACCTGAACCTTCTCTATAAATAGGGCGGGCCAAGCTCGAGGGTATAAAAAAAGAGTACAGAAAGAAGGAAACCAGCAATGAATGGTCGCAGGTGGGGAAAACAAGAAGAAACCGCCCTGCAAAGTATGTGCTGAGGTCAGATCGAACCTGCCTAACCTGCGAGTCCTGCAGGTATTGGGTCGCCCCGCATATCAATACCTTGTACTTCTTGGTTACTAAGTTGTAAAATTCCATGTTGGCAACATAACAACCCTCTTGTGCTTTTGTGATGATGCTGGGCTACAGGTCACGGCATGGCCCAACCTTTAATAATGCATTATAGCATATATAACGTATTGCACATAATAACCTTGGTAATGTATACAATGATATATCATATACAAAATATCATGAACTTAGAAGACAGAGCTGCAGAAACAATGTTAGAATCCCCGGCATTACTGAGTCCTGCAAACACAAGACTACAGACAAGAAAGCTTGGTATAAGATCACTAAAGAAACACTAAAAAAAAGCTAAACTGGTGCCGCATATGATGGAAACACGCACAAAGAATAATTTGGGCTGCAAGGGTAACTTTTTAGCTCTGGCATTTACTATGGGTTTACATAAGTCATACCATTTCAAAATGTTTATCTATGATTCCCATATTGCTCCAAAAGCCATGAACATTATCACTTATAAATCTGAAAAAAACAACACCAAGAAATCAGATTCTACCCTTCATTTCCAATCAGTAAAAAACATTTAAAATTATTCTCGAAAACTTATATTATGTAAGACATATCGTGGCCCATTTACTTTGCTCGAGTGAAGGAATAGAATAAAAAAACTTCGAATTACAAATGTTTTTTTTGGCTACTTTGAACATCAAATTGGCTACTTCGACCTTCGAATCAAAGATTTGAACTAAAAATCGCTAGAATATTCGACCATTCGATAGTCGAAGTACTGTCTCTTTAAAAAAAAAAACTACTTCGCCACCTAAAACCTACCGAGATGCATTGTAAGCCTATGGGGAAAGTCCCCATAGGCTTTCTAACAATTTTTGGTCGAAGAAAAATCGTTCGATCAATGGATTAAAATCCTTCGAATCGAAGGATTTAATTGTTCGATCCAACGATTTTTAGTTTGATCGTTTGATCTAACTATTTGCGTTAAATCCTTCGACTTCGATATTCAAAGGATTTACATTCGCCAGTCGAATATCGAGGGTTAATTAACCCTCGATATTGGACCATATGTAAATCTGCCCCATCATCTTAAAACTTTTATCTGTGATTCTCTTATTGCTCCAAAACACATGAACATTATCACTGAAAAACTTTGAAAAAGCAACTTGATCACAATGAAATTTCCAATCAAATTTCAAATTATTCTCCAAAACCAAATTGGAAAAATAGCTTGATTTTTGAAAACACAACTCTCGTTGACTTCTACATGAGTTTGCCAGCTTTTACATGCTTGTTTTTTTTTTGTTGGTTTCTGGAAAATGTAATTCAAGTTTTGTGATTTTTGGTACAAAAAATGAAATGGAATTTGGTATGTAAAATATTTCTATTCAAACGCTTTGCAGATCGTGCCCTGGATGGAATTGAACTCCAGTCTATGAATAAGTACCCCAGAATGGCACAAAATGAGTAGGGTTTTTTTGGCAGATGTAATATTTGTACAATAAATCATTTTAAGGAATTTCTCGTCTAGCTAAAGGTCTGGGGTAATTGCACCTGAGCCCAACGTTCAATGTGGTGAGTCTACTATAATATCTCCAATCCAGGTTATACTCATTCCCCATGTGACTGTATTTAACAATGCATACACAATGGGGCCGATTCACGAATTTCGGGTGAAGGATTCGAATAAAAAAAAATTCGAATTTCGAAGTATTTTTTGGGTACTTCGACCATCGAATTGGTTAAATTCGATCGATTTCGATCGAATTCGAACGATTAGAAGTAAAAATCGTTCGACTATTCGACCATTCGATAGTCGAAGTACTGTCCCTTTAAAAAAAACTTCGACCCCCTACTTCGGCAGCTAAAAGCTACCGAAGTCAATGTTAGCCTATGGGGAAGGTCCCCATAGGCTTGCCTGTGATTTTTTGATCGAAGGATTTTCGTTCGATCGTTGGATTAAAATCCTTCGAATCGTTCGATTCGTTCGTTCGAAGGATTTAATCGTTCGATCGAACGAAAAATCCTTTGATCGATCGATCGCAGGATTTGCGCAAAATCTGGAATTATCTTGAAACAGGTTCTTGTTCCATTCAAATGGCATTCAGGTTCTCTGCCATGTCGGTGGCACGCAGGAACATGAGCTTTTACTTATATTCAGCTAAAAATTCTATCACTTCAGGCAAAGTTACCCAAAGAGCTTATCTTGTTACAGAAGGAAAGGGAATATTTTATGAACGTGTTTCTAGCAAGCGGCAGAGATATTGGAACAGAATGCGGAAGAAAATCACTGGAAAGTGCTGCATGATTTGTTTTGATTCCCTGAAATCACAGGAACTGTCACACGTCAGGTTTATCAAAAATGTAATTCAAATTAATTGCATAAAACTCAAGCATGCATATTTAAAAGAATACTTTAATGTGTTCATCTACATCAAGTTGTTGGAAAAATGTGATTGCAATTGAATTTGAAATGGTCCGCAGTCAAGGTTTTTAATTCTAAATGTCAATGTTTTTTGCATTTCATAGATCTGAGTTTCAAAAACGCTGAATACTAATTACTAATATCTGAATTTATCTAATTTTTAAATAAAAAACCCATGACCAAACTCGCATACCTGATTTTATTTGACCTTATTTATTATTAAAAAGCTTGATTTAATTGGTTTGGTTAAAAACACGATAAAAACACGAGACATGAGAAAAACTGAATCGTACAATTTTTCGTGGGGTTTCCCCCGAATTGCTTGATTTGTTTCAGGCCTTTTCCCAAAAAGCCAGAATTTTTTGGATTTTTGTCCGTAAAAACAGAAATGATCGAATTTTTGTGCTAATTCCAGCGCAGATCACAGAAACATCAAAATAGGATAAGGACCTCTGCCCAGGGCTACCATAAGAAATCATGGGGCCCCATACAACAACATTTTCTGGGCCTCCTGGTCCCCTCCCAGCCCCCAAACCCCACCCCAGATGCTGCCCACCCCACAGCACAGTAAAAACTAAGTTAGGTTGAACAAAGACACATCCATCAAGTTCAACCTTTTAACTTTTTTTTTTCTTTGTGGCCATTGGTGTGCAGGACCCCATTATAAGTTAAAAAAAAAAAAAACTTTAGCACCCAGGGTCCCACATAAAAGTTTTAAAAAAAACATTGGCGGCCAGGGCCCCCATACAAGTTAAAAAAAAATCATTGTTGATAAGGCGCCGGGGCCCCCAAAACTTTTGTTAAAAAAAACATTGGTGGCCAAGGTCCTATATAGTAGTATGAAAATATTACATTGGTGGCCAGCAGTTTAAATTAAAAAAAAACATGTGGAGTGTGCAGTGGAAATTGCCTTAGGCTCCTTTCGTGGCTTCAGGTCTTTTTGCGGATTCAGGACTTCAATTTCGGGTCTTTGTGGCTTTGGGTCTTTTTGTGACTTCAGCTCAGTTTGCAGCTTCGTGTCTTCGGTGCTTCAGGTCTTTTTACAGCTTCAGCTCCTTTCGCGGCTTCGGGACTTCAGTGGTTTGGTGCTGTCAAGAGGGGACTGGCTAATTCGAAAAGGCAGCACAGCCAGACCCCCCCATTTAGGCCGGGTACAAATGTACAGCCCGTTAGTGGCCCTGCCATTGACTTATACACAACTTTGGCAGGTCTGAGATGGCGGATTTTCGGATTCTAGCTTTTTGCTGCAACAGGCTTTAAAAAAAATGTCTAAAATTTGAGTTTTAAAAAACAACTTAAAAAATTTGAGTTTTGCCCCTAAAAGCCTGATCGGAATTTAGTAAATAACCACCTAAAACTGAAATATATTTGAATGCATTATTTTTGTGAATCGCTGCAAAAACTCGAATTTGAATTTTTTCATACCACCGCTTATTATATTGTAACGGTTTTAGACTGATTTTGGAAAGTTTTTGGGGGTTACCCATTGATAATGTTCCCCCAATAATAAAATGTGCCACATGGAAGTAGATGGAAACTCATAACTGCATTTTCCCTTGGATGGAGATACAGGAATTGGACCTGTTATCCAGAATGCTCGGGATCTGGGGTTTTACTGATAAAGGGTCTTTCCATAATTTGAATTTTCATACCTTAAGCCTACTAAAAAAATCATTAAATAAACCCAATAGGCTGGTTTTGCTTCCAATAAGGATTAATTATATCTTAGTTGGGATCAAGTACAAGTTACTGTTTTATTATTACACAGAAAAAAAACAATCTTTAAAAATTTGAATTATTTGATTAAAATGGAGTCTATGGCAGAAGGACCCAAGGGAAACGCCTTGTTTTCATTCTCACAGAACAGGGAAAATTATGGCAGTTTTAACTCAGCACTTGGTTGCAATGATGATGGAATTGTTGCAGAAACACTATATTGTGGGTAAAAAAAACACGGCAACTTTTGTCTGACTATTGCCCTGGACATTGCTCTTATGGCAGAATCCCTAATATGGTACACATAGATTTTGATCACTGGGTGGCAGCGTTTCATTAGAATGTATGGATAAGATTAGCTCAGCAGAGCAAATGTGGCATCTCCCACCCAAAAAAAATACCCATAACATGAGGCCTCCTTGCATAACAATTAAGAACATAAAAAACAGAGGTAAAAGAAACTGCAAACAGGTTTTACTTAAGAATATAAAAATGAGAAGGTCAGGGACTTAAAATATAAGGCAGGCGTCATAACAACATCACTAAAATAGTTCTTGGTTAATGGAATTCACTTTTTCCCTTGAGGGCTGTATATTGGTATGAGCCCTTTGACCTGGGAAAACAGGGTTGAAATTACTACAAACTGGAATACTCCAACTCACACAGGTCAAATAAATGCTTCCCTATAGCTGGCAGATTCCTTGAGCTTATTTATGCTGAAAAAACCCTAAATGCAAACTGACACATGGTGATAATTTTGTATCAGGGCAGTTGAGCTGGGGGTTGTAATATTCAGAATATGACAGGAATACTGCAGGATCTCTATTCCATATGTCCATAAATGATAAATGTTGCACAAATCCCCATTCATGAAGAACCAATATCCAAGCCAATAAAATCATCAATACAAATGGCCAACCTAGAGCCAAGCCCATAAAACAATTAATGCAAAATGTCCAACCTAGAGCTGAGCCAATAAAATCATTAATGTCCAATGCCCAAACTAGAGCCAAGTCAATAAAATCATCAATGTCAAATGCCCAACCTAGAGCCAAGCCAATAAAATCATCAATGCCAAATGCCAAACCTAGAGTCAAGCCAAGAAAATCATTAATGCCAAATGTCCAAAATAGAGCCAAGCCAATAAAATCATCAATGCCAAATGTTTAATTTGCAATTCTGGTGAAGCACAAGTGGAATCTTCAGCTCAGGAGTCTGACTCTTAAAAAAATATAATTACAGCTTAGGAGAGAAAGGCTGAATAGTTGGTTGGTGAAATCATTGGACACAAAAATAGAATTTTGTGTTTCACTGGTAACCAGGTCAAAAAAAAAAAAAAAAGACAAACTGAGCCTCTACTATAGCCTTTGATGAGTGTCTGGATTCTGGATGGCAGTATTTTTGACCATTCGTCCATACTAAAGAGCGTGTTTACTAACATTGGAGATTAATATAATTGCTGATTGGTTGCCATGGGCAATATCTCCAGAAAACTCTCCAGATATGTATCTCCAATGTTAGTAAACATGCCCCAAAATCTCTCCAGTTCAGTTAAATTTGATGGCTGCTGATCATGGACAGTCTGCTTCAAATCATCCCATAGATTTTCCATGATATTCAAGTCGGGGGACTCCAGAATATTGTACTTGTCCCTCTGCATAAATTGCCTTTGTAGATTTCCAAGTGTGTTTAGGGTCATGGTCTTGTTGGAATATCCAACCCCTGCAGCATAACTTCAAATTTGTGATTGATGCTTGAACATTATCCTGAAGAATTTGTTGATTCTGGGTTGAATTCATCTGACCCTCAACTTTAACAAGGGCTCCAGTCCCTGAACTGACCACACAGCCCCACAGCATGATGGAACCTCCACCAAATTTGACAGTAGGAAGCCGGTGTTTTTCTTGGAATGTGATGTTCTTCTTCCGCCATGCAAAGCACTTTCTGTTATGACCAAATAACTACATTTTTGTCTCATCAGTCCAAAGCACTTTGTTCCAAAATGACTGTGGCTTGTCTAAATGAGCTTTTGCATACAACAAGTGACTTATTTGTGTTTGTACAGAAAGGGCTTCTTTCTCATCACCCTGCCATACAGATTTTCATTGTGCAAATTGCGCTGAATTGTAGAATGATGTACAGATACACCATCTGCAGCAAGATGTTCTTGCGGGTCTTTGGAGGTGATCTTTGGGTTGTCTGTAACCATTCTCACAATCCTCCGCATATGCCCCTCCTGTATTTTACTTGGCCTGACAGACCTGGGTTTTACAGCAACTGTGCCTGTGGCCTTCCATTTCCTGATTCCATTCCTTACAGTTGAAACTGACAGTTTTTTGTAGCCTTCCTCTAAACCAGGGATCCCCAACCTTTTGAACCCGTGAGCAACATTCAGAAGTAAAAGGAGTTGGGGAGCAACACAAACATGAAAAATATTCCTTGGGTGCCAAATAGGGGCTTTGATTGGCCATTTGGTAGCCCCTATGTGGATTGTCAACCTACATTGAGGCTCTATTTGGCAGTACAACTGTTTTTTATGCAACTAAAACTTCCCTCCAAGCCTGGAATTCAAAAATAAGCACCTGGTTTGAGGCAACTGGGAGCAACATCCAAGGGGTTGGAAAGCAACATGTTGCTTGCGAGCTACTGGTTGGGGATCACTGCTCTAAACGATGATACTGAACAATCTTTGTTTTCAGATCTTTTGAGAGTTGCTTTGAGGATCCCATGCTGTCACTCTTCAGAGGAGAGTCAAACAGAAGCACAACTTGCAATTGGCCACCTTAAATACCTTTTCTCATTATTGGACACACCTGCCTATGAAGTTCAAGGCTTAAAAAGCTAATCAATTGCCAGTAATCAGTATTGAGCAGTTACATGCATTCAAATTATCAAAACTACACGGGTACCCACATTTTTGCACAGCTAGTTTTTCACATTTGATTTAATTCCATACAACTGAATACTGCTTCAATAATAATCTTTGTTCAGAAAACACCCCAGTACTCAGATGTTCCTGGGAAATGAAAGACATACCACTGTTATCTTTTTTGTTGAAAGTGGAGTAAATTATTATGCAGGCTGAGAGGGGTTCCCAACGTTTTTCATGTGTGCGTGCGTATGCGTGTGTCTTTACAGGGCCATTTACTGCCCCTTAGTGCCTACTGAAAAAGTAGCTGCAACTGGATAAGAAATTGGGCTCAAGGCAGCCTGGTCCTTACTACCTGTCTGTCCTTAGTACAGTGCTCCATTACAACCTGTGTTTCCCAGAAGTCCCTAATTTGCAGGTCTGAAATTAAGACAATGGGTGGCCCTTTGGATGAGGGGCATGTCCAAATTATGCCACTTTTTAACATTTAAATGGGAGGTGAATCTGAAAGATTTAAGACCAACACTGGATGATATCACAATATTTTACAGGTAGAAATATGTCCTTGATTATCATCAATCCCGGCAATTATTGTCATTCTTTAAAGATATGATAAAAGACTTTGCGGAGACAAGACTGTTGTTGCCGTATGTCACCATCATCATCTAGTCTTGAATGGTAAGCAGATCTTCATGGAAATCTCCAGGGCTGAAGCTATTAGAAAGATGCCACAAGATACTTAAATCCATAGTTTAGAAATATGCAAAATGTATTACCAGCTGTATGTACAGGCACAGGAACCTGGAGGTAGGGTAAGCATCAATTCTGGGAATGATATATTGAACAATGGCCTCAAAAGAGCATGGATGAAGGCATCATACACATGGGATTAGTGAAGATTTGAATAACTGCTTGGAGGTTGTTGGGTCATTTAACCAGCACACGACCCTAGTCCATAAAATCTGAACCCGACCCTAACATGAAAACATTTGCCATTTAAGGACCTGAAGGCATCCAATACCCACTTCTTCTTACTCTGTGGGGGTTATTAATGAAAGTCCGAATTCATCTCAATATATTCTGCTACAAAATCCGAATACATCCGCTCTGGGTTTGTACTCTTATTTATTACCTTTTCCTGAAAATTTGATTTGCGGTAAAAAATCTGATTTTCTAAATTCCTTCAGATTTTTTCATCCGATTTTCAAGATTTTTTTGAGTATTACACGAAACCCAGCGAACATCAAAAAATCATTGGGACTTCTCCCATTGACTCATATGCAACCTCGACAGGTCTGACATGCCAGATTTTGAGATTCGGACTTTTCCATCCTCTGAGTTTAATAAATTCCAATAATTCTTGATTTTTTTAAAAGTCTGATTTAAAAAAAAAAAATCACAAATTCTTCGTGATTTTTAAATCACCCCCTGTATGTTATTTCTGTACTCACCTCTGGTTCCAAGACAGGGAAACTGAGGGAGCAGAGGAGGAGCATACGTCCCAAGTCTGACTGGCATCCAACCCTAACCTCAATAGTTGGGCAAATTTCAACCCGACCCCCCAACCCACAGTAAACCAATGGGTCACTGCGAGTTTCGGGTCAACTCGCACAATACTAATGTGGCTATTACAATTTTTTTTTTAATTTTCTTTTGCTTTGGGACTGCTGTATTGGGGTGAGTGAATAGAAAGTAGACGTTGGCCTGGGTTTCCCACCAGAGAACCTGATGCCCTGGGCTCACTCTCACACCAATCTGACATACTTTACTCAGTGCCAAATGGCCCGAGCCCCAGGGAGATCCTCTGGTAGGTCAGTCAAAACCCAACAGTAGATAGCGTCATACATATCCCTTGTGCACACAATAAGCTTTCTATATAAACCCTGATACTTTTTTTTTTTTTTTGCCCACTCCCACCCCTTGTGTCTCATTCCCTTCTCCTTTAGATTGTAAGCTCTTTTGAACAGGGCCTTTCTCCTGTTGTGTGCCGGTACTGGTTGTTATGTATTCAACTCTGTATATGAATGTAATTCATGTGATTTCTTTGTATACGCAAATTCATTTTACAGCGCTGCGCAATATGTTGGCACTCTAAAAAAAACCTGATAATAATAACTGTCCAAAGAAAAAATAAACAGAGAGACTGTAGAAAGGGCTAATACCTACTGACGTAATGGCTATTCTCTTACGCTTTGCATAGTCCCAGCATAACCAAACCCAGAAGCCCCCTAGCACTTACTCATTAGATCTTCCAGTCACTTGATACAAGAGCATTTTTTAGTCTATTTCTTAAAAAAATATCCTTTGTTGTTTGCCTCTGTCACTTTCTCAGATATTTTAATTTTGTTTTTTTTTCTTGGAACTGTACAAATGTCACAAAACATTGTACCTGCTCCCCAGGAGGAAGAAAACTATCAGGATGGTTGTTGCACTTCAGGGAGAATCACACACTCATAGAATTACAATGATGGAAGGTGCAGAATACAATAGAGCCCTGTATTTATCTGGGGCACTTGAGAAATGGGGACTCCCCCAAGACTTTAGCCAGAAATCCATGTTGGACATTGGAGCACATTTACTGGTGCTTTAGTGGAAATTAAACATAGAATACTTTGCCAAGGACATTCCGGGAAATGATGCGATGGGTCCCATTAATATATGGGAGTAACTAGTTCAACAGTTTCCTGAAAACAGGCGTCATCCAGAAATTCTGTAGAACCCCTCCGAGCAGACAAATGACAAGTGAATGACTGGCCCGACCTGAAAGAGAAGAATAAACTGACAGTTTTGGCAGAATATCCAGTAAATGGCACTTGGATTCCTTTTGAGCTCGTCTGTCCAGTTGAGCGGGCCGGTCAGAGATCCTTTCTGAGGATGATGATGAGGCACAGGGCTCTCACCTTTACTCAGTACAGGCCGTGGGAGAATGACAAGGACTGATATACTGTTAAAGTCAATTTTGGCATTTGGCCAAGTGAAAGTTCACCTTTAAGTTAGTTTAAGTATGTTAAAAAATGGCCAATTCTGAGCAACTTTTCCATTTTGTATAGTGTTTGAACCATTTGCCTTCCTCTTCTGACTCTTTCCAGCTTTCAAATGGAAGTTACTGACCCCATCTAAAAAACAAATGCTCTGTAAGGCTACAAATGTATTGTTATTGCTACTTTTTATTACTCCTCTTTCTATTCAGACCTCTCCTATTCATATTCCAGTCACCAGATTGCCGAAATTACAAACTGGAGAGCTGCTGATTAAAAAGCTAAATAACTCAAAAACCCCAAATAATAAAAAAATTAAAACCAATTGCAAAATGTCTCAGAATATCCCTTTCTACATCATACTAACAGTTCATTTAAAGGTGAACAACCCCTTTAAAAGTAAATGCCCGATGCATTTGCAATACCCATTTGATGCCCCATGTTCCTCTATAAGGGGGCTGACATATTTGTGCAGCAGGAGTCAGTTAGCATTAGAAACTGTCAGTTTGAGGAGTGACAGTCAGGTAGGCAAAACCGTGACCTATAGGGAACTTTAAATGCTGCATTTACTGGTCACCTGTTTAAAAGCAAATTTAAGCTCGGGCCGGGCACAAACTTCATGCATTTTATTATATATATTACCCTATATCACTCTATATAAAATAGAGAATGTCAAGCAGAAAAAAAAGAAGTGGTTGAACTTTTACCAGACATGACGTCACTGAAGTCTACTCTACTCCTCTTTCTCTTCAACTGTGGCAGCCGTAACCATGATCATCTTGTTTCTTTTTTAAACTCAGTTTTAATGTTGTCTCAGAACCAAAATCAGCTTCAGCCTCTTTCTTTCTCCTGACAACTTCCTTGACTACTTGCTGGTCAGACTGGTGGGAAAATGACCAGCAGGTGGCGCTGTTGTAACAAAATTCATTCATATTAACAGTACATGTATCCCTTAATATCTTGGAATTAAAAATAAATAAATAATGAATGTATATTGCAAAAGTGCTTAGAATAGCCCCCTCATCAATTTTACATTCACTTATTTTCAAGCTTTACTTATCCTTTAAGGACTTTTCCTATAGAGCTTCTCTTCCAGCTTCCAAGCGACTGCCTGGTTGCTATAGTAATTAAACCCTAGCAACCAGATTGCAGTTCCAAAACTAGGAGCGGCTGAATACAAAAAAAAAATGACTGATGTCTTTATCATAATAGCAGTTAATTGAAGGAACCATTCAGTAGTGAAATGGTTAATTAACTATCTAGGCCTGGCGGAGGCGGGTTTATGTGGAGTTAATAAAGGTAACCAGTAAGGGAGGGTTCATTAACTGCACTGCTGGTAAGAGCATGAAGTGTGTACCTGGGATAGGGAAAGTCGCTATATTTCTGCTTCCCCCTCCTCTAACATATGTGCGTATTCTATGTGTTTTATTTAACCATTTTCTTTAGATTCATGCTGCAGACTGCATCGGCTTCTATGCAGTCATTATGAATGTCGTTATTAAACTAAAGAAATGTCCATGCAGCATGCGGATTTTATAGGCAGGTTATATGCTGAACAATAAGCAGAGATGGGAGTTTAACCAGTACCAAATGCTGTTTATTAGGGAAACGTTACTTGGTTCGCCTTTTCTCTGGCGGTATAATCAATGTCTGGGAGAATTGCGCATGTGTAATAACGGCTTCTCTGCTCACAGTAATATCAGGTCTTTTCCTTTGATTTACAGAAATGGGTGACAAATGGAGCCCTGTCCTCTTTATCTCTCTCTGGCTGGTAAGTACATTTTTTTTTTAAGTATTATTTTTGGACATTGATGTGGCCCTTGTCTCAGATTGGCTCCTTCTCAAGGAAACAACTTCAATAGCAACACAAATAGAATTGTTTGGCTTTTTTTTTTTTATCATTTTCACCTTCAGCTGTTAAACTATCATTCCCAGCATCCCATGTAAAACCACAGACACAAGCCGTCTTCTAAATGGACTTCTCTACTAATTACATGCATACTCTGCAGCATACATTTAAATGGGTTGTTCACTTTTAAAATAACTGTTAGTATGTCGTAGAGAGGGATAGTCTGAGACAATTTGCAATTGGTTTTCTTTTTTTATTATTTGTGGTTTTTGACTTATTTAGTTTTTTATTCAGTAGCTCTCCAGTTATTCAGCAATCTGGTTGCTAAGGTCCAAATTCCCCTAGCAACTGGAATATGAATAGGAGAGGCCTGAATAGAAAGATGAGGAATAAAAAGTAACAATACATTTGTTTTTTTTAGATGGGGTCAGTGACCCCTATTTGAAAGCTTGAAAGAGTCAGAAGAAGTCCCCTGAATGTGTCTGATGCTGGGAGTTACTAATTAAACTAAAATTGGCCATTTATCCCACACAGCCAATTGTTAAGGTTTCTCCCTTGTTGTCAGGGCCAGTGAACTTGGCAACCTAGTAATAAGCCGAATACCAAACTGAAGACCTGCTGAGCTTTAACTAGTTAAACTAGTAATAAAAAAATTGCACGGGGGGGGGTGGAGTTAACCGCCGCACAAGATGGACGCTTGAAACAGTAGCTCCGTGTACTCGAGCCGCCTAAACGCTACCTCACAGTGAAGGTTCCGCAATAACCTGCATTGTTATACCGCAGCTCTTAGCCCAGATCATGGCGCCCAAGCAGAACCCCAAGAAAGCGCCGCAACAAGTCACGGCGTACTTTTCCTCGCAGACACAGCATGACGCCATTCCTGATAACCTACTCGAGGACGGTGACGGCGTGTTGACTCGATCTGAAGATGGCACTCCAGCTGACGAAATTAAGTCTATGCTGACTGACCTTCAGAAAACACTGCAAGCCGATATTAAACAACTTTCCAAGGACATACGGAAAGAAATACAGGACTTGGGGGAACGCACTGCGCACATGGAAAACAAAATGGCGGAGTACACCGAAGCCCACAATGACCTGGAGTGGATCGTCTCTCTACCAAAGTAGCCGACCTAGAGGACAGATCACGGAGGAATAACCTAAAACTCCGAGGTATTCCAGAATCTGTTTTGTCGCAGGACTTGGAAGCTTATCTTATGGGCTTGATGGAGGCGATATTGCCAAATACACCTGCCATAGAGCTTACTATCGACAGGATCCAAAGGGTCCCTAAACCTAGGTCGGCTCCGGAGGCGGCCCCCAGAGATGTGCTCACTAAGCTTCATTTTTTCTAGGTCAAAGAAAAACTCTTACAGGCGGCATGTAAAAGAGATAACTGGCCATCCAAGTATTCAGATCTATAAGTTTATGCGGATTTATCGCAAGCCACTTTGATGAAAAGAAAGGCGTTTGCTGAAGCGACTACTATACTCAGGGAAAACAAAGTCCCTTATCGTTGGGGTTTTCCGGTGAAGATTATTGTCCTCAAGAATGGATCGCCGATCACTCTCTCCACGCCGGAGGACGCCATTAAAGCTACGCATTGCTGGAATCTAGGGCCGACTAGACCGCCGTCTCCCAAGAACATGTCCTCACAAGCATCCAACACTAAGAAGCTGTCTACAGAATGGCACACAGCCTGATTACAGTACTGTAAAGGAAATTATAACTTTACCTTCATATAAGGCGGATGTCCTTCCTTTTTCCAAGCAATGGCTCGAGACACGGAGTGTTCATTTTTTTCCCCTTTTTCTTTCTCTTCTCCTCTTTTTTTCTTCTCCCCCCCCCCATTAGTCTACAAGCTGATCGCCTGCAGACGAGATTTCGGCACAGCCAAGACTTCACCTTTTTCTGTGCCACAGGATGGTAACTGTCACTCCTTTCCCCTGTCTGACATTGGTAACCATCTTGCATACCTACAATGTTATTACTATTGTTACTTTTCCTCCTACCTTGTTTTGCTGCAGTTCAGCGCTGTTTGCTTTCATTTACTATTTCAGTTACATGGTCACCAGGTCACTGTCCGAATGTTCATTCTCAATGTCAAATTTATGCTTATGTGTGTTTATGGGGCTCAGCAAATAGCTGATCAATCCGATGGTTAAGTTTTACTCACTTAATGCCAGGGGCCTAAATACCCCACAAAAACGAAATTTGGCTTTGACTGAAGCTTACAAAGCTAAAGCAGATGTGATATTTTATCAAGAAACTCACTTTAAACGGTCCAATCATCCTAATTTTTACAACAAGAAATACCCACACAATTTTCATGCATACTCCACTTCAAAAACGAAAGGAGTCTCTATTTTATTGAGTTCCAAGCTGGCCTTCCAAAAGCTTCAGCTATTTGCTGACCACCTGGGTAGATATCTTATGCTTATTTGCTCTTTACATAATCAGATTTACACTCTTATTAACCTGTATGCTCCCAATGACAACCAATTACAGTTTCTTTTGAAAACGCTCACAAGCTTGTTGGAACATAAGGCAGGGAGATGCATTGTGGCAGGGGATATTAACATAGTCTTAGACCCTATTCAGGATACTTTTAAACCGCATACACGAGTCGCGCCATCTCAGCTCAGGATAGCTGCTAAAATACGGGGATTGTTTCATAGCTTAGCACTTGTGGATGTGTGGAGGGCTCAGCACCCGTTAGATAAGGAATACACGTACTATTCCCCCAGACACGCCATGTCCTCAAGAATCGATGTAATGTTTACGGACCGACAGACTTCGGCCCTGGTCTCCAAGGCTTGGATCGGCATCCAGTCCTGGTCTGATCACGCACCAATTGGCATCCATCTTGATGCTTCAAGGCAAAACTCCCACTTCACACCCTGGAGACTTAACGATGCTATTTTACAAAATCCAGATACACGAAAACAGGTAGAATCGAAGATTAAGGAGTATTTCCAATTCAAATCAGTCAGCGGAAATAGATCCTCAATCTTTATGGTTAGCGCACAAAGCCACTCTTAGGGGAGACCTAATTGCGATATCAGCTAGGTTGTGTAAACAAAGGGATATTAAGAGAAATGATTTAGAACAGAAAATACAGTCAGCGACTATTGCTTATCATTCCAACCCCACAGATGCACTCTACTCCGACATCCAAAACCATAAGAGGGAACTCAGTAATCTACTACTGTATAAAACTGAATATAGACTGAAATTACTCAAGCAATTTTATTATACCAACAGTAACAAGGCATCTAGACTCCTGGCTACCCAGCTTAAAGTCAAGCAAGCCCAGTCCAGAATAGGCCATATCATGGACCGCAATGTCAAAATTACTGACCCCAAAGGTATAGCTGACCATTTTGCACAGTATTATACCTCCCTCTATAACTTATCCACAAACCCAGCAGAAGTACAACCATCACAAGATTGCATAGACAGTTACTTAAATTCTTGTAATTTGCCACAGCCAACGTTGGAGCAAAAAGAGGAACTTAATGCCCCAATTACCATCTCAGAAGTTTTCCAAGCAATTAAGATCCTGAAAATTGGGAAGGCACCGGGGCCAGATGGCTTCACGAACGCTTATTATAGGGCATACAAAGATCTACTCGCCCCTCATTTACTGACTCTCTTTAGGAATATAATTGATACAGGACAAATTAACCCTGAATTCTTATTGGCTCATATTTCAACGATACCCAAACCTGGCAAGTCGCCGGATTTCTGCCAAAATTATAGACCTATTTCGCTGCTCAACTCCGATTTAAAACTCTACTCCAAGATACTAGCGCTGCGACTTAACAAAATATTACCCTCCCTCATTCATGCAGATCAGGTGGGCTTTATACAGGGACGCCAAGCGGCAGATAATACTGGGAAACTCCATAATCTGTTATACATTATCAAGCAAAATAAAATACCATCGGTCCTGTTATCTTTAGATGCGGAGAAAGCGTTTGACAGGATTCATTGGGGCTATATGGACGCCACATTGCGCATGTTCAACTTCGGCCCCACATTTCTTAAAGCTATTTCAGTGTTGTACACCTCCCCTACTGCCAGAGTCTGCGCATCTGGGATCCTGTCTGACGCTTTCCCCATCAGCAATTGCACTAGACAGGGGTGCCCCATCTCCCCTTTGATTTTTGCGTTGTTTGTGGAACCCCTGGCATGTAAAATTCCTTTAAATCAGGATATCTCCGGCATCCCCACTAACATAGGCCCTCAGGTAATAAGCCTCTTCGCTGACGATATAATTTTGTCACTGTCCAACTCACACATCGCTATCCCTAACTTACTACAGGAATTAGATGCCTTTTACAAACTATCTTGGTATAAAATTAACTCAAGCAAAACACAGGCGCTGGCAATTAACATCCCTGACCGACAATTAACTTGCCTACATGGTAACTTTCTCTTTGACTGGAAGCCTCACTCTCTTACCTATTTGGGTATAAAACTCCCTAAAGTCCCTGCCACTTTTTCAAGTTGAATTTTGTCCCTTTACAACAAACGTTACTGGCTGATTATCAGAGATGGAAGACCCTTTACACATCTTGGGTGGGTAGGATTATAGCTACTAAAATGAATGTTTTACCCAGAATACTATACTATTTCAGAACCATTCAAATTCAGCTTCCCTGAAAATTTTTAACGTCCTTACAGGCACAATTGTCTTCGTTTGTGTGGGGGGGCAGGAGACCCCGTGTCACAGCCAAAGTCTTGCAACAACCCTTGAGCAATGGCGGCGTAGGGTTACCTAACCTCTTGCTATATTATACGGCTTCCCTCTTAGAAACTGCAGTGAGAATGCATAGCCCCCCTGGGAGTAAAAGGTGGCTGGACATTGAGAATGGTGCCCTATCTAACTTACCCGTTTCCCATTTATCATGGTTGCCTGTTAAGTACAGACCTAAGAACATAAGTTTATTGCCCTCCACCAGGTTCATTATTCTTCAGTGGGATTCCCTACATGCTAACAGAGATCTGGGGAAATTTCCTTCACCGAATATGCCTTTACTGAATGTGAAATTTTTGGTGCAGGATCTAGATTTGCAAGCATGGGTGCAAAAAGGCATACAAACAATTTCTGATTTGTACCTGATAAATGTCTACCGACAATTTGCAGAACTTCAGACCAAATACCAACTGTGTCAGAAGGACCATTACAACTACCTTAGACTCACGCATTTTCTGAGCAGAACCTCATTATCTTATAAAACCCTGCGTCAGAGGTCCAGGGTTGAACATCTGTGTAAAATTGGGAGTCAGGCTAGAGGAGTTCTTTCAGACTGTTACAAGTTTCTACTTACCCTGCCACCAGATCATAAACATCCCCGTATCGTTAAATGGGAACAAGAACTCAACATAGTGCTTTCCCCTGACCGATGGCAGGAAATTCAGCTAACCCTCGTTGGTGCTACTAAGTGTACTAACCATATTGAGGCTTATAAAAAACTGCTTTATAGATGGCACCTTACACCAGTGAAGTTAAATAAAATGTTGGAGGGGTACTCTCCTTTGTGTTGGAGGGGTTGTGGGCACCATGGGACATTAGTGCACTTGTGGTGGTCCTGTCCTCTGGTAGTAGACCTATGGAATGACGTTTTCACCCTGATCAATGTTAATCTGCAGTTTGGAGTCCCACACACACCAGATGCTGCCTTATTGCTGAACCTGCCGGATGCACTCAATAAATTCCAGAAAAAGTTTTTTTAATGCAACAACGCTTTTGATTGCTAAGAACTGGAAAACTGCTGGTCTGCTCGATTTTCAACAAGTTTTGGTGGCAGTTGATTACAGGGCCAATATGGAGTTGATGGCAGCCAGAAACGAACACAATTACTTGAAGTTCGATAAAATATGGTCTGTCTGGCAATCTTTCCGACATCCGGCCCCACGGGCTACCTCATGACTCTAGAAGGCTGAGTTATTTTCGGCTGATTTGACCATAATATGTAATAAATGGACATACCTGGTGACCTGATTGCTCTGAATAGCCTAGTTGACCTGGTTGTTAGTTCTACTGTATTTTCAGGTGCTGATTGTACATGTGATATTAATGTATCTCACAACATTTCTTTTTGATGTGACTATACGACTGTACTGTACGATATGTGCCTTTATTTTGTATGGCGATATGCCGTGACAAATAAAGAGAAGTTATAAAAAAAAAAAAAAATTGCACACGCACACCTGGCCTCTCGATTACCACGAATGCTCGGGACCAGAGGTTTTCCGGATAAGAGATCTTTCTGTAACTTGGATCTTTATACTATAAATTTGCTAAAACATAATTTAAACATTAAATAAACCCAATAGGATGGTTTTGCTTCTAATAAGGATTAACCATACAGGTATGGGATCGGTTATCTGGGAACCTGATATACATAAAGCTCTACATTACAGAAAGACTGACTCCCATAGACTCCATTTAATCTAAATTTTTTAAAATGATTTCCTTTTTCTGTGTAATAATAAAACAGTCGTTTGTATTTGATCCCAACTAAGATATAATTAATCCTTATTGGAGCCACAACAATCCTGCTGGGTTTGAATAATGTTTCAATTTATATTTTAATAGACTTAAGGTATTGAGATCCAAATTGCAGAAAGACCTGTTATCTGGAAAACCCCAGGTCCTGAGCATTCTGGATAACCGGTCTTATACCTGTATCTTAGTTGGGATCAAGTACAAGGTACTGTTTTATTATTACACAGAAAAAGGAAATAGGTTTAAACATTTAGAATTTTATAATTATAATGGACACTATCTTGTGGGAATGATTTGGAGCTTTCTGGATATGGAAACCGATTCTATACCGACCCAACTGCAGTCATATAAGAAAATATCTTATTGGTTGCAATGGGCGACAAAATTTTGTTAATGATGATCCCCCAATTTTTCTCCCAAACTCAGTCTATCATAAAAATGTAAAGGCGTAACTCCAGGACACGTAACTGCTCAAGGGATTTCAATGTACAACGTTTTGGGGGCGTACCCCTTTGTCAGGTAATCCGTACCACCCGCCGCAATCAAGTATCCACCCCCCATTAACTATGTATATTCAGAGCGTCTCTACGGTTTAAACAGTCATTTAAATCCTAATGTTCCAAGAAAAAGATTCAAACAAATCAAAGTGCAATAAATAGCATGTAGAGATAAGATGAACAAGGTTCCTCATACTGTTGGGAATAAACCACCAATTAAAGCAATATATCATGCAGAGATTTATAAAGGCTCAAGTACAACACTTAGGGGCAAATTTATCAAGGGTCGAATTGAAAAAACTTCAAAAAGACCAACCGAAATTAAGTCAAAGTTGTTTTTTTGGGTCGAATAGGTGCGTTTTCGGCCGAATTCAAATCGTTCGAATCGAATTAATCGTGCAATCGTTCGAATTCGATTCAAAGTTTCTCCCCAAAAAAAACCTTTGATTTGACTCCAAATAGGTTCTAGGAGGTCCCCCATAGGCTAAAATAGTAATTCAGCAGGTTTTAGATGGCGAATGGTCGACGTCACATTTTTAAAGAGACAGTACAATACATTTCGATATACAAATTACATTTTTTTTTAATTGGATTGTGGCTATTCCCTAGTACGGATGAGCTAATTTTTTTGCCTTGTTTCACCACGGAAATGATGGCTATATATTTATTTTTTTTTTTTTTGACGCGTCATTTTTTTTTTTGCGCCATACAAGTCTATGGCTGCGGGAAAAAAAATTGACGCCCATAGACCGTCAACGACATTTCGCCCAGCGGCGAATTTTTGGTGGAACGAAATGGGTCAAATAAATTCCCTGTTCCCTAGTCGAAGTACAGAAAAAATAGCTCAATTTTTTTCATTCGAAAATTCACCTCAACTTTTGATAAATCTGCCCCATAACGCATTGCTAAAAAGGGTTAATTGTGAAGAAAACCCTGTTCAATATGAGAAGACTAGCCATAGCTTTCCCTTGCTAATATTTTCTATCAAACAATTCAGATTAGGTGAATCTGTAAAGGTTTTTATAATGATTTTATTTGAACTCGACAAAAGGAATACAATTAACAAGTACTCAGACCGACATGCCGGTCGACGGTACAACAAGTTACGGACAACCGAACAGTGAAAACCCTCCCCAGTCTGAAGGCCAGACCAATAATAGAATTCCACCAAAGCAACAGTACAGTCTCTGTCCATACAAGAGTTCCTGGGTGGGAAGGAAGTGCTCCGGATCCAGAAGAAAACTATTTACAGTCAAACAACGGTGCTCCCGGTGGCCATGCGATGACTTGGACAACTCCAGATGAAGAATGACCTCGGCATGTGTTTCAAAGTCCCATGTAAGGATGACATCAGTCCAAAACGTCAAACCCAATATCATGCATAACGACACAGAAATGTTCATATTGGGCATTGCTGCCAAGAAATGAGATATCGTACCGGAAAATGCATGGGCAATTAACGCACCAAAAAGGAGAGAGGCAAATATGTCCACACTCATGTTATTGGTATATGAAGGAGGATGACAGAACCGCAGACACAATGTTTTGAATCTGTAAAGGAATAGGGAAACATTAGAAACATAATAAAAGAAAATAGTTACAAGTAACAAAACAAGACTAAATCCCTCATTTAACCCTCTTGGTGCTGGTGTTTGTAGCAGCCAAATCAGTAGCTTTCTCGCTGGGCTAATTTTAAACCTTAGATCATGGCCAGATGTCATTACTTTTTCCAATATCTGCATCTTAACTGGGAAATCCTATGACCCTCCTCATTAAAGGACAAGGAAAGTGTAAAATAGAATAAGGCTAGAAATGCTGTATTTTGTATACTAAACATAAACATGAACTTACTGCACCACAAGCCTAATCAAACAAATGATTTATGCTTTAAAAGTTGGCCACAGGGGGTCACCATCTTGTAACTTTGTTATACATCTTTGCCTGACCCTGACCCTGCACATGCTCAGTGTAGTCTGGGCTGCTTAGGGATCGTCATAAACAAAGCTGCTTGAGTTATGCATGGCTGGGAAGTAAGGCGGGGGCTCCCCCTGCTGTTCATAAGTATGATTGTTTCCCTGCAGAGCAGTTAGGGACCGTCTGACAATTCCTATCCACAGCAGTAAATGAAGGGAGAATTTCACTGCATACAGTCAGGTTTCTTATAAAAACAGTACACATTTTTAATTAAAGTATATTGGAGATAGGTTTCTTTTTTATCAAAGAAAGTAAAAATGGGATTTTATTTTTTTGCCTTTCCTTGTCCTTTAAAATATCTGTATAAAAGGGTTTCTTGTTTCTTCTTTCTCACTGGCCTCATTGGCTTGTTCTTTGGCGGGTGGTTTGTAATTTCTGACGGCAGCTTTATGCTCATTTAACCGTATTTTGACAGGTCTGCTTGTTTGATTTGTCAGCCAATAAACGACTGAGAATTACAGGTATAAAAACCTTTATGTGATGAACAGTCTCCTTTGGTAATGTCTAGGGATGGGCGAATTTTTTCGCCTCGATTCGCCGAAAAAATGACGCCCATAGACTTGTATGGTGGTGGGCGTCATAAAAAAGACGTGCGTCAAAATAATTTCGCCGCGCGACAATTTTTTTGACGCCCATAGACTTTAATGGGCGTCTGCGACATTTCGCCAGCGGCGAAATTTTGGCGAAGCGAAACGAGTCAAATTCGCCCATCCCTGGTAATGTCTGTGCAATGGCCACAGTTAAGGCGAGGAAAAATGTCCACTTGTTACTTTTACTATTGACCTTTAAGTCCTTTTTAATGTCTCCACCTTTGTATGAGAAAACCAGAGGTAAAGTAAAAAGTTTAACAAACTTAGTATAATTTTTTTTAACAACCTTCCAGTATTTCAAAATTGTCCTCCTTATATATCTTGCATTAGTACCGTAAGTTGAAATCAACTGAATACGTTTTGTTTACTTGAGACATTAAGGGGCACATTTACTAAGGGTCGAATATCTAGGGTTAATTAACCCTCGATATTCAACCGTCTAAGTAAAATCCTTCGACTATCTAAGTTGAAGGATTTGCCGCATTTCCTTCGTTCGTATGAGGAAAAATCATTCGATCGAACGATTAAATCCTTTGAACCGTACAATTCGAAGGATTTTAATCCATCGATCGATCGATTTTCCTTTGATCAAAAAAACCTAGGAACCTTCCCCATAGGCTAACATTGATGCTCGGTAGGTTTTAAGTGGCGAAGTAGGGGGTCGAAGTTTTTTTTTTTTTTTTTTTAAAGAGCCAGTACTTCGACTATCAAATAGTCGAACGATTTTTAGTTCGAATCTTTCGAGTCGAAGTAGCCAAAAAAACATTCGAAATTCAAAGTGTTTTTTATTCTATTCCTTCAGTCGAGCGAAGTATATGTGCCCCTAATTGTTTAAAGTAAGTTGGCTCCCGGTTTTTACCAACTTCATCTCGAATTTTTAAGAGTTTTCTTATAACTCTTTACCATGAATTTGTTAATCATTTGTTCAGACTCTTATGCATTTAAACTGATATTGGATGTCATTCTCCTAACCCGCATTAATTGGGTTTTTGGTAAACCATTAGAACAAACCAGGCGCATGAAAATGTGTGGGACGCAGAAGATTGTTAGTCTGTGGTTTTAGTAAAAAGTTATGTATAAAATCCTTTGGTGGCCTTAAAGCAGGTGCTTCTTTTTGAATTCCTGGCTTGGAGGCATGTTTTGGTTGAATAAAAACCAGATGTACTGCCAAACAGAACCCTCCTGTATGCTGCCAGTCCGCATAAGGCTACCAAATAGCCAAACACAGCCCTTTTTAAAAAAAAAAAAAAAAAAAGTTGGGGACCTCTGCTATAGATCATTCTCTTGCAATCCTCACTGAGGAGGCTGCAAAGCCTGAGAGGGAAGTGAATAAAAACCTCTTAGCCGTCAGAGCCGCAACCCTAGATTTAAGTAGATCAGTAAAGCAATAAATTCTATTGCCCCAGAAGATGCAAAACCAGTCCGGGAACTTAAAGCAATAACTGCAGGGGTAGAGCATCTTTCCTGAAGCTCCTGTGTGGGCCCTGTATTATCTGCTATTGGTCTTATTGCCTTGCTTTTACATTGTGTACATGTAGTACCATATAGCAATCTGACTGTGCAAGTCCCACCATGCCCAATACACTTAGGGGCCGATTCATGAAGCTCGAGTGAAGGGTTCGAATTAAAAAAACTTCGAATTCCAAAGTTTTTTTGGGCTACTTCGACCATCGAATGGGCTACTTCGACTACTACTTCGACTTTGAATCGAACGATTCGAACTAAAAATCGTTCGACTATTCGACCATTCGATAGTCGAAGTACTGTCTCTTTAAGAAAAACTTCGACCCCCCTACTTCGGCAGCTAAAAGCTACCGAAGTCAATGTTAGCCTATGGGGAAGGTCCCCATAGGCTTGCCTGGGATTTTTTGATCGAAGGATATTCCTTCGATCGTTGGATTAAAATCCTTCGAATCGTTCGATTCGAAGGATTTAATCGTTCGATCGAATGAAAAATCCTTCGATCGATCGATCGCAGGATTTGCGCTAAATCGTTCGACTTCGATATTTGAAGTCAAACGATTTTAGTTCCTAGTCGAATATCGAGGGTTAATTAACCCTCGATATTCGACCCATAGTGAATCGGCCCCTTAAAGTTTGTGATTTGGAGTCTCTGGTTGGGACCCTTTGTCCATCCCAGTGGCCTTTTGACTGTCACTACACTACAGAAAAAAATTGGAAACCCGAAATGTAAAATCTATTGCAAGAAATCTGGCATTTGGAGTAGATGGCTACTCCAAGTAGGTGGCTAGTTCTGCAGACCACAAGAAGAAGGTTCTGGAAGTGGCCTGCAGTACTGCTCTTGCCTAAACGGATTAGTGGAGAGCATAAAATAAGAGGTAATACAAGAATTTGACTTGAATTTTTTCCCTACTGCAGAAAGTCCAAACCCTGCAGAACCTAGAGAGTGCATCTTCACCCCAGAGAAGCCAGTTTGCATAAACTTTATCCCTTGTAGCTTCTATGGTGCATCACGATATGAAACATTTGGAAAGGTTCCATTTAACCAGCCCTCAGGAGAAAATGTGCTTTCTGCTGCCCATTCCTGCAATTCTGACTTGTGCTCAATGTCACGGCCACATCTGAGAATTTGGGCAGTATGGAAGAAGTGATCATAAATGTGTATGGAATTGATATTGTCATGAATATGACCCTGCAAACCTGGGTATGTAATATATCCTACAAATTGTATTAGTGACTTGGTTTTAAAGGGGATCGAACCCCACTGTAAGTTAGTCGTTTCTGAGATACTTTAAGTGAGTCTCTTTGATAGTCTGTACTCTGATCATGAGCTGCTGAGCAGAAAGCCTGGTATTGGCTTAAAGTGCAGATATCTCAAACCACTAAACAGAAAATGTATGTAAACTGAAAAAGTATTCAGAGATTCTATAAATTCAACTAGAATTCCAACCATAAAAGAAAAATACTGCTTCTCATTTTAGATTGTAAGCTCTGTTGAGCAGGGACCTGTTGTGCTTATCTGTAAACTCCCTTCTGTTGTACAGTACTGCAGAATATATTGGCACTTTAAAATATAAAATTTGTATAGTAAGTTAAAACTACATTTTTCTTTTTTTTGGGGGGGGTTATTTTTGAACTTTAACCTCCTTAAGAAAAAAAAATTAACACAACTGGCTAGCTACAGTCATGAAGCACTTGGGCAGAGTCCTAAATGGAATTATGGTCCCCAGGGGAGTAAGGAAATTAATGTTAACCGTAATCCATTTACTGATTTTTAAAACCTAAATAACTGTAATATAAACTTATTATACAGGTAGGAGATCAGTTATCCAAAAAGATCCGAATTACGGAAAGGCCATCTCCCACAGACTCCATTTTATCCAAATCTGTAAAAAAAAAAAAAAAGTTTTCTCTAATAAAACAGTAGCTTGTATTTGATCCCACTTAGCAGTAAGTAATAAGCCATCTAATGAAGGTAGTCAAGAACATAAAATGCCATTTTAATGCTCTCAATCTTTCTCACCTCGCAGAAAGGTGCTGTGATTCTTGAAGATGGAAATGCTCCTGTCCTCACTATGATAAATGGCAATTTGAGCCCTTTACCTGTGAGCCTGATAAGATTTGTGTCGTATTTGAGGGCATTCAGGACTGTTACCCAAAAGGTATGAATTGGCTTACATAATTGGATTCTTGACAAGTTTTTTTTCGAAGCGTTCCTACCCCTGCCGCACCCTGCTACTGTATGAAGTTTGGTAAAGATGCCATTCTTGGGCTGTATTTTCTGTAGGCAGCCATGGGTATGTGCCAAGGACGGCAGCTTCAGATGTTGTTGCTTCTCAGGTGCCTTTCATAGTGTTCACTTGACACGAAGCTCCACCACTAGATATTCAAGTAGAAGGAGGTGCCTTTCTGGCTCAGAGCATGAGTTGTTACTTGTGCCCATTGGCATAACTCTGGTTTTCTAACTTATGTTTCTTACAGATCTTAATACCCCTTCAAAAGACCTAGAATGTTTATTATATCCCAAGAAATCCGACTGCACCAACTATACAAACTGTGCTTTCATTGGTAAAATGGGTTACATCTCCTTTTGGAAAAGTCATATTTAATGATTTGTGTACATCAGATGCCCTTTCTGTGGCCCACTCCTGTGTTGGAGCTGCTGATCTAGGGAATTCTAAGACTCCATTCTACAATATATCCGTCAAGTTTGCAGCTGGCAGTGATGGAAGTGTAGAAAATATTCTATTAAATGTTTGACATGGATATAGTCATGGAGAAAAGCAAGCAATCACAGAAATTACAGATTTGGGTAAGTCCACAATGAATGCGTGTGTATCTTTAATGTGCTTAAAGATGTGGTATAGTCTCTAAACTAGGTCATCTAGCAGAGGATCTAGTGGAGACAATAGGCTAAGTTGGATGTTAACTTGCACATGTGCTGTTTCCATCATCAATCAACAATTTGTTTTGAACAGTTGAGGTTGCTACTGGCACATGCACCTTTAATTTCAACAGAGACCTAAAAACAGAATTGTGGACCCCCCTGTAAATTCTGAATATTTAATTTAAAAAATAAAACATTACAATTGTTTTCTGAAATTAAATTTCCCAATACAGAAAATCGTTTTTCATGAGAAAAGGCAGCTACCAGAAAGTCCATTCAATGTGATTTACAAATTAACATGATCCAAGTTTTTCTGACTCAAGTTTACAATTCTGCTAGTAGGTCAAGAGGGTACAAAATAAATTGCTGACCGTACTTGATAGGCAAACAAATCTCAACATTGAGTTACCGTATATACTCAAGTATAAGCCGAGGTTTTCAGCACCCAAAATGTGCTGAAAAATCCTACCTCGGCTTATACTCGAGTCAGTAAAAAAAAAAACTCTGGTAGATGAAACAGATATTAAGACAGCTGCCTTAACGGTAAATTTGCAGAGAACATGTATCCCACATGATCTGTAGCTGTGCCTGCACCGTGGATGGGGCCCGCAACCCATCCATGGTGCCCCAATCCTAAGGAGCCAACGGGGAACACCCCCCTCCCTGCCAGAAACAATGGCGCTTATCCGCCACAAAGGAGGAGTGCGGGTGGTGTGCACGCCAATGTCATCACTTCAGCGACGTACAGTAACAACTCCGGGCCGGGCCCCCCGCAAAAAATCTTGAAGGGGCCCGGCGCAGGCTGCAGGAAGCAGTATCCCGACTCTCCCCTCCTGCCCACCAGTAACTCAGGGCCGTCCCTGAGAAAAAATCTTGAAGGGGCCAGGCGCTTGCTACAGACAGCAGTATCCCCGGCTCTCCCCTTCTGCCTGCCAGCATCTCTGGGCCGCCCCTACCCCAGCAAATCGAATAATCTTTGAAGGGGCCCAGGAGCAGAGAGCAGCTTCCCCTCCCACCCGCTAACAACTCTGGGCAGCCCGGCCCCACCGGCGAAAAACTTTGAAGGCGCTCGGCGCCTACTACAGGGAGCAGCTTCCTGGCTCTCCCCTCCTGTTTGAGCAAATTTACCGGTAAGGCAGCTGTCTTCTTAATATATCTATTTCATCTACCAGAGGTCATTGTAGGATGAATTAACATTTAAGCATCATGGCTTGATTTTTTTTTTTTTCAGGGGGTGCAATTACCTGCTTGTCCATCGGTCTTAGTTGTGTCTAGGCTTATACTCGAGTCAATAAGTTTTCCCGGTTTTCGTAGGTAAACTTGGGTACCTCGGCTTATACTCTGGTCGGCTTATACTAGAGTATATACAGTATGTGTTTTGTTTTAATTGACCGCCACAAGCAAATTTATGAAACTCTGTCTTGAGACCATTCTTCAGCCCATTCATATCTAACCCATACAGGTGATCTTACTTTATTTTGGTTGATTTATGTTACCGGACTTGCTTAACCAGATTGTGCTTGTATATGTTATGTTTATATCCAAAGGTTTTCAAGATGTTCAATTTCCTAAAATGTATTCTTTCGTTGTTTTTCTTGGACTCAAAGGGAAATACCAAGGGACAGATTTAGGGGATTATTTATTAGTCTGTCAAACTCAAATTCAAGTTATTATTATACCCTGAGGCTGTGTATAAATCAATGGGACAGTTTCCTATCCTATTTGGAAGTTTCTGTAGTCTGTGCTGGAATTAGCCTGAAAATCCAACTATTTCTGACTTTTTGGGCAAAAATCTATAAAATTCTCTTTCCTGGAAAAATCGAGTGATTCTCAAGAAAAACTGAGATTTTGATAAATACGGCCCTTAATGTAATAACTAACCTATGAATAAATGCTCACTCTGTTATTTTGATTGATTTTCTGGTAGTGCTGGGGCAGGGTGGTATTTGGCTCCTGTTGACCATATGGTTAGTGTTGCACCAGAATGTAGTGCCTTCTGTGTGGGTCTTCAGGCCTTAATGGCCACATGTTTGTGTTAATTGAGTCTAAAACCTCTTGCTTTCTATCTTTTCCATTCAACTTTTCCAGTCATTACTAACTGGGCTTTTTATGTATAAATTAAGAATGGTATATGACTATGAAGATTTTCATTCATCCAGGTCATAGCATATCTAGTATAGGTCAATCTAAAAACAACTGGACTTGCTGAGTAATCAATGAAGACGTTTCACTACTCATCCGAGCAGCTTCTTCAGTTCAACTGACTGGTGTGGGAAGTTCTCGGCATATAAACTCTTCCACTAATCCACTAAATTGTAGAGTTCTCCCTCCTGTGCTGATGCGAATGGCTCAGCACAGGAGGGAGAACTCTACAGGGCAAAACTCAGCTGTCTTTCTACACTTAAAAGACAAGGGACACTCCTTTGAAGACAGCAAGGTCCAAATCTTGGATAAAGAAGACTGCTGGTTTGAACGAGGCGTGAAAGAGGTGATTCATGTCAAGGTGGAGAGACCATCTCTGAACAGAGGGGGGGGCCTTCGACACCACCTGTCTGCTACATACAATGCTGTTCTAACATCTGTACCCCGGCGGATTCAGAACACTTCACACATCCATTCATGCAACTCTCACAAGTAACACCTGTATCTAGGAGTTGCATGACACATTGGATAATCCTATCACAACTACACAGAATCAACACCTCTGTGAGTTTCTTCAGATGTCACCTCTTTGAAGAGTTATAATGTGCCATTGTAAATGGATTAGTGGAAGAGTTTATATGCCGAGAACTTCCCACACCAGTCAGTTGAACTGAAGAAGCTGCTCGGATGAGTAGTGAAACGTCTTCATTGACTACTCAGCAAGTCCAGTTGTTTTTAGATTGACCTATACTAGATAAGAATGGTATATTTTTGCTCAAAGGAAGATAAACCTAGACTCCAATAGAGCACAAGTCCAACAAGTGAAAGTTATGCAGAAAATTGTGCTTGTTCCAGACCTCTGGGTAGAACAGCGTTAGACCTTGCCTTCAGTATGTGTTCAAAACCTTTCAATTTTGCCAGTTGCACCTCTTTTCTCTAGCTACTACCCAGTGGAACATATCCTCTGCTGTATCTATTTTTACATAAACTACATAAATGCAACTTTTACAAATGGTTTCCTTTTCATGTACAGGCCAATAGAATTATAAGTTTTCTTCAGTCCTGATTCCTGGAAAAATCTGGATAGAAAAGTTATCTTGTAATCATTACAACTGACTTTGGCCTTACAGTTGTGTTTGATGGTGTAAAGTATCTCTACATTATTCTTCCGACCAGTTATTTGAACACAACGTATGGACTATGCGCAGCAACAGTTACACAAAACAAAACGTTCTCCAAAACTGAGATGCCTACAGCAGGGAACCAGACTTTAAATGACATTATGATCACTTGGAATTGCAGTGACATTGATCCAACAGGTTCCAAGTTCTGTGAGTTGCTTTTAGACAAAGATGGTCCATTTAGAGCCTGCCATAAGGTGCTGAGTCCTTCATATTTTAATGCTTGTATGGACTACCAGTGTGACATTGGAGGGGACATTTCTGCAGTTTGTCAGACTCTCCAGGATTATACGGCTTCATGTCAAGTGCAGAATCAGTCAATCAAGCCTTGGAGGAATGACAGCTTCTGCCGTGAGTTTTTTTTTTTTTCTTTAAATTCGGCAAAATTGCATTATGGAACTACTCTATAAAGTAGGTTTTTTTTTTTTTGTCCAGAAGCCAGTTTACAGTGCTAGCCTTTCTCAGCTGGATCCTTGTGGTGTTGAAGGAAGGAGGAGTGAAGCTGAACTGTAACTCCAAATACAATAAAATAAATTATTAGATGCCAGGGATCTCTCCACCTCCAAAAAATCAAGGTTTTTATTAAAAAGGCAGTGCTAATTATGTATTTTGTCTTAATTGTACAACTTACTTGCAGAATGAAGTAGGTCATCTAAAGGCTAAATCCAGTCATTAAAAAGCAAAATTTTTCGTCCAAGTTTTTTGCCACAAAAAAAATTGCCACCATTTTGCGAATTTTTTGGCAAATCGGGTCATTTCAGCATTTTTCTGTCTGAAATAGGATCAATAACATTCCGATTTTTTTTTTACTCCCTTTCCTCCATCTTCTGAGCGGCAAATATTGAAGAATGGTCTAAGGAAGTGATTGCAAACCAATGATTAGTTAGTAACCTGCTGCTCACAAAAACCTTGGATTTTGCTCATGGTGGCCTCAAGCAGGTGCTTCTTTTTGAATTCCTGGCT
Organism: Xenopus petersii; assembly: GCA_038501925.1. Classification (NCBI taxonomy): domain Eukaryota; kingdom Metazoa; phylum Chordata; class Amphibia; order Anura; family Pipidae; genus Xenopus; species Xenopus petersii. Next base: position 7,215,994 of record CM076684.1, on the reverse strand, counting down.
TGGAAGCAAGTTGTGTTTGCATAAAAACCAGGTGTACTGCCAAACAGAGCCTCTTGTAGGCAGTCAGTCCTCATAGGGGCTGCCAATCATAGCCACTATTTGGCATCTTGCAGGATTTAGTTTTTTCATGCTTGTATTGATCCCCAAATCTCTCTATACTTGAATGTGGCTCATGGGTAAAAAAAGGTTGAAAAAGTCTAAGACTGTGGCAGTCTAAACCAGTTAAAATGCATGTAAAGGCAAAAAATATCCCATTTTTACTTTAATGAAAAAAATCTATCTCCAATATACTTTGATTAAAAAATGTCTACCAGTTTTATAAGAAACCGGACTGTGTGCAGTGAAATTCTCCCCCACCCCCCACAGTATAAAAACGGTACAGTTTTTTTTTTTATGGAGTATAGGTTTCTTTCAGTTAAAGTAAAAACTGGATTTTATTTTTGCCTTTAAATCCTCTTTAATGTTTCCAGCTGCAGGGACAAAGATCATGGAGCCAGATTTAAACCGATAAACTGGGATTCTATTTGGAGGCTTATTTTGCTGCAGCCACTGGTTCTGGAAAGTTGGAGAAAGTTTGTATTAAACAATACAAAAACTATAAAATCCACATTAGATTACATGACAACACAGGACCCAGTGCAGTCTGTATATTCTGATTATTAATCAGTCTTGCTGTATCAGCTTCTATGGCAGATATTATTTGGCTTGTGCTGTTTTGATAATTTATGATGATCCCTAAATTTAGCCTCCCGACAGAAGCCCAGACCACTGAGCATGTGAATGGTCTTGCAAAGATGGTTTAACAAACTTACATTACAAGTTAGTTGATGGTGCAGTAAATTTGTTAAGTATACAAAATACAGCATTTTCTAGCATTATTCTATTTTAGACTTGAGTTTCCCTGCGAAGTGGCTGGTTATGATGATCTCTAATTGATTTATGGGAGACCAGGTGGATTGGAGCTTAGCAATGCTTCATTACAGGGCTGAAGTCCTGGATGTCATTCTGATCTGGGTTCTAACTTTAGTGAGTGTTAGGTTCATTTTAACACTGTGAGAACCTCTCGGTGCAGAAATCCACAGCAATTGATCATCCAGGCTCCAGAAGTCATGGGTTGCAAATGTTGCCAACTATCTAAAATAGCTTCAGTTCTTACCTGGTGATTTTAGTATTGTTTGTGTAATGTTCCTTATTGTGGTGCCAATGAATCTGGACTATTATGCTCACTCTTTAAGCAGGAAAAGTAATGTCCCCTAATAGCACTCTCTCTCTACTTTCAGCAAGGATCCGTGGTGGTTGAAACCTTTAGCCGAATCTGTAACTGCACTCAATATGGCCAATGGCAAAGCAATACAGTTTCCTGTCGACCGCACCAGATGTGTGACATGCAGACCGGAGACCCTAGCTGTAACCTAAATGGTATGAATATTTTATTTTGCCAGTTAATTGTTTGTGCCACAAATGTCATTACAAAGAGATAAATAGTAATTGCTCAGCAAAAATCTGCCTTGTTTGGTTGGATGGTTCTTTGGGTAAACTAGAGCTTCTCTCTAACGTTTTTTCCCTCACCTCTTAAAACCCACCTGATGTATTTTATACCAGATATTGGGGGCAGGGTGCCAAATGGTCCCATATATTGGTAAACTGATAACTTTTACAAATTGACTGCATTTGTCAGCTCATTTATGGCCAGCTAAAGACTATAAATGTGGTACAGAACCAAGGACAATTAAAACTTGTTCACAAAGGGACTGGGAAATCTTTGTTATCCTCTGTAGATTTGATGGGCACATTTAAATGCTTAAAAACTTAACATAGAGGTCTGTAATTCTTATTTAAAGGAAAACTATACCCCCAAAATGAATACTTAAGCAACCGATAGTTTATATCAAATTGAATGACATATTAAAGAATCTTACCAAACTGGAATATATATTTACATAAATATTGCCCTTTTACATCTCTTGCCTTGAACCACCATTTCGTGACTGTATCTGTGCTGCCTCCGAGATCACCTGACCAGAAATACTACAACACTAACTGTAACAGGAAGAAGTGAGGAAGCAAAAGGCAGAACTCTGTCTGTTAATTGGCTCATGTGACCTTACATGTGGTTTGTATGTGGGCACAGTGAATCTTACGATCTCAGGGGGCGGCCCTTATTTTTTAAAATGGCAATTTTCTATTTATGATTACCCAATGGCACATACTACTAGAAAAGTATATTATTATGATAATGGTTCATTTACATGAAGCAGGGTTTTACACATGAGCTGTTTAACTCAGTATCTTTTCATAGAGACCTACATTGTTTGGGGGGTATAGTTTTCCTTTAAGCAACAGTTCATATCATATTAAGTGGCATATTAAAGAATCTTACCAAACTGGAATATATATTTAAGTAAATATTGCCTTTTTACATCTCTTGCCTTGATCCACCATTTTGTGATGGTCTGTGTGCTGTCTCAGAGATCACCTGACAAGAAATACTTCAACTGTAACAGGAAGAAGTGTGGAAGCAAAAGACACAACTGTCTGTTAATTGGCTCATGTGACCTGGTATGTTTGTGAGTACAGTGAATCCTACGATCCCAGGGGGCGGCCCTTAGTTTTTAAAATGTCAATTTTCTATTTATGATTACCCAATGGCACATACTACTAGAAAAGTATATTATTATGAAAATGGCTTATTTACATAAAGCAGGATTTGTTTGATGCAATATCTTTTTATAGAGAATTAGAGTGCTCACCTGAACGTAATTACCCTCTCGGGTGCCGGGTGCTAAACAGTCCACAGGACCTCCTGCTCAAGGTCCAAACATCTCGAACATCCAAAGGAAAACTGTAGCACACCGATCAAACTTGTCTTGTGAAAAAAGTGTTTTTATTGGCTCACGGCAGACATAAAGTTTGGCAACGTTTCGGGCCACGCAGGGCCCTTTATCAAGCCTAAACTTACATTCAAAGTACTGTGTTAAATACCAAAGAAAAAGAGGGAGGAGTGGTGAAACAATGGGAGTGATCCTTCACGGATTGGTTAAGATTCAATGCTAATATACATAATTAATTAATGAATGTGAATAATAGAGTGACACATGTTAATAATTTAGTGAATCCTCAGGGATAGGTTAAAATTCAAACCCTGCATACATAATTAGTGCAATAATCACAAACCGTTATGTTTGATTAGATTATATTTTATTATATGGGTGCACAAAAAATTTCTAATCAAACATAAAGGTTTGTGATTATTGCACTAATTATGTATGCAGGGTTTGAATTTTAACCTATCCCTGAGGATTCACTAAATTATTAACATGTGTCACTCTATTATTCACATTCATTAATTAATTATGTATATTAGCATTGAATCTTAACCAATCCGTGAAGGATCACTCCCATTGTTTCACCACTCCTCCCTCTTTTTCTTTGGTATTTAACACAGTACTTTGAATGTAAGTTTAGGCTTGATAAAGGGCCCTGCGTGGCCCGAAACGTTGCCAAACTTTGTCTGCCGTGAGCCAATAAAAACACTTTTTTCACAAGACAAGTTTGATCGGTGTGCTACAGTTTTCCTTTGGATATCTTTTTATAGAGACCTACATTGTTTGGGGGGTATAGTTTTCCTTTAACTTTAGGGCATATATTTATGTCACAGTGACTCAAGTCCTACGTGTCTCTTGCAGGAACTGAAACGCCAGAGGAAAGCCTACAGTGTATCTTTTATCCAGACTGTGCCCAGTGCATCCATTGTGCTTTCTCTGGCAGAAATGGGTATTTGTCTTTTGGGAAGACATTTGGCTTTGAACAGCTCTACTGGCCAAATGTTCTGACCCTGGCCCACTCCTGTGACATGGCAAATACAGACAATTCTATAGATACAACATACAATGTATCCGTCACATTTCCAGGTGGTATGGAAAAGTTGATCAAAAAAGTCAAAATAGATGTCTACGAAACTGATATTGTTATGGAGCCGCTACATGTTTGGGTAGGTCAACCATGTATAACTGGCAGTTATTCATCTTTATGCTTGGGTTACTACATTAAGTAGCACAACTAATGAAATAGCAGATATCTCATGCAAAAACAGACTTATCAGTTCTTTAGCAAAGTTTTTAACATTTAACTAGAACACTGATCCACCTCGTATTTCTAAATATGCTATTCCTCTTTAAAGTTCCTATTGTCTAAGGACAGTTTTTGTATGAGGATATAACAACTGTGAATAACTCAGAAGAACCATTTTAATTGGAAAAATGTAGGTCCACCAACTCCAACTTAAGTGCACATAACTGATTTACATGTTTCTCTTTAGAGATTTCTCTAGAAGCAGACACATCCATTATATTTAGGTCTCTAAAGATTTCAGGTACATGGTCAGGCTTGGCTGAACAGTCCAGTAATCTATTAACAGCTGCCAAAGTGTTGACTGGCTTCTGTAACATTAGTGGGCTTGGCAGCTTCTCCCTGATTTGGTCTTCCTGAGAGTCCCTACTGAGAGCAACGCAACACAAAAATTTCAGGATGAAGATTTCACCACCGCACCATATAGCTTTATGTTCCAACCACATCCCTCACAAATTTCTACAGGACTCTTTCCTTAATTCATTCATCCATCCAATTTCTCATACTACAAAAACCATTAACCAGTGTGGAGTTCAAAGCTGTTGGTGGTTCGGCTGCATCTAACTTCAAGCTAGTCAAGCTATTTCAATGAAGCCAGAACCCATCCCATCACTTTGCTTTGCTAATTAATGCCAGCTTTTTCTCTTCTCTGCGGGTGAATGGAACTCCAGTTGACATTTCTTCAGTTTTAATTCCAGACAGTCTGGTAATAACTTTGTAATACTGACAACTGACTTTGGCCTCACAGTTCAGTATGATGGAGAATCCTTTCTGTACATCAAACTTCCAGAGTTACATTAACCAAACAGATTCAAGAAATGGGTCATCAAGTGGAAACCAAACTTTGAATAATACAGTGAATCCAATCCCCAGAGATGCAGAGCTGGGAGATGGTGACCAAATTCTTAACATTTCAAGTTTTAGGCATTGCAATGAAACTGATTCAGTGGGTGCCATTCTGAGATGTTGAAGACTGATGGTCCATTCAGAGCCTGCCATGAGGCGCTGAGCCCAAATATTATGAGATGTGCCTGTCCCATCTGTGCCAAAATGATGGCTACTTATCAGAAATTTGCCGAAGTCTCCATATTTATATGGCTGCGTGCCAAGCTCAGAATCAATCCATTGGGCCTTGGAGAAATCACAGCTTTTGCCGTGAGTTTTTAATGCTTTTAGATCTGCCGAAGAAGTAGCATTTAGCCCTAGATGTCCTTTAATAAATATTTGTGCTGGGATAAAACTGTATGGTAAGGATGAAGGCAGAACAAAATCTTTAGGGAAAGGTCCCTCAAACCCCTTTCGCCCCAAGGCTTCACAGGCTTATTAGAAGCCCTTTTTTTTTTTTTTTTTTTTTCAGCTCGCCCCGTCACACTTTTGCATAGATCGGTGATGTTCAGTTATGTTTCATACATGAAGTCCATGTTTTTACATGGTTTGCCAGGTTCAATGTATCTGAAAATATTACATGTACTGCTTTACAAAAAAAGTTATCTACTATTGAATAGCCTTGCACTTATAGGGGCAGAATTATCAAAATATGAGTTTGAATGTGAGTTTAGAGCTTAAGTAAAATTTCACCCATGTTTTATTCATTCCTATGGGATGGGATGTTTAGAACTGTATTAATGGTGAGTGTATAAATGAATTTGTCCACGAATTTCCTGCAAAAATCACGAACTGTGAAAAATTAGTGAAACGCAACTTCTGACACCGGCAACACTTTGAAGTGTGCCTATTGTCCAATTGCATTTAAGTCAACAGGCGTGCAATAAATCGTTGCTGGCATCGGAATTGTCACTGCAATTTTGCTAACTTATTCGCCGGCGGCGAAGTGTGGAAGCTTCCTGCAAATTCAGGACTGGCGAATAAATTCGCCCATCACTAATGGGGAGTTTTAACTTCACCCATTGATATATACAATTCTAAATATCCCATAAGAATTAATAGAATGTGGGTGAGATTTTATTTATGAAGCACTAAACTCAATTTTAATCTACCCCTCAAGTGTAGTTTGAGAACCACCTGTCCAAAGTGCTTTGCCCACCCAATCCTGATCCCATCTGGTTCATCAAAATGTTTTTCTTGCATACACCTTACAGCACAGAACTGGGACTCCAGTTCCATACTATAGCCCATGTTACATTATGCCTGAATATTATCCAATGTTAGTAGTATTGGATCCTGTTTGCTGTTAATAAAAAAAAAAAATCAAAAAAAATCAGGGGCAATAAAAACCAGGTTATGGACCTTAAGGAATTCTAATGCTTTTTCAGAATGTATTTATCATCTTTTTCCAGCCTTTGTGTGTTGCAAAACAGTCACTATAAGATCCCCGTTGACCCCTGTGAAGCAACTTGTAGCCAGCCCAACAGAACCTCCTGTGACTTGGTGTGCATGGAAGGTTGTGAATGCAACAAAGGGTTTTATGCAGAAGATGGCTTGTGCTTACCCATTGAAGACTGTGGCTGCTCTGTAAATGACTCCTACTATTCGGTAAGAGGTGTTTTTTAAAAAAAAAAACAAAAAAAAAAAAAAACACACAACCCAGTATTTGCATTTATCACTGCTTTGAAGTTGCTATTACACAGTATAGAATATTTTTATCCTTTGGTATGTTAAAGGATTAGGTGAGCTGGAGGGAAGGGAATAACTATATCCAGTCTTTCGTGGATATCTAGAAGAACAAATGATCAGTATCCACAAACCTCGCCATATAGCCTTCAGGTTAACTTTGCTTTCAGGGATATTTAGAAGTACAAACAGGCATTATTCACCCTATAAAATGTTCAGGTTGAGCAATTGCTCCTGGGCAGTCAAGGTAAATTCACAGTTTGGGAATTACTGCCTTCGGTATATCATTATAGTTTATAGCTGCTTAGTTTTATAGAGGTTAAAGATGCCAAATCTGCAAGGTAGTCCAGTTCTACAAGTCAAGTTAGTGTAATGGTACATCTTAAAACTTGTGTTCCACTTCTAAGAACATAGTTGAAGGGTAGTCTGTCTGAAATTTTGTGGAATTGGACCTGACTGAATCCAGACTCCTGGACTATTTACAACCCACCCTAATTCATTGTATTATCTCTACAATTGATATCTACCTGTAACTTCCTAATTTATTGACCATGAATAACTTTCACTGCTCTAACCGTATATATGCTGTGCCTTTCCAGCTTTCATTTGTATGTTGCCTGACTAAGGGACCTTGGTGCTCCAAAAGCTTACAATTTATTTTTATCGTTGGCTAATATCGGAATCACTTCTACAATACTTTTTGTATTTGTTTTTTTATGTTTTTGCTACTGGCTAACACGGTACTACAGTTTTTGTTTTGTGGCATTGGATAGAAATCCCTGCCTGTCAACTGCCTAACCATTATTATAGATTAAAATGAGGTTAAACAAAATGATTCTTTGTTCATCTTTATGACAAACTTTGATCAAATAGGAGAAACCCCGAGCTGCAGTTCAGGTTTCTACATTCCATAGTTAATATGAAGTCTGTATCTTAGATCTCAGGGTTGCCAAATGGAAGGGGTGCAGAGAAGAGCCCCAAGGTGGAAAGGTGTAAGTTGCAAAAGAGACTTGGCATTAATGGTTTGTGGCTGTATAGATCGGGTGCACTTTTACGGGGGCCTTATTTTCCTTGGTGATCCATTATTTTACTTGTCAATATCCAGAGGAGATCAGGTGACACTAGTGAGCCCTGCTAACTTTGTATTATGGGGACTCATGATTACTGATGGCAGCCCTAACAGACCTTATGACTAATCCATGTGAGACTGACACAATTGTCTTTAGCATTGGACAGGAGCAGTACATGTCACCTGAATTTCTCTTTTCCCACCTTATAGCAAGGGTATGAGATTATTGAAGAAGGTTGAAATGTTCCTGCCCTCGGTATAATGAATGGAAATGTGAGCCTTTTTCCTGTCAATCCAATGAAACCTGTGAATGGACGGAGCCTGTAACTGTTATCCCAAAGGTATGGACTTTTATAACCATGCATTTAATATAATGGTATATTATCCAGACACAGAGTGATGTTGATTTGATCAGGAAAAGTGTATGAAACTTACCTTTCAGGCACACTGGTTTATGAAAAGATTGGATACAGATAATGGCATAATGGTCCACATTGATGTAGTATTGGAAGCTCTTTCAGAACCGCACAATTTGAATTCCCTCCAATGCCATATTGACTGGTATTAGGATGGGGACTGCACCTTGTTAATATGGCCCCTTTGAGCTAGCCCCGGAGTTGTGTTGTCTTAAACATTGGCTTGTACAATATGCCTTCTAACACTTAATAGTTTAGAGGTGGAACGAGTGCTAATAAAAGATCTGAGATTCATTGTTTTGTGGATTCTTGTAACTGACTATTTTGCCCAATATAAGGCTTTCCATGTCCACCTGGAAGTGAATACAGAAACTGCACCCCATTTTGTGACAAGAGCTGTAAGAAAAACACATGTCTACATCCATGCATGGAGGGCTGCTTGTGCCGACCTGGATTATACTGGGATGGCGAAAGCTGTGTGACGGCTGAAAAGTGTTTAGAAACTGGCAAACAGGTAGGCTTATTCCAGTCTCACCAAAAATACTTGGGTACCCTTTTTTAATTGCAGAGAGAGATCTAATTGGCTATAAATAAACTGCAGATCTAAAACTTTTGTAACCTGCTCATGACTCCAGATTGATTATTTTTGCTATGAATGTCTGAGCTTTCTTTGCATTGTGTTCCTGTACAACCAAGTTAAATAACAGTGTGGCTGGGGTTGGAACCAATTTGGAGCACATCAGAGCATCACAATTGAATTCCTAAACAGACAGAAGACATCCCAGTTCCAGTTAAAATCCTTTGTTTCTCCGTTAATTTAAGAAAATGCAGAAAACCGTCTTCTTTAATTCCATTTCTCCTGGAGATATGCTCCCTTAAGTAGTGCTTTCTAAGGTCTACAGGTGTATGTGTGTAAGCATAACTGTTAATGTTTAAATCTGTTAATGCAATATCAAACTCTTAATATGACCAACAACTCCACCCTACATCATTTCCTAAGATAGGTGTCCCTATAGACACCTTCCTCTGCCCACAGTGGATTCCTCAAAAGGACACCTAACATTATCTGTCCCTCTGCTGTGAAATAACTTTTATCCAGTCTCTTATACTCACCTGCAACATATTACTAGAATCCATTCTCTACCCACTGCATTCCATCATTACTGGTGCTTCCCCATCTCACTTGCATCTAGATCTCTCTTCCACCTCACTACTAAAGTCTTTCCTGGCTCCTGGTTAAGTATTGCATTTAATATGAGTATCCTGCCATTCATAGCCTTTCATTCTTTTTTTGCTCCTCCATCCTAATTTAAAATAAGTACAGGTATAGGATTCGTTATTTGGAAAAAGCTCCACTTTATGGAAAGTCCTTCTCCTGTAGGCTTTAGACCCTAATTTATAAACCAATATTTCAGATTTAAAAAAATGATTTTCCTTTCTCCATAATACCATGTACTAAATTTTAACGAAGATATAATCAATCCTTATTGCATGCAGTTTTATACAGTAAGCAAGACCGTGGAAGGATCAGCAGGAGAAAAGACCTTAAAGTCTTATTATAGTTATATTTTTACCCGTTTCTCTTCTCCAGGTAGAAAATGCTCCTCAGGCAATAGGGGTTCCTTGTGACCTCAACATCTCTTCCCTGAATTCCTCCCAACCCGTTTGTCTCCAGTGCACTGTAAGCTCCCAGAACATAATCACTTGGACCAACACAGCTCGAAGTCTGGAGGCAGATGTGCCATATGAGATCTTGCGGGTCTGTGAAGACTCTGATCAAATGTGGCTGCGAGTTGTGCTCCACACTCTACACAGTGGTCAAATGCTTCATGTCTTCTATGGAGAAAGTTTCATCACTGTCAAGATCTGACTTGGATGTGTTGGTAAGAACCTACTAGTCTAACTTGGACAATGACCTGTTGTCTTCTGTAACCTTGTGTTCAAGATTTTGATCCACAAAAATGTATACCAGCTGTTTAGTTCACACTTGAGCTTTGAAGTTCTAGTATAAACATAAGAGTGCTGACTAATGAAGGTTTGTAGTAAGGCTTATCAATTGGGATAGCCAGCCCACCATATGCATGTTGTAGAACTGATAGGAGTTTTCGTCGTATAGTTCCCTTAAAGTACTCATGAAAGACAAACAAAGGATGTACCCAAGAGTACTAGAAAACAGCCTTATATTTTGTTAACTGATAAAATGCAACGTTTTGTATGTCTCATTGCCTAAAGGAGCCAACCAGCTGGTAGCATTTACTGATCAAATGTTTTAAAGCAAACATCCCACTGGTTCCCAGACATGGGGAAAACAATGTATTACAGTACCTCCAATTATTTATACCAGCCACTTCCAAATTGATCTCACCAGTATCAAATACAGTGGGCACTTCAAGTACTGAATTTAGCTGGGCATGCCAAGTCAGTCATTAAGTTAAGTATATACCAATGGATTCAGCAAAGCTCCAAAAGTGGCCACTAGTGAAAAGTAGTACATAGTATCAAAACACTTTAGCACCTGTAATTGGCTGTCACTCAGCTGAGGGTGCTCCTACCATACAGCAGGTCCCATGGCTTGCGTAACCTTGTTTTCCTTGTGGGGTCTGCTGTATGGTAGTAGCACTCTTTGTCATCTCCAGTTTGCTGCATGAAAGTCCAAGTCTACACTCCTGTCTTTCATTTTATTTTATTTCTCTGCCATCTGCAAGCAAGTGGGCTACTGAGAAGTTGAGGTTAGGAAAGGTGATTGGTGCCCAACCATTAAAAGGTACTCCTGATTTAGAGGCGATACTAAATATACCATGGTTTTGTGAGGGGAATCCTTTAAATGGAAGATACCTACTTAAATTTTGTTCTACAGAGACTGACTATATTATTGATTCTAGAAATCTGCCACTACAATAAAATCCTATTTTTATTTTTTTCCTTTCAGGTTAATGGTGAAACTGTGTTGCCTCCATTCACAGAGGTCCCATATCTCCTTGTTGACGACTCCAATAATCAAGTGACCATGATCCTGCCTGGAAATGTGGTTGCCAAGTTTACCAACGAAGGACAATTACAGGTCATGGTGTCCATGGGCTTCTCTACTTCTCTTTGTGGCGCCTGTGCTTACGGGAATATGGCTCCTAGCAATGGGACGGATAACTTATTGGACTGCTGCAAAGCAGAAGATTTTGATTAATTGCATTTTCGCAATGTGATACATTCTGTCTAATCCGTGATTAAATCCCTTTAAACACATTACATGTTGGCTCCACTGTGTCAGACTTTACTATTATGTTTACAAGAGGTAGTAAACAAAACAACCATTATGGTTGGGCAAGTAAATATGTAAACTGCTAAGTAATGACTAGGGCATTATGGATCTATTTAAACAGTGGGACTATAGAATACTTACTCCCCCTCCCATCATAAACTTTAGAAGAACTTCCCATCTTGCTAATTGGGGTTTTCCTGCACTGGCAAAGCTTGAAGTTGATTCAAAAACTATAATAAAATCATAAAATACATTTTTTTCTTTTTTTTGGCTGCTGGGGTCAGTGACCCTCATTTGAAAGCTGTAAATAATTTCAAAACAATCTAATTTGAGGTTGCAGATATCCTACTCAGAGTACAATAGGGTCTAAATGAATTAATGCTTGCTCACTTTTTGAATTAAACTACATGAGTGACTGCATGGTAACGCTGCACTGGTAAATATATACGGGATGTATTTTTGTGGCTTTTTATTTTGTTGGAACTGACACAACGAATTGTCGGGTTTCTGTGTATTACACAGTGAATTTCAAATCTCCTGCTCTAATTTAGCACCCACGCAATTTTAAAAATGTGGCTGTTTTTGGTCCGAATATTCTACAGGAAATGTGTAGACCCCCTCTCTGTTTTTAGTATTTCTTCAAAGTCAGTCTTCAAAGAAGGTTAGATTAAAAATATATCTAGTACATGCAACCTTACATAGTTTCTGTTGCACAGTAGGTATCATGCTATTTATCTGGAATACAAAGTGTCTGGCTGCTAGGGTCAGTGACCTCGGCAACCTGCTAAATCTATCCATTTTTGTAACTACTTTTATAGTTTTATACACTTTGTAGTCTGATATGGTTGTTAAAGTATGTATATACTGGACCAAGGACAGCACTCCTAGGATTTATAGAGTTGGCATACAAAATGTAGAAATCCACAAAGAACGGTTTATTGCTCAACGTTTCAGTCTCAGATCTTGATACCTATAATCTCGATCTATAGCTATTTGTCTGATCCCCATTGTAAGCAGCAGTCCTGCCCTGCTTTATGGCAGCTGAGATTCTAGCTATCTGTATAACAGAACATTCTGTCCCAGTGGCTGCACAGATCCTATCTGATCCCCATTGGAAGCAGCAGTCCTGCCCTGTTTTATGGCAGCTGAGATTCTAGCTATCTGTATAACAGAGCATTCTGTCCCAGTGGCTGCACAGATCCTATCTGATCCCCATTGTAAGCAGCAGTCCTGTCCTGCTTTATGGCAGCTGAGATTCTAGCTATCTGTATAACAGAACATTCTGTCCCAGTGGCTGCACAGATCCTATCTGATCCCCATTGGAAGCAGCAGTCCTGCCCTGTTTTATGGCAGCTGAGATTCTAGCTATCTGTATAACAGAGCATTCTGTCCCAGTGGCTGCACAGATCCTATCTGATCCCCATTGGAAGCAGCAGTCCTGCCCTGTTTTATGGCAGCTGAGATTCTAGCATGGATACACAGCGGTCCTATGGACTGTGCCAACCTTCACCCTTGTTACTATCTGTTTAGAGCAGGCATGTGACTTATGAAATCTACATCTTGTAACCACAGGAGCGAGTGCAGTTGTGTTTTGCTGACAAGTTCTCTTTTTTTTTTTTTTCTAAAAAGGAAGTGGTTATGTCCACAGCCCTTAAAAGAAATTGCCTTGTCTATGGGAAGTGAGTCGAGCAGTCCGTTGCAGCTACACGTAAGTACATTTGCCTCGGTATCTGCCGGGTTCCAGAGCCAGCGGCAGTGCCAGAAGGGAACGAGTGAGTGGGAAGAGGAAAACAGGAGATTTAACACACTCTGTATTTCAAATAAGCTTAAGTAAGTGAATTTGGATTTATTTGTAATTTAATAAAAATGGCAGCCCCAACACATGGGACTTTGAAATCAACAAAAGAGCACCGTTTTAGCATTCCCCCAAACAGTATTAGAAATAAACTTAAGGCTGCAAAGCCACAACATGGCAAAGGCTAAATATCCTCTGATTTCTAAAAGCAATTATCCCAATCAATTCCAAAAGATCAAAATTATAGCTAGAATTTAAGCTCCTAACAGTAAATTAATCCCACACATCAGACTTGTCTTTTATCTTCTTTCTCAACTTCTTGTGTACAAATACCTGACATAAGTGGTTAGCTTATACTTTTGCATGCAAACATCTCAATGAATAGCAGATATATTTAAATATACAGTATCATTTTGAAGAGGCTCTTTCACATCTGAGTTTAGGCCCTGTACTATAGTGTAAACCGAATAAAACCGTGGGATAATAATGTCTGGGAAGGGACTGTGGTATAGTAGGAAGAGATGGTTTCTAAAGTAAGAGTGGGATAATAGTCTCTGAGAAGGGAGTGTGACTGTGGGATAGCAGGTATAGTAGGGAGAGATGGTGCCTATAGTAACAGTGGGATAATAGTCTCTGGGAAGGGAGTGTGACTGTGGGATAGCAGGTATAGTAGGGAGAGATGGTGCCTATAGTAACAGTGGGTAATAGTCTCTGGGAAGGGAGTGTGACTGTGGGATAGCAGGTATAGTAGGGAGAGATAGTGCCTATAGTAACAGTGGATAATAGTCTCTGGGAAGGGAGTGTGACTGTGGGATAGCAGGTATAGTAGGGAGAGATGGTGTCTATAGTAACAGTGGATAATAGTCTCTGGGAAGGGAGTGTGACTGTGGGATAGCAGGTATAGTAGGGAGAGATGGTGCCTATAGTAACAGTGGGATAATAGTCTCTGGGAGGGGAGTGTGACTGTGGGATAGCAGGTATAGTAGGGAGAGATGGTGTCTATAGTAACAGTGGATAATAGTCTCTGGGAAGGGAGTGTGACTGTGGGATAGCAGGTATAGTAGGGAGAGATGGTGCCTATAGTAACAGTGGGATAATAGTCTCTGGGAAGGGAGTGTGACTGTGGGATAGCAGGTATAGTAGGGAGAGATGGTGCCTATAGTAACAGTGGATAATAGTCTCTGGGAAGGGAGTGTGACTGTGGGATAGCAGGTATAGTAGGGAGAGAGTAGGTGCCTATAGTAACAGTGGATAATAGTCTCTGGGAAGGGAGTGTGACTGTGGGATAGCAGGTATAGTAGGGAGAGATGGTGCCTATAGTAACAGTGGATAATAGTCTCTGGGAAGGGAGTGTGACTGTGGGATAGCAGGTATAGTAGGGAGAGAGTAGGTGCCTATAGTAACAGTGGATAATAGTCTCTGGGAAGGGAGTGTGACTGTGGGATAGCAGGTATAGTAGGGAGAGAGTAGGTGCCTATAGTAACAGTGGATAATAGTCTCTGGGAAGGGAGTGTGACTGTGGTATCTTAATAGGTGTATATCCAATGTTCACTTTTTTAAAACCCACTGATCTGTTACAGGATGGGAAGGCTGGCTGTGTTTATGATGCTATATTTAATTCCAGCACTTTTTGGTAAGTATACAATTATCTAAATAAGTTACAAATTGACTTTCTGTTAAGATCTGAGCATTTAAGTACTGAAAAGCCAGTGATAACCACAGATCAGAAGTGGTGATTTCTATGCAAAATGGGAAGGTATGAACAGCTGCAATGAACATCTCTAGTAACTCTTCTCTGTACATGCTCTCAAATAGGTACATTTCCTCTTTTAAAGAAGTAAAATCTACAGAAAAATGTCTGTGTAGACTACATAAAGGTAGTATATAACTTTAAGGCTGATGCTGGACGAGCATATGCTCATATATTTTTCAGCCATCTGAGACCTGCAGAATATTTTATGTATTTTTTTTTAAGATTAAATACCACTAATAATTTACATTGTATTTAATGGAATTTCATCCTTGAAATAATGTCTCTGGAACACAGTAATTTAATGTAATATATTCACTCAAGAATGCTATGAGCAAAGTGATCTGCCTTGTTCTGCCTTGCCTGTGCAATCCATTGTTTTTGCACCTGGAAAGGGCACACCTGATTTGGGGTGCTTTAGCCCACACAATTTCAACAGTAACTTAGGAGATGGAAACAGATAATTATGTAAATCTGACATTGCTCATACACTATGTAATAAAAGGCAATAATTGTATTAATTTTTAAGCACTGCATACTTAAAGGGGTTGTTCACTTAAATTAACATTTGGGGGGTTATTTATTAAAAAAAAATCGAAAAATGTGTTTTTTTGTTTTGTTTTTTTACATAAAATCAGAATTTATATTGGGGAAAAAAAAAGATTGAATTTGTCATGATTTATTTTACCCCGAGACTGCTAAAAGTCAAAATCCGAAAATACTCCATCTTCAAGCTGTCTGGGTACTGTAGAATTCAATGGCAAAGGTCCCATTTCAAATTTGAAGATATAATGGTCTGCGCTGAGTTGGGGGTTTCAATCAAGTTCACACAAAAAATTGTGTGTTGTGCATAAAACCTGAAAATTTTTCTGTTTTTTTTCCAAACTGATTTTATCGAGTTTTTTCAGTGATAAAGAAGATCAAATGTGCATTGTAGTTTAGTCTGACTTTATTTTACTTAATAATAATAAAAAACAGATTTTGATAAATAACCCCCTTAGTATGATGTAGAGCAGGAATCCCCAACCTTTAGAACCCGTGAGCAAAATTCAGAAGTAAAAGTAGTTGGGGAGCAACACAAGCATGAAAAATGTTAGTGGGTGTCAAATAAGGGCTGTGATTGGCCATTTGGTAGCCCCTATGTGGACTGTCAACCTACATTGAGACTCTGTTTGGCAGTACACCTGTTTTTTATACAACCAAAACTTACCTCAAAGCCTGGAATTGAAAAATAAACACATTCTTTGAGGCCACTGGGAGCAACATCCAAGGGGTTGGAGAGCAACATGTTACTTGCGAACTACTGGTTGGGGATCACTAATGTAGAGTGTGATATTTTGAGACAATTTTTTATTTGTGTTTTGAGTTATTTAGCAGCTCTACTACTCTGTTTTATTTTAGCAGTCAGGATACTAGGGTCAAAATTCCCCTAGCAACCATGCATTGATTTGAATAAGAGACTGGAATATGAATAGGAGAGGCTTGAATAGAAAGATGAGTAATAAAAACAATTAATAAGCAATAAATACATTTGTAGCTTTACAGAGCAGTTATTTTTAGATGGGGTCAGTGACCCCCATTTGAAAGCTGGAAACGGTCAAGAGGAAGGCAGATATTAACAAAAAAAAAAAACAAATATATATATACATATATATATATATATATATATATATATATATATATATATATATATATATATATATATATATATATATATATATTTTTTTTTTTTTTTTTTAAAGATCAGTTGAAAAGTTGCTTAGAATTAGCCATTCTATGACTTACTAAAAGAGGTGAACAACCCCTGTAAACCACTATAGATGGGAAGAAGGTTCATGCGACAGTGTGATTTATTCTCCACATTTTTTGCTAATTGCTCATGAGTTTCTACTGATAGAAGGAGGGTCCATGAAACCATGAGTGGGAAGAGGTTCAGCCCTATCCATTTGCCGGCTTGCTCTGTGCAAGGTTTCAGTTGGTGGTGCAGTCAGTCAGCACCATAGGGGGGTGTCCCACCACTGTAAGAACTCAAGTCTGTAGACTTTAGAGTATGAAGAATCGATTGACCTTCTAATTGGAGGTCTTGTACATTGTGACTGGCACCTCATAGTGCCACCTACTTAGCCACTAGCCATTAACTCTGTCCTGCCTCCAAAATTGATTTGTATGACATCTGTTGACCAAAACTTGGAGATTAGAAGTCAGCACTCACCCATAGGGTATATTGAACGCAGGTGCAGGTCTAAGGTGGCCACTTCCACCGGTTCTGTAGACACAAAATCGAAAAGCAGACAGCACCACACTTGAAGTAAATTCTTAAAATGCCTTTATTCCAAAAGGGCTTATTTCAGCATGGACAAAGTAGCAGCTGCTACTTTGTCCATGCTGAAATAAGCCCTTTTGGAATAAAGGCATTTTAAGAATTTACTTCAAGTGTGGTGCTGTCTGCTTTTCGATCTGTTGACCAAAAGTCCAGCAATGAATAGCACCCTCATTCCAACCTACACAGCACCCATAACCCTTCTTCCTTTCTCCTGTGTTCACTTTTCATTGTCCCATGTTCCTTTATCCCCCTCATCAAGTTCTTCTATGTGCTGGATGCTCAGGGCACCAACAAGATGACGAAAGAGAGATGGACCAAGGCGAAAGTTCTGGTTAGTGCATACAGAAACCCATTTCTATTCATTTATGTTTTGATTGGGGGGGGGGGGTTTATAGCTATTTTGGGAAGTGTAACCCCTACTACTGCCAATTAGCAACTCACCTAAAATACATAATATCAAATACTGTGTGCAAACTGTACAGTGTATATATACGCTATACTACTGTACGGTTTGAAGATACGATCAATATCTATTAGTACAATAAATCTAAAACATAACAATCCTGCAGCAAATCTTGGCTAAATTAAGCATGCGAGTGTCTCAGACATTTTCCAAAATGCTATTGACAATCTGAAACTTTAGACTGGTGCAAAATATAGAATGCAGAATATAGAATATGGCATTATTAGCCATATTAATTTTTAGGGTTTAGTTCTCCTTTAAATTGAACCATTTGAAGATTTTAATAGCCGTCATGATGTTTGAGTTTTTTGGAGGGTTTTGTCCAACTACTCGAGCAATTAAGTTTTTTTTTTCGCAGAAAACTCGTTTAATTTGAGTTTTTGGGTTTCGTAACCTGAACTCACGGAATCTTGTTTTTTTCCATTACAGTTTTTTCTCAAATAAGAAACCATTTGAGTTGTGAGTTCATTCGAGGTATAAAAAAAAACGTTTGACCTTTGATAAATAACCCCCTTAAACATTAAATTAACCCAATAGTATTGTTTTGCCTCCAATTAGACCACAACAAACAAAGACCAGATGATGTGAATAAGCAAAGTATGGTTGAGATTTTTATTTGGCTGACTCTCTCTTAAGGATTCTTCACAATCCCAAAATGATGGAGTTGGTCCACCCCAATACGTATCTTATTCTCTCATTATGGGACAGTGCATGCAATTAAGAGCCTATGTCTGCACACTGTTACATATTCTGCAATTTCTGAACAATCTGCCAATTTAGATGTGTATAGCAGTGTAAAGAGTTCTACCCTACTAGAAAGGCCAGGGGTAGAGGCTGTACAAATCAGTCATCAAAGCTCACTTCTGCTCATAGCTTTTGGGCCCAAGTCTTCACTCCCTATCCCTAATGTGAGTGATTGTAACACACAGGAGTCTCTTTCAAACAAAATATTGAAATATATACCCACTATATTTACCTTAGGGGTGGGGGGACATATAACTTAAACTTGTCTTTTAAAAAGATAGTATCTTGCACAAAAGTTCACCACCCCATCGCTTTTTTCTGTTGTGCTGCAACCTGGAATTAAAATAGATTAAATGTGATTTATTTTTTTCATTGTGACAAGTTAATTAAACAAATAAGAGTTTTTCCATTTTTGCTGCAGTTACAGCTGGGAGAGTTTTGAGAGTTTCAAGTACATAGTAGCTTTGAACAATGCTCAGGAGTGATTATGGCCCATTTTTCAGTTTAGTAACATATTTATGAAGGTTTTCATTCATTCAGGTCATGGTATATCTAGTAGAAGTAAATCTAGAGCAACTGGGCTTGCTGAGTAATCACTGAAGATGTTTCACTACTCATCTGAGCAGCTTCTTCAGTTAAACTGCTACATACCTCAGTGGTTTCACTAAACGTCACACCTCCATTCACGCAGCTCTCCCAAATAACACGTTTCTTTGAGTTGTATGACCCAATGGTAATCCTATCACAGTAACTACACAGCATTCGCACCTCTGTAAATTTTAGTTGTCACCTCTATGGCTAGATACATTATGTCAAAACCACTACGTAGGGTCGCTGTGGAGATGCTGGAGGTTGGGAGCCTAAAAGCTGGATAACCGGGGGTGTAACAAAGATACAGCAGTACTGAGGTCAGAGGCAATGATAAAATGATGGATGAACTGGGTGAGATAACAACTATGGTGTACAGATGGTAACATGAATATACTTGCAAACACAGTAATAATTATTAGACAGAGGTAAATCCAGTAACAGGCTAATAGTCAGGGGCAGACAGCAGTTGAAAAAGGGTCAAGGGACAGGCCAGCATTCAGAACCAGGGAATCCATCAAAATAGGGAAAAGATAAGCACGGGAGGTCAGGAACAAGGCTGGGGACAAGGAACCGGGCTTAGGCACAAGAACAAGGAAACCGAAGAACTCAGGATCAGGGTAAACATGTCACAGGATTAATGTTTTCACAGGACGGTGTGATAACAGCAAATGGCTTAATGACAGCTATCAGGATACTCAGCAAGTCCAGTTGTTCAAGTTAGTAAGATCATGCATAAGAACTTCAATATTCCAATAGTCATAAATCCTCATCTGGTTTGAGATCAAGGTTCTAACTGTGCCATTGTAGTTCTTTGGGATCAGTGTTATGCTGAAAGATGAGGCAGCTCCTGAAGCATCATACTATCACCACCATACTTCCTCTACACATATATAACAACCATATCCAGTTGCATTTTAATGTTCTAGGGTGGCCAAAAGAACCTGATTCCTAAAACCCCAAGAATATCCTATCTGCAATGTAAATATGCTTAGATGAACCCGAGACATCTTTCTGGACGAAGTTCAAGGAAATACGTGTGGCATAATTCTACCACTGCCCCAAGCATTGCACACCCCAAATATAAACTATAATATATAATTGTATATAATTTACAATTTTAACTGACAGTTGAATTGAGCCGACCGTAAAATGCTTTCAGATACGTTGCTTGAAAAGCAGCCACGGTTGAGGCAAAAAACATTTTAGTAAAGGGACATCTGCAAATTGATAGGGGGAAAAAAACAGTTCTACATTAAAGTGGTTTAGAAATTAGCCCCTATTTATCAAACTGCTAAACCACAGACTAGAAATTATGTGTGGGCCGTTCATGCTTTCCAGATTTATCTGCACCACTTTTGTGACATACTTCCTTTTCTTAGTTATATATATATATATATATATATATATATGTGTCAGAGGTGTGATAATGTGGTGCACAAAGGAAGCACATATTGCACCTGTAAAAAAAACCACACTCAACACTTAGGTGACTGTTAATCTCAGGAGCAAACTCTGGAGGCCATCACTTTCTTTCTACATATAAAAATATTTTTAAGAGGTATTGCAAGCACTGATCCCATTTTTGCAGATGAGACTAAATTGGGCAGAACTATAGGTTCCATGCAGGATGCTGCAACTTTACAGAGTGATTTGTCTAAACTGGAAAACTGGGCAGCAAACTGGAAACTGAGGTTCAATGTTGAGTAATGCAGGTTATGAATGCAAGTTATACACTAAATGGCAGTGTGTTGGGAGTTTCCTAAACTGAGAAGGATCTAGGGGGTTTTTGTAGATAACAGGTTGTCTAATTCTGGGGAATGATGGGTGAATTTGCGCCATTTCACTTTGCTGGAAAAAATTTTGCGGGCGTTTCGCAAATTTATTCGCTGACGGCGAATCGCGCGAAGTCGCACCTGGCGAGCTGGAGAGAGTGCAGAGACTAAGTTGTTGCACTTAAATGAGAACTAAACCCTTAATTAAAAAAAACCCTACCCTACATAAACCCCCCAGCCTAGCTGTTACCCCTGATAAATGCTCCTAACTCTTTATTTACCCCTCGTGCTGATTCAGGGCATAGGAGTTCACAGGTGCCATCTTCTTCTCTTAAGTAATCTTTGGGTCTTCCTACGGCGCTTCAGCAAATTCGGTGCAAGCACAGTTGTCAAAAGCTCGAAGACTGCGCCAACTGCGCATGTGCTGATATGGGACTTACTTACCGAAAAAGACCAAATAGAAGAAGATGGCACTGGTGAACTCCGATGCTCTGAATCTGCACTGAGGGGTAAATAAAGAGTTAGGGGCATTTATCAGGGGGTAACAGCTAGTCTGGGGGGGAGCAGGGAGGGGGATCTATGTAGGGTAGGGTTTTTTTAATTAAGGGTTTAGTTCTCCTTTAAATTATGAGGGGACACTGTCACGGTTGGGATTGTTTTCTCTGGAAAAAGGGCACTTGCGAGGGGACATGATTAGACTTTTTTAATTAAGGGTTTAGTTCTCCTTTAAATTGAGGGGAGACTGTCAAGGTTGGGGTTGTTTTCTCTGGAAAAAAGATGCTTGCGAGGGGACATGATTAGACTTTACAAGTACATTAGAGGACATTATAGACAAATAGCAGGGGACCTTTTTACCCATAAAGTGGATCACCGTACCAGAGGCCTCCCCTTTAGACTAGAAGAAAAGAAGTTTCATTTAAAGGAACAGAGTAGGGGGTTCATCACAGTCAGGACAGTGAGGTTGGGGAATGCACTGCCGGGTGATGATTCAGTTAATGACTATAAGAGGGACTTGGATGATTTCTTGGACAGACATAATATCAAAGGCTATTGTGATACTAAACTCTATAGTATAGATATGGGTATATAGAATTTATGTGACAGTAGGGAGGGGTGTGTGTATGGGGCTGGGTTTTCATTTGGAGGGGTTGATTTTGATGGTTGTCTTTTTTTTTTTAAAACCAAATTAACTATGTAACTACAGATGAAGCCACTGGATTTGTGTGTTAAATGCGTCATGACTCGGGATTAACTGTTACCTAAAGTCATCTTAACTCATATAATGCATTTAACCTTTTCATTAGCATACCAAAGTACCATTGTTAACAATGGTGAAAGCTTTAATTAGGTGGGATGGATGCTGTGACACAATTTTCTGTGTTAAATTGGATATTTAGTTATTCTAAACCATATTGGCTTCACCTGTATGTATGTATGTATGTATGACAAAGGAAGAATAGCTATAAACTGAAGTTGATATGTTTTCATTTAGTCACGGGGGGGGTCAGTGACCCCTAAATTTATAAACAATCATGTGTAATCCATTGGTTGAATCATGTGCTGATATATATATATATATATATATATATATATATATATATATATATATATATATATATATATATATATATATATATATATATATATATATAAATAAATAAATTTACAAAAATACAATATTTTGAAATTGTATTTTTTCAAAGAACTTTATTCCTGGCATTCTGCAAATGACACTAATAAAATCAGCAGAAAGCAATGTACAGCTATGCCCTCATTTCTTGTGTGGTTTATTTTCCGTTAGACATTAAAATTTGAAGGTTATTAGTGGGTTTCTGTTTGAAACTGAAACAACTTCATATTTTTCTTCAAATCTGTTCTAATAATGTCACGTTTCCTTTCCTCTCTAGGTGATTGTGACAGTTTACAGATGGGAAATAGTGAGTCAGTTGTGTCAATTTTTGTGTTCTTATATCATAATTACTCAAGCTGTCCTGCTTGGAGGACTAGAAGAGGGGATCTCAGCCCAAATGGCAATATGTCCCTCATAAATGTCAACTAGGGTTTGGGGTGAAAATAGATAATCTAGCAACTAGCTCAATGACTGATAGACTTGTATTTTCCTATATCTAAGGGGGCCCAGTCTGAAGGTCAGTTAGAGGGAGATTTGGGGTGAGGGCTTATTTGTGCCCTGGGTACCCCTGGAACTATAGCAGGGTGACTGTTACCCCAATGTTTCTATATATCTGTAACCTTGTTATGAGCTAAGGGGGCCCAGTCTGAAGGTCAGTTAGGGGAAGATTTGGGGTGAGTGTTTATTTGTGCCCTGGGTACCCCTGGAACTATAGCAGGGTGACTGTTACCCCAATGTTTCTATATATCTGTAACCTTGTTATGAGCTAAGGGGGCCCAGTCTGAAGGTCAGTTAGGGGGAGATTTGGGGTAACTGCTAATTTATGCCCTGGGTAGACTGTTAATTCAATGTTTCTATATAACCTTTTCTATAAACTAAGGAAGACTCACAAAACATTGGACTTCCACGTGTGCCTTGAACTGAAAAAATGCCCCCACTATTGGTCAAAAAATGGAAACAGCAACTCACACCCATATCCTTAATGTGCATAGATAACAGACCCTTGTATTGTAAAATAAAGGTCACTTAGAATTTAGTAGTTTACAGTTTACCTTTTATGCATAAAATGTACAATTGGATGGGAAATGACAATAGTTATGACGTTTGTTTCCATAGACCCACCTGTTTAAAGAAGCTTATTCAATGTACCTTCATTAATCAAACATTGCTGTATCATAAATCACAAAATTGTTTCTAAAATCCTAATGTCTCAATTGTATCCTAACCTTTACTTTGTAAATTCTAATTAGTAGGGCCCTCTAATCCTATTGTATCTGTAATCCTTGTTTGTTATCCTCCATTTATTCCCTGTTTGTTATAACTAAGGTAAAGCACTGCGTATCTTGGCGACACTATATAAATAAATGATGATAATAAAAACCGATTCATTTTATGTGATGGTCTAAAACTGCATTTCTACTTTAGGGGCTGAAGAGTCTACATGTGCAAATGGTGAGTCTTATGTAACATCATCTGTGTTTCATATACTAAATGTGTTGACTCCTCCCAGATTAATTAGATTACACAAATATATTTGTTCCCATGGTGCAAACAAATGTATTCAGACTCTGCCCTCTAGAAGTGTACTCCCCAGAATCCAGTGTTGTGCAAATTGTATGGAGGGTTTAGCTCACAAAGAAACGGTGCATGTATTGAAAGATAGCACCTGTTGTGTCTGATTCAAAGGAAGGCTTTGGGGTGATGCTTATTGATTGTTTCAAACAAAAACGTAACATATCACAAATACAAGTCTGCCGTAATTGTATCGCCACAAGAGGAAAAAATGTGATATTACAAGCAGCACCTTAACTCCTATTTGCAATAACTTATTCCTTATAATTACCTGCTCTCTCACATGTTGAAATATATTTTTGAGAAAAGGCTAATAAATAGAACATTTATTCAGTATGTTATAGGTTGGGCAGGTCTGATATATATTTATCATGTATATTCACTGGGGTATATTTATCAAAGAGTGAAGTTAGAGATCGCCACAGTTCTCTAGAGTGAAATTCCGCCAGTCTTCATTCATTTCTTTGGGATTTTTAAGAGTATTGAAAGTTCACCCTTTGATAAAGGTCCGGGGCCAGATGGTATTCATCCCAGGGTACTTAGCGAGCTTAGCTCTATGATTGCCAAACCTCTTTACTTAATTTTTCAGGATTCATTGAGATCTGGCATAGTGCAGAGAGACTGGCGAATTGCTAATGTGGTGCCTCTATTCAAAAAAGGATCCCTTTCTCAGCCTCAAAACTATGGGCCAGTTAGTCTGACGTCAGTGGTAGGAAAGCTTTTCGAAGGGTTAATAAAGGATAGGATACTGGACTTCATAGCAAATCCTAATACTATGAGTTTGTGCCAGCATGGTTTTATGCGTGATAGATAGGGATTGGTGAATTTTTTCGCCTTGTTTCGCCGAAAAAATGATGTCCATAGACTTGTATGGCGTTGTGCGTCAAAATATAAAGACGCGCGTCAAAACCGAAACGGGTCAAATTCGTCCATCCCTAGCAATAGATCTTGCCAGACTAACTTAATTTCTTTTTATGAGAAGGTAAGTAGAGACCTCGATTCTGGGATGGCAGTGGATGTGATTTACTTAGACAGTGCCACTCAGACGGTTACTGGTTAAATGAAGGAATGTTGGCCTGGAACATAGTATTTGTACCTGGATAGAGAACTGGCTAAAATATAGATTACAAAGAGTGGTGGTAAATGGAACATTTTCTAATTGGACCAGTGTTGTTAGTGGAGTACCGCAGGGCTCTGTACTAGGTCCCTTGCTTTTCAACTTGTTTATTAATGACCTGGAGGTGGGCATTGAAAGTACTGTTTCTATTTTTGCAGATGATACTAAATTGTGCAGAACTATAGGTTCCATGCAGGATGCTGCCGCTTTGCACAGTGATTTGTCTAAGTTGGGAAACTGGGCAGCAAACTGGAAAATGAGGTTCAATGTTGATAAATGCAGGTTGTGCACTTTGCCAAAAATAATATAAATGCAAGTTATACACTAAATGGCAGTGTGTTGGGAGTTTCCTTAAATGAGAAGGATCTAGGGGTCTTTGTAGATAACAAGTTGTCTAATTCTGGGCAGTGTCATTCTATGGCTACTAAAGCAAATAAAGTTCTGTATTGCATAAAAAAAGGGCATTAACTCAAGGGATGAACCATAATTATGTCTCTTTATAGGTCCCTGATGAGGCCTCATCTGGAGTATGGGGGCAGTTTTGGACTCCAGACCTTAAGAGGAATATAAATGAGCTGGAGCGCATTCTTTAATTTAACCACTAACCTTCTGTGTGGCATTGTATCAAATGCTTTAGCAATGTCTAAGTAAATCACATCCACTGCCATCCCAGGGTCAAGGTTCCTGATCACCTTTTAATAAAAGGCAATTGAATTAGTCTGGCAAGATCTATTACACATAAAACCATGCTGGCACAAACTCATAGTATAATGATATGCAGTGAATCCAAACATCTTATCCCTTAACACCCCTTTGAAAATTTGATGTTTGAAGATGCTAATGCATGTCGGTAAGTGTATGGCACATAAAGAAGTAAAAAGTCATCCTGAATGAATGGAACAATAGAAAGGAGGCCATACCAAATATTTATTCGTTCAGCCCACAGGCTGATCAGTCCAATGTGGACTATTAATAGCCACTAATTGGTCACCTTGTATACGGGTTGCAGTATCACTGGGCAGCAAAGTGTTTAGCAGTCCTGCCCTAGAGAGTGTCTCAGTTCACAATACGTGTTTCTTGGAATGCAGGTATTGACTCCAAAATAAGGATCAGCACCAGTGAGTGGTCATCATTCAATGATAAGTAGAGTAAAATACACACATAAACAATAATGAATGGATGGTTCTTATGGTCAGAAGCTCAGAGAAACTTGTTTTAAATAACGTCTGTTCCTAATGGTCTCTTGATCAATATATGCAAAATGCTTTGGACCATTGGTAGACCTGAATATTCTCTGCACATTGCACCAATGTGCTTTAGCCTTCAAGTAATATTCTAATCAATATTTTAAGCACTGAGCCAAAAGTATATGGTCCTAGTTGCATACTTAAAGGGCTGAGAGAGGAGGTCACAAGGTACCCCTGAAATGTGACCAGGTGATCAAGTCTTCTGATGGAATGTCATGGGCTACAGTCACAACCACAAATATTGCAATACAGTAAGAACCCTGATTTTACCTTTCCAATGTATTGCTTTAATGTTAAAAAAAAAATGTTAAATATGGGAAAGAAAATACACGGTTTGCCTGAATAGGACCATGCAAAAAACAGAGTTAATACCAGGAATATGTAAAATCCATTAATTTTTGTTAGCTAAATCCCAAATGAAAAAAAGGAAGATGTACAGTTATTTTTGTCCATCTGTTCTTAGGCTACAATTCCATAGCAGCCTCTTTAATACTTTGTAGTCTTCCCATGGTTTTCCCATAACTAGGGATGGGCGATTTTTTTCACCTTGTTTGGCCGCGGAATAGACGCCCATAGACTTGTATGGCGTCATGCGAAAAAAAAGTGTGCATCAAAGAAATTTGCCGCGCGACAAAATGTTTTTGACGCCCATAGACTTTAATGGGCGTCAGCAACATTTCGCCGGCGGCAAATTTTTGGCGAAACAAAACGGGTCAAATTCGCCCATCCCTACCCATACCTAGAAATTACAAGTGGTTTGGCATAGAAATTTGGGTTTTAATGTTATGTTACAGTCTATCCAACTTGGAATTGAAAGTACTGAAATAAAACCCTAGGGAGCTAACGGCCTATACAGAGAGATGTGGTAAAACAATTCCAGCATGTTACTCTATGCTAAGCACAATTGAGCAGGAATGTGTTCCTCATCCAATCTCATTTAGTGGTTTTAGAGGTTTTAAATACCACAAATAAAGGAATTTTCTGTCACATCATTTATTAAAAGATCCAAATATAAAAAGTATAAAATATAAAAAAAACACTAAATGCTGTGCTAAGAAATGCAAACAAATTCTAAATGGATAAAAAAAAGGTCCAATAGGATCAGCACAGCTCCACTTAACTTACAGTAATAGAAGGCCTTGACTAGTTTTACTTGGTGTATTTAATTTTTTTACACTGATTTTTAGAGCAATTTTAACAAGACATTTTTAGAGCATTACAATTTGTGAAAAAAATATAAATTTGAATGTTGGTAAATCGACCCACAGTGTAAGTAGCTGTATCATTTATATTTGGTCCCTCTTTCATTTTAGTGCAAATGATAGTAAGTTCTGTGATCCTGGGGATGGGCACCATTAAACTAGCTGGTAAGTCAAGCGGAGTATCGCACAGGTACCTACATTTTGTCACTTTAGCAAATGATATTCACATAAATAGGCCAAAATGTAGCGCTATAGTAAATTGAGTGCACCTTATCCTACTATAAGCTCCGGATGAGACCTTAAAATCTCAGGGAGTAAGTCCTCGCAGCGGTATGGAGGCAGGTTGTAGTGCAACTGTAACTGTATTCAGGGTGCAAATAATTGGGTGCCAGTGGTTCTTATAACTTAACCATAGGACATATTTATTGGGTCATATACAATCCTCAGTGGAGTGTACATAAAAGATCCCACATACATCAACATTGGATAGGCAATACTCACAGCACCTTTGGTCAATATAAGTTCCCTCATGAACGAGAACAATGTATGCAGCCTTGAGGAGGTATACCCAGCTTTCAGCCTTTTCCCTAAGTGGAAGCTGAGGGGAAACTATACTCTAGGTCTGTACACTTAGTCCCTACTCTGGGTAATTAATACCCGGGATCTTAATCCCACTAACAATCCTCGGAGGAGCCTCAAGATGCTCAGCTAAATATCCTGACTATCTGTCACTCCTAGGGGCAGATTTATCAAGGGATTTAAACCCTCGAATTCGACCATTGAATTGAAATCCTACGAATTCGAATATCGAATTAAATCGTTGGAATCAAACGATTTTCAGCGATCGATGGAAGGATTTTTATTCAATGCCAAAAACTTAGAAAATGCTTGTAGAAGGTCCCCATAGGCTTATAATGCAATTAGGTAGGTTTAATTTGGCGAAGTATTGAATTCGAAGGATTTTTGAAGAGACAGTATTTCGACTATCGAATGGTCGAA
Source organism: Xenopus petersii (assembly GCA_038501925.1). Lineage (NCBI taxonomy): Eukaryota > Metazoa > Chordata > Amphibia > Anura > Pipidae > Xenopus > Xenopus petersii. The sequence continues at coordinate 7,187,349 of CM076684.1, read as the reverse complement.
CGATTTTTAGTTTGAATCATTCGAACCAAAGTCGAAGGACGTAGTAGCCTATTTGATGGTTGAAGTACCCAAAAAATTACTTCGAAATTCGAACTTTTTTAACTTCGAAAATTCACTCTAGCTTAGTAAATCTGCCCCTTAGAGTGACCTATGAATGTGAGTAGCCTATCCTTACTAGACCTGACCTGTCTAGGTTCCACTCGAGCTCTGCCTCCTGCTCAGGCTAGAGCCAGCAAAAGATGGACCCTGAAAGCATGGCTTCAGAGGCTTTTATACTTTAGCACAGTGCCCTCTACTGGTCACTGTGAGAACAACAAGGGGCATAGCTTAAAGCAGGAATAGGAAATATTTCCCCCTCTTAACTGTATTTTAGGACCCAGTTAGGTGGCTATAACACTAGGGGACTGCCTGCTAAATAATACTGGGGATGGCTATTTACCACATCCCTACATAAGGATGAACGTTATGATACCTTCATGTTGGTACTTTCATAAGGGCAGGTTCGGGTCAGGACAGTTTTCTTACTTTCCATACATTTAATACAGTACAAGTATAGTGCTTGATGAGTTCATCATTTGGGATTTAGAAAGTAAAATAATTCTTCACAAGACCATTATAAAAAGGAGTGTTTTTAATGTAGAGTACATTTTTAAACATTGCAATATAAGTTTATTTGTTGTTTGGAAACTCCTTATCCATAAAGCTCTGAATTAAAGGTAGGCTGTCTTATTAGACTCCATTTATCTAAATCATCCAAAATTTTTTAAAGACTTTACTTAATCCAAACTAAGATATAATTAACCCTTATTGGATATAATGAACCCTTATTCTAAAAAAATTATTATTTTTTAATAAGAATTCTTATCCAGAAAGCACTAGTTCCTGAGCATTCTGGATAACAGGTCCCATACCTCTATTATAAAATCATAACTCCAAAATTTTAAACATAATCCAAATATTACATTCACTTTGAAGGGGGGGTACTTGGATTTTCCAGTGTAATTGATCATTTTTGTGTTTTTTAGTTATAGGTCTGTGATCCACCACAAGGACAAAAAGTTGTATAACACTGCAAAGAACTGGGACATCAGATTTCTATCAGAACCGTATGACCGGGTGTCATCTACTGTTAAACACATTCAGAAAAAAAAAGTTTTACTTGGGCACATGGCATGGGCATGTTAAAATTGGGGAAATGTAGCAGACGCCTATAGTTATGTGGTAGAACATGCCCAAACATATTTGATTTCTCACTGATGATTTGTTTTACAGATTTAAGGCCAGATTTGTAACGAGTGTTAAAGGCTACTTTTGCCAAAATTTAATTCTACTGAATTTCAGAAGAAATAGCACATTACATTATTCCACTTATGTTTAATACAGGTATGGGATCTGTTATCCAGAAACCCATTATCCAGAAAGCTCTGAATTACAGAAAGTTTTTTAAAATGATGTCCTTTTTCTGTGTAATAATAAAACAGTAGTTTGTACTTGATCCCAACTAAGATATAATTAATCCTTATATTCCACACCTGTACAAACATCACCAAAAATCCACTGTGATGCATCAATTATTTCATGCAATTATAGACAACCTTGTCACCTCTGATCTTGGAAGCTAAACTTGCAGAGAGTTTGCTGGGAAATGCAGATAATTTTCTGATGGTTAAATATTTTTAGTTGAGATTGAAAAGAATTCAAGTTCAACCTTCTTCTCATATATATTCTCCTTTACTTCTGGTTGATCCAGAGGAAGGTGAAGGCCCTATGGAAGGTCTCCAATTAGAATTTTCCTTTCTACGAATGTAACCATTTGGGTTGGTATGTTATTTCACTGTTATTCATAATTCTGTTCAGTCTGATAAAAAAAATTATATAATCCTGTACTCTTTTATAATGCATATAACATATTTAATAAACAATAAAATCCTGTATTTTAAAACTGTTTGTTCCATTATTTCATTCACTTACTTTCCCATAAGCCATGCTACAGTAAGGAAACTATTTTACTTTCAACTTATTGAAAAACCCTAGAACTCATTTGTGTAATTACGCAAAAAAACCTCAGCTGCAGTAAAATTACATTGTACCGATCATTTTCAATAAGTCTGATAAATGTAAAATTAATTTCAAAAACTCAAGATTATAAAATAGTTTGAATTTTGCTAATAACAACTATGATTTCTACATGAGTTTTCCAGTTTTTTGTGCTTTATAGATCTTGAAAATGCGAGTGTCGGAAACTTGAATTCAGCTTTTGGAGCCAAAAAACTCGAATTGCAGTGAAAACTGAAATTTGAATGTTCATAAATGGCCCCATAATATTTTAATAACATTATGTGGCAGAATTTCAAAGTAATATGAATTTTCGAATGTAATCACAACTCGAATGGCAGGTTAATTATGAAAAAATGTAAGTCTAATATTCGATTTAAAACGAACGATCTGAAAATTTGAATCAAAACGAGTTTTCCTATGGAAAATAACTCAAATGTCAGGAAGGCAATTAACATCTTAAAATGATTTAACAGACCTCTGGCATTGACTTGTAAATGAACTCGGCAGATTTTTATGTGGCAAATATTCAAATTAGAACTGTTTCCAGGGTCGAGGTGTAATAAATCTCACATTCTAATTCAAATTCGTGATTTAAAATTTGAATTTGAGTTTTGAACAATTAGAAAATTCAAATTTACCATTCAAACCTTAATAAATCTGCCCCTTTATGTGAAAATAATCAGTTTTGATAAATTATGTACAAATTATTTTTTATTCCTGCTAACTTCCAGTTAGTTTTTTTTTCAGTTTGTGGAAACTTGAGGAAGATTATTTACTGTAAATAGAGACTCCTGATTGTAGTTATAAAATAGTTTTTTTTATATTGATTGTTAATTCACATTCACCATTATGGAATTCATAAGGGGTGTTTTGCAGTAGGCTTATTTTATCATTGACCGTATAATATACTACAGCACTCAGGTTTCTTCCATGCATGCTGTGTGTCTTTCTAATTTATAGACACAAGATGGAACTGTTGAGTACAATTTTCAACATTTTTGCTCAAAATACATCGACATTGGTTCCTGAAGTCACGTTATGTTTAGCGAAGTTACAAAATAGAACTGCAGTTTATATGCTCACTGCGAATAAGAATTCAAAATTATGAGAATAACAATATTAAGTTTACATTTTTTTTTCCTGCAAGAGTTTTAGAGCTGATTTTTTGCATTTACTCTTATTGCTCATGTAGGTGTACCATGCTGATTATGATCTCTCTTCAGTATTATAAATATGGCAAATAAATGTCACGTTCTCAGGATATGTTAGGATAGAGCTAATAGGCAGGTGTAATTATTAGCTGTCCTTGCACTCCAGTGCACTGATTAGGTCTTAATCATTTAGAATTATTTGATTTTTGTAATACCTCATTCCTTGTGAGTTTATACAAAATAGTCATATTAAACAAGTCATTTATAAAAGGTGTCAACTCAGCTCTCCCGTCTTGAGGATTAGTGAATAAATTAAGCATACCACGACGATGATGACAACCATCCAAGAAGTGGTGTTCAGTGCCAGACTTCCTAAATGAAGCAAAGGAATCCTACATTTTTGAAATTAATACTCAGTGGTAGTGATGGGTGAATTTATCCGCCAAACGCAAATTCAACGTGCAAATTAGGATTCGGCTGAATCCTGTTAAAGGCAGAATCCTGGATTCGGTGCATCCCTATTAATTACTAACTCATTTACCTCTTTTTTTCTCAATGGAAAATCTCTGCCCTCTTCGATCTGTGCTCTGGAGGAACCCAGTTTGTCTACTCATTGCAGAGTTTTCTGCTGCCCTCATTGTGTGCACCTGTGTTGGGTAAAAAAGATGCTTTGCTCAGAGAGGTTGTGGTCAGGTTGTGCTCCTTGGATTCTTCAGACCCGGGTCTGACTCCTCCCTTCTGTGGAGATCACATAGGTCATGACGCTCCTCAGACCCAGAAGTCAAGGCTACCCCTGAAATTGTGTCTGACATCACGCTACTGCGACAACCACGTGGGTAATGGCATCCGCGTCTCTGCCCCTGGTGTTCCTCTCTCCTTTATGCCCAAGTGTATACTTAAAGGGGATCTATCGCGAAAATAAAATTCTCTGAATGGATAGTTGAGGTGGAAATAATAAAATCTTATTTTTATTTCTTTAGCAGAAATGCTTACTTTTTTGTCAAATTTTTAGAGACAGTACATGATGAATTCTAATTAAATATTCTATTTTTTTTCAAATTTGATTCGAATTTGGACTATTCCCTAGTCGAAGTACACTTAGGGGCCCATTTACTAAGGGTCAAAGTGAATTTTCGAATTCAAAAACTTAAAATTTTGACGTAATTTTTGGGTACTTTGACCATCGAATAGGCCAAAAATCGATTTGAATTGAAAATACTTCACAAATTCGACCATTTGAAAATCGAAGTACTGTCTGTCTCTTTAAAAAACTTCCACGTTAAACCTGCCGAATTGCTGTTTAGCCTATGGGGGACCTCCTATAACCTTTCTGAGTGTTTGGCTAAGTTTTGAGTAGTCAAATTATTGCCATTGATAATGAATATAATGTTACTAAAGAGATGGCCTCTTAAGTGCCATTAAAAGACAACTAAATCAAGAGATTTATACGAAGCAGTAAAGTTACTGATGGTGCTCCAGCGATGGTAGGTAGAAGAGAGGGACTTAAATTTAATAGAAAACAATGCAATTGCTGCCAAAAACTTTTACAGGACAGCCCGTCCAGTCAGTGCAGACGTATGGGGTTAAACCTGGATATCTCAGGAGGCAGGACAAAAGAAAAAAACTTTAAGCCTTTAAGCTCCGCCTTCTCCCTTAATTAACCGGCTCTGGCCTTGCCTCTTCAGTTTTTTTCTTTTGTCCTGATTAGGAGGTAGGACCAGGGGTAATTCCCTTGTAAATAGTTAAGAGTAGTTAGCTCTTTTTAGGTTTTATTTTCAGGGAATGTGCTGAGTCCATTCCTTAGGGGACTGGGCATGACTCTCCCTCCATGCCAGCAGTGACTGCCAAGTGGAGATGTCTGAGGTACTATAAGCACCCAGTCAGATAGGCCCAGGTGGAATAAAGAGTGAGCTGTACACTGAAATCTTCTTACTAACACCCAAGACAGCCCGGTGTGACAGGCTGCAGAGTGGTTGTTAACCTGTGCTGGAAGGTTGTGAACAGGCAAATTCCCCCTTTCTTTTGCAAGAGGAAGAATCGCCTGCACCTGGAAGGAGGTGAGTGTACCCTGACTCCTGTGTGTTTCGAGGAGGAGCAAATACATAGCAGCTCATTTGGTCTAAAGTCCCTGATTACACTGGTTGCGGTGGGTGCGAGGAGATTCTTTTCGGATCAGTGAGCGATTACCGGCCTTGGATTCTGGAGTCGGTGCGTGGGAGCGCACTACCAGGAAGTGTGGGCCGCGAGTTGCGTCATAGGACGTCAGTACGTGGAGTGCATACTCTCTATTCTCGCGTGATTTGGGACACAAGTCACAATGTGGAAGTATTCTTCTGCTCGTGGGCGCTTGTGAGCGTCGGAGTTTTTACCATGTCGATTCCTGACATTCCAGAGACATTAATGGATCTAATTAAGGACATGCCGCAAGTAGAGGCAAAATCCAAGAAAAGCAGGCTCAAGTCCAAGCGCACAGAGAGGGGAGCCAGTTCCCCAACTTCCTCCAGTTATTCTAGAGGGATAGGTGCAAAAGGGAGCCCATATCCTGAGGTGGGGCCTTGTTTGTTGGATGGGCCAGCCCCTTCTCTTTCTCAAGAGGCATGTCCATTGGCACAACATTCGCCCACAGGGCATTTAGTTGAGGAAGAGTTACCACTATTGGCTTCATCGGCTGGGTTACAGCAACAACAGTTTTTTGACCTTGTTAAATGGGTTAAAACAACTGTACAACAGTCGTTACAACAGCGCCCTATTCACAAAAGGAGGCACAGGTCTCCATCATCTTCATCTCTCAGTTCTGATCAGTCCTTGTCGGGAAGTTCAGATCAGTGTCAAGAATCTTCAGAATTATATTCTTCAGATTCAGAATCAGAAGTGCCAGGTTTTTTTGTCCAGCAGGATCAAGTGAGACGCCTTCTGAGGGATATGCTACAAACCTTAGAGATAAAGGACACGGCTACACCCGCTTCTAAAGCTGATAGGTTTGCAGTCAAGAAAGCAAAAGTGTTTTCCAGTGTTTAAGTCTATTACACAGACGATTGATTCTTAGTGGAATCACCCAGAAAAGAGTGAACATTAGTAAAAGATTTTTTTATGAAGTATCCCATTCCTGAAGAATTTAAACCGAAGTGGGATAAACCACCAAAGGTTGATTCAGCGGTCTCTAGATTGTCTAAGTTTCCAACTCTTCCCACTGAGGATGCTATGGCGTTCTGAGATCCAATGGATAAGCGAATGGAGAATGCTCTTAAAAGAGGTTGCGCAATTACAACGGCCATTTTCAGACTGGCTACAGCAGCGTCAGGACTGGCGCGTACTGCACAGTTCTGGACTCAAGAACTGTTACAACATTATTCACAAGACTCATTTCTCACAGCTGAGCTTAACCGAATAGCCACAGCTTTTGATTTTTTAGGTGAGACAGCATTGGAAATCATAGGATTGGCAGCAAGAGCATCAGTCAATACAGTAGTCACTAGAAGGGCTCTATGGCTCCGACATTGGTCAGGAGACAATGCATCAAAGGGTCGATTCATTTCTCTACCTTATTCAGGGGAGCATCTGTTTGGGCCTGAATTGAAACCATTAATTTCAGAAGTGTCTGGTGGAAAAAATGCATTTCTACCACAAGGGCGAATAAATCGTCCGGATCCGTACCGAAGACAGTCTAACCGTTCTTGGGGCGCTTCATCTAGGTCCTTTCGTCGATTCAGACGTAACTCATATAACCAGACTAGTTCATCAAACTACATGGCACGTAAGAGAATGACTTGGCCAAGCCAGAACAAGCCAATTAGAAAGCAAAAGGTGCCCAAAACCTCAGATGCATGAAGGTCATCAAGCACCGGATGGAATCAAAGAAGTTGGCGGGAGACTTCTAAGTTTATACCCGGTGTGGGAAAAGCTCATTCACGACAAGTGGGCACTCGACATAGTAAGAAGAGGTTACAAGATTCCCTTTGAAACCCTTCCTCCTCGAAGAGATTTTGTTCCTTCTTTTCTACCACGCCATCCAGTAAAAAGGAAAGGCTTGCTGAACTGCACCTCGAACATGCTGAAAGCAAATGTAGAAGTTCCTCACCAATTCAGGTTCAGAGGTTTTTATTCAAATTTATTTTTGGTAGAAAAGAAGGAAGGGAGTTTGGTAGAAAAGGGAGGAAGGCCTGTTCTGAATCTCAAACCTTTAAACATTCATGTAAAAAAGCAAAAATTCAGGATGGAGACGCTAAGATCAGTGATCCACGCCATGGAGCCACAGTATTTTATGACAACCATCGACCTGCAGGAGGCGTACTTGCATATACCGATACATCTGGGTCATCAGAAATACCTGCGGTTTGCGGTGGGTCAAAATCACTTCCAGTTCAGAGCCCTACCGTTTGGACTGACCACGGCACCTCGGGTGTTTACAAAAGTATTTGCTCCAGTAATAGCCATTCTAAGAACGGAAGGGATAAAAGCAACTCCATACCTAGACGACATCCTCATTATGTCTCCTACGGCCGAATTGGCAGAGAAACAGACGCGCCAAACGCTCAGTACACTTCGTCACTTCGGGTGGCTGGTCAATGCAAAGAAGAGCAACTTGTTACCAAGTCAAACAATCAAGTTTCTAAGAATGCAGTTCAATTCCAGGACAAGATTGGTGGCACTGGCAAACGACAAAGTAACAGGGTTACAAGCAGCGACCCTAAGGTTTCTGCGAATGATGTAGCCCACAGCAGAAGACTACTTAAGGCTGTCAGGGTTGACTCTGGAGGCAATTCCTCACTCATGATTTCACCTGAGGCCGCTTCAAAGGCATTTTCTGTTTCATTGGAACAGAGATCACAAAGATCTATCTCAAAACATTCCACTCATGAATGGTCTAAGGGAAGAACTGATGTGGTGGACAGAGGAGAGAAATGTTGCGAGAGGCTGTCTGTGGTCACTACCACCTTGGATAGTAATCAGCATGGATGCCAGCTTATCGGGCTGGGGGGCAGCAATGAACGACAAGACATGTCAGGGAGAGTGGCTGCAGAAGGAACCCCGACTGCACATAAATGTGCTAGAGTTGAGAGCAGTTTACAAAGCACTGAGTTTGGTCACACCAGCTAAAAAATTGTCCAATACGGATACAATCCAACAACGCGACTGCGGTGGCATATATCAATCACCAAGGAGGCACAAGGAGTCGAGCAGCGATTAACGAGGTCTCCAAAATATTTCAGACGGCAGAAAACCAGGGCTCAAGCTTGTCAGCAATATACATCCCAGGTGTGGAAAATTGGGAGGCCGATTATCTCAGCAGAAACAAGATCGATCGGGCCGAGTGGGCTCTTCATCGATAGGTGTTCCATTTCCTGATACAGAAATTCGGAAAGCCAGAGATAGATCTCATGGCATCACACAGAAACAACAAGCTTCCACTGAACAAACGATCCAAGAGCAGAAGTAACAGATGCCTTAGTAATCCCATGGAAGTTCACAAAGGTTTATCTATTCCCACCATTTCCGCTGTTGGCAAGAGTAATAAAGAAAGTTCGTCAAGAGCAAGTGCAAGCAATCCTAGTGGCACCGGATTGGCCTCGGCGAGCGTGGTACGCAGACTTGGTGAACATGTCAGCTTCACCACCATGGCGACTACCACTGCGACCAGATCTGCTGTTGCAGGGACCAGTCAGACATCACAACTTGCAAATGCTACGCTAAGCGGCATGGGACTTGAGGCCCAGATCTGGAGAGACAGAGGTTTCTCAGAGGAAGTGATTAAGACCTTAGTCAGAGCAAGAAAACCTTCTACGGTTAAAATCTATCACAAAACCTGGTCAATATTCCAGTCGTGGTGTAGTGAGAACAGAATTTCTTGGAAGAATTGCTCCATTCAACAATTCCTCAGTTTCCTCCAAGAAGGTCTTGACAAGGGTCTTAGTGTTGGAGCACTAAGATCACAGACGTCAGCGTTGTCTGTGCTTTTTCAGTTTCAATGGGCTATTCAACCTGAAGTAAAACCATTTTTTCAAGCAGTTATGCATATCAAGCCTCCATATAGAGATCCCACCCCGCCATGGGACCACAACCTGGTGCTAAAGGTGTTACAAGGGCCTCCATTCGAGCCTCTAGCACATTTTTCTGACAAATTTTTAGCATGGAAAGTAGTTTTTCTTCTGGCAATTTGTATAGCTAAGAGAGTATCCGAGCTACAAGCACTCTCTGTAAAAGTTCCTTGGATGATATTCCACAAGGATAAAGTAGTCTTTAGGACTATACCATCATTTTTACCAAAAATGGTGTCAGAGTTTCACCTGAACCAGGATATAGTGCTGCTATCTCTATGTCCCAATCCACAGAACGAGGCAGAGAAACGTCTACATACTCTGGATGTGGTTAGGGCACTAAAATATTACTCAAACCGTACAGCTTTTAGAAAGTCAGAGCCTCTCTTTGTTTCTTATGGGCCGCCAAGGAGAGGACAAGCGGCTTCCATGAGAACGATAGCAAGATGGTTAGTTGAAGTAATTAATTTTGCTTAAAAACAATCTTCAAAACTGCCACCGTTTCCTGTCAAAGCTCATTCTACGAGGGCCGTCAGTACATCATGGACACTGAAGAATTGTGCCACAGCAGAACAGATTTGCAAAGCAGCAACATGGTCTTCAGTTCACACCTTTGCAAAGTTCTATAGGCTCAATATTTTCGCCTCAGCAGAGGAAGCCTTTGGGAGAAAGGTGCTGCAGGCAGTAGTACCTCCTTAAATTCTCCCTCCCTTGTTTTATGGGAAGACGGCTCTTGAACGTCCCCATATATCTGCACTGACAGGATGGGCTGCCCTGGGAAAACAGGATTTTCTTTAATCCTTTTCTCCCGGTCCCGTACTGTCAGTGCAGTAAGTCCCTCCCGTTTTTTAGAGGAGGTGTTGGCGGTTTGCCACGGTTCCTTTCGGACCAGAATTACCGGTTATATTATTTAAAAAAAAAAGAATATTTTAATATATATGAATAAATATATATTAAAAAAAAAACAAAATAGAGGATTAATTACATAGTCAAAAGTATGACTGTCTATGTTGATACCGTTATGCCTTGCATGTTTTCCAAGTTTCTCCTATCCAGGGCTTTGGTACGCAAACTGAAGAGGCAAGACCAGAGCCGGTTAATTAAGGGAGAAGGTGGAGCTTAAAGTTTTTTTCTTATGTCCTGCCTCCTGAGATATCCAGGTTTAACCCCATACGTCTGCAATGACAGTACAGGCCCGGGAGAAAAGGATTTACCGTTAAGAAAATCCTGTTTTAATGAAGTATCATTGCATAGTACATCAAGAAAATGTATGTGCAAAAGCTTTAAAAATGGATAACATCATGCAAATAGTCATCAAGGCAGTGAATTTCATAAAGGCCAAGGGATTGCATTATCGCCTAGAAGTATAGATGCTGACTGTGGTGACGTCATTTACTTCTCAGAAGATGCCTAAGTCGAGGGTAAATGTTGAAAAGATTTTATGATTTGCGACATGAATAAAGTAATTTATGGGATCAAAAGCAAAAGGTTTGCCTGAACTTGATGATGAAAACTGGCTTACAGATTTAGCATTTTTTAGTGGATTTGACCTCTCATTTGAATGAGTTAAACATGCATCTTCAAGGTAGAAACCAATTTAACAACACCATGTTCCAAGGCATAACAGCATTCCAAATGAAACTTAAATTATGGCAAGATCAAATTAAGGCAAACAATTGTATGCATTTCAACACATGTTCCTGTGAACAGTGAAAAATACGCAGCCTCGCTTTTTGATTTGATACAAGAATTTAAAAACCGTTTTCAAGATTTCAGGGAAAATACTCAATATTTTCGTATATTTGCAACTCCATTTTCAGTTGACATAAATATGTTACCTGCCAATTTTCAAATGGAATGCATAGAGCTGCAAACTGACATCCAGCTTAAAGGAAAACTATACCCCCAAACAATGTAGGTCTCTATTAAAAGATACTGAGTAAAACAGCTCATGTGTAAAACCCTGCTTCATGTAAATGAACCATTATCATAATAATATACTTTTCTAGTAGTATGTGCCATTGGGTAATCATAAATAGAAAATTGCCATTTTAAAAAATAAGGGCCGCCCCCTGAGATCGCAAGATTCACTGTGCACACATACAAACCACATGTAAGGTCACATGAGCAAATTAACAGACAGAGTTCTGCCTTTTGCTTCCTCACTTCTTCCTGTTACAGTTAGTGTTGTAGTATTTCTGGTCAGGTGATCTCTGAGGCAGCACAGATAGTCACAAAATGGTGGTTCAAGGCAAGAGATGTAAAAGGGCAATATTTATGTAAATATATATTCCAGTTTGGTAAGATTCTTTTATATGTCATTCAATTTGATATAAACTATCTGTTGCTTAAGTATTCATTTTGGGGATATAGTTTTCCTTTAAGGAAAAATTTGATCATATGTCTTTACTGGACTTTTATAGGTCCTATCTTCCCAGAGATAAATATCCCTCACTTCACAACCATGCCTTATTCATGGCATCACTTTGTGGCAGCACCTACATTTGTAAGCAACTTTTTTCAAGAATGAAGCACACTCAGGGGCATATTTACTAAGCTTGAGTGAAAGATTCGAAGTAAAAAAAACTTCGAATTTCTAAGTATTTTTTTGGGTACTTCAACCATTGAATAGTCTACTACGACCTTCGACTACAACTTCGATTCGAACGATTCGAACTAAAAATCATTCAACTATTCGACCATTCGATAGTCTAAGTACTTTCTCTTTAAAGGACCAGTAACATAAAAAAAAAATGTTTAAAAATTCGTTAGTGCACAACGAAAAACAAACACTAAGACAAAAGAAAATTTTAAATAGCAAAGCCTTTATTAAAAAATAACTTACAGAATGTTCACTTCCTGTCTGCTTCAGAAACGGCGAAAAGGCGACCATCCATCCTGCAACGATCAATTTCTTCTCCCTGGCTAGTCACTGACAGGCATCGCTTTCATTCACCTGCTGCTGTGTGTCTGTGGCTGCTGCTCCCGCTGTTTGTCCGTGACTGGCTGCTGACACTGCTCCCTGCGCTGACTCTGCCAAGCCGTCCCTTTCCCGGTCCGAGCGCAGCCGACACTTCAGTACTGGTGGCGGCGTAGTGCAGGAAGCAGAGGGGTAGCGGCTGGGGCAGGGAGTGGTGGAGGCCCGGGCAGTCCGCAGCTCGGCGCTACCACCTGTGACTGCCCCAACTGCCATGAAGCTGAGGTTCTGTGCCGGCGATTTATGTGCAGCTGCTGCGCCAATGAGTGCGCAAAGCTTTCTGCGGCCAATTAGTCACTGTTGCATCAGCCTGGCGCTGAGTGTTTTTACGCCGCAACCAGTACTGAAGTGTCCGGACACTTCAGACACTCATTGGCGCAGCAGCTGCACATGAATCAGGTGAATTTGTATGTAGTGTGCTGGGAGGATATAGAGGGTTTTGTACCATCTATTTGTTGTAAATCAAAGCTGCCAATGTGTGTTGTTGAGCGCTGAACTTGACGGGATCTGCAACTGGTAGCAGCAGCTGCACATGAATCGCCGGCACCGGCGGGACAGAACCTCAGCTTCATGGCAGTTGGGGCAGTCACAGGTGGTAGCGCCGAGCTGCGGACTGCCCGGGCCTCCACCACTCCCTGCCTCAGCCGCTACCCCTCTGCACCAGTACTGAAGTGTCGGCCGCAGAAAGCTTTGCGCACTCATTGGCGCAGCAGCTGCACATAAATCGCCGGCACAGAACCTCAGCTTCATGGCAGTTGGGGCAGTCACAGGTGGTAGTGCCGAGCTGCGGACTGCCCGGGCCTCCACCACTCCCTGCCTCAGCCGCTACCCCTCTGCACCAGTACTGAAGTGTCGGCCGCAGAAAGCTTTGCGCACTCATTGGCGCAGCAGCTGCACATAAATCGCCGGCACAGAACCTCAGCTTCATGGCAGTTGGGGCAGTCACAGGTGGTAGCGCCGAGCTGCGGACTGCCCGGGCCTCCACCACTCCCTGCCCCAGCCGCTACCCCTCTGCTTCCTGCACTACGCCGCCACCAGTACTGAAGTGTCGGCTGCGCTCGGACCGTGGGAAAGGGACGGCTTGGCAGAGTCAGCGCAGGGAGCAGTGTCAGCAGCCAGTCACGGACAAACAGCGGGAGCAGCAGCCACAGACACACAGCAGCAGGTGAATGAAAGCGATGCCTGTCAGTGACTAGCCAGGGAGAAGAAATTGATCGTTGCAGGATGGATGGTCGCCTTTTCGCCGTTTCTGAAGCAGACAGGAAGTGAACATTCTGTAAGTTATTTTTTAATAAAGGCTTTGCTATTTAAAATTTTCTTTTGTCTTAGTGTTTGTTTTTCGTTGTGCACTAACGAATTTTTAAACATTTTTTTTTTATGTTACTGGTCCTTTAAAAAAAACTTCAACTACATACTTCGGCAGTTTAAACCTACCGAGGTACAATGTTAGCCTATGGAGACCTTCCCCATCACTTTCTAAGGTTTTTTTTGATCAAAGGAAAATCCTTCGATCGATTCGATCGAAGGATTTCATCGTTTAATTTTTCATCCTTCGAATCGTTAATTCGAAGGATTTCATTGTTTCATTTTTCCTTCGATCGATGGTTTATTAACCCTCGATATTCGACCCTTAGTAAATGTGCCCCTAAGAGTAAAATTAGAACCAAATTATCTTATGAGCACCTTGAAAATTCACTGAAAATAGCAACAACTTCAATGGAACCAGATCAAGGGCAATTATTTTCTTTTTTCTTACCATGTTGTTTGTCTCTTTCAAGTAGTAAAGTATTTTTCATTTAAGTTTATACTTTTATTAGTATTTAAAAATGGCCGAGGGAGGCATCGTTCAAAAAGCCGTGGATGACGAAGAGCAAGCACTGGTAAGATGTGATATGATGGCTTTATTCCCCTAATATTTATTTATCCTGAGCTTCTGTCCAGAGCATTGCTATACTCAATACATTATGGTGCACAAAGACCTGCACTGGTCATTGTAAGACAATGCCAAAGTTCATAAACTCTGCTCCCTGCTCTGCTCTTGGTAAATGGGACTTCTAGTCTTTTAACAATATTGTTGCTTTTTGATAAAAAATGTAAAACACAGTTTCTTATCTATTTCATTTTGTAACAGGAGGATAAGCTTATGCGAGACCTTCAAAATATGCTTGGTGATAGTTTAAATGACCCCTGTTTTCAAGATGACCCAGAATGGAGCGAGCAGGAATTTGTTTCTCAACAAAATACACCTCCAGATGAGAAAAGGGAAAACACTGTATGGTGTAAATGTGGAAAATATATTCCTATGCCAAACAGACATGAGTCCTACTGCTGCACTGAAATCCAGGCTATAGCTCATTATTTTGAAGGTGAAGTTGTTTGCGTAACCACTGTAAATGATATGTGGACTATGTGCATGGAAGAAAATCGCCTGGATTTTATGATAATATGGAGTGGACGTTACTCGAGAGCAGCATACACTCGTGATCAAATCCGGTCCTTTTAATAAAAATTATTAATGGATAGTGTTTAATTGTGTAATGACATGTCTCAACAATGTTTATAACAATATGACACCCCACAGTATGTAAAATTACCAATTTTCTACTCCAGGACTTTATTTATGAGAAAAAAGCCCGAAAAAATAGAGTCTGCCTTTACTCCGAAAACTTCAGAGCTTTTCCCCCAGAATTGAATTGTTCGGAGTTTTCCACAAAAACTAAATTTGAGTTTCTGCTCCGAATTTCCAAAATCATCGGATACCGGTACGGACATCAGCGCAGATACTGCGACTTTCCCCGTTGACGTATACAGGACCTCAAGAGCTTTTAGATGCCAGGGTTTCGGATTCTGAGTTTTTAGACCATCTGACTTTTTTTTTTTTGCTCCGAAAACTACGAATTATTCGAGGTTCGGATATTCATATCTTGATAAATAACCCCCTAAATATCAAAGTAGAAAGTATATACTTAACCAAATTACAGATGTGCTTTTTAAAACAGCACAATAGTTTTTCACATCTGGAGTGCACACTCTACTCTGTCTGCCTGAAGCTGCATTGGTGAAGAGAATCATTTGTATCCACATGGTATCTAGCAGTGTTAAGTCAAAACCATATTGAATTTCTGTTTAGAGTGATTTCTATGGATGAAAGAAGGCATTCTATAAGATGATGATACATTTTCAAGATTACCCAACAAGTCCAGTTGTTTTTCACTTTACACTATTAGATACCATATTTCAGAATGTTTATGAATAATATATATCCTTGTAGTTCCTCCAGACTATAATGAACAGAGATTGGGGAGCACCCCAGAGGATGATGTGCAGGGTCAAGTAGTTTAAACATATAGAAAGAAAGGAAAAAAGAAATGACCCATATGTCTGCACCCTGCCATCCAACACACCCTATGAGTGATACATTAATAAAACACCATGTCAACCCCTTCACCCTCCGAGAGTCCCCTCCCGATCCGTAGGATTACCGATGCCCCGTTGTCTGCCTTTATGCCCAACCCCCTACCTAACCAAAGCTAAAAATAGTGTCTGACGCGCGTTTCGCCTGCAACTTGAAGGCTTTGTCAAAGGCTGTGACTGGCAGGCCTTGCACTGTTCTTCGCGGGAGGGTGAGGGAGCTCTTCTCCTGCTCTCCCTGCCCACCACCATCAAATGATGGTTGCCGACTTCCGGGTTTATCTTTAATAGACACTGTGTCTGCTTGGCCTGCCCCTTTTGTGACGTCATAACATGTACGTTATCAACATATATTATAATCAATAATTTTTTTATGAGGATCCTCAGAAAGGCAGCTTACTGGGCCTTTACAACATGGACACACGGTTACCTTGGACCAGGAAACAGAATACCGATACCATCCTGTATGGTGGACTTAAGTTTGCAAACCATCAACGTTAAATAGGATTCTTCTGGGCCAATGATTACCCTGCCATTGACATGGCTTTTGATTTTTAAATGTTTTGATTCAGTTTGAAAAATTAAAAAATGACAAATTTTCTGTAATTCCAGTGTGTTCATTAGACATACTAATGTTATTAAAATTATTACTTGATTTTAGTTCTATGAGAAATTAAATGATTAACACACTAATAATGGTTGTGTATTTTCCTGGAGATAGCTAATAAAGCTTGTGAATTATGTTAGTAATATTTCCTACAGTATTATCGATTGTAATAAGTACTAGTGATGTGCGGGCCGGCCCGATATTCGAGAGACCTGAGTGTCAGGCGGGTTCGGGCTGATCTCGCACTCTTCTCTGTGGGTGGCAGGTGGGTGCGGATTGCGCTTTTCTCCTGCTCTTCCCGCCAAACAATGGTCAAATGCCAGCTGCCGACTTCCGGGTTTATCTTTTATAGACGCTGCATCTGCTCACCCTGCCCCTTTTGTGACGTCATAACATGTACGTTATCAACATATATTATAATCAATAATTTTTTTATAAGGATCCTCAGAAAGGCAGCTTACCGGCCTTTACAACATGGACACACGGTTACCATGGACCAGGAAACAGAATACCGATACCATCCTGTATGGTGGACTTAATTAGGAAGAAGTTTCCAAACCATCAACTTAATTAGGATTCTTCTGGCCCAATGATTACCCTGCTATTGACATGGATTTTGATTTTTAAATGTTTTGATTCAGTTTGAAAAATTTAAAAATGACAAATTTTCTGTAATTCCAGTGTGTTCATTAGACATACTAATGTTATTAAAATTATTACTTGATTTTAGTTCTATGAGAAATTAAATGATTAACACACTAATAATGGTTGTGTATTTTCCTGGAGATAGCTAATAAAGCTTGTGAATTATGTTAGTAATATTTCCTACAGTATTATCGATTGTAATAAGTACTAGTGATGTGCGGGCCGGCCCGATATTCGAGAGACCTGAGTGTCAGGCGGGTTCGGGCTGATCTCGCACTCTTCTCTGTGGGTGGCAGGTGGGTGCGGATTGCGCTTTTCTCCTGCTCTTCCCGCCAAACAATGGTCAAATGCCAGCTGCCGACTTCCGGGTTTATCTTTTATAGACGCTGCATCTGCTCACCCTGCCCCTTTTGTGACGTCATAACATGTACGTTATCAACATATATTATAATCAATAATTTTTTTATAAGGATCCTCAGAAAGGCAGCTTACCGGCCTTTACAACATGGACACACGGTTACCATGGACCAGGAAACAGAATACCGATACCATCCTGTATGGTGGACTTAATTAGGAAGAAGTTTCCAAACCATCAACTTAATTAGGATTCTTCTGGCCCAATGATTACCCTGCTATTGACATGGATTTTGATTTTTAAATGTTTTGATTCAGTTTGAAAAATTTAAAAATGACAAATTTTCTGTAATTCCAGTGTGTTCATTAGACATACTAATGTTATTAAAATTATTACTTGATTTTAGTTCTATGAGAAATTAAATGATTAACACACTAATAATGGTTGTGTATTTTCCTGGAGATAGCTAATTAAAGCTTGTGAATTATGTTAGTAATATTTCCTACAGTATTATCGATTGTAATAAGTACTAGTGATGTGCGGGCCGGCCCGATATTCGAGAGACCTGAGTGTCGGGCGGGTTCGGGCTGATCTCGCACTCTTCTCTGTGGGTGGCAGGTGGGTGCGGATTGCGCTTTTCTCCTGCTCTTCCCGCCAAACAATGGTCAACGGTCAAATGCCAGCTGCCGACTTCCGGGTTCATCTTTTATAGACGCTGCATCTGCTCACCCTGCCCCTTTTGTGACGTTATAACATGTACGTTATCAACATATATTATAATCAATAATTTTTTTATAAGGATCCTCAGAAAGGCAGTTTACCGGGCCTTTACAACATGGACACACGGTTACCTTGGACCAGGAAACAGAATACCGATACCATCCTGTATGGTGGACTTAATTAGGAAGAAGTTTCCAAACCATCAACGTTAAATAGGATTCTTCTGGGCCAATGATTACCCTGCTATTGACATGGCTTTTGATTTTTAAATGTTTTGATTCAGTTTGAAAAATTTAAAAATTACAAATTTTCTGTAATTCCAGTGTGTTCATTAGACATACTAATGTTATTAAAATTATTACTTGATTTTAGTTCTATGAGAAATTGAATTATTAACACACTAATAATGGTTGTGTATTTTCCTGGAGATAGCTAATTAAAGCTTGTGAATTATGTTAGTAATATTTCCTACAGTATTATCGATTGTAATAAGTACTAGTGATGTGCGGGCCGGCCCGATATTCGAGAGACCTGAGTGTCGGGCGGGTTCGGGCTGATCTCGCACTCTTCTCTGTGGGTGGCAGGTGGGTGCGGGTTGCGCTCTTCTCCTGCTCTTCCCGCCAAACAACGGTCAAATGCCAGCTGCCGACTTCCGGGTTTATCTTTTATAGACGCTGCATCTGCTCACCCTGCCACTTTTGTGACGTCATCGGCGGGTTGGATCGGGTCTATAAAAGCAACCCGGAAGTCGGATGCGGGCTCAGGTAGGGCGGGTTAGGATCAGGGAAATACCGACCCGCATATCACTAGGGGCAATGGAGCCAAGAGGGGGCTTTGGATGGGGCAAAATAGAACTTGATATGTTTGGCTCCAAATGTATTATATGTAATGTAGTAAAGGAAGTGTATCAAGTATATAAGTATATAATTTAAAGCATCTAGTCATTTTATCAACGTATATTATAATCAATTTTTTTACAAGGATCCTCAGAAAGGCAGCTTACAGGGCCTTCACAACATGGACACACGGTTACCTTGGATCAGAAAACAGAATACCGATACCATCCTGTATGGTGGACTTAATTAGGAAGAAGTTTCCAGACCGTCAACAACAGTAAATAGGGTTCTTCTGGGCCAATGATTACCCTGCCATTGACATGGCTTTTGATTTTTAAATGTTTTGATATTCAGTTTGAAAAATTTATAAAAATAAAATTTTCTGTAATTCGTGTGTTTATTAGACATACTAATGTAATTAAAATTTAAACTTTTTTAGTTCTATGAGAAATTAAATTATTAACACACTAATATTGGTTGTGTATTTTTCTGAAGAAAGCTAATTAAAACTGGTGAATTGTAAGTTATGTTAGTAAGATTTCCTACAGTACTATTGATTGTAATAAGCACTAGTGATGTGCGGGCCGAGCTGATACCCACGGGTCAGGCGGGTTCAGGCCGACCTCGCATTCTTCTCTTCAAAGGAGGCAGACCCACCACTGTGAAATGCCAGCTTCCGACTTCTTTTATAGACGATGCACCTGCTCACCCCACCCCTTTTGTGACGTCATCAGTGGGGCGGGTCTATAAAAGGAACCCGGAAGTCGGCTCGGGCAGAGGGGAGGTCGGCTCGGGCAGAGGGGAGGTCGGCTCGGGCAGAGGGGAGGTCGGCTCGGGCAGAGGGGAGGTCGGCTCGGGCAGAGGGGAGGTCGGGGGGCAGAGGGGAGGTCGGGGGGCAGGCGGGTACGGGTCGGGGAAATCCCAACCCACACATCACTAATAAGTACATATACAATTAAAAAAGCTGCTGTACTCCATGAATTTGCTTAATAAGTAAGTTTATTTGGTTTGGCAGATGTTACACATTGTTTTTTTACAATTTTATTTTTCAGATAGACACAAAACGGGATGCATTTCTTGAATTAAATAATTTTGGAATTTATTAAAAACTATATCAGTTAAATTTTGCATTTTAGAGTTAACCATATACAAAGTTTTAATTTTGCATTGCATTTGATTAAAAAAAAAAAAAAAGATGCAACTGCACCAAGATGGAGCTAAGGCCTTGGCCACACAAAGCGTTGTCTTCTCTGCACTCTGCATAATTTTTTTAAACAGGCTGAGAAAAGTGAATCCACTCCATGTCCCAGCTCAATTAATCTGCTGCCTCTGCCAGCAAGAAAGTGAAAGCAGCTGATCAAGGTATATAGGGCATGAAGTTTATCCACTTTCCTCAGCCAGCAAAAAATAAATAGGCTCTGAAGTCAATGCTCTGTGTGCGCAAGGTCTATAGCTTCGGCCACAATGGGCTGATTTTCTGCCTGCATATCAAAGTAGGCTGAGACTCAAACGCCTACACTTGATTAAGCATTTTTCTATGGATGTATCAGAAATATTTGCTTTGGCCAGGGTACAGACATAGATTTTGATGCCAAAAAATATAAAGACTAGTTTCATCCCTGAAATATGCCCTGTGTCTGTAACCCAGCCAGTGCAGTGCAGACATAAACGCAAACGTAAACTTCAAGCAAAGGGGCTAATTCACAGCCTTCATTTATCAGCTTCAGACAAAATAACAATCCGGTGTTGCCATAGCCAAATGGAAGTATTGTATAAGCAAGAAGTTTTTCATGCAGCATCTGCTGGATTTGTTCCTGAGTAGGGATGGGCGAATTTTACCCATTTCGTTTGGCCAAAAATTTGCCACAGGCGAATTGTCGCCGACACCCATTAAAGTCTAAGACGCGCGTTTTTTTTTTTTTTTGACACACAGCACCATACAAGTCTATAGGCATCAATTCTGCCGCAAAAAAATTCGCCCATCCCTATTCCTGAGCTTTCAAACTGCCTATTGTCAGTATCAATAATATCTACACATGGACCCACACTTCAGATCCTGGTAAATCATTCAAATAATTACATTTTATTTAAAGGATGCACTTTATTCATCCGATGTATTGGCACAAATTAAGGGCTTTTACTAGCATGAATATATTTATCAAAATAAATATATATATTTATATAGTGGAGTGGGTACCGGCACTCTTGAAAAAAGTCCTGATAAGTGCCTGGGTGCAGTCCTCAACGGAGGTAGATAAAGGTAGAAGAAGCCGCACTCGCAGGTCTTAGGCTACAAATAACTTTTATTAGCACAACTAACGTTTCAACTGAACCACCAGCCTTTTTCAAAGTATGTTTATATATTTATATAAACATATAAAGTTTGGGTGTGTATCCGCACTCTAATCCATTTCACATATAATGGTTGCTTGATCTTAATTGTATACATACTTGTCAAGGAGAGCTGCTCACCATTTTTTCACTTTAGTAAATATTTATTCCACCGTGCATCCTAAAGTTTTGATCCCCATTTGGATCTTTATGAAGGATCCTTAATAAAGATCCAAATGTGGATCTAAAAATTGGTGTGCGGATCTCCTTGACAAGTGTATATATATATATATATATATTCAACTCCTGAACATCCAGTATCAAAGTCAGCACTAGGCATGTCTCCATGATCAAATTCTAAAACTATTTATATCACATGTGTGGCATGCCTATGTTTTTCTTAAAACTAGGAATAGATATAAGATATACTTTGAGATAGCCTGAGCATTGACACATGAGTATGCAAAAAATGCAGTTACTGTGGTGCAATTTATACTAAGGGTTTTTTTTTTTTACTGAACTCTGAATGGAAAAGTCAGAATCTATAAAAATTCTGCATCTCAGACCTGTCGAGGTTGCATATAAATCAATGGGAAAAGTCGCAATGATTTTTTGATGTGCGCTGGGTTTCGTGCAATACCCTAAAGTTTTCTGAGTTTTCAGTCAAAAATCTGAGTTTTCGCGTTAACAAACCCAGAAAAAAACGTGAAAATCAGATGTTTTTCCTGCAAACCAAATTTTTGGGAAAATGTAATAAATAAGCGCAAAAAAGCCAAGTGGATTTGATGGGAGTTTGTAGCAGAAAATATTGAGATAAATTCGGACTTTGATAAATAACCCCCTAAATGCTGCCGTATAAGTGCAAGTTTTATAAATGTGCATGGATATAGTCTAAGGCAGAGGTCCTCAACCTTTTTTACCCATGAGCAACATTCAGATGTAAAAGGAGTTTGGGAGCAACAGAAGAATGAACCAAAATAAATAATGAAACCAAAGTTTACCTCCAAGCCTGGATTCAAAAATAAGCATCTGCTCAAGGGGTAGGAGAGCAACATGTTGCTCATGAGCCACTGGTTGGGGAACACTAGTCTAAGGTATGATGCATAAACAAATTCAAGCTAGTATTACTAGAGCTATAATTATCTAAGTGCTGCATTATCAGTGGGTAAATTACACCCTTTAGGGGCCAATCATATATTTCCATTTCCTCGGTCCTTTGGCTCATTATACAGTATTATTCACATTTGTAAATATACATATTGTACATAAGTTTGGATGATAGATGTACCACTTGCTTTCCACATTAAGTCATACATGTAGTAATTTAAATATTATGGAATCATCCTTTTTCAGTGGCCTTCAATGACTCGGACAATTATGATGTTGCTCACGTCTGTGACCTTTAATGAAAAAAAATTAAAATCTGTTATATTAAATCAATCATGTTTATTAAATCAATAAAGCAGTTGCCAAGATCTCAATTAACTTTTAAGTCACCTCTTCCTACCAATGTACATTTACAACATTATGACAGAACATAAATGTTTTAGTAATTCTTGCTCTGTGCATGAACACGACTTTACACCATACAGCGGAGCATTGGGTAAAAGTCGTCAAACAGTAGAGATGTACTCTAGATTGTAGCCATTTTTTTTTTCTAAATGACAACTCTGACTACAAGTAATTTAACTGTGAAGGGATCTGAGCAAATTGACAAGTCCACAGTGATTTAAGTTTGCATTTGTGTGAAATGTCTTTTTCATTTTTAGAAATCATTATTAGATGTCCATTGTATACAGCACCAGTATTAGAAATTACTAAATAATTTTTCCAACTGCTAAAATGCACTTGTTATTTCAAATTGATAAAATAAGTCTACACTTATATGGATATTAGAATTCCATTTTGTTTATTCTATTGTCCTTATATAATGAAATTAGTGAGTCACTAACTCCCATTTAGATTCTTAATTTTAGTGGAATTTATTGAATAATACTAAATACATATCTGATGATTAATTCATTGGTTTAAAACGTGAAAGCTGTTTTGCAACAGCTTCATCCTTGTCTGGCCTTGGTTTAAGAGCAATATTAAATGGCAAAGTAGCACAAACTGGTCTCCATTCCCCACAAGGAAACAAATAGATATCCTTGAGTATTTCAAAGAGAAAAGAGTTTGAATGTTGAGTGAAGATTGACTTCACAACCCAGTATTTTTTTTTTACTTTTTGAACTCCAATTTGTGCCTCAAAGAACCTACTGAGTCACGCACAGGATCAGTGATATGAACCGTGGCCTGATGTTTTTGGACATTCTGGTCAAGTTCTCCTATTTGGGTTCTAGCAATCATCCCATCCATATAATAATGATGTCGTTTGGATCTGTATTTTAGCAAATTACTGTGATAAACTTCCAATTCACTAGTATGGCAAAAATGTGACAAATAAGAGAGATCTTTCAGAAATCTGCGTGTATGTAATTATTTCCTTGAACTGTTCAAAAATTGAAGATCCATCTATCACCACCACAGGTGATTTATAGTTGGTGTTATCCACTCTGTGATGTCAGTGTATTTTTTTTTTTTACTTTCCGTAATCGGTTTTGTTCTCAGGGATTTAGCAAAATGCCACACATCAAATTGATGTTTTATTCTTGGATACTTTTCATTGATGATTTTCCGGATTGAGGAGTAGCGGTCAGTGCAGATCATCTTAACAATTACATTTTTCTCTTGAAGTTGGACAAGGGATTTCACAAATGCTATTGGTTCCATGTTTGATGATGTCAAAGGTGGTTATATGTTCAACACAGAAATTAATAATCTTTTTGATTGTCTGTTCCATCAATGTGTATATGCAGTATTTTGCAGAAAACCCGGGCTGTCACACTGTCCCTCTCCAGAGAGTGCGTCAGCCTTACCGGTAAAGGTCTGAGCAAGCTGCTTCTGTTCTTTCTCCCAATGAAAGTTAATTACTGGAAACATGAATGCATTTTTATATCTGTAAAAGGTTGTTTGAGAAATGTGGTAGATTTATAAGTTTGAGAAACCTTAAGAGTAATTAGAACTACTGAGTAAAATTGCAGAAGCCATTTGAATGTTGCCAAAATGCCAACAACCTTTATGGGGCTGGCTGTCCCATAAATGAAAATGATGACCGGATTGACAAACCGCTCTGACAGAGAGAAAAGACCCAGAAAATAACTTCTTCAGTCTCTGTATAGAGGAATTACAAGATATATAATGTACACAGCGTGCAGCCCATAACAATTTATCCAGACATGATTCATTAATGAAGAAGGTGCTAACATGCAATGGATCTTTGTTTTCTAAAGAAATGCCAACATCTGTAAAAATCAATAGTAATACTTAACTTTTCACTTTCATCATCGTCTATTGTATCATCCACACTGATTTCTTCAGGCAGGAAAGATTCATCTTTGTCATTTACTGTCATTATGCTGTCATGTCATCATCAGATTTATTTTCAGGACTTGATGGATTCTCTAAATCAATAATCTCTTCATTGCTAATGCTTACATGATCTTCTGCAGTGAATTCAGTGAAACATAATTCCTAACCAGACAGATTACACATTGTGCTTTTATCTTTCATTTTTGTTGATGTTGAAGTTGAGGCGTTTTTTCCCCTGATGTTTTTGATGTGTTGCAACCAGTGCATTTTTTATTTATGAAATAATCAGTAATTATACCAATTTCTCTACATTGTGGTCTTGGAATATTTTTGGTTGCTATGCATTCTAAAGATCCTTTTGTTTTCTTCTTTCTCCTATTGGCTTTTTTGGTAAAGAAAATAGTTACAAGCATGGTTGCTTCTGTGGTGACTGAGTATGACTACATGGTTGAAGAGCTTTTATGTCTGCTGATGAGTTAGATGGTTGATCTGAGGTTGTGAATATATTCGGTATTGCATTTTTTTTTCAATTTTTTCTTCTGACCTTCACAAAAATAAGAATCTTCTGCAGGGATGGGCAAATTTGACCCGTTTCGTCAAAAATTCGCCATCGGCGAAATGTCGCAGACGCCCATTAAAGTCTATGGGCGTCTGCGTTTTTGACGCACGTCTCCATACAAGTCTATGGGCGTCATTTTTTCGGTGAAACGAGGCTTCGCCCATCCCTAATCTTCTGTAAAATGAGCTGAACAAAATCTATATAGGTCATTATTTTTGCCACTTAGTACCTTTTGTGCAAAGGCATTTATATTTCCAAAGTTTTGACCTGTGGCTCCTAGCCAAGATGTTATTTTGTTTATGTCCTTTGGGAAAACATGCATAATAATGCTAGATGGTTTTCTGTTTCATGAACATCCATGTTGGCATTCACGAACAATGCACTTCGGCATATTGACTGTTAAAAATTAAGGATAAATAAAATTACATTATGCCTTCTATTGATACAAACATTTTTTAAATAATCTACATTTGTTACAAATAAAACATTAAAGTTATCAAAAATATGCTGTAAAGACTAGAAAAATTTATGTAAAGTCCATGTGCACTTAGAACACTGCAGTGCAGCAGCATTACATGTAAATTAAATTTATTTTAACAAAATTAAAAGTATGAGATAACTTTGGATTTTAGTAAATAACCCCCACAGTTATTGACCCATTGCTAATTGCCGACATGTTTTTGCTTTTTTTTTTAGCAATGTACAACTTTTCCAGGCTTTGCTAGGCCCTATTAAAAAACGTAAGAAATGTTGCTAGCATCAAATTCAAAACAAGCATATATTTTTTTTAAAAAAAAATTTGTCTCAGCCTTTTGTCTCATATTCTTTGATTTATTATTGATTTGCAAATCATTGAATTAGGTTTTTATTTATGTTTTACACAGTGTCCCAACTTTTTGGAAACAGTGTTGTACAATAAGAATATAAGACAAGGTATTAGAACCGTGCAAAACCAAGACAAAGCAATTATGCCCTTCAGAATATAGTGAGAGGAAGAAGACCATTCTCTAACACAGGTACTCCTCCTCCCCCAGTTACAATATTTGCATATTTTTTCTTTTTCTGTAACAATCTATTAATGAATACATTTTGTGTAATAAAGTTTAGGGGGTTATTTACTAAAACTCAAATTAATCTCTTTTTTATTAATTCGATCAAATGCTCTGCCACGAACTGAACCGATTTATCTATAATTTTTCTCAAAAAAGTCAATGTCAACAATAAAAATAAATTAGGGATGCACCAAATCCACTATTTATGATTCAGGTGAGGAAGGAAAAAGTTGTTTTTACTTCCGAGTTTTGTGACAAAAAGTCATGTGATTTCCCATCCTGCCACTAATTTACATATGCAAATTAGGATTTGGTTCAGCCAGGCCGAATCTGAATTCTTCTGAGAAAGACCGAATTCTGGATTTGGCGCATCCCTACAATAAATACTAGTCCTTTTTGCTCTAAATAAATATATAAATATCTTTTTTTTTTTTTTTATAATATTCACATTGAAATATTTCACGCATATCAAGGCCTTACACGTTTGTTTATTATATATTTAGTTTGCCTTTTTTGTAACAACAGGCCAAATAAAACGACACATATTTTAATTTAATTCAATACAGTTTTTTTTTGCATAATTGATTTTACCTTAATTCCAATTACTTTTTAATTGTTGAAACAATAAAACATTTATTTTTACTCCAACTTGACTTTGATAAGGATATATAATGTTTATGTTTAAGAAATGTTCTATTTGTCTAACTGTATCACTTTTTATGGTCATATAACTATTTGCCTTTTTATTATGCCTCATTCCATCTTTCATTTGGGGGCACTAACCCCAGCACAGAAATAACTAGTTCTGTGAGGCTTACATATTTTTTTACCATTCTATTCATATAGCAGTCTCTCATCTGCTACGGACCAAAACACAAAATATTTAAAAAAAACAAAAACATAATTAAAACAAAGACCAATTGCGAATTCACAGAATATCACTTCATACATCACACAGTAACAGAAGATTAATTTCCTTGCCCTTTGTGCACATGACCGGCATTAATTAATTAATACAAATTCACAGTTCACAAATAGTTTTTTTCCTGCATGCATATGTCAGTCTTAATCTACTACATACGTGGAATATTTTAATTTATTCAAGAGTTTCCATTAATATTTTTTTTAGCATAAGCTTCTATTGCATCAGCTTTAACAAAGACACACTATGGCAACAGAAATTGAGAATTCTTATGTAGGACAAATGGTCTCAGATGCATCCAAAGAAGATATGGTAAGTTTTTAAAACTGTATTTTTTCAATACATTTTCTATAAATTTATGGTGCATTTACAACTCCAGGGGGTGCATGTTTAATAGCACTAAGGTGTGCAATAGCGATGCCACTTACTGCTAGTTTAACAGGACGTGAACCCCGTTTGTTGATCTCTACATGGAATGTTGAATAGAAAACCTAGCATTCCAAGCAGAAACCAGCATCAGCAGGGCCAGCCCTCTCCTTACTGCCTGCTTTTGGGCTCCAATGTGGGCTGCGTCTCCTCCCACACTCTAATTTGTACATGCAAATTAGTTACAAGTTGGGGGTGGGAATTAAGGACGCCTACATGCCTCCCTTGAGACCCATTCTGAATCTAACGCATCTTACTGTTGACCGCACTACAATGAAACAGCAGTCATAAAGCATTGACTCCCTGCGGCTATTCATATAATGGCCCATACAGTAGGCATGGTGCTGATGTGGGTTTTTTTGCACTTTGGACACTGTGTTATACATGGTAAATGACTGATGTTTTAAATTTTCTTTTTAGGGACTTTTGTTTAGTGAAATTTTGCCCTTGCTAGATAAAAGAGAAAGCTTCCCGGTTTATACAATCCAAATACAGATAAATGCTCTGTGCATGACCATGCCTCATGATCCACAGATAATACAAGGATTTTTTTTGTTTAAATAGCTTCCTTTTTATTACAGGCTTAAGCTGTTTTGAATTAATGGGATAATACAGCATAAAAGTTAGGCTACTCCACTATTATGTCCATAAAAACTTTTGGCTCTAACCAATGATTACATTGCATTTAGTTATAAATAGGAAATAGTATAAGCCCCTTTTTCACAATAGATGATTAGATGAATGGGATAGACCAGAGAAGGAATAAAAATTCGAACATATTATGGGGTTAGCAACTCCCATATATAAATGGCAATAAACTCCAAAATTGTATCAAATAAAAAAAATAACACTATTAGACAATTTGCTAAGACTAGGTTGTTCTATAACATAATAAAAGTTAACTTTAAGGTGAACTAATCCAGTTGTATTGATATCTAGTAAGAATATATATTAAATGTATATGTCCTATTTTTTAAAGTCACAAGAAAAGCAGCATGCAAAGCCTACAGCGTCTGGAGTCATGGGATTTTGGGAAAAGGAATTCCTACTCCAGTATGTGTGGTCAATCTTGAGAGAAAAACTTTTCCTGATCCTGAGAGCAAATATGTTGGATTTTACTGGGCTCTGTACAACCCTGCTATTGACATGGCATATGATAATTGTTAAAGGGGTGGTTCATCTTTCCATTAACTTTTTGTGTTATAGAATGACTAATTCTAAACACCTTGAAATTGGAAACCAGAGATCTGCTGAATATAAATCTAAATAACTGAAAAACCACAAATAAAACATGAAAACCTATTGCAAACTGCCTCAGAAAATCACCCTCTACATCATACTAAAATTTAATTTAAAGGTGAACAACCCCTTTAATTCGGTAGCATGATTTATGCAAATGTTTTCTTAATTTCCTTTTTGGGTTATAACTATTGTTATGGTGTTATGTATGTTTCCTATTAAAATACAAAGTTATGCAATAATATTTAATATTTTTAAAATACATTTAAAAATCACATTACAATAAAACTTGAACTTCCATTTATAGTAATTTTTATTAACATTTCAACATATATAAGTTTACTTTGATCAAGTTATATTTTGATTATTTTAAAAATTTAAAAACAATAAAGAAATTTAAATATTTTCATACATAACGATTATAGGTTATGAATTGAACTTTACAACAGGGTAAACCAGTAATTTGCAATTGTCATATATATATATATATATATATATATATAAATTTGAAAACAGGCATTGGGTTAACACTTAACAAAATGGTGGAAGCATCAGATTCCCAAGGAAAATCTTTCTCACCAGCCTTATATTGGACAATATCCTGCACTTTGTCAAAGGAAAAGTCACGGTCTTTTTTTTATTTTACTTTATTCCATTCAGTGGCTTCAGATTCCAATAATGCATCAAGTACTTGTGGGTGGGCCTGTTCACGATAAACAATGCCTTTTATAGCGGATAATTGTGTCTTTGCAATAATACCGTCCATGAAATAGTAGTTTCTCTTGGACCGATATTTGAGCATGTTATTATGGTATATACAGTATCTAATTCTCCAATATGACAAAATTCCCAAAGATTTTTAAAGTGCTATTCTCAACAACTTCACATATTTGAAGTGCACATTTGATCCTTTCTTCAACCAAAGGCATCACTGGTCTATTTCATCATCAATATCTTCATGCTCACACCTATGTTATTATCTTTTAACTTTCCAACTGTGGACCATTTATCAAGCAGCACATCTACCTGTAGATCACCACAGATGATTTTTGACAGGCGTAATGCACTGGGCTAACTCTCTACCATTTTTTATTTTACTAGCAATAGCTACCTTATTTCCAATTGATTTTGCATAATGCCAGATGTCTGATGCAATATTTGTTTACAATCCCTTGCTTATTCCCACATGTCTATCAGTATATATACATATATATACAGTTATATATATATATATATATATATATATATATATATCTGACATTCTTTGACAAAATAGCATCCAATGCTTTTTTGAAAGCATTTTTCTTAAGAGTTGCTGATGATGAATCAGGTGATATTTGTTCAAAACTAAAATGTACTGTGTTCTTAGACTCTAGGAATTTCTACACACAATATTTGGAACAAAAACCAGGGCTATCACATTGTCCATCTCCAAACAGACATACTGGTTTGTATCCAATTTCCTAGAGAAACACCAATGCAGTGTTTTCTCCCGGTCTAAATGCCAGTGACGATCGATTGTTGGGAAAAGATATGTGTGTTGTTTTCCCAACCTGTTTTAGTCCAAGGATTTTATCCATTATATTTGTTATTAGATTGTTTTGCTCCTAGGAGTAAATCCGAATGCATTTAAGGAGTTAGGAAGAAATGTTCCTCTATTGAAGCAGACTGGACCAAGATTCAAAGAGGTCGTTTCACCTTCTGCAGTATATAAAAACTGATAAAACAATCCTGATTAAAGAAGGGAGGAGTTGTTGATCTTGCCAATACATTAGATTTTAAAGAGTCTTTAAAGAGTCAGGAACACATTTTCCTCAAGCAGATTGAAGCAGATTAGACCAAGCTTGAAATATGTCTTCTCACTTTTCTTGGGATATAAAAGCTGATGGAAAAATGATTAAATGAAGAGACATTGATCCTACTAATACATAAGATTACCTTTAAAGAGTGAGGAAGGATTTTTCCTTTATTGAAGGTGATTGGGCTGAGCTTTAAAGAGGTCTTCTCATCTTTCTCGGACATAAAAGCTGATGATATGGAGATGCATTGATCCTGGAAGCAAATCTGATTGCCTTTAAAGAGTCAGGAAGAATTGTTCCTGCATTGAAGCAGATTGGACCAAGCGTCAAAGATGTATTTTCACCTTTTTCAGAATATAAAAATATATCAAATGGTCCTGATTAAATGAAGAGTCATTGATCCTGCCAATAGATAAAGTAGGATTACCTTTAAAGAGTCAGGAACATTTTTTCCTTTATTGAAGTTGATTGGACTGAGGTTCAAAGAGGTCTTCTCCCCTTCATCCAATATAAAAGCTGATTAAACTGGAAACTGGGAGGTCTTTTCACCGTTAGTGGTATAAAAACACAGATTGAATAGAGGTGTTTTGATCCTGGGAGTAAATCCGATTGCCTTTAAGGAGTCAAGAAGAAATCTTCCTCTATTGAATCAGATTGGACTGAGCTTCAAAGAGGTATTCTCACTTTCCTCATGATATAAAAGCTGATCATAAGGAGATGCATTGATCCTGGGAGCAAATCCGATTGCCTTTAAGGAGTCAGTAAGAATTGTTCCTGTATTGAAGCAGAGGTCTTTTCCCCATCATCCAATTTAAAAGCTGATTAAATTGAGATGCGATGCATTGATACTGGGAGGTCTTCTCACCTTTCGTGGTATATAAACACAAATTGAATAGAGATGTCTTGATCCTGGGAGTAAATTTGATTGCCTTTAAGGAGTCAGGAAGAAATTTTCCTCTATTGAAGCAGATTGGACCATACTTCAAAGAGGTCTTTTCACCCTTTTCAGGGTATAAAAACGGATTAAATGATCCTGATAAAGCGAAGAGTCGTTGATCTTGCCAATACATCATATTACCTTTAAGTAGTCAGGAAGAATTTTTCATTTATTGAAGGTAACTGGACTGAGCTTCAAATAGGTCTTCTCATCTTCTCACCTTCCTAGGGATAAAAAAGCTGATGGAATAGATTCCTTGAACCTGGGAGTAAATCTCATTGCCTATTGGGATTCAAGAAGACATTTTTATTGATGCAGATTGGACTTAGTTTCAAAGAAGTCTTTTCAACTACCTCAAGATATTAAAGCTGATTGAATGGAGATGCATTATCCTAGGAGCAAATCTACATTTTCCTCTACTGAAGCAGATTGGACTGAGCTTCATAGAGATATTTTCACCTTCCTCAGGATGTAAAATCAGATTAAATGGAGATGGACTGATCTTGGGAGCAAATCCGATTGCCTTTAAGGAGTCAGGAAGAATTTTTCCTGTATTGAAGCAGATTGGACCATGCTTCAAAGAGGTCTTTTCACTTTCTTCAGGATTAAAAACTGATTTAATGAAGAGTGATTGATCCGGCCAATACATCAGATTACCTTTAAAGAGACTGAAAGAAATATTCATCTACTAGACATTAAGCCCGTTAAATTAACGGGCGCTAGAACATTTGTAGAAAATTCCCTAGAGACGGTCCGTGGGGCACATGCGCAGTAGCGCCAGAGACAGTCCGTGGGGCACATGCGCAGTAGCGCAATCCCACGGACACAGGGACTGGACGCAGAGACACTTCAACTTTATTATATAGGATAGACATTAAGCCCGTTAAATTAACGGGCGCTAGAACATATGTAGAAAATTTGCCAGAGACGGTCCGTGGGGCACATGTGCAGTAGCGCCAGAGACGGTCCGTGGGGCACATGCGCAGTAGCGCAATCCCACGGACACAGGGACTGGACGCAGAGACACTTCAACTTTATTATATAGGATTTAAGCAGATTGGACCAAGCTTCAAAGAGGTCTTTATACCTTTTTCAGGATTTGAAAACAAATTAAATGAGGAGTGAGTGAGGCTGCAAATACATCAGATTACCTGTAAAGAAATTTTCCTTTATTGAAGGTGATTGGACTGAGCTTCAAAGAGGTCTTCTCCCCTTCATCCAATATAAAAGCTGATTAAACTGGAAACTGGGAGGTCTTTTCACCGTTAGTGGTATAAAAAAACAGATTGAATAGAGGTGTTTTGATCCTGGGAGTAAATCCGATTGCCTTTAAGGAGTCAAGAAAAAATCTTCCTTTATTGAATCAGATTGGACTGAGCTTCAAAGAGGTATTTTCACCTTCCTCATGATATAAAAGCTGATCATAAGGAGATGCATTGATCCTGGGAGCAAATCCGATTGCCTTTAAGGAGTCAGGAAGAATTGTTCCTGCATTGAAGCAGATTGGACCAAGCTTCAAAGATGTCTTTTCACCTTTTTCAGAATATAAAAATATATCAAATGGTCCTGATTAAATGAAGAGTCATTGATCCTGCCAATAGATAAAGTAGGATTACCTTTAAAGAGCCAGGAACTTTTTTTCCTTTATTGAAGGTGATTGGACTGAGGTTCAAAGAGGTCTTCTCACCTCAAACATTCCTTGATCCTGGGAGTAAATATCATTGCCTCTAAGTCAAGAAGAATTTTATTCTTTTTTGAAGCAGATTGGACTGATTTCCAAAGAAGTCTTTTCAATTTCCTCAGGATATAAAAGCTGACTGAATGGAGATGCATTGATCCGATTGCCTTTAAGGAGCAAGCAAGAAATTTTCCTCTACTAAAGCAGATTGGACTGAGCTTCAAAGAGGTATTTCCACCTTCTTCAGGATATAAAACTGATTAAATGGTCCTGATTAAATGAAGAGTCATTGATCCAGCCAATACATGGATTACCTGTAAAGTTAGGAAGAATTTTTCCTCTATTGAAGCAGATTGGACCAAGCTTCAAAGAGGTATTTTCCCCTTATTCAGGATATACAAACTGATTAAATGAGTAGTGATTGAGTCTGCCAGTACATCGGATTACCTGTACAGAGTCAGGAAGAAATTTTGGAGTTATTTTCACCTTCTTCAGGACATAAAAACTGATTAAAAGGTACTGATTAAATGTCATTGATCCTGCCAATATATCAGATTACCTTTAAAGAATCAGGAAGATTTTTTCTTTATTGAAGGTGATTGTACTGAGCTTCAGAGGTCTTCTCCCCTTTCTCTGATATAAAAGCTGATTAAATGGAAATGCATTAATACTGGGAGGTCTTCTCACCTTTATGGTATATAAACACAGATTGAATAGAAATGTCTTGATCCTGGAAGTAAATCCGATTGCCAGGAAGATTTTTTCCTCTATTGAAGCAGATTGGACCGAGCTTTAAAGAGGTCTTCTCAGCTTCCTTGGGATATAAACACAGATTGAAAAGAGATACCTTGATCCTGGGAATAAGTATGATTGCCTTTACGGAGTCAGGAAGAAATTTTCCTTCATTGAAGCAGATTGGAGTGGGCTTCAAAGAGGTCTTCTCACCTTTCTTAGGATATAAAAGCTGATTGAATAGAGATACATTGATGCTGGGGGTAAATCCAATTGCCTTTAAGGAGTCAGGAAGATAAATATGTTAGTTTACTAAACGGCAAAAAAATATAAACTTGCTAATATTTCGTCATAGAATTATTTGATCGTCACTTCACTGGAATTAATGCAACGTAATGACTTAGCGGCAAGTGAAGTGGCCCAAAGATAAATATGTCACCATAATATTTGCAAATTATCACAACCTTTGAAGTGGCAGTTAAATACATTTTCGCCAGAAAATTCTCAGAGGCAGGACATTTCCCTATAAATCATTTCTATTTTTACCCATCATTATTTCCGGTTCCTGTAGCCTTTGATGACAGGGCAGAGAAAAGAGCGGTGTAGAATTTTCTGAATTTTAAACAGCTTTATCAGTTCCACGCAGAATTCAGGGCAGGAATTCACAACGCAAATGAATTGGAACCATTGACAGGAAGATCACAAGTAATACCAGGCATTGTAAGTCTGCTTTAAGTTTTACATTTTTGTGCTACCGGCAATTTCCAACCATATGCCTCATGTATGATTGGGATAAGTCATCCCAGTTTTGCCAGAATACTAAATCCAGTATTAAATGCTATATTTAAGTAGGGCTCACATCTAATATGCTTTCCCACATCTTCTGAGGAGTGGCAGGAAGTGAAGACTGGATTCTACTGCTTGGGTGGGATGCCTAATTGCCTGGAAGCTATAGACTGCAGGCCCATACAGCTCACCCCATCTCACCTGTGCGGAGAGCAATTTTGCAACAGAAAACACACTCATTCGATAAATGTGCAGGTGGTCTGCGACTCCCACCAACGCATTACGAGTTTTTACATGTTAACTCTGGCTTCCCTGGGAGTTTTCATAATGCATACATTCTGCAGTAATCACGCCTTTTTGACAGCTCTCATCTAGGATTAATGCCAGAGGGCTAGTTGCTTGGTAAGTGAAATTCTAATTTGGATGGTTTATTCATTAATCCATACCTCTCAACTGTCCCACTTTCTGCAGGAAAGTCCTGATTTTTACAGCTTTTGAGAGGCTATAGGGCAGAGAGTAAATATTCAGCACCTGCAATGATACAGTTGTAATAATTTAAGATATGCACATCTCTTGGGGAACTGACTCACAGCTGAAAGGGCAATTTCACCTTCATTAGCAAAACTGTTATAAAATGGCACTAAAACCCCCAAAAAAGTGGTCAAACTTTCAAACCAACAGGGCCACAATGCCAAAAAGTGGAGCTGCTGTAAGACTTTTTGAGCCTGTGATGGACTGTAGGGCCTATTTTCAATTCCATAACATATAAATGACACATTTTTTCAGTTAAAAAAAAAGCCCCTTTTTGTGTAAATCATAAAATATATCACCTCTAGTCATGGGTGAATTTGACCTGTCTCGCTTTGCCAAAAATTCGGCACCAACGAAAATTCGCAGAAATGCATTAAAGTCTATGTGTGGCAATTTTTTTTTTCTTTTAAAGCTTGCTTTTTTTTCCATTGAAGTCTATGGCCATCATTTCCGCTGCGAAAATCTGCGAAATTCGCTCATCCCTAGTCACCTCTATTGTCTTGAATAAGTTGCATTGTTAGACTGTGCAGTTGTCCCACATCTTCTCTATTTAGCAGAAGAGACTTCAATTGGCTGTAATTGATATACACAGTATATGTACTGTGGGTTGATACAATACATACATTTGATTAGATAAAAATATTTGTAAAATATTCTCAAAGATACGTTGGACACATTTACCGCGGTTTAGTAAACAGACGCCTATATGGAGATTCATTGATCCTGGGCTTAAATCCCATTGCATTTAAGGAGTCAGGAATAATTTTTCCTCAATTGAAGCAGATTGGACCAAGCTTCAAAGAGGTGTTTTCAGCTTTCTCTGAATATAAAAGCTGACTGAACAGAGATGCCTTGATTTTTTTTCTATTGAAGCAGATTTAACGAGTTTCAAAGACGTCTTTTCACCATCCTCAGGATTTCAAAAGAGGTTATAATTCTATTGCTAACCGCAATGATAAAGCATTGGCCAGGCCTAAATCCAGGTATTGTATTTTGTCCATCATTACCTGATGTACAAAATTATGTATGTTATTTGTATTAAGTTGATGTAATGTAAATAACACGATTAGTTTGTACATCATTCTTATTGTATATATACTGAACCTAATCTTAGCAAATCACCAGATTTTTCCATTTGGACTAGTAAGGAAATGGATTGTCAAAGCGCATAACCATTAAGTACTGGTATTGGTTGGCAATATGGAGATCGGGGACTGAATGTTTGCATCTGACATTAGATGCTAAGAACATGATGGGGAAGGTAGCGGTTTATGGGTATTTTAGGACATTCGAGTTGAGGTCATGTTTGTATACTATATCACTGATAAATGGGGTGGGAGGCCCCCGAAACATTTGATTTGATGGAGGTACTTGGGTACACCGCAATATTGTTGTAAGTGTGGATCTTGATTTCTCTATGTCTAGACACCCTCAAGAAGCTTACCATCAAATTGTTCTAGAGATGCCCCGAATCCACAATTTTGGGAATCGACCCAATCCCAAATCCTTTGTGAAAGATTCAGCCAAATACTGAACTGAATCCAAAACCAAATTTACATTTTGCAAATTAGGGTGAGGAAGGGTGAAAACTAAAAGCATGCAATTAAAAGTTTTTACTTCCTTGTTTTTGAAACAATAAGTCACGTGATATAAAGGATTTAGTTCGGATCCTGCTGAAAAGGGCTGAATTGGGTGCATCGCTGGTTCACCAATTCTTTTTGTTTGTTCCGCCTTTATTGGGCATTAAGTTGATGGTCTTATGGTAGACCTGAGAAACCTTCAGAGTAGAAAACTAACCTATACTGTGTTTTTATTGGTACAATCATTATTGGTATGTACTCCCTGCACCTCCTATGTGCCTCCACCCACATGTCCCTCTTAAATAGAGTGCCAGTATACAATTTAAAGCACATTCCATTCATGTACTTTTTATAAATAAATGTGTATTAATATTACCATATTTCAAATTCTTTTTTTTTAAAGAAAAAATGAATAAACCTTTTATTTTACAGAACTATGGTGGTTTTATCTTGCCAAAAAATCTAAAGGTACTGTTAAAAATCAATGTATTTTTATCACAACACATAATTAATGTTAGGTTTCTTTAGAATAACAACACTTATATGGGAATTGAGTACATTACTGAATATATTAGGACAAAAACAACTAAACACTAAATGCATACAGCTCATTGTACACTAGGAAGCTATGTAATAAAAAATGACATGAGATCAATGAAGTTTGGTTCCTAATATCTCCTGCAGAAGGTGGCAAAATCATTGATGAAAACATTTCGACATGTGCATATAGAGTTAAAAAGAAAATTGCCTTCTCTTTTAGCAACATCCCATAAAATTGGATTCCATCTCAACATTCCAAATATTTTAAAATTTTAGAGGAAATGTCCACTAATACTGACATAGTATATGTTGATACATCTTCACCTGTAGGTGAAGCATTTGTACTTGGCAAAAGTTACACCTAGGGGGTATTTACTAAAATTCTACTTTTTCTCACTCAAAAAAAAATCGACCAAACTCCCAAACCTGAATCCCCTTAATTTACCAATAATTATTGAAAAAAACTTAGCAACAAAATTGTGCTTCATTTTGAGTCGTACAAATTTTTCGAGTTGCTGCTCTGAAAACTTGACTTTATTGAATTGTCGCCACGACAACTTGAATTTATTGGATACGAAAACCAACGCAGATCAAGATGTCAAGAAAAGTTTTCAGGGACTTCTGCAATTAACTACTACATGGCCTCAACAGGTTTTAGGGTATTTTCAGATTCAGATTTTTTAACAGTTTATGTTTAGCTTTAAAGGAAATATCTAAAAATTTTAGTTTTGTTCCCCTCTAAAAAAAATACTTTTTCCCCTTGAAAACCTGACCAGAAAAAAAAAAAAATTTAGGTTTAATAATTAGGCCCCTATGAGCCATGACAATTTTATTAATTTTTACAGGTATTCAACACTTGTAACATCTTTATCCCAGCTGCCACCAATAGAAAATAATTCATTTGATTTTGTGATAGAAAACCCTGATGCTTAAAGTACATACAATAAGAGGCTGATGTTATTAACTGAATTTTTCCAAAGAAATCAATCAATTATACAAAATGTCCAAATATCACCCAAGATTGACATTCTTAAAAAAATTTCAACATTCAAGAAATTTTAAGAGGGGTATTTACTGAAATTTATTGCAAATTTTTATTAACAATCAACAAAGTTGACCTAACTCCCACCCATCAATTTAAATTTATCAATATCTTTTGAAAAAGTTGGTGCGTAAAAACCTTGCAACAAATTTGTGCTCAGTGACAACTCATTTATTGGATTGTCGGACAAAAAGCATTGCAGATCACAATGTCAAGAAACATCTTCAGGGACATTTGCCATTGAATTCTACATGATCTCGACAGGTTTTAACTGGAGTATTTTCGGATTTGGATTTTTCGCAACTTTCAGATATAATAAATGTCAAAAGTTTTGAATTTCTTTTCCCTTTTCCTAAAAATTCAAGTTTTTCTCTTTAAAAACTCTACCAGAAAAAAATGAGGTTTAATAAATAGGCCCCAAAATCAATATTGATGTGGATAAAATAAGGGGTAGTGAATGACGGAAAATGTATACTTGAGTCGTGCCTAGATTTACTTTTAAGGTCAGGTGTCAGAAAGAAAAGAAAGAGAATGAAATTAGAAAAATATGTTGAAGGGATTTATTTTTTAGTAGAAGGACAATGTGCCAATGGACATTTATGTTTTTTAAAGTCAGCCAAGACTTTGACAAATTTGTAGGAATGTGCCACTTGCAGCCACATTACTTTTTAGTGCCTCTAATTTATCAGAACGTTCAGGAATTTCTAAAATTTAAGAAGCATGTCCTAATTGTCAAGTATTAAAAAAAAATCTGCTTCCCTGTTAGTGATGTGACAGAAAGAAATGAAGAAAACATCAAGAGACAAATAGAAAGGAAAGCCTCTTTGTCTAAGGGGTGATGGACAATGTGATTGTCCCGGACACAGTGATAAATACAGTTTATACACAACGTTAGATAGATGTTGTTACAGATAAAACTGTGGATTTAGACGGTGTGCAAAGTACACAATGTGGATCATCAGCTGGAATGAATAAAGCTGGATTTGAAATAATGAAGAGGCCAAAATCAATTGGCATAGATGATTGTATTTTTTCATCAGACCGTCACTCAAGTGTCCATAAATTGATGAGGGAAAAGTATTGCAACCTCAATCACCAATAGGATATTTGCCATTACACAAAATCCCTTCACAATAAAACTGCTTGCTTCAAACAGAAAAAAAACAGTGAAAAACAATCACTCCTTGGATAGACAAAATTCTACATCATTTTTTGTGGTCTGTAAAGACGTAAAAAAGATGCTGAACTTTCAAAGGAAAAATGGAAATATTTTTTTCACATCACCAACCTGCATGAATGGTAAAATAAAAAAGAAAATGCATAGTTCAATTTTGCAACATGATAAATGCTAATACTTGTAGCTGAAAAATGAACTCCTGCTTACTTTCAGACTGACGAGATTTGTGCAGAATGAACTGCTATTAAATGATCTTTAACATGTGACAAGGAACTGCCCTACTGGTACTCTTGAAGTCTTTCATTGTTATAAGCTGCAATAAAGGTGTGAACATCTACATTTTGGAAAATATAGTATGGGAGAAGAACAATTTTGGTTGGAAACAGGCAGTAGTTTGCGTTCCATGTAAAAACACTGAGGCTGAAGGTACAAAAACTGGTTTTCACAATTCAAAAAAAGATGGGCTGTTCCTATTGTCTATGAGTCAATGCGCTTAAGACCTTTTATGGAGTTTGAAGTGATATTGGTTAACTAAAATGTGTAAAGGTTTTATCAACATGGTTTCCTTCCGCCCACCCCCTCCCCAATATAGAATGCTGAAGCAAAGAGTTGTGGCTCCGCATAAATCACGATTTGAAATATTACTACATGATGAACAGGACATAGATGGTGATTAGTGATGAGTAAAATTTTGGGCCAAGTTTTGCCGCAAAAATTATGCCCATAGACTCTAATGAATGAAAAATTTGTCACGCAATTTGTCACTTATCAAAAACATTTTTATTGCCTATAGACTTCAATGCATTTCGGTGAATTTTCATCATTTCATCATCAATTTTTTGCAAAGCGAAATGGATCAGATTCTCCCATCACTAATGGTGATAACTATTAGAATCTATAAGTTGTTCTTTAAAGGACAATAAAGGTTAAAAAATGTGCCTTCAATGAGTGATTTCTTCTTTGATTCGTTGAGTAATTCTTAAGCATTAATTCTTTTTAAAATAAGTTAGAAGCTGACAAAGTCTGTCTTTTATTTCAGAAAATAAGAGATTCTGGGCACACGCATGCAAAGTAATTCTCTTAGGAGCCTAGGGTATGTGCACAAATTCTTTGCTTTCTCCTGGTCTAGCAATGACAACTGGGCCACGTAACTTACAAGAATATCATTGTTGACCTCTCTGCCCCCCCCCCCCCGCCTAATGAGCCGCACCAATGAGGGTGGGAAAAGACGACCTGGAAGTGACATCCGGAGAGAGGAAAAATCCAATCCAAAAATATAATACCAGAAATACCAGGGCCTGGGACAAATCATCAACAATTGATGATTCAAAAATGGCCCTTATCTTATATTCTTATGTTGTCTACAAGGCAACAATACCAGACCCCAAATAGTCTTATTATAGTTATCAGCTGCTTCCTGTCCTTTGATTTGGAGATGAAGAGAAAGTGCCAGGCATGCCTCATAACCATGTTGCCCAAATAGTAGGGAAGTGTAAAACTGCTCAAATTCAACCGACCCTTAATAAAAGGTATGCAAAGAGAGCCTGCAAAGTTTGCCGTTCCAAGGGTATTAGGCAAGATCTGTGTTAATATTCTAAGTGTTCTAAGTGCAACTTGACTACCTTTTAAGGGAAAAGA
This sequence comes from Xenopus petersii, assembly GCA_038501925.1. Taxonomy (NCBI): domain Eukaryota; kingdom Metazoa; phylum Chordata; class Amphibia; order Anura; family Pipidae; genus Xenopus; species Xenopus petersii. The sequence continues at coordinate 7,146,174 of CM076684.1, read as the reverse complement.
ATACAAAATATCTTGATTTTTTTTTAAATTTTCTTTTAAATATTTCACTCTAAATGCAGATGGTTATATCTCCAGGAAAAAATTCAAACCTGTTTGTAAAAAAATACATAATTTCCCAAGTTTCTTTGAGATTTTCCTAGCAAAAAGTGTATAGGACATGAAGAAAAGCACAGAAAATCATTGCTGAAAGGAAGATGGTTTGAAGCCTGAAAAAGTTGAGATGGTGAAGAGGTACACTGGAAGCAATCCAAAGGCTTCAGGTTCTCTATAAAAAATTTTATGGCTTTGCTTCTATTGAGAACAGCGACCATAGAAACTTTAAGAGGATGGTATATGATGCCCTTGTGAAAACAGAAAGAATAATGCTTCTAAACACAAGAAACAAATAAAGTGGACCAGCTTCCACTCCAACTCTGTTTGAGAGTATAAAAACTTGAGCTGAACTACAAAAATGACCACAAAATTATTATCTAAACTTGATGAATGTTTTTATTTATTTATTTTTATTTATTTGCTTTCTTGACTTATTTCTGATCCTGTTGTATAATTATTTAACTAATTTTATTGTATTTTTTTTATATTTTGTTTTCACTTTTAATTTGTGTTTCAATTGTAGTGATTTTATTGTATTTTTTGTTCTTGATAGTTTAACGCATATGAAAATTATTGAGCACCTACTTGCACTCACAGAAATATATCAGGGCCCGTCCATACATTTTTTATTACCCAAAACAAAAATAAAAAGTCCTTTATACAAGTACCTACTTGTATCCTAAAAATATTTATCAGTGCTTGTCCCTGAATTAAAATAAACTGATTTTTTTAAAAAAAAAAACCTCCATTGACTGCCTACTTGCACCCACAGAATACCTCAGCACAACTTTTTATTGGTGCCTACTTATAACCAAATAACTTGGTGCCCGTCCCTATTTTCTTTTATGTTAAAATAATGAGTTTCAAAATAATCCTTTCTACAGGCGCCGACTTGCACCCATATAAATACCTCAAATCCTGTCCCTAAATTATTTTATCATGCTTAAAAATTGAGTGCAGGTTCAGGACCTGGGGATTTCCAGATATGAGATCTTTTTGTAATTTGGATCTCCATACCTTAAGTCTACTAAAAAAAAAATGTAAACATTAAAAAAAAAAAAAAAAAAGGTTATTTTGCCTCCAATAAGGATTCATTTATTTCGGATCAAGTACAAGCTACTAAGCTAGTTTTATTATCACAGATAAAAGGGAACTCATTTTTAAAAATTAGAATTATATGCTTATAGTGGAGTCTATGAGAGATCCGGGTTTCCAAATAACTGATACCATACCTGTATAAGGTACAGGCACAATATATAAATTATTTAATTAAAAAAAAAAAGATGTATTTAAAAAAAGTAATTTGTACAGATGCAGACTTGTACCAAAATATCTTAGCACCTGCCCCTAATCTTGTCATGTTAAAACAATAATTAACCAAATAGTCCTTTGTACAGGCGCCTACTTGTACCCAAAAACAAGCCTCAGCACCTGTCACATTTAAAAAAAAAAAAGGCTTAAAAAAAGTTCACTGTATAGGCACCTACTTGCAGCCAAATCCTGTCCTTCCTTGTCTGTCTCCTTTAAAAAAATAAGTATAGAGACTAAAGAACAGATTTATTAATGGTTGAATAGTAAATTCAAATTTTTTTTGGTGAAAATATTCACACATTTGAATTTTAATCAACCAATTCAAATGTAAATTCAAATGTAAGGTTTATCTCACCTTGACCATTGACAGAGTTCTAATTCTAATATTACCATCTAAAACCTGTCGAGCTCATTTACAAGTCAATGGTAGAGGTCCATTAAACCATCAGTTAATTGCCTTCCTGACAGTCAAGTTTTTTTCAGATTCTCGATTGGACTACGATTCAAATTTTCGGGTTGGGACTGTATGACTGAATATTAGACGTTTTTTCTTAAATAACTTCCCATTCAAGTTGTGAGTACATTTGAATTTATGAGCGTAAAAAAAATTCACAAATTCAAAATTTGACCTTTGAAAAATCTGCCCATAAGTGTCTGCTGAGCAGATACTTCTTCATTCCTACTTCTACCCAAATAGCTCAACGCTCAACTGATGAGTTAAATATTTTGCTGCATTTTGCCATGAAAAAATGCCCATGGGCTCTAATGTATAGTAACAAAAATGCTGTTTAGCAAAGTTTTGCCGTTTCACGAATTTTCAGCGAAGCTAAACGGGTCAGATTCACCCATAACTACTCAGTGCTTGTACTTAAATGTTTTAATCATGTTAAAAGAATGAGTAAACCCTTTAAAGGAGCCTTCTTGTACCCAAAGACATACCTCCATATTTTTGGCCAAATTTTAAACTTAGTTAAAGTTATATAAATTGTATAAGGGTCAGCTAAGCAGATAGATATGAGAGCATCTACTTGCACCACTAATAATGTAGCTCTTGTCCCGAATTTCTATTTTCACATTAAAAAGGAGTATAAGAAGCCCTTTGTACAGGAACCTACTTCTACCCAAAAAGCTTAGAGCCCATAACGAACGCGTTTTATAGTCTTTCGTACAGGAGCCTACTTGTACCCAAAACATATCAGTGTCTGTCCATAAATTAGATTAAAACAAACACTAACACAGAAAACACTGAAACAGAGACACTGACATAGCTCAGCACCTGGCCCTAATCTCTTTTCTCATAGTAAATGAATCAAATGAGACCCTTATACAGGTACCTATTTGTACCAAAAACATGCCTCAGCGCCTGTCCCTATATTTTTGTGTCTGCTCAAACTAGAATCTACTATTTGACCGTATTTATAATTAAAAAAAGCACAAGTTAATCGGATTGGGGAAAAATTATTTTGGATTTTTTTTCCCCGAATCGCTCACTTTTTTTGGTCTTTTTCCAAAATGCCAGAATTTTTCAGATTTTTGCCCAAAAAGCCCAAAATAGTTGAATTTTCGGGCCAATTCCAGCGCAGGCCACAGAAGCTTCCAAATAGGATAGGAACCTTCCATTGACTTATATACAACCTCGACAGGTCTGAGATGCTGGGTTTTTCCATCCTCGGGATATATTAAATATCGAATTTTTAGCATTCAGAATTTAGTAAATAACCCCTAAGAGTAAATGTCTGCTGAGCTGACAGATATGTGTTCCTATGTCTGCCCAAACACCTCAGCACTTGTCCCTCATATAGTTTATTATGCCAAAAGAAGTCAGTATGGGAAATCCTTTGTACCGGTCCCAAATTCCACAGCAATTGCTCAGTACTTGTTTCTATATTATAATATCCAGCTTTAATTAAGCCTGAAAAAGTTACAGCTACTTCCTGCACCCACTATACAGGCACCTACCAGCACCCAATTCCCTCAGCAGCCACTATACGGGCACCTAATCACACCAAGTACCACAGGGCCTGCCCCTAAATTTTTTACAGGCACTTGCACAGTGAACTACGTCTACCCGAATAGCTGCAGGCCCCTCTTATCACGAGGAGTGTAGAAGAAAGCCTATAGGCGCCTATTGTTCCACACAATCCCCTCAGCGTCTGCCCATATCATCATTCTCACTAGTTACATCGAGTAAAAGAGCAGCAGAGCGTTTTCTTCACTACTCCGCAAACCCAGCTCTCAAAATAGCGGGAACCAAGAAGGCTCTTCAGCTTTATATCCCGCCCACTCCTTATCCGTTATCGGCCCGCCCCCTGCGCCTCTTGCCAAACTAGACTCCTCCAAGGCCCACCCACCCCCACGTGACGCTCCCCTTCATCAGTTCCTCTGTCAAACCTCCTGTCACTCATCTATTAACCCCACCCACAAACTTTAAGCTGCAAATAATTACTCGGCGCCCTCAATACGACGATGGCGATTGGCTGCAAATGGTTTGCCGTCTCTTTGGGAAGCAGGCATTGGCTGTTCCATTTATAGGCGGGATTAAGTGCAGAGCGGCCTCGGTATAATGACTGTGGAGGCGGGAATACATGACTGACACCAGATGAGGGAGTTTGAATCATTCTTCCTTTTTTTAACATGTACATATTTGCCCATTATTGCGCTATTCCCTCACAGCTGTAACCATACTGTGTGTCCATATGATACTTTGTGTATGTAGCAATGTTCGGGGGATTCCAGATTCGGACCTTTGTCTGCTGCTGCCATTACTGTACTACAGCTCCCAGCATGCCCTGTGTATCCTCTCTATTCTTTATATCATACCTCCCAACATTTTGGAAGTAAAAAGAGGGACAACATTTTTTTTCCCGCACGTAGCGCAGCAATTTTTTTGACCACACCCCTTTCTGTGGCCACACCCCCTAATTACCATGTTTGTTTTACAAAATTTGGCAGGTTATGAAAGTTTGAAAATATTTCCCCTTATCTAAACTGTGTTTTTGTGTCTCAAAATTGTTACAAAGTATCTTATTTGCACCTGTTAGCTGTTCTGGGCTCTCTGCTAAAAGCCAATTAAGTGAGAAACTTTGTTTCTTTTTCTGGCTGTTCAGTGCAGAGAAAAGAGGGACTTTACGGTACAAATGAGGGACTGCGGGTTGAGCTGTCAAAAGAGGGACTGTCCCTCCGAAAAGGGGACAGTTGGGAGGTATGTTTATATGTAGTTCAGTAGCTCTGTTCTGGGGATATAGGAGGCAGGGATTGTACTACAGCTCCCAGCATGCCCTGTGTATCCTCTCTATTCTTTATATGTATTTGAGTAGCTCTGTTCTGGGGACATGGGAGGCAGGGATTGTACTACAGCTCCCAGCATGCCCTGTGTGTCCTCTCTATTCTTTATATGTAGTTCAGTAGCTCTGTTCTGGGGATATATGAGGCAGGGATTGTACTACAGCTCCCAGCATGCCCTGTGTATCCTCTCTATTCTTTATATGTATTTGAGTAGCTCTGTTCTGGGGACATGGGAGGCAGGGATTGTATTACAGCTCCCAGCATGCCCTGTGTGTCCTCTCTATTCTTTATATGTAGTTCAGTAGCTCTGTTCTGGGGATATAGGAGGCAGGGATTGTACTACAGCTCCCAGCATGCCCTGTGTATCCTCTCTATTCTTTATATGTATTTGAGTAGCTCTGTTCTGGGGATATGGGAGGCAGGGATTGTACTACAGCTCCCAGCATGCCCTGTGTATCTGCTCTATTCTTTATATGTATTTGAGTAGCTCTGTTCAGGGTATGTGGGAGAAAGGGATTGTACTACAGCTCCCAGAATGCCCTGCAGATTGCTGAGAGACACAGCCGATAGGGCACCCAGGAGAGGATCTGCCCATGGCCCCACTGGTGCAAATAGAGATATCACAAGTCCTAGTTAGGGAGAGAGGAGGGGGTGAACTCCGGGGTTGCCGGGTTTACATTTCACAACTAGCCAAAAGCTATTTTAAAAGTAGCCCAATTTGTACACTGAAAACAAAATAAAGTAAAATAATAAGGGTATGAAATCAATAAAGTGTCTAGAATTTACATTAAAGAGGACATATCTACATTATCCCTGTAAATTGGGACAGATTTTATAGACAAGCAAAATCGCTTAAAGGTGGTGACACGCTAAGATTCCGGGGAGATTAATCGCCCGGCGACAAATCGCCTCTTCTTCGGGCGACTAATCTCCCTGAAAAGCCTTCCCGCAGGCTAGTATGTAAATCGCAGGCAGGATGGCACTCGGAGCGCTTCGTTTTCACCCAAGTGAAAACTGCGCTGCCATTTCTAATGCATCCAAAAGTTGCCCAAATCTGTACGTTGGCAGGTTTGGACCTTTAAAACCCACCACTATGTTTTAAAAACATCCCAATTTGGTTGTAAACTTGCCAACCTGGTAATCCTGGTGTGCCCCACAGCTTTATATCAGTGCTGTCCAATCAGCAGTCTCCTGATGATACAGAACTACAACTCCCAGCATGCCTTTACGGCAATGGCAATGTCAGCAATACAGTTGCTAGGGTTCAAATTACCCTAGCAACCATGCACTGATTTGAATAAGAGACTGCAATATGAATCGGAGAGGCCTGAATAGAAAGAGGATTAATAAAAAGTAACAATAATAATACATTTGTAGCCTTACAGAGCATTTGCTTTTTAGATGGGGGTCAGTGACCCCCATTTGAAAGCTGGAAAGAATCAGAAGAAAAAGGCAAATCATTCAAAAACTATAAAAAAAGAAAAAATGAAGGGCAATTGAAAAGTTGCTGAGAACTAGCCATTCTATAACATAGTAAAAGTTAACTTAAAGGCATACCGCCCCTTTAACAAGTAACGGGTAAACTGAACCGTAGCAACTAGATAGGTGCTGAAATTCCACACTGAAGAACTGCTGAATTAAATAATTAACAAGCAATGGAAAAAAAGAGTGTTTGCAGGAATTTCTCAGACTATTATTCTACACTGTAAAAAATGAATTCAAAGGTGGACTATCAACTACCCGGCAGCCGTGATAAAGATTTTGCTCTTCTCATCAGGTGACCGTACATGGGCAGATTGAGCAGTTTATCTGCACTCCCCGACCGATATCTGGCCAAATATTGGCCTAGATGTACAGGTTGCACCAAATCCTCCTTTATATGGAGTCTCCTTCCATCCCATCGGACTTATTACTGACATCAGACTTTGTTCTGTTCTTGTCTCTTGAGACAGAATTCCGCATCTGATATAATGTAGATAAAGTGGAGATGTCCCGAGCTCATAACCTTGGACAGCAATCCTGTACTGTTGGCAGGGCCGCCATCAGGGGGGGACAGGGGGGACAAGCGTACCGGGCCCGGGCATGAAGGGGGGCCCGGCAGCGCTGCATTTTTTGAAGATCCGGGCCCCCCTTATGAGCGCCCGAGCCGTACGTCTTGCCTCTGTGCTGCCGAATGCGGAAGTGCCGAAAAGCCGAAGCCGATGCGCCGAAAAGACCCGAAGTCACAGAAAAAGCCGAAGTCACGAAGCGCCGAAAAGACCCGAAGTCACGAAAACAGCCGAAGCCGAAGTCCTGAAGCAGTGAAAAGACCCGAAGTCACGAAAGGAGGTGAAGTTGAAGTACTGAAGCCGTGAGTTCAATTCTACTGAACACCAGTTTGTGTATTTTTTTTTTTTTTTAATCTCCTGGCCACCAATGTATTATTTTAATATTCTATAGGCCCCTGCAACCAATCTTTTTTTTTAAAACATGTTTTTTTGGGGCCCCAATTTTTTTTTTAACTCGTAAGGGGCCCCTGACGCCAATGTTTTTTTTTTTTTTCAAATATTTTTTTTTTTTTTTTTTAATTTTTTTTGGGGCCCCAATTTGTTTTTAACTTGTAAGGGGGCCCCTGCCGCCAATGTTTTTTTTTTTTTTTCAAAAAAATTTTTTTTTTTTTTCAAATTTTTTTTTGGGGCCCCAATTTGTTTTTAACTTATAAGGGGGCCCCTGCCGCCAATGTTTTTTTTTTTCAAAAAAAAATTTTTTTTTTTTCAAATTTTTTTTTGGGGCCCCAATTTGTTTTTAACATATAAGGGGGCCCCTGCCGCCAATGTTTTTTTTTTTTTTTCAAAAAAATTTTTTTTTTTTTTAAATTTTTTTTTGGGGTCCCAATTTGTGTTCTGCCGCCAATGTTTTTTTTTTCTTTTTAAAAATTTTTTTTTTTTTTTAATTTTTTTTTGGGGCCCCAATTTGTTTTTAACTTGTAAGGGGGCCCCTGCCACCAGTTTTTTTTTTTTCAAATTTTTTTTTGGGGCCCCAATTTGTTTTTAACTTATAAGGGGGCCCCTGCCACCAATGTTTGTTTATTTTTTAGTTTTTTTTACATTTTTTTTGTTGGGGCCCCAAGTTTTTTTTAACTTATAAGGGGGCCCCTGCCACCAATGTTTTTTTTAAAAAAAAAATTTTTAATTTTTTTTTTTTTGGGGCCCCAATTTTTTATAAGGGGGCCCTGACCATCAATAGCTTTTTACAACTTGTGTGGGGGGGGGTTACTTTTTTAGCGCTGATGTCTGTGTGGTCTTTTAACTGCGATGTGGAGTGGGCGGGAAAATGGGGTGGAGCTTGGTCGTCAGTGTGGGCGGGGCCCAGGGGGCCCCAAAAATTTTGTTGTACGGGGCCCCGTGATTTCTAATGGCGGCCCTGACTGTTGGCAGCGCTCTCTGTTCTAAGTGGCAGCTTCATGTCCTTCATTAAATAAATTGAGGAGAGTTGGACCATGGACAGAAACTTCATGGAGTTTGCCTTGAACTTGTATCCAGCTGCACAATGTCTCATGAGAGAGAGATGTCACTGGATTGTTCTTTTAGTTGTCTTCCTCGTCCCCCTTGTTTTTGTTTCATTTTTTAAAGGTCAAGAGTTTTGAACCTCAGACGAAAGCCTTGGCCACATTGCAAAGGCTTGTTCTCTGGAGTGTTAAGCGGCGTCAGACAGCTCAGCAACAGAAAAGTCTTGAAACCCCACAAATTTAGAACTTTCCTTATGGAACAGCTTTGGAAAAAGACAATTTGTGTGCAGATGATTAATTAGTCCCCGAGTGCCTGTGGGTGGGCGGATGTTAGTGGTGCTGAGTGGCTTATTGTATGCAGCACAATCTTCCATTATATCCCTGTTCCATCAGTGCAGGGATAAGAATAGAGGGCTAGCTGGTGACAACAAATCCAGCAAATCTGACGCCAACTCCATCACCACACTGGAAGTGAATCATTACCATTTGTACAAAGCAAAGTGCACCTGATTCACAACAACGTGCAAGTTCCTTTATGCACTTTTTGCACAGACACTGTGATGTTTGAATTAACAGGAAATACTGCATTTTGGGTTGAAAACTAGGTCATACCTACATCTGCTGGGGGGGGGACTGAACTATAACTCCCAGCACCTAAAAAGCTCTGCTTGTTCAGAGCTCACAAGTTCAGAAGCCAGGAAATTGTAGTATCAGTAGCACAATGTATAAACCAAAGGGAGATGATTACAATAACTCATGCATATGTAACAGGACTGCATAAATAAGAGTGCTATTTAAATGCAATTTACAAGCAATGCAGCCCAGCCAACTGACTTTTATCTGTCCTCTGTGCTCCTTGTAGCCTTATAGAAAAACTTCCCTTCACTGAATACTGTAGTTCTTGTACTGCTGATGTCACAATAGGGTCAGTACCTGGTAGTAGTTTAAGGCTAATGTCACAATGGGCGCTCCACACAGAAAATGGCTTATTGCCCAGGATTGATTTGCCCATGCCATGAAGAATGGATGCTCTTCACTTAAAAGGAGTGTACAGGATACAATAACAGGACAAGTGATTGTGATATCAACCCGTGTGTGTGCTCCGCAATAAACTCCCCCTTGCAGGCTGGCCATACCTCAACTATAAAAGAACATGAATGCATACTGCTGGCTGCAGTGGAACCAGTACTGCACAATCCCATGCATCTATGGAAGACGGATAGGCCCACTTCTCACGCTATTGCTCATTGTTTGCACGCTGAGCTGGATAAGATCAATTTTTAATGAAAATTTTCACCTGCAGGTTTCTTATTCAATTGTGTGTCTGTCACCCTATATCTGAAAGATAATAGTTTTTAGCTGGTTAAATTAGGAGTGCGGGGTCATTGTCACCCAAAGTTTTACTTCTAACTCAAAACCATATAAAATATTTAGTAGTAAAGTTCTTGCATTACTGATGTACTTTAAATTAACTGTTAGTATGTTATAGAGATGGATACTCTGAAACAATTTGCCATTGGTTTCCATTTATTATTATTTGTGTTTTTTGAGTTATTTAGCTTTTTATTCAGCAGCTCTCCAGTTTGCAGTTTCAGCAGTCTGGTGGCTAGGGTCCAAATTACCCTAGCAACCATGCACTGATTTGAATAAGAGACTGGGATATGAATAGGAGAGGGACTGAATAGAAAGATAAGAAATAAAAAGTAGCATTGGATTTTGCAGACTGGGTCAGTGACCCCCATTTGAAAGCTGGAAAGAGTGAAAGAAGAAGGCAAATAATTCAAAAACAATAAAAGAGAAAAAATAAAGACCAATTGAAAAGCTGCTTAGAATTAACCATTCTATGACAAACTAAAAGTTAAGGGATGGCAACCATCCCTTTAACATACTGAAAGATGTCAGATTTGTGCTTGCATAATTTTTACAGATAAACAGTTCTATCCTCTGTTCCATAGTTCTTGAACTTAAGGCTGAATGTCTAAGAAAAACAATGTTTTCTTGTATCTATAACCTTGCTATGAGCTAAATGGATCCTGACAAAAAGTTGGACCTTCAAGTGGCCTTCAACTGAAAAACTCTGACAGCTAATGCCCTACTCTATCATCTCAAGAGCTTTTTGATCTCTCAGCCTCCCATAGAGCCCTTCTTGTGTCTATTCCTCTATAATAATCATGCTCAAGGTTGCATAGCTTATCACTTCAGGGCCATATCTCCTTTTTCTTTAGTGTTTTCTTTCTCTCTGCGTCCTCCATGTAGATTTATTCTCAGTATAAATAATTCCACTGGCAGAAGACCTTCCCCTTCTAATCTAGGAGAGTGCTTGAACCATGTCCCATTGTGAAGCCTCTTGCTTTGCCTATTGAGTCGATACGTTGTCTGTCCTGCTCTCCACATATTAAATTCAGCCCTTCCTATTGTACCTGGATCTGCAAGAGGTAGCATCTCCGAAATGTTCTGCTAATTAAAGCAGCTGGGAGATAAGCGAATAATCTGACACTAATAAGGTGGTTAGTAGGAACCCAACACTACCACCATTGTGTTGGACCGTAGGCAATTAATTCCGTCATTGTTCACAACGTGAGTCGTGTGGAGAGTATTTAATTGTTTATTAAGCTTTGTTTCAAGGTTCATGTTCTAGCAAAGACAGGCTTCATCGCTCCTGGATAATGATAAATGAATCATTTGGCTTAATATAATTAAACATAATGTGTGTTTGTGTTGCCTTCATCTTGTCTCAAAGCAACCATCAGAAAACCAGAAAAGTGTCATATTGCATTAATGGACCTTGATACTGGGGCCTTGTACTACAAGCTTCCAGGACATCTACCCCTGGAAATAGGTGGAGGCCAAATAGGAAAAGCCATGTACTTCCCTCCCATTATATAACCTATAGACAGGAACTGGTCACAAGATCTCTGGGCCAATTGGTCTCCATTCCCATTGTTGAAACAAACTTTTGCCCTTTGTATGTTTTCAGATCTTTGTTTTCAAGTCTCCGTAGGATCTGAAGCTTGACCTGGGACCTTATGCTCCATGCTTCCAGGACATCAATCCATGGAAATAGGTGGAGGCCAAAGAGGAAGAGCCATGTACTCCCCTCCCATTATATAACCTATAGACAGGAACTGGTTACAAGATCCCTGCACCAATTGGGAGAACCAGTACATCCTGAGCAGATTACACATGGCCCACAAATGCATTTTAATGACAAAAATAACCTTTATTTTAGAAGTTATTTTGATACCTGGGCCAACTGGTCTCCATTTCCATAGTTGAAACAAACTTTTGCCCTTTACATGTTTTCAAATCTTGTTTTCAGGTCTCCTTAGGGTCAAAAGCTTGATACTGGGACCTTATGCTCCAGGCTTCCAGGACATCTACCCCTAGAAATAGCCATCTACTCCCGTCCCATTATATAACCTATAGTTGGGAACTGGTCTTTATTTCCATTGTTGAAACAAACTTTTGCCCTTTGTATGTTTTCAGATCTTTGTTTTCAAGTCTCCGTAGGATCCGAAGCTTGACCTGGGACCTTATACTCCAGGCTTCCAGAACATCCATCCATGGAAATAGGTGGAGGCCATGGAGGAAAAGACATGTACTCCCCTCCCATTATATTACCTATAGACGGGAACTGGTTACAAGATCCCTGGGCCAACTTGTCTCCATTTCCATTGTTGAAACAAACTTTTGCCCTTTGTATGTTTTCAGATCTTTGTTTTCAGGTCTTCGTAGGATCCAAAGCTTGACCTGGGATGGTGGGACCTTATGCTCCAGGCTTCTAGTACTTATATCCATGGAAACAGGTTGAGGCCAAAGAGAAAGAGCCATGTACCCCCTTCCCAATATATAACCTATCAACGGGAAATGGTTACAAGATCCCTAGTCTAACTAGGAAATTTTTTCTCCAACAGGAGAAGGACATCTGTTACAGAACCAGAGAGTAATTCCTGGGTCAATACATGTCTATACAAGAAGTTTACAGACCAATCTATCTAGTATATTCATCTATGAAAATATTTATTTACTTTTCTAGGTACATGGTTAGAGCTTGACCCCAGACAGACAGCAAAAACTGTTTGTGGGCCCCTATCCTTGATTAGTAAGGTTCTATCTGTTGTAACGCCACTGTATGAGTAAGTTATAAGAGATTTCCTACTGTAATTTGTAGGAAAGCTTACTTAATTGGTCAGAGAATTTTCACTGTGCTTCTGTTTTCCATAGCCTAAAGGCAAATAACATAGGAAAAAACAGATTGAAGCCCAGATAGAGAAACACGGAAAACTAAATCAGATTAGTAGAGTACAGCAGATCATGTATGTGTACGTGAGAAAGCACCAGTATGTGCTAGCATTGGGATCTAGGAATTATCATTTCAGAGACCGTTATTTGAAGGGATCACATTGAAGATTTTGATCTGGAGAATGGCATTTATCAGCATGGCTTTATAATGGATATATGATCTAAGATAAATGTACCTGCAGTTTTTTGATGAAGTAACCAGGGGGTTTGAGAGTGGGGGTGCAGTAGATGAAATTAATTTAGACTTTGAGTTTGATACAGAGCCACATAAAGAACTAGGTGCTGTTTGTACATGTAGCGACTTTTCCCTTAATGGGACCTGAAGGTACTTGTGGATAATAAATTTGGCTGTGGTAACTAATGCCAGTCAGCAGGATGCAAGGTATTGTCCTTAAAAGGGGTAGAGATTCAAGAGAGAGAGTTATTCAGCTGATCTTTCCAGGCTGTGAGTGCAACCCTTGGGATTACGTGAATGAAGGTATCATATTAAGGTGAGAAAAGGGATTTGTATAGTGAGGGTCAAGATGTTCCTACAGTGGTTGTAGGGCAAATACAAAATATACAGGGGAACTTCCCTCTACAGCTTTGGGTACCCCTGGAACTATAGCAGGGTGACGGTTACCCCAATGTTTCTATATATTTGTAATCTTGTTATGAGCTAAGGGGACCCAGCCTGAAGGTCAGTTAGGGGGAGATTTGGGGTGAGTGCTTATTTGTACCCTAGGTACCCCTGGAACTATAGCAGGGTGACTGTTACCCCAATGTTTCTATATATCTGTAACCTTGTTCTGCGCTAAGGGGGCCCAGTCTGAAGGCCAGTTAGGGGGAGATTTGGGGTGAGTGCTTATTTGTACCCTAGGTACCCCTGGAACTATAGCAGGGTGACTGTTACCCCAATGTTTCTATATATCTGTAACCTTATTATGAGCTAATGGGGCCCAGTCTGAAGGCCAGTTAGGGGGAGATATGGGGTGAGTGCTTATTTGTGCCCTGGGTACCCCTGGAACTATAGCAGGGTGACTGTTACCCCAATGTTTATATATATCTGTAACCTTGTTATGAGCTAAGGGGGCCCAGTCTGAAGGCCAATTAGGGGGAGATTTGGGGTGAGTGCTCAGCGCCGGATTTCATTTCTGGGCGCCCCTAGGCCGCGCGGTCCGACCAGGCGGCCGCACGGTCCTAGCGCCCGCCTTCCCAGCGCGCCGGCGAAAAAACACAGGCGCAGCTGGTGTAGTTGAACGGGGACGCGAACGTCCCCCTAATGCGGCTGGGCGGCATGCCGCCCCTATTTTTTTGCCGCCCTAGGCGCGGGCCTATGCGGCCTTGCCGCAAATCCGGGCCTGTGAGTGCTTATTTGGGCCCTGGGTACCCCTGAAACTATAGCAGGATGACTGTTACCCCAATGTTTCTATATATCTGTAACCTTGTTATGAGCTAAGGGGGCCCAGTCTGAAGGCCAGTTAGGGGGAGATTTGGGGTGAGTGATTATTTGTACCCTGGGTACCCCTGAAACTATAGCAGGATGACTGTTACCCCAATGTTTCTATATATCTGTAACCTTGTTATGAGCTAATGGGGCCCAGTCTGAAGGCCAGTTAGGGGGAGATATGGGGTGAGTGTTTATTTGTGCCCTGGGTACCCCTGGAACTATAGCAGGGTGACTGTTACCCCAATGTTTCTATATATCTGTAACCTTGTTATGAGCTAAGGGGGCCCAGTCTGAAGGCCAATTAGGGGGAGATTTGGGGTGAGTGCTTATTTGTACCCTGGGTACCCCTGACACTATAGCAGGGTTACAGGATTCACCTTCCAATATCTTATAGATGGGCTGAAAAGTTAAAACAGTTGTTTCTGTTTAATTGTTTTAAATATTTTAGCAACCACAAAATATAAAATATTACTACTAATTGCCACTGAGCAAGGAATGCAGTATTTTTGCATAATTCATGCTTACTTCTTTCTCTCTTATAGTTTGATATCTTTATTCTCTCATCTTTCTTTTAAAAAAGCATTAACCATTTAAGCTGCTTTTTCCTAAATAACTCTGTCTGGTCTTATCTCTGCCTCATGTTAGGAGTTAAATATATTTTTAACAGAATAAATGGCTCCCGGGGCTAAAGGGGAGATACATTTAGATAACTGTAGCACAGAAAGAATATAATAGAATTATATAGAGAAAACAATCTCTCGTGTTGCTGACAATCGCACAGATCTAAGCCTAAGGGGGAACATGGATTGCTTTGAAAAAAATAGAAATATTGCCGTAACCATGTACCTTTAATAGAAAGTTATTAGGAATAAGGTGTTGCTTATAAGTATTTAAAGGGATATGCTGGTGAACATATAGCCAAGACTGGTTCCAGCTACTAGTAATATACAAGTCCTTATTAACCTGATACGACCATTGGTTCTGGTCCACTGACTCCATCGCTTGATTGGTCTCCGTGGCAATAGAATTCAGGGATGTGATTGGGCAAACCCTGCAAAGGAGACAGATGGAACAGGTTATTTGATTAGGGTGGGGGGGAGAGAGAAATTTAAAGCAATAAAGATAAAATCAGGAGCAGGAGAGAATAAACAGAAGGGAGACAACCGAGATGAGGAGGAGAATGAGGGAAAACAAGTAAAGATCGGAAAAGGGAGATTAAGGAGTTGCTTAACCCCTCACTGCCAGAAAACAACTGTCGGTCAGCAGGGGGTAAAGATACTTAGGGACAAGAGGATGTGAATTAAGAGGAGGAAATGGGAAAAAGATGATGCAGATGGAGATAAATAAGGAGGGAGAGATATGGAAAAAGGGAGAGGAGGGTTGAGAGAGGATGAGGCAGAAGGGGATGGGGATGAACGTACAGAGATAGGAGAGATATATATATATATATATATGAAAGAACATTAAAAGGAAGTTAATGATAATATAGTACTGGCTTCACTAAGCCCTCTAGCTGTACCTGATCTACAACCCCTGGCAGTCTTTGGGTGACCAAGGATGATAGAAGTTGTAGTTCAGCAATAACTGGAGGACTGGCCCCTTGGTGATTTGGTTGGAGGCAGACTGAAGAGGAGGAATGTTTGGAT
This sequence comes from Xenopus petersii, assembly GCA_038501925.1. Taxonomy (NCBI): domain Eukaryota; kingdom Metazoa; phylum Chordata; class Amphibia; order Anura; family Pipidae; genus Xenopus; species Xenopus petersii. Next base: position 7,130,621 of record CM076684.1, on the reverse strand, counting down.
TTAGTTGTGAGTGCTGAGAGTTTTAGTTCTGGAACAGCTGGAGGGCTGGAAGTTGCCTCTCCCCAAATGAGGACAACTGGATGGAAGAGTGGATCACTGGACTGAATTTGGTGAAAAGAAACCAGAGAGATGTCACTGAAAGGGAAAGGTGTCCAGCAAGGCACAGGATGACTACTCCCCGCAGGCTAAGGGACAGTTTGAAAGGGGAGGGGTGCAGGGAGTGACATCCCGGTGAAGACACAGGACTGCCTCCTCTACAAGATGTTGCTGCCCAAGGATTCACTTCCGACCTAGGGATACAGGTGAGTAATGCTCTTCATTTAATGGAGTTCTGCTTAAAGGGAATGAGGTTTTGGTAAAAGGCATGTGAGGGGGTTGTTTAATGGGTTTTAAGTGATGTATTATGTTTCTGGGGAAGAGAAAGAGGATTTATATGAGGAGTAAGAGAGCAAAGGTGTCAGTTATTCCTGAGACTCAATGGGGTTTACAGGTGCCGAGGGTGTAGAGAATGATCTTTGCAAGCTGGGAGATTTATAGATTTTCCAAGAGCTGCAAAAGTTTCTAAATGGCGATTCTATTAAATGTGCAGAACTGAGTATCCCATGTGAGTACCCCATGCTTGGACGTCAGGGGGAGGGTGGACAATCGATCCATATGAAAGAATGCTCAGGACCTGGGGTTTCTGTAATTTACTAGGAGACCAACATTAAATAAAGCCAATAGGCTGGTTTTGCTTCCAATAAGGATTAATTATATCTTAGTTGGGATCAAGAACAAGCTACTGTTTTATTATTACACAGAAAAAGGAAATCATTTTTAAAAATTTGGATAAAATGGACTGGGTTTCCGTATAACAGATCTCATACCGTGATGATGATGATGATGATAATTGTACAAAATCTTTTATAGTCTTGATCTGTGCCAGGGACGTACAACTTGTGTCCCTGCTGTTAAGCTTGGGGGGTGCCCAGAATATAATTCAGCCTCAGGTTCAAGATCACAGATGAAGGGGGCATCCTGATATATGAACTTCTCACTTTTTAAGCAGGGGCCCAATCTTTCTTTACTGACCTACCTTCACTTACTCAGTGTCGGACTGGAGGGTCCAAGACCCATGAGTCTTCCACAACAGGGGCTGCAACTTCCCCCTGGGCCCTCCACCCTAACCACAACCCCCTCCAGGCCCCTCGCCCCAGTCACATCTCTCCTCCAACAACCCTCACATACCAGTTCTCTTGCCACGATTGGGGTCAGGGGGGTGGTCAGTGGTCTAAGGTGGGAGCAGGTATGGGTCAGTGGCGCCCACCAGGTTTTTTTTTCCCAGAGTCTTACTGGCCCAGTCCGATCCTGCTCTAACTCCAGAACCATCTACAAGACTGGTTGCCCATAACTGGATTCCAATTTGTGTTTCTTCCCACCATTGCCCCGACATGGTATATCATCTATATGCTATAGTTCCAAAAATATCAGCAGATCATCTAGTCACCCCAGATCTCACCCCCTGATTGCTTTCAAGCTTCCAGGAATATTCAGGGCATTAAATGTGATACCAACTGTGGTTTGGGTACCCTATCCATGGCTAACACTAACCTGTCTCAAAGGGGTGTCAGCTCAATAGTTTGGAATCCTTGCCTTAAAGGGGTTGTTCACTATTAAATTAGCTTAATATTATGTAGAGAGGGATATCCTGAGACAATTTGCAATTGGTTTTCATTTTTTATTATTTGTGGTTTTTGACTTATTTAGGTTTTTATTCAGCAGCTTTCCAGTTTGTAATTTCATCCATCTAGTTGCTATGATCCAAATTCCTCTAGCAACCATGCATTGATTTGAATAAGAAACACGGGGGGGGGGAGGGTTTTTGCGCCAACTAGGTTTCCTTCCCCTTTAAGTTACTTTTTAGTATGTTATAGAATGCCTGATTCTAAGCAACGTTTCAGTTGGTCCTCATTATTTATTTTTTATAGTTTTTGAATTATTTTCCTTCTTCTGACTCTTTCCAGCTTTCAAATGGTGGGTCACTGACCCCATCTAAAATAACAAATGCTCTTTAAGGCTACACAAATTCAAAATTCGAATTCAAAAAGACCAACCGAAATGAAGTCAACGTTTTTTTTTGGCCGAATAGGTCAGTTTTTGATCGAATAGGTCCGTATTTGGCCAAAATCGAATCGTACGAATTGAAATAATAGCGCATTTTATCGAATTCGAATCAAAGTTTTTCCCAAAAAAAAATGTAGCTTTTTCAAATCAAATTTGGACTATTCCCTAGTCGAGGTACACAAAAATAGCTCGAAAATTCGAACTTTTTAATTCAAAAATTCACCTTGTTATTGCTACTTTTTATTACTCCTCTTTCTATTCAGGCCTCTCCCCTTTTCATATTCCCGTCTCTTATTCAAATCAGTGCATGGTTAGGGTAATTTGGACCCTAGCAACCAGACGGCTGAAATTGCAACTGGAGAGCTGCTGAATAAAAAGCTAAATGATTCAAAAAACACAAATAATCAAAAAATAAAACCAATTGCAAATTGTCTCAGAATATCACTAACTATATCATATTTAGAGTTAATTTAAAGGGGAACAACCCCTTTAATCAGCCTATGTAACATTTTACACTACCTATACCTAATTGTTGTCCAGGAAAACAACATTTCTAGGCTCAGAACGTGAAAGTACGTGCTGTTAATTGTTTGAATGAACTACATGAGTCTAGTTTAGTGCTGCCTGTCATCGTTCTGCTTGATGTTTGATCCCAATGTTGAAGGCCACTTCAATGAGTTTCAAATTATTTACTGATTGAAAAGTATTTGAATTGAAAATATCAAGGGAATTCAGCCACCAGAGGTCACTGTTTCCTTGCAGCCCATGGATGGCTTTTCCTCCTGAGAGGAAACTAATAAAGCTGCCCTGGCAGCCTTCGATTTAGTGCGCGTGAAACGCGTCAGGACTTGGTTTTCAACTAAGGAATAAAATCAAGTTTTAACAAACTTCTAATTCCTAGATTGGAGTGTAGGAACCTGCTCTGTGATTCAAGCGGTCTGGCAGAATATCCCAGGCCACTATGTTGTACTGAATATTACTGGAGATAAAGTAAACCCAACCCCGACCTATCAGGCTACATTTTATTTGAAGACGCCGACCTCATAGCAATGCAATGTGAAGCGGTGAGAACGCACTGAGTGTTTTGACGGAGGCACAATGTTCATAAGACGAGTGCCAGGTGCTCCGTATCGGCTTTCTGGGCAGGAGAGAGAGTGAAAAAATTGGAGCAAATCAGCATCCAATGTTCTGAAAGATAAGAATGGGAATTAAACTGGCGATTTAGTAGGATAAAGTGTCATCTCTGCAGTGATAAACTGTCCGTAAAATAATACAGCCTCAACTCTCTATTTATATCCTGCAAGCGCTTACATTTTGGGTCAGTCTCCCTATTAATTGGCAGTTGTTTTCTTATTGCCAGTCCTGCTAGTACAATGTCAATGTAACATGGATTGATCATTTAATATATGAAGAATATATATATATATATATATATATATATATATAGGCTGAGGTAAATTTTCGAATGAAAAAGATTCGAATTTCGAATTATTTATTGTGTACTTCGACTAGGGAATAGTTCAAATTAAAAAAATTGAAAATTCAAATATCGAAATTTATCATGTACTGTCTCTTTAAAAATTCGACGTCGACCATTCGCCATCTAAAACCTGCCAAACTATTTAAGCCTATGGGGGACCTCCTAGAACCCACTTGGAGTTAATTGGTGGACTTTGAAAAAAAATTTTTTTGGGGAAAAAAATTGAATTGAATTCGATCAAATGCGCTATTACTTCAATTTGTAATATTCTAATTCAGATGAATATGGACCTATTCAACCAAAAAAACCTTAATTTCGGTTGGTCTTTTGGAATTTGAATTTCAAAGTTTTTTCAATTCATAATTCGACCCAAACTTTTATCTAGAGATTAATATCAGCTGTTGACACATGACTCGATGTATTTGTTGTATTTATGGGGTTATATTAAGATGTGAACTTCTTGTGTATCCAAATAGTGGCCCTCTACGGTACTTTCTTTTTTGGGGGGGGTTAAATTGTCCTGGGCAGTAGTTAGGGTTAAAGGGGCGATTCAACTTTAAGTTAAGTTTTAGTAGTTTATAGAATGGCTAATTCTAAGCAACTTTTCAGTTGGTCTGTATTATTTATTTTTTACAGTTTTTTAACGGTATGCCTTTTCTTCTGACTTTTTCCAGCTTTCGAATGGGGGTCACTGACCCCGTCTAAGAAAAAGAAAAGCACTTTAAGGCCACATGGGCAGACATGGATTAGTGTAGATCTCTTGTGCTGGGAAACCATTGATTCTTATCCTTTCTTCACTGAGATGTAAAAATATTTAAGGGTCCCCTTGCACCTCACTTTTATCTTATGTAAAAAATATTTGCCATTTATTGGACACTAGTCAAATTAAACAGGTGATTCACCTTTAAGTTAACATTTAGTTTATTATAGAATGGTCAACTCTAAGCAACTTTTCAATTGGTCTTCATTAAATATTTTCAAGCTTTTAGTATTTGCCTGTCTTCTGATGCTTTTTGGCTTTTCAAATATTCAGGCCTATTTATATTCCAGTCTCTCATTCAAATCAGTGCATGGTTGCTAGGGTCATTTGGACCCCAGCAACCAGACATTGCAAACTAGAGAGCTGCTCTGTACCCCAGTCTCCCGTTCCAGGAGAACTAAACCCCCCAAACAATATATTGCAGAAACAGCTCATATGTAAAACCCTGCTTCATGTAAATAAACCATTTTCATAATAATATACTTTTCTAGTGGTATGTGCCATTGAGTAATCATAAATAGAAAATTGCCATTTTAAAAAATAAATGCTGCCCCCTGGGATCAAACGATTCACAGTGCACACAAACACACCAACAAACCATACTTGTTAGGTCACATGAGCCAATTAACAGACAGAGTTGTGTCTTCTGCTTCCACACTTCTTCCTGTTACAGTTAGAGCTGCAGTATTTCTGGTCAGGTGATCTCTTGCTGTTACAGTTAGAGTTGCAGTATTTCTGGTCAGGTGATCTCTTGCTGTTACAGTTAGAGCTGCAGTATTTCTGGTCAGGTGATCTTTTCCTGTTACAGTTAGAGCTGCAGTATTTCTAGTCAGGTGATCTCTTCCTGTTACAGTTAGAGCTGCAGTATTTCTGGTCAGGTGATCTTTTCCTGTTACAGTTAGAGCTGCAGTATTTCTGGTCAGGTGATCTCTTCCTGTTATAGTTAGAGCTGCAGTATTTCTGGTCAGATGATCTCTTCCTGTTACAGTTAGAGCTGCAGTATTTGTGGTCAGGTGATCTCCAAGGCAGCACACAGACCATCACAAAATGGTGGCTCAAGGCAAGAGATGTAAAATGGCAATATTCACTTAAAATATATACCAGTTCTGTAAGATTCTTTAATATGTCACTTAATATGATCTAAACTATCTGTTGCTTAAGTGTTCATTTTGGGGGTATAGTTTTCCTTTAAGCATTCTCGCATTTTCCAGTGACTTTCCTCAATTTCAAACAATTTAGGGGCAAAAATCTGCTGGCCACCAAAATGTCTAGATGTTGAGCTGTTTTACCAATATTTATTGAAATTGTATATGAATTAGGGCCTTAAGGGACCCCAATACCTCCTGGGCCCCCTCTGTAGTTATGTCCCCTGGTGACGGGCAAATCTGTAGCATTTTGCTTCATGGAAAAATTAGTATATATTTTTTTACTTTTTTTTTCATTGCACATATTGTGCTATTTTGGCTACTTTTGAAATGCCTCTTGGCTAGTTTTGGGCTGGTTTTGTAGCCGACTTTGGCTGGTTTTGAAAACTAGACCTTACGACTCTGATCAAACAATTGCTTCTCATGTGGGTGTGAGATAAAGACGTCCCAGTCATGGTCAGTAAATGGAACAGAGTTCACATGGATAGAGAATCCGGGATGTATATTTTCCCTTCCATTAAGCTCAATCCCTTGTGCCCTTTCTTTGTGATTAGTGGAATAGAATGAAGCAGAAAATGTTTGGGGACAGACAGGACCCCCGGTGTATAAATGTGTCCCATTGATATGAGCGTGACGTTCAACTCAACAAAGTCTATGGAGACTTGATGGACAGGGATTTATTCTCCCACAGAAAGATCTAAATACAGGATTTGTACGCGGCCGCCTCTCATGTCTCAGCACTTTGTTTATTTCATTTAACCTTCAGTGGGAAATCTTTATCGAGTAGCCTTGGTTTGTCGGATTGTTCTACTCGGGGTCTTGGCATTTTGCCTTCTATACAATAAGTGCAGAGGACAATTCTGTTCTATTTCCAGAGGGTTTTCCTACGAATGTTTGTAGTTATACCACAAGGATTAGAAGTTAAATAGTATAACAGGCAGAAGTCATTTAGAAAGTGAAGTGTTTGCACTGGACATTCCTTCTATGTGCATTCATTTATTTCATTAAAGGAGTCGTTCAAGTTAAGGGCAGAGACACACGCTGTGATTCGGGAGATTATCCGCCCGGCGACAAATCTCCTCTTCCTCGGGGCGACTAAACTCTCCCAACTGCCTCCGGTCGGCTAGAATGTAAATCGCCAGCGGAACGGTACTCGAGCACTTCGTTTTCCAAAGTCGCCCGAAGTTGCCTCACGAGGAAACTTCGGACGACTTCGGAAAACGACGTGCTCCAAATGCCATCCCGTCGGCGATTTACATTCTAGCCGGCGGGAGGCACTTCGTGGAGATTGATCGCCCCGAAGAAGAGGAGATTTGTCACCAGGCGACTAATCTCCCCGAATCACAGCGTGTGTCTCTGCCCTTAAGTTGACTTTTAGTATGTTATAGAATGGCTAATTCTAAGCAACTTTTCAATTGGTCTTCATTTTTTTATTTTGTATAGTTTTTTAAATATTTGCCTTCTTCATTTAACTCTTTCCAGCTTTCAAACGGGGGTCACTGACCCCATCTAAAAACAAATGCTACAAATATATTGTTACTGCTACTTTTTATTACTCGTCTTTCTACTAAGGCCTCTCCTATTCATATTCCAGTCTCTTATTCAATGCATGGTTGCTAGGGGAATTTGGACCCTAGCAAACAGATGGCTGAAATTCCAAATTGGAGAGCTGCTGAATAAAAAGCTAAATAAGTAAAAAAACACAAATAATAAAAAATGAAGACCAACTGCAAATTGTCTCAGAATATCACTCTGTACATCATACTAAATGTTAATTTGAAGGTGAACAAACCCCTTTAAAGCACTTGCAACAACTTTATTTGAAATGTATTTGAAGGATTCCTTCATTAAACAGAAAAAAAGTGCAAAAGAAATGTATTGTCCTGTAGGTACAAAAGACAAAGAGAGCCTTTTATTTACTGCCTGGCCAAATCAGCTCTTAGGTACAGGACTTGAGCACTGCAGGTTGTGACTCATGCACCAAAGTAGGCACAAGCATCAAGATTAGTGCAGCTATGGAGAAGCACAAGTAGGCTCTCAAGTTTTTCGATTTCCAAAGTTGCCCGAAGTTTCCTCGTGAGGCAACTTCGGGCGACTTCAGAAATTGAAGCGCCAAATGCATTGGCGCTGGGGTTTTCTCATTATAGCAGGCGGCAGGCAGGGGGAAGGCAACTTGGGGAGATTGTTGGGCCTGAAGAAGAGGCGATTAGTTACCAGGCGACTAAATCTCACCGAATCTGCTGTGTGCTTGAACTAGGTTCGGAGTCCTGTGCATGTCCATTTTTTGGAACCCCTACCTGCAATTTGCAACCCAGACACGCAACCCGCATTCTTACCCGATTGGACCCGCTACCCCACCCGACCTGCAAGTACCTTATCCGCAACCCGGACCCGCGACCCGCTGACCATCAAGAATCAGGAAGTGCTGTCATTGTAAACAGGAAGTGACATCACTGGAAGTAGAGGTGATCAGAAAAAAATTAGTAAAAATCGCTACTGAGAAGACCCGCGGCCCGACCCACAAACCCGCAGAACCGCCGACCCGCGTCTATACCCGCACTTGGAAATTCTACCTGCAATCCGCAGGGTACCTGAGGTTTTTGCGGGTAACCCGCGGGTACCCGACCCGCTGTAGGACTCTTGCTTGAATCTTTAGAGTTACTTACACAAGGGCCTCGCCGTTTGTAGCCATTGCTGTTTCAGACGTTACCCCCGTACTTATATAGTATTGATAACTTTGTCACCTGCAATGCCCCTAATTGACGAACACTAATCTTTTCCACATCAGATCGCTGGAACATGAATGTAAAGTACAGGCTACATTGCACAGAATTTAAATTAGAACACGTTTTTTTTAATAAGATTATGTCATTAGTGATTTTGCTCGTGTATTATAATGATCTGGTGGGATTAGGCTCTTTTGGTTTCTGGGTAACTAAGTCGTCCATTGCTGGTTTTTGTTTTGCTGCACGTTGTGGGTTTATTAGAGCCTGTGGTCAGGGCTTATGTCTTATTATGACTTATCAGCATAGTTCTTGGCAATCAGAATATCATTATAAACCACCCAAATAACAATGTAAAATCTGACTGCTTTTGCATTTCACATTAGTTATTCTTTTATTTTTCACAATATGAGCAGTTTTGCACTGCTAATATCACACATTGTTAGGAGTGCCCTGTGCTGCCCATGCCAGGAGATGCCTAGTGCACCCATAACTTCTAACTTCCAGTTACTTCTAATATCCGTAGGGGCACGATATCCCTTATAATACACGAGTGATACTCAGAGTTCCCTGTATAACTCAGCCTGCAGCCTTGTGCCTTTATATGGTCACAGAACAACCCCTCAGTGACTTCTAATATCCTTATCATTTACAGTAGGGGGTACATTATCCCTTATAATACATGAGTGATACTCAGAGTTCCCTGTATAACTCAGCCTGCAGCCTTGTGCCTTTATATGGTCACAGAACAACCCCTCAGTGACTTCTAATATCCTTATCATTTACAGTAGGGGGTACATTATCCCTTATAATACATAAGTGATACTCAGAGTTCCCTGTATAACTCAGCCTGCAGCCTTGTGTCTTTATATGGTCACAGAACAACCCCTCAGTGACTTCTAATATCCTTATCATTTACAGTAGGGGGTACATTATCCCTTATAATACACGAGTGATACTCAGAGTTCCCTGTATAAGTCAGACTGCAGCCTTGTGCCTTTATATGGTCACAGAACAACCCCTCAGTGACTTCTAATATCCTTATCATTTACAGTAGGGGGTATATTATCCCTTATAATACATTAGTGATACTCAGAGTTCCTTGTATAACTCAGCCTGCAGCCTTGTGCCTTTATATGGTCACAGAACCCCTCAGTGACTTCTAATATTCTTATCATTTACAGTAGGGGGTACATTATCCCTTATAATACATGAGTGATATGCTAAGTGACAGAGATATTGCTAGTGCCGCAGACAGTAGAAAGTGCTCCTGCAGGATAATTGCACAGGAGCAGTAACTTAATGCTTTATCACAGTCCAAAGTGGGATATTTTTAGTTTTAATTGATTTCATCCCCCAGAACATCTCCTTCCCCTGGAGGGGTGCATTGTGTCCCTCGCTGACCGCAGAGGCCCGTTGCCTAGCAACGCCCAGCAGTTCCTTGGGTGAAGCTGTCTCAGTACCCCACAAGTACATATATCTCTATGTGAAACTCTTTCCCTGTTGGAGGGAAAAAAAAGACACTTTTTCTTTAAAAAAAAAAAAAAAAAAAACCCCTCCTGCCTTGGAGATAAAATAACAGCTGCTCTTTTAGCAGCTGCTTTATGAAAAGTAACAATCATTCGTGTAAACTGACAGCCTGAAATGACATCCTGTCTGAATAAAATAAAATGACTGCCGCCCAGCTAGTCGAATGCTCGGTAGTTTGCACAGGCAGGGAAGGATTTTATTTAGAAAGAGACAGAGGACTGGTCTTAGATTGTCATAAGTGATAAGCCGCACGTGTTTTTTCTTCTGGGGTTAGTTTGCCTTTAATCTAGTACCAGTGTGTGAGGGGGCGTGGCCAGGGCTGTGGGTCCATGTGCTGAGGCTCAGTGTGAGTGGCTACTGCAGGGAATCCCTTGTGCTCCCCGGAGATCTGAGCAGACTCACTTTATTCCCTGGATCTGTGTTGTAACAGAGCTCTGTGCCAATGCAGCTTGCTGGCAGCCGAGGGGTTAAGCGTTTCAACATTGAGCCTTAATATTTTATCAGCAGCCACAAGGTCAGTGTAAAAGTTCCAGCCCTGGAAGCAGGAGGCCCAACAGCAGCAGCAGCAGCTCCTTCCCCCAGTGAATGATTTCAGCTCTGCAGAGAGGTAAGTCATGAGACCTGCTACAGCCCAGTACTTTACTCATTGCTGCTGCCAAATGGCTTAGGAAGAGTCAGAGTTCTGCATGTGGGGGATGTCTGGTGGGGGGGGACACTTTGTGTCTGTATGTCTGTCTGAGTTCAGGCATCTTGCTAAGGAACGTCAGTGTATTCTGCTGCTCATATTATTCATCTGCACCCCAAGATATTATACAGACACCCCTGATATGATTAAGGCACCTGCTGCTTCCCCGTCTATAATATCAGCCAAACTGCTCCCAACTTAATGCAGATTCCCTGCAGGTCTCACGTCATTCCTGCACCCACTGCTAAATCATTCACACGTCCCGCTGCTCCCCCATTCAGTCACATTGCCATTCACACTTACGTTAGGTGCACCCACAAACTTTCTGCCCACCCGCTTCATTTATGCCCCTATAATATTGTCTTCACCCATATCACTTATACATATGTGTGTACCCCCATATCCATCATTGAGCCTTCCATCTCTCAATAAAATGCATTCACCTTACTACACCCCCAAATTAGTCATATACCCTTCTGTTCTTCAATATCATTTATATACCATTCTGCTCCCCCATATCATTTATATACCCTTCTGCTCCCCCATAACATTTATATACACTTCTGTTCCCCTATATCATTTATATACCCTTCTGCTCCCCCATATCATTTATATACCCTTCTGTTCTCCCATATCATTTATATACCCTTCTGCTCCCCCATATCATTTATATACCCTTCTGTTCTTCGATATCATTTATATACCCTTCTGCTCCCCTATATCATTTATATACCCTTCTGGTCCCTCAAATCAATTAAATACCCTTCTGTACCCCCATATCATTTATATACCCTTCTGTTCCCCCATATCATTTATATACCCTTCTGTTCCCTTATATCATTTATATACCCTTCTGTTCCCCCATATCATTTATATACCCTTCTGTACCCCCATATCATTTATATACCCTTCTGCTCCCCCATATCATTCAAAGACCCTTCTGTTCTTCAATATCATTTATATACCCTTCTGCTCCCCCATATAATTTATATACCCTTCTGTTCCCCCATATCATTTATATACCCTTTTGTTCCCTTATATCATTTATATACCCTTCTGTTCCCCCATATCATTTATATACCCTTCTGTTCCCCTATATCATTTATATACCCTTCTGTTCCCTCATATCATTTATATACCCTTCTGTTCTCCCATATCATTTATATACCCTTCTGCTCCCCCATATCATTTATATACCCTTCTGTTCTTCGATATCATTTATATACCCTTCTGCTCCCCTATATCATGTATATACCCTTCTGGTCCCTCAAATCAATTAAATACCCTTCTGTACCCCCATATCATTTATATACCCTTCTGTTCCCCCATATCATTTATATACCCTTCTGTTCCCTTATATCATTTATATTAGGGATGCACCGAATCCAGGATTCGGTTCGGGATTCGGCCAGGATTCGGCCTTTTTCAGCAGGATTTGGATTCGGCCGAATCCTTCTGCCCGGCCGAACCGAATCCAAATCCTAATTTGCATATGCAAATTAGGGGCAGGGAGGGAAATTGCGTGACTTTCTGTCAGAAAACAAGGAAGTAAAAAATGTTTTCCCCTTCCCACCCCTAATTTGCATATGCAAATTAGGGTTCGGATTCGGTTCGGTATTCGGCCGAATCCTTCGTGAAGGATTCGGGGGTTCGGCCGAATCCAAAAAAGTGGATTCGGTGCATCCCTAATTTATATACCCTTCTGTTCCCCCATATCATTTATATACCCTTCTGTACCCCCATATCATTTATATACCCTTCTGCTCCCCCATATCATTCAAAGACCCTTCTGTTCTTCAATATCATTTATATACCCTTCTGTTCCCCCATATCATCTATATACCCTTCTGTTCCCCCATATCATTTATATACCCTTCTGTTCCCCCATATCATTTATATACCCTTCTGTTCCCCCATATCATGTATATACCCTTCTGTTCCCCCATATCATTTATATACCCTTCTGTTCCCCCATATCATTTATATACCCTTCTGTACCCCCATATCATTTATATACCCTTCTGTTCCCCCATATCATTTATATACCCTTCTGTTCCCTTATATCATTTATATACCCTTCTGTTCCCCCATATCATTTATATACCCTTCTGTACCCCCATATCATTTATATACCCTTCTGCTCCCCCATATCATTCAAAGACCCTTCTGTTCTTCAATATCATTTATATACCCTTCTGTTCCCCCATATCATCTATATACCCTTCTGTTCCCCCATATCATTTATATACCCTTCTGTTCCCCCATATCATTTATATACCCTTCTGTTCCCCCATATCATGTATATACCCTTCTGTTCCCCCATATCATTTATATACCCTTCTGTTCCCCCATATCATTTATATACCCTTCTGTACCCCCATATCATTTATGTACCCTTCTGCTCCCCCATATCATTCAAAGACCCTTCTGTTCTTCAATATCATTTATATACCCTTCTGCTCCCCCATATCATTTATATACCCTTCTGTTCTTCAATATCATTTATATACCCTTCTGCTCCCCCATATCATTTATATACCCTTCTGCTCCCCTATATCATGTATATACCCTTCTGGTCCCTCAAATCAATTAAATATCCTTCTGTACCCCCATATCATTTATATACCCTTCTGTTCCCCCATATCATTTATATACCCTTCTGTTCCCTTATATCATTTATATACCCTTCTGTTCCCCCATGTCATTTATATACCCTTCTGTTCCCCCATATCATGTATATACCCTTCTGTTCCCACATATCATTTATATACCCTTCTGTTCCCTCATATCATTTATATACCCTTCTGCTCCCCCATATCATTTATATACCCTTCTGTTACCTCATATCATTTATTTACCCTTCTGTTCCCCCATATCATTTATATACCCTTCTGTTCCCCCATATCATTTATATACCCTTCTGTTCCCCCATATCATTTATATACCCTTCTGTTCCCTCATATCATTTATATACCCTTCTGTTCCCCCATATCATTCAAAGACCCTTCTGTTCCCTCATATCATTTATATACCCTTCTGTTCCCCCATATCATTCAAAGACCCTTCTGTTCCCTCATATAATTTATATACCCTTCTGTTCCCCCATATCATTTATATACCCTTCTGCTCCCCCATATCATTTATATACCCTTCTGTACCCCCATATCATTTATATACCCTTCTGTTCTCCCATATCATTTATATACCCTTCTGCTCCCCCATATCATTTATATACCCTCCTGTTACCTCATATCATTTATTTACCCTTCTGTTCCCCCATATCATTTATATACCCTTCTGTTCCCCCATATCATTTATATACCCTTCTGTTCCCTCATATCATTTATATACCCTTCTGTTCCCTCATATCATTTATATACCCTTCTGTTCCCCCATATCATTCAAAGACCCTTCTGTTCCCTCATATCATTTATATACCCTTCTGTTCCCCCATATCATTTATATACCCTTCTGCTCCCCTATATCATTTATATACCCTTCTGTTCCCCCATATCATTTATATACCCTTCTGCTCCCCCATATCATTTATATACCCTTCTGTTCCCCCATATCATTTATATACCCTTCTGCTCCCCCATATCATTTATATACCCTTCTGTACCCCCATATCATTTATATACCCTTCTGTTCTCCCATATCATTTATATACCCTTCTGCTCCCCCATATCATTTATATACCCTTCTGTTCTCCCATATCATTTATATACCCTTCTGCTCCCCCATATCATTTATATACCCTTCTGCTCCCCCATATCATTCAAAGACCCTTCTGTTCCCTCATATCATTTATTTACCCTTCTGTTCCCCCATATCATTTATTTACCCTTCTGTTCCCCCATATCATTTATATACCCTTCTGTTACCTCATATCATCTATATACCCTTCTGTTCCCCCATATCATTTATATACCCTTCTGTTCCCCCATATCATTTATATACCCTTCTGTTCCCCCATATCATTTATATACCCTTCTGTTACCTCATATCATCTATATACCCTTCTGGTCCCCCATATCATTTATATACCCTTCTGTACCCCCATATCATTTGTATACCCTTCTGTTCCCTCATATCATTTATATACCCTTCTGTACCCCCATATCATTTATATACCCTTCTTTTCCACCATATCATTTATATACCCTTCTGTTCCCCCATATCATTTATATACCCTTCTGTTCCCCCATATCATTTATATACCCTTCTGTTCCCCCATATCATTTATATACCCTTCTGTTCCCCCATATCATTTATATACCCTTCTGTTCCCTCATATCATTTATATACCCTTCTGTACCCCCATATCATTTATATACCCTTCTGTTCCCTCATATCATTTATATACCCTTCTGTACCCCCATATCATTTATATACCCTTCTTTTCCCCCATATCATTTATATACCCTTCTGTTCTTCAATATCATTTATATACCCTTCTGTACCCCCATATTATTTATATACCCTTCTGCTCCCCCATATCATTTATATAAACGTATGGGACCTGTTATCCAGAATGCTCGGGACCTGGGGTTTTTGCGGACAACGGATCTTTCTGTAATTTAGGCTGGTTTTGCTTCCAATAAGGATTCATTATATCTTATTTGGGATCAAGTACAAGATACTGTTTTATTATTACACTGAAAAAGGAAATAATTTTTGGATAAAATGGAGTGTATTGAAGCTTTCTGGATAACAGATCCCATATCTGTACTCTGTTCTCCTTATATACAGGAATCACTTATATACAGGAATGGGACTTTGTATCCAGAATACTTGGGACCTGGGGTTTCTGGATAACGGATCTTTCCGTAGTTTGGATCTTCATACCTTAAGTCTACTAGAAAACCATTTAAACATGAAATAAAGCCAATAGGCTGGTTTTGCTTCCAATAAGGATTAATTATATCTTAGTTGGGATCAAGTACAAGTTATTGTTTTATTATTACACAGAACAAGTAAATACTTTTTAAAAATGTGGATTATTTGTATAAAATGGAGTCTATGGGAGACGTCCTTTCCATAATTCGAGCTTTCTGGATAACGGGTTTCTGGATAACAGATCCCATATCTGTACTCTACTCTTCTCCCATATCATTTATATTCCCTATATTTCCTCATCATTTATACAAACATTTGTTCTTTAATATGATTCTCTCAACCTTCTGCTTCCCCTTAATTCCCCCCCATATCATTCTTTTCCTCACTATCACTTACATAAACTCCTGCACCCCTAAACACCTTTATGAATTATTTTCGCCCCCCACCCCAGTCATTTATGCCCGCAAATCATTAGAATATTATTCTGCCCTTCTACTCATGCAAATAACTCCCCTCACATCATCCATGCACCTTTTTATTGCCTTCTGTCCATCACCCTTAGTTTCACATCACTCCTTCTTCTTGTCCCCCACTCATACCCCCATGTACCCCTCCTTTTACCCCCATGTACCCCTCCTTATACCCTCATGTACCCCTCCTTATACCCCCATGTACCCCTCCTTATACCCTCATGTACCCCTCCTTATACCCCCATGTACCCCTCCTTATACCTCCATGTACCCCTCCTTATACCCCCATGTACCCCTCCTTATACCCCCATGTACCTCTCCTTATACCCCCATGTACCCCTCCTTATACCCCCATGTACCTCTCCTTATACCCCCATGTACCTCTCCTTATACCCCCATGTACCTCTCCTTATACCCCCATGTACCCCTCCTTATACCTCAGTCACACTCAGCAGAAGATGGATTAAATGATGGGGCATTTCTCTCTGCCCCCCCCCCATGTATCTCTTGTGCTTCTATTCTTGCTCCATTTGATACTATGGGAGTCTGTTACTAAAGTGAATGTGTTGATTTGTTTGGGGAATGTTGGGGGGGGTCTCATAGTCCCTCTTGTGTCTATTGACAAGATCCAGTTACACACTGTCCCAACCTTCCCTGTTAGGATCTTGTTACCCAATATAAATGCCTGGGAGGCAGGTGGGTACAAATCTTCTGCACCTCTGTATAAACAAACACTTAAAGAGCATCCGCCTCCTCTTAGTAAACATCCTGACAGCTGCTCTGGGGGGTCAAGGACTGATCTCCAAACTTGTCTCTTGGTGTCCCGGGCAGGTGCTAAGGGGTCAGGGAGTTTATGGGAAGACAAGCCCTCTCATTGGAAAGGAAACATGACAACGGACTGAATATGCATCAAAGATATTCATAAAAGTATTTGTACCCATATACGTTGAGCACCGATGCATGTCTGCTACAGAGGCGTATTTTTACCACCGGGTCTGCACGCAGGGCAACAACTCTGCACGCATGGACACAACTTTGCACACAGGGACGCAACTCTGCATGCATGGACACAACTGTGATGCATGTGTGCAACTCTGCATGCAGGGACTCAACTCTGCATTCATGGATGCAACTTTGCACACAGGGGCGCAACTCTGCACACAGGTCCACAACTCTGCATGCAGGGACTCAACTCTGGACGCATGGACGCAACTTTGCACACAGGGATGCAACTCTGCATGCAGGGACTCAACTCTGCATTCATGGATGCAACTTTGCACACAGGGGCGCAACTCTGCACACAGGTCCACAACTCTGCAAGCAGGGATGCAACTTTGCACACAGGGATGCAACTCTGCATGCATGGACACAACTGTGATGCATGTGTGCAACTCTGCATGCAGGGACTCAACTCTGCATTCATGGATGCAACTTTGCACACAGGGGCGCAACTCTGCACACAGGTCCACAACTCTGCATGCAGGGACTCAACTCTGGACGCATGGACGCAACTTTGCACACAGGGATGCAACTCTGCATGCAGGGACTCAACTCTGCATTCATGGATGCAACTTTGCACACAGGGGCGCAACTCTGCACACAGGTCCACAACTCTGCAAGCAGGGATGCAACTTTGCACACAGGGACGCAACTCTGCATGCATGGACGCAACTGTGATGCATGGGCGCAACTCTGCACATAGGTCCACAACTCTGCAAGCAGGGACGCAACTCTGCACACATGGACGCAACTGTGATGCATGGGCGCAACTCTGCACACATGGACATAACTCTGCACACAGGGACGCAACTCTGCACAAAGGGATGCAACTCTACATGCATGGACGCAACTCATTTGCAACAAAGGAACTGGAGGTTAATTTTTTGATGCTGCGTACATTGGCACCCAGTTGTGAAGCATCATGCAGGCACTACTTAGCCTCCAACCACAATAACTCTGGATTTCGGAGGGTGGGGCAGTGCATTGTGGGTACAAAACAATGGAAATTTAAGTCCAAAATTTGCACTTTGGAAAAGAAATTGGGACTGCTGTTTGGCCATTTCCTTGTGTAATGCCCTCAGGTAGTGCATTAGTTACATGTGTAAATATTGTGTAGCCTAAATCCCCAGGAACCCATTACCTCTCCTGTAACCTAAAAGGACCATTCCTGCCTGTCAATGCAGTACCCTAGCCTGCCACTAGTCTTAACCTGCTGCTCAACTTCACTCTAGTCCTGGCACCTTCTCCACGTCTCATCCTTTTGCCCAAACTCACCTCCTGGGCCCATTCCCAGCAGACTGTGAGGAGACCAACTCTACCCACCCCTGCTCAGCTGACTTTGCATATGGGGACAATGGTGTAGCAATGCAATCTGTGTAGCCTAGCGTGTGCTCTTATATGTGTCCTATACACGCACTCCTTGTCTGTCTCCTTGTTATAGATGATAGCTTTGTTACTTGCAGGTAGTTGCAGTTCCACATCTCATCAGTACAATTATCTATTATTGGTGGTATCTAAGGCTTTGTTATGAGCACTGCTACTGCCCTAGGAACAGAGTGTGCCCAATGTCATCCAAAAGGGTGGGGATCAGTCCAAAGTGTATTTTTGCCCATTCACCAAACTGTAGTGTGGGCAGCTCCATAGGGAATAAGGAAACCCATTTCAAGCCCAAGCGGCTGAATTTAAAAAAAAAGGGAATTACAGGTATCCAGAAAGCTCCAAATTACGGAAAGGCTGTCTCCCGTAGACTCCATATTAATTAAATAATTCTGATTTGTAAAAATTATTTTTTTTTATTTTACTTTTTTCTCTGTAATAGTAAAACAGTAGCTTGTACTTGATCCCAACTAAGATATAATTAATTAATAGCAGCAATGATCCAGGACTTCAAACTTGTCACAGGGGGTCACCATCTTGGAAAGTGTCTGTGACACTCACATGCTCAGTGGGCTCTGATTGGCTGTTGAGAAGCTAAGCTTAGGGCTCGTCACTAATTATCCAGCAGAAAATGAGCTTCCCTGGCTGTAATATAAGCTGATGCTACAGGTTTGCTGATTATTAAATTCTGATGCTAATTGCACTGGTTTCTGTGCTGCCATGTAGTAATTATCTGTATTAATTACTAATCAGCCTTATATTGTGACATTTCTATTCTATGTGTACTGTATATTGTGAGTGGCTCCCTAAGCTCAGTAAGTGACAGCAGCACAGAGCATGTGTAGTGAATCAGCAGAAAAGAAGATGGGGAGCTACTGGGGCATCTTTGGAGACATAGATCTTTACTGCTAAATGGCTGTGGTTGCCTTGTGCTGGTAGTAAACCCCAAAACATAATGTACAATATTTCTAGCCTACTTTTTTTAGTTAGGCTTTAGTTCTCCTTTAAATGATTTTTCGGTAGACTTCATCAGAAACTCATTATGCGCATGTGTGTGCCCCAACATGGCCACTGAAAATGGAGTTTCCCCCCAGTGTGGGTGTCCTAGCGCTGGCAGGGAGCAATTTTTTAAAAATAAACTACTGACACCCCCCAACTAGAGTGTGGGCTCTATTAGCCCGCACCTTTGGTTGGGGAAAATATTTTCGCCCAACAGGTGCCCTTTAAGGTATGAAGATCCAAATTACAGAAAGATCTCATATCTGCAAAACCCCAGGTCCCAAACATTCTGCATAAGCGGTCCCATAGCACTATTTGATTATAATGGAGTATATAGGAGATGGCCAGCCTGTATTTCGGAGCTTTCTGCATAACAGGTTTCCAGATAACAGATCCAATACGTGTACCTAGAACCCTGCAGGTGGCCTATGTACACTGTAAGGGGAGGGGTAGCAAAACATTTTCATTAGCTGCAGATACTTAGACCAGAGCCAAGTAATAACTGGCCATTTGGAGCATTAGCTCTTCAGCCAAGCAGGGTGCAATGATCCAAATGGCCCAGGTTCTGTTTAAAGGGGGGGAATGCAGAGGACGGGGTTGTTGGAAAATAAAAGAATATAAGAACAAAAAGTGAGAATGTTTAGGAAAGAAACTGTTGTCAGCAATCAGCTCCGCTGGGGAAACTGAAATTACCGCTGTCATTTGTGTGCGCTTATGCACGTTACCATGGCGACGGACACATAATAGCTATGAATTCAGCCCTAAAAAAAAAACGAGTAATGCCAAACGAAGCAAGAGTGCAAAATAAAGTTCTGAATTACAGATGTTATTATGTGGGGGCAGGAATTACATTATTAAGAAGTGGAATACTGGAATAAGGAATGGAATAAGTCAAAGTCTGGCATTTTATTGCCAATAGATTAGCCACAATAGTACAAGCTATAACACTAGATTTATTCTGCAGAATGCTTTACCATACCTGAGTAAACAGCTCTAGAAGCTCTCTGCTTAGGATAGCAGCTGCCATATTAGCTTGTTGTGACGTCACTTCCTGAGTCTCTCCCTGCTCACTCATAGCTCTGGGCTCAGATTACAGCAGCAAAGGGAGGAGTAAGGGAGAGAGGAGCAAACTGAGCATGCTCACGCCCGGGGCAAGGAGGTTCATTCTGAAAACAGGAAGTCTGATACAGAAGCCCATGAGTACACATTAGAAGGAAAGAAATGTGATGTTTCTTTTGACAGAGGACTCAGAGCAGCATTAGTTTGAGGGTTTACTGGTGTATTTATATAGACCTTTCTGATAAAGCTCACTTACTTTTAGCTTTTCCTTCTCCTTTAAAAGGGTGGTTCACCTTTGAATTAACTTTTAGTATGTTGTTATTTATAGTTTTTAAATTATTTGCCTTCTGATTCTTTTCAGCATTCAAATGGGGGTCACTGACTCCATCTAAAAACAAATGTATTGTTATTGCTACTTTTTATTACTCCTCTTTTTATTCAGGCCCTCTCCTGTTCATATCAATGCATGGTTGCTAGGGTAATTTGGACCATAGCAACCAGATGGCTGAATTTACTGGAGAGCTGCTGAATAAAAGCTAAATAGGTAAAAAACCACAAATAATAAAAAATGAAAACCAATTACAAATTGTCTCAGAATATCACTCTCTACATCATACTATAAGTTGATTTAAAGGTGAACAACCCCTTTAAAGGGGAAATACGCCTTATGTATAAGCGAAGGGTACCAATGTATATACATCATATAAAAACCAGAATTCTTATGTAACAGGAAATTCAGGTGATGGAATAATGACATGCAATTAATAGAAGATGGTAATTATGTGATGACAGCAGCCTTTCCAATCCCCCCCCATCTCCTTTGAAATGTACAGAAATGTACAATAAGCACTTTATTGGCGTGACCTGCTTTTTAATCCCTGCCTTTGCTGGGTATATCCAAACATCCGTGATCTTCTCCTCTAATTACCCTTCATAACTTCGTTAGCCTCATTGTCGCAAAGAATTACTAATATTTTATGGTCGTTAATTTTCTGTCCTTTACAGATAATAAAGAAGTTTATTGTTGGAGTCGGGTGAAATCGAATCCGTCGGTGAATAAAGGAGTAACTGCAGAGGGAGAACTTTAATTCAAGAAGAAACCACAGGAAACCCAAATTGGCCCAGAGGAGACTCCGGAGAACTAGAGCGTTTCCTTATGTTTAACTTGCCCTTGAAAATAGGTCACCACTTTACTACTGCGGCAACTTTTTTGTTTTTCTAATTTCTTTTACTGGAGAATTTTGTGTTACTGTGAACTTTAACAAAAACAGGTATTTTGCACATTTTTGTTGTTTTTACACCTTTTTTTGATGTGAAAGTTTCAGGCTGCGTGCACACACCGAGTTCTTATTTCCATATTCGCTGCGCAGCTGGCAGTTTGTGCCCATAATGCGTCATCGATGGATCCAACACAAATAACTTCTCTTTTCTGAAATTCACTATTTGCCTTTTCTTCTTTTGTAATTTGCAATGATGGATGTTGCATTATTTTCCATTACAAACAACACTTTCCAAATCTGGGGATTTTTACAACATTTTGGGTAGAGGATCTCATGATGCGGATGCTTAACAGCGATACTGCCCCAAAGGAGCTTACCATCTAGCTTTCCATTAAGACTAGACACTTAATTACCCATCGACCCAATGAGAGGCACCAGACCAAATTCCTTTGCTGTGGCCATGGAAACCCTCAAGCAGTTGCCGTCTCTAAAGACACCAGAATCCTGGTCCTGCTCGTCTACCCCAAGTGCCAGGCGGCGACGCCTCAAGTTGAAGAAGGGTCAGAGGACCCCTGAGTCTGGAGGAATAAGCGACGCAGAGGGGTCAGCTGTAAGAGGGAGGAACCTGAAGCCGCCGGCTATCGAAGTGACCCCGTCCAGTGAGGATGAGGCCTGGTCCAACTGCTCCACACCAAGTGCTTCACCGAAGAGGCGCCAGGGCCTGCTTAGGAAGTGGCTAAAGAGGCGAGAGTCAAAAAGCTGGTAAGTGCCCCTGCACAAATGAGTTTTTTTGCCTTCCTCAGGATCAACTGTCAGTTAGGCAGGTTAAAATAGGAAAACTATACCGAACAATGTAGGTCTCTGTATAAAACAGCTCATATGTAAACCCTTGCTTCATGTAAATAAACCATTTTCATAATAATATAACATTTTAGTAGTATGTGCCATTGGGTAATCCTAAATAGAAAACTGCCATTTTAAAAAATAAGGGCCGCCCCCCTAGGATCGTAGGATTCACGGTGCACACAAACAAAACCAAACATGTTAGGTCACATGAGCCAATTTACTTAAATAGACATACCAGTTCGATAATGATTCTTTATTATGTCACTTAATTTGATATAAACTATCTTTTGCTCAAATATTCATTTTGGGGGTATAGTTTTCCTTTTAAAAGGGTTGAACTTGACGGACGTGTCTTGTTTCAACCTAACTCACTATCTTACTATGTATGTATATAATTATAGTAGAGTTGATTGTATGTATAAAAAGGTTATAAAGCATGGTCAGAATTCTGTAGGTACTTGGACAACCCTGGGGCATTTCAGGGAAATAATTGGGGTTCATTGGGTGTTTCTATTAGGGATGCACAGAATCCAGGATTTGGTACGGGATTCGGCCTTTTACAGCAGGATTCGGATTCCGCCGATCCTTCTGCCTGGCCGAACCGAATCCGAATTTGCATATGCAAATTAGGGGCAGGGAGAGAAATTGCAAGACTTTTTGTCACAAAACAAGGAAGTAAAAAAATGTTTTCCCTTCCCACCCCTAATTTGCATATGCAAATTTGGATTTGGTTCGGTATTCGGCCGAATCTTCCAAAATAGTGGATTTGGTGCATCCCTAGTCTCTATGGAGGGCCCTTTGTATCCAGGTCATTGTGCAAAACAAAATTGCATTGTGTGCATTGGATTTTCTGCTGCAGCAGGTTCTGTTCCGCGGTCACAAAAGGAATTTTTGTCAGCACAAAATCAATTCCGTGGCCGCATAAACAATTCTTTAGTAACAAAATTAATTTTGATGCCAATCCTGTAAAGGCAAGGGTCATTTTGTGCTCACAGAAATAAAGGATAAAGGACACAATTGTCCAATGTGTATATATGTAAATACAATGCTTTATACTGCTAAATGTATAAAGCTCTTTTACTGAAGGTGGGGCAGGATGCAAAATTTAGAAAAAAGGAGAAAGTTCCCATATTTTTGCACTTTGCACCCTGCCCTGCTGCTGACAACCCTGAGTGCAAGGAGCTACATTCTGCCCATGAATACAGAGCTGCCTGTGTGTAGAAGTGCTGTATTCCTGAGAGGCACCCCATCCTGCACCCTACCTGTCCACTAACATGTATATGATTCTGAGACACAATGTGGAGTAACAATATTTGGGAGTAACAATATGGGGGATCGTTGGTTACAGGAACAAATAGGACCCCGCTGTGGCACAGGAATAGGGTTCAGGGGATGTCACTTCTGCATCAATTAGAATTTTGAATGGGGAGGGGCATGTCATTAGTGATTTAAAGCAGCAGCTTATATTTTATATGTATACATTGTAGGCAGTGGTATTTTTAGACAGTTTGCAGTTGGTCTACATTTTTATATTCTTTGCTGCATTTAAAGGGATACGGTCATGGGAAAACAAGGTTTTTTTTTTCAAAATCCATCTGTTTATAGTGCTGCTCCCAGGCCCGGATTTGTGGAGAGACCACCAAGGCCCGGGCAGGATTTTAGGGGGCAGCAAGCTGCCTAACCACACCCACATTGGTTCAGGAATACTGGGGATGAGCAGGACATATGATCGTTTATTAAATCTGCCATGCGCCAATACCCATTGTTCCGGTCACGATGATGGCAATTTGAGCAAATAAAATGGAGCGTACGGGGGCGACGAACAACAGTTGGCCTAGGGGCGCTTGCTATGTAAGTCCAGCCCTGGCTGTTCCAGCAGAATTCTACACTAAAATCCATTTTTCAAAAGAGCAAACAGATTTTTTTATGTTTAATTTTGAAATCTGACATGGGGCTAGACATATTGTCAGTCTTCCAGCTGCCCCCAGTCATGTGACTTGTGCTCTGATAAACTTCAGTCACTCTTTACTGCTGTACTGCAAGTTGGAATGATATCACCCCTCCCCCCCAGCAGCCTAACAACAGAACAATGGGCAGGTAACCAGATAACAGCTCCATAACACAAGATAACAGCTGCCTGGTAGATCTAAGAACAACACTCAATAGTAAAAACCCATGTCCCACTGAGACACATTCAGTTACATTGAGAAGGAAAAACAGCAGCCTGCCAGAAAGCATTTCTCTCCTAAAGTGCAGGCACAAGTCACATGACTGGAGGCAGCTGGGACATTGACAAAATGTCTAGCCCCATGTCAGATTTCAAAATTGAATATAAAAAAAATCTGTTTGCTCTTTTGAGAAATGGATTTCAGTGCAGAATTCTATTAACTGATTCATTTTGAAAAAAAAAATGTTTTTCCCATGACAGTATCCCTTTAAGCAATGACATCATAATCATGATTGACAGTTATTCACATCATTATCCTCATAGTAATTAAATCCAAAAGGGTACCAAGTACCTCAGTGCCTTATTCTGCCATGAAATATAATAGTCCATAGGCCACTTCCTTTGTGCAAGAATCCATATATAATACACAAAAGCCATGAATATCCTGTAAATGATATCCTTATAAACGGTGAGTTCTGATGTCATCAGTTATAAACGGTGAGTTCTGATGTCATTTCAGTCACATGACTCATTGAAATTTGTGTATAATAATAAATAAAGTACCCCCAGTTGTAAAATATGAGGATATTAGAAGTTACCTCGGAGTTCCATGACCTGTATAAAAACAGCCTCGTGTTTTTATATGGTCATGAAACTCCTCGGTAACTTATAATATCCTTATAGTTTACCAGAGGGGGTACTTTATTCACTATATGATATCCACTGTATCCAGATATATAACTGTGAAGAAATATTTACATCTATATATATATATATATATATAAGCACAAAATCACAAACCCACATTTACATCAATTTTACCACCCTCATCAATTTTACATTCACTTATTTTTGAGGTTTACTTATACTTTAAGTTAAAGAGATCTAAATTAAAAAAAAGATCCCTCATCCAGAAACCCCAGGTCCCAAGCATTGTGGATAACAGGTCTCATACCTGTACTTATATTTCCTCCTAGTTGCATTAGGCTCCGGTATGTCGTGCGCCTCTTGATCCCGGGGAACCTTGAAGGTACCACCAATCTGCATGTAATTCCTGTATCAATGGGCTCCAGTGAGTTGGAAACTAATGCCCAAAAAATATCCATGGATCCACCTTGTTGTATATGGTGCTCATGTCACCTCCAAGGTGTCTCTTTCCTTATTTACCTTCTCTTTATTCATTTGGTTACTAGTCTCTGTACATTGAAGATTCTTTTTTATAGATTGGTTCCTAAAAGATACTCAAGGAATCAAAGAATGTTTTGTGGCCCCTGAGGGTTGACATGTTTTTTCTGTCCCTACATCATTGAATATTCTCCTTTAGAACGGCCTCAGGAGCCAATGAGATTGCAGCCATCTGCCGGCCACTGTGATAGTAACTCCTTCAGCCGTGTCTGGGGGGCATGTAAGGGTTAATGATTAGGAGTGCGGGAGGGGGGGCAGGTAAAATAAAAAGAATGTGTTTTGCTTGTACAGCTGCTCCTTCACATTGTGAAATGTTTGATATTCAGGAGTCGGAACTAACCCCTTCAGTACGTCCCTAGCCATGTAACAACTGCCACAGCTGGGGCCCCAAATCTACAGGGGTACAATTGGGGTTCCATAGGGGGTGGGGAGGGTTCTGCTCACAGCACAACTGTTTGTCACATAAGCAAATATTTTGGGAAGTCTGTAGATAAAGAAGAAGAAGGAGGAGCTTGGATATTTCATGTACTAAACGCAACTGTCAGGTACTATTACCCACAATGTAGAGGGGTTTTTATCACACTTATCATACTGTGATTTCATAACAGCCTGTGATCCACCTTGTGCACAATTTCCCACTACAGACACAAATTAGCCCTTGGGTTAATAAATAAAGCTTCAATTCTCATAACCAGCAGAATAATCAGTCCCTGTGCAATCAGTTGTTACTAGGGTTGTCACCTTTTCTGGGAAAAAATACCGACCTTCTTATATATGTATCTTTATTCCCTATTAATAACATTGGGATCACAGACCTTCCTATATATTAATCTTTATTCCCTATTAATAACATTGGGATCACTGACCTTCCTATATATTTATCTTTATTCCCTATTAATAACATTGGGATCACTGACCTTCCTATATATGTATCTTTATTCCCTATTAATAACATTGGGATCACTGGCCTTCCTATATATTTATCTTTATTCCCTATTAATAACATTGGGATCACTGACCTTCCTATATATTTATCTTTATTCCCTATTAATAACATTAGGATCACTGGCCTTCCTATATATTTATCTTTATTCCCTATTAATAACATTGGGATCACTGACCTTCCTATATATTTATCTTTATTCCCTATTAATAACATTGGGATCACTGACCTTCCTATATATTTATCTTTATTCCCTATTAATAACATTGGGATCACTGACCTTCCTATATATTTATCTTTATTCCCTATTAATAACATTGGGATCACTGACCTTCCTATATATTTATCTTTATTCCCTATTAATAACATTGGGATCACTGACCTTCCTATATATTTATCTTTATTCCCTATTAATAACATTGGGATCACTGACCTTCCTATATATTTATCTTTATTCCCTATTAATAACATTGGGATCACTGACCTTCCTATATATTTATCTTTATTCCCTATTAATAACATCAACCATAATTTTTACTGGCCAGGCCTATAAAATACCGGCCAGGTGGCAACTCTAGTTGTTACAGTTTAATTATTTATCCACCTGCTCTCCAATATAAATGGGAGTTCAATTCTACTGAACACCAATTTGTGTTTTTTTTTTTTAATCCCCTGGCCACCCAAGTATTATTTTAATATTCTATAGGCCCCTGCCACCAATGTTTTTTTTTTTAAAAATTTTTTTAGGGTCCCAATTTTTTTTTAACTTGTAAGGGGGGCCCTGGCACCAGTGCTTTTTAAAAAAAATCTTTTATGGGTGGCCCTGACCATCAATAGCTTTTTATAACTTGTGTGTGGGGGGGGTTACTTTTTTAGCTCTGATGTCGGTGTGGTCTTTTAACTGTGATGTGGAGTGGGTGGGGTCTCGGGCGGGGCTTGGAGGCCAGAGTGGTGGATGGGGCCCAGGGGGCCCCAAAAATATTGTTGTATGGGGCCCCATGATTTCTAATGGCGGCCCTGCTTATAAGTGAAGCATTCCTTGCATGTGATTATCCCTTGCTATAGTTCAGTCCATTCAGCAGACTCGCACAGCCACTAGGTGTCACTCTAACGTCATTCTGAAACTTACAAGCTCTAATTATACTGATGTGTGAGGCCCAATTCTCTGCACCTCTACCTGTATAGTTGGCACCTTTTATGGGAAATAATTTACCCTTTCCTCTCTCTCGTATTTCTGCCTTCCCTTTACACACTGTCCCACTGTTAGAGCCCAGTCCCACTATCCATTCGCTTTAATGTCCCTGCACACACGGACAGATTTCAGCCCAAAATTTTTTAAAAAAACTGACCAGAGACACGACAGTATCAGGTACTCAGGTGTATCCCTCCTGCAGGGTAACAATACAGGTGAATCCCATAACAGTGAGGGCATTTTCAGGGCACATAGTAAGGAGTTAAGCCCCAGTTATACATTTGGTGTATTTCCCCTTTAAAGGGGCTGTTCACCTTTAAATGAACTTTTGGTATGATTTAGAGAGGGATATTCGGAGACACTTTGTAATTGGCTTTAATTTTTTATTATTTGTGATTTTTAAGTTATTTAGCTTTTTATTCAGCAGCTCTCCAGTTTGCAATTTCAGCCATCTGGTTGCTAAGGTGCAAATTCCCCTAGCAACCATGCATTGATTTGAATAAGAGACTGGAATATGAATAGGAGAGGCCTGAATAGAAAGACGAGGAATACAAATTAACAATAATACATTTGTAGCCTTACAGAGCATTTGTTTGTAGTTGGGGGTCAGTGACCCCACTTGAAAGCTGGAAAGAGTCAGAAGAAAAAGGCAAACCGTTAAAAAAAAAAATATATATAAAAAATAAATGATGAAAACCAATTGAAAAGTTGCTTAGAATTTGCCATTCTATAACATACTAAAAGTTATCTGAATGGTGAACCACCCCTTTAAGGCTCCTCATCAGAGGGAAGAATTCAGTTGGTGCCCAGGAAATATTTACACAGAGACGACTGTAAGCGCCAGCGGATAAGAAGGAATTCTCCCGTCTGCCCACAAGTGTTTGCTGATAAAGCTCACCAATAAGGCAACTATATCTCATTATATACACGGAAAGCCACTGGACTACTGGAGTCACAACCAGCAGGTGCCTGAAGCATTGAGCAACTCATCTATATACAGGGAACTCTGAGTATCACTCATGTATTATAAGGGATAATGTACCCCCTACTGTAAATGATAAGGATATTAGAAGTCACTGAGGGGTTGTTCTGTGACCATATAAAGGCACAAGGCTGCAGGCTGAGTTATACAGGGAACTCTGAGTATCACTCATGTATTATAAGGGATAATGTACCCCCTACTGTAAATGATAAGGATATTAGAAGTCACTGAAGGGTTGTTCTGTGACCATATAAAGGCACATGGCTGCAGGCTGAGTTATACAGGGAATTCTGAGTATCACTCATGTATTATAAGGGATAATGTACCCCCTACTGTAAATGATAAGGATATTAGAAGTCACTGAGGGGTTCTGTGACCATATAAAGGCACAAGGCTGCAGGCTGAGTTATACAGGGAACTCTGAGTATCACTCATGTATTATAAGGGATAATGTACCCCCTACTGTAAATGATAAGGATATTAGAAGTCACTGAAGGGTTCTGTAACCATATAAAGGCACAAGGCTGCGGGCTGAGTTATACAGGGAATTCTGAGTATCACTCATGTATTATAAAGGATAATGTACCCCCTACTGTAAATGATAAGGATATTAGACGTCACTGAAGGGTTGTTCTGTGACCATATAAAGGCACAAGGCTGCAGGCTGAGTTATACAGGGAACTCTGAGTATCACTCATGTATTATAAGGGATAATGTACCCCCTACTGTAAATGATAAGGATATTAGAAGTCACTGAGGGGTTGTTCTGTGACCATATAAAGACACAAGGCTACAGGCTGAGTTATACAGGGAACTCTGAGTATCACTCATGTATTATAAGGGATAATGTACCCCCTACTGTAAATGATAAGGATATTAGAAGTCACTGAAGGGTTGTTCTGTGACCATATAAAGGCACATGGCTGCAGGCTGAGTTATACAGGGAATTCTGAGTATCACTCATGTATTATAAGGGATAATGTACCCCCTACTGTAAATGATAAGGATATTAGAAGTCACTGAGGGGTTCTGTGACCATATAAAGGCACAAGGCTGCAGGCTGAGTTATACAGGGAACTCTGAGTATCACTCATGTATTATAAGGGATAATGTACCCCCTACTGTAAATGATAAGGATATTAGAAGTCACTGAAGGGTTCTGTAACCATATAAAGGCACAAGGCTGCAGGCTGAGTTATACAGGGAATTCTGAGTATCACTCATGTATTATAAAGGATAATGTACCCCCTACTGTAAATGATAAGGATATTAGAAGTCACTGAGGGGTTGTTCTGTGACCATATAAAGGCACAAGGCTGCAGGCTGAGTTATACAGGGAACTCTGAGTATCACTCATGTATTATAAGGGATAATGTACCCCCTACTGTAAATGATAAGGATATTAGAAGTCACTGAAGGGTTCTGTAACCATATAAAGGCACAAGGCTGCAGGCTGAGTTATACAGGGAACTCTGAGTATCACTCATGTATTATAAGGGATAATGTACCCCCTACGGTAAATTATAAGGATATTAGAAGTCACTGAGGGGTTGTTCTGTGACCATATAAAGGCACAAGGCTGCAGGCTGAGTTATACAGGGAACTCTGAGTATCACTCATGTATTATAAAGGATAATGTACCCCCTACTGTAAATGATAAGGATATTAGAAGTCACTGATGGTTCCATAGAATTTTCTGTTTGTCTTCAGTTCCCCTTTAAGTAATGTGGAACATTCTACTTAATTTCCTGCTGGCACACTGTTGGCTTTCTGCTGGCACTCATATTACATGTGTGTGTGTTACCGGGTGCATTACAGTGTAACAGGGTTTTGTTATAGGCATTTAGTAGGCAGCTTGTTGGCATTGTGCTGTATGAGCAGGAGGATAAGCAAATTATAAAGGAGACAGTTGTCTGGCACTTCCTAAATTGCCTCAGAATATCCTCAATTAAGTAATCACATATTAATTATTTTGAAACAGGAAAGACAGAGGGAACCCACCTTTACACTTTTCAGACTTTCCCAATAAGTTTTGTAATGTTAGATGGTTAGGGATATATAGACAGTCAGTCACCCTGCTATAGTTCCAGGGGTACCCAGGGCACAAATAAACACTCACCCCAAATCTCCCCCTAACTGACCTTCAGACTGGGCCCCCTTAGCTCATAACAAGGTTACAGATATATAGAAACATTGGGGTAACAGTCACCCTGCTATAGTTCCAGGGGTACCCAGGGTACAAATAAACACTCACCCCAAATCTCCCCCTAACTGACCTTCAGACTGGGCCCCCTTAGCTCATAACAAGGTTACAGATATATAGAAACATTGGGGTAACAGTCACCCTGTTATAGTTCCAGGGGTACCCAGGGTACAAATAAACACTCACCCCAAATCTCCCCCTAACTGACCTTCAGACTGGGCCCCCTTAGCTCATAACAAGGTTACAGATATATAGAAACATTGGGGTGTCGCCCTGCTATAGTTCCAGGGGTACCCAGGGCACAAATAAACACTCACCCCAAATCTCCCCCTAACTGACCTTCAGACTGGGCCCCCTTAGCTCATAACAAGGTTACAGATATATAGAAACATTGGGGTGTCGCCCTGCTATAGTTCCAGGGGTACCCAGGGCACAAATAATCACTCACCCCAAATCTCCCCCTAACTGACCTTCAGACTGGGCCCCCTTAGCTCATAACAAGGTTACAGATATATAGAAACATTGGGGTAACAGTAACCCTGCTATAGTTCCAGGGGTACCCAGGGTACAAATAAACACTCACCCCAAATCTCCCCCTAACTGACCTTCAGACTGGGCCCCCTTAGCTCATAACAAGGTTACAGATATATAGAAACATTGGGGTAACAGTCACCCTGCTATAGTTCCAGGGGTACCCAGGGTACAAATAAGCACTCACCCCAAATCTCCCCCTACCTGACCTTCAGACTGGGCCCCCTTAGCTCATAACAAGGTTACAGATATATAGAAACATTGGGGTAACAGTCACCCTGTTATAGTTCCAGGGGTACCCAGGGTACAAATAAACACTTACCCCAAATCTCCCCCTACCTGACCTTCAGACTGGGCCCCCTTAGACATCAGCCCTTTATGGTGGGGACAAATGAGACCCAGTTACAACAGCCCTATACAAGTATAAAAACATTCACAGAATGGGGGGCTTTAGTGTTTTTAGGTTTTTATGGGCACCACTATCCCATGTGTCTATTGCTATACCTCCTGCAACCAGCAGATGGGGCTATTATTATCCTGCATTATTTGCTGCATTCAAGCTATGAGCACCTATTCATCATTATTTGAAATGCCTTCACTTGGGCAGAACAATATTAATAATATAAAGGGTGAATAGAGAGAATTGGTCTTTCTCCTGACCTGACCCCCAAAGGCTCAGAAGTGGACTCTGTGGTTCTCTCAGTATAATCAGGAGACTTGGCAGGGACAGTGAGGTGGAGTTTGGCACCGGCATTGAGCACATACAGGAGCGACGATTGTTCCACAGCAGATTCATTTTTAAGAGGATGATCGGGTTTGGGGAAAGCTGTTGCTTTACATGTAATCCCTGTACTGCAGGAAAGTACATGAGCAGCACATACACCATCCATTACAGATCAGCTACTCCTTAGGAGAATGCAGTTAATACTTGTATATTTGTCATTGTACCAGTATTGTGACTACTTTCTACTGTAACTACTAGTAATTCACTGTTACTTTAGGTACCATCTCTCCCTACTATCCCTGCTATCCCACAGTCACACTCCCTTCCCAGAGACTATTATCCACTGTTACTATAGGCACCATCTCTCCCTACTATACCTGCTATCCCACAGTCACACTCCCTTCCCAGAGACTATTATCCACTGTTACTATAGGCACCATCTCTCCCTACTATACCTGCTATCCCACAGTCACACTCCCTTCCCAGAGACTATTATCCCACTGTTACTATAGGTACATCTCTCCCTACTATACCTGCTATCCCACAGTCACACTCCCTTCCCAGAGACTATTATCTACTGTTACTATAGACACCATCTCTCCCTACTATACCTGCTATCCCACAGTCACACTCCCTTCCCAGAGACTATTATCCACTGTTACTATAGACACCATCTCTCCTACTATACCTGCTATCCCACAGTCACATTCCCTTCCCAGAGACTATTATCCACTGTTACTATAGACACCATCTCTCCCTACTATACCTGCTATCCCACAGTCACACTCCCTTCCCAGAGACTATTATCCCACTGTTACTATAGACACCATCTCTCCCTACTATACCTGCTATCCCACAGTCACACTCCCTTCTCAGAGACTATTATCCACTGTTACTATAGACACCATCTCTCCCTACTATACCTGCTATCCCACAGTCACACTCCCTTCCCAGAGACTATTATCCACTGTTACTATAGACACATCTCTCCCTACTATACCTGCTATCCCACAGTCACACTCCCTTCCCAGAGACTATTATCCACTGTTACTATAGACACCATCTCTCCCTACTATACCTGCTATCCCACAGTCACACTCCCTTCCCAGAGACTATTATCCACTGTTACTATAGGCACCATCTCTCCCTACTATACCTGCTATCCCACAATTACTGGGCTACTAGGTATACCTTCTTTTTAACATTAGTTTGATGGATAGGGCTTGTGGTGTGCTCTACTTTCTGGCTCATACAAGCCAAATCCACTGAGGCCACTGATACCTCTCTATATATTATCCACCTTATCTGAAAGCCTAGAAGACGTTGAATGGCTGCATTTTGGTTTGTAGCAGGGGGTAGAATGGATTTGTTCGAGTTCCTCACTAGACAGAGGCACATATCCTGGTGGGTTCCATTGTGTCTGTATATTTGTTAGTGAGCAGTAAATTGCAGCATCAGCTCTTGCTTCTGTACATGTGGTGGGATTGGGCAGGATATGGTTAGGCCGAGTGTTGCACTCACTGAGGGGTCACAGGATGACTGTTATCTACAAATGGTCACATTATCTGCATTTTCCTGTTGCCTTTTACGCTTTTCCTTTCTTGCTGTGGATCTTCTGCTTTTCGGGAACATCCCATATTTTTATTTTTTTTATATGACTCACGCTGCCCTGTGACTTTTCAGCTCTGATCTGGCAGACCAGTTGCATCTGATTCATATTGATTTATTGGACGAATGTAGAGGGTACCCTTTAGTGTCCTGCAACTCCCCGAGCAGCGGGTCTGCTGCCTCTATTGCTGTGGCCTTGCCTAAAATACACAGACCCCCTTCTAGGTAAAGGTGGTCCTTTACACCAATTTGGCAGTTTATCTTCCCGTGGGATATTTCAATTGGCCTCCCCGACCGATATCTGGCCAATAATTGGACAGATATAGATCGGGCAGGTTTGATTTTGTCCTGCGACCTCGGCACCTATTCCCATTGTTGTAATCCAATCGTTTGAACCTAGGGCCGAATGATTGGATTAGTCTGATATCGCCTTGCCTTTAGTGGACATATCGGGGAAAGATAAGCTCGTTTGTACCTCGCCAAATGAGCAGATCTTACAGTGTATGGCCGCCTTAAGGCACATGACTAACTGTCAGCTGAGGGACCCTCTTTTGTCATCTCAGCTGCTTGGTGTGAACTGGCACTTGCTGCCAGATGGACATCATTGTAAACTCCATCTCAGCAGAAACTAACTGTTTGCAACGGATATTGCAGCAACAATTGCTCCGAGCCATTTTGCCAAAACTACTATGGCACCTATTCATTTCCATATATGTTTATACATGGACTATTGAAGGAAAATATCATTTTATGCAAGCACAAGGCTACTAGGCTAGCTATTGGGCTGGAATGAGTTTATTCAGGGGGGCTGTATACGAACCTCTCTTTCTATGCTGGGTTATCTCACGCAATCTTTCTGGACTTGGAAACTTTGCCGTTGCTAAGAGCCGCACAACAGTCCCTCAGTGTGAGCAGAATGAGCCAGTGGGAAATTTGGCACAGCCGCAAGCCTTGTTCATTAGAAGTGGGGGGGGGACAAATATCTGCTCCGGGAAGGTGACCTGCGGGGTATGCAAAGCTTGTGATTTGAGGCTCAGCCAGGAGTTTTCCCGTAGATAGAAACTCAAGGTCCTTTATCTAAATGAGACCCGCTGAGCTAGTCGTTTCTATGGCGAAAGGGGAAATGTATTCAGATGAAAAGCTCTTCTCTCACTCCTTGGCCTTCATGTTGATTGCCCGGTGCACGGTGACGAAGGGGTCGGCACCCTCCAACATCAAATGGGTAAGAAATCACTGGCGCTCAAAGGGCAGGTGCAAGCAGGGACAAGCCCTTGCGTTTATTCACAGAAAATGCAACGTTTCGGGTCAGTGTTCTGCCATTTGAGCGCCAGTGATTTCTTACCTGAAAGGGGAAATGTACCCATTGCATAAGTAGGAATTTATGTGCCCCTACTTCCTTTTTAGTGTCTGTCCCACAAGGAGATAAGTGTCTCTCCCACCAGGAGATAAGTGTCTGTCCCACCAGGAGATAACAATATATAATTATAATTCAAAAACTGTAAAAAAAAAAAAGTTAACTTAAAGGGAAATCACCCCTTTAAGCAAGGGTTGTATAGTGATAGTGATGTGCGGTTCAGGGTTTTCCTGACCCGCACCCAGACCCTAACCCCCCCTGCTGCCGCCCACGCCTGCCTGCACCCACCACAGCCTCAGGTGTATATATAGTGAATAAAGTACCCCCTAAAATAAAAGGATATTAGAAGTCACTGAGGAGTTCCATTACATTATAAAAGCATAAGGCCAAAGGCCCAGTGTTAGTAGAGGTGTAACTGGCACCAGGGGACGGTGATGGCTGCACGCGAGTAATGAAGCAAAGCAACCAATTCAAATAAATATATATATATATAATGTATATACTGTATATAACACACAAGAGCCATAAATATCCTGTAAATGATATCCCTATAAACGGTGACTAGTGATGTCATCAGTTATAAACGGTGAGTAGTGATGTCATTTTTGTCACATGGCTCACTAAAACTTGTGTATTATAATAAATAAAGTACCCCCAGTTGTAAAATATGAGGATATTAGAATTAACCTCGGAGTTCCATAACCTGTATAAAGACTCTCGGCCTTGTGTTTTTATACATGTCATGGAACTCCGAGGGGACTTCTGCTATCCTCATATTTTACAACTGGGGGTACGTTATTTATTATAATACAAAAGTTTCAGTGAGTCATGTGACAGAAATTACATCACTAAGCTCTGATTATAACCGTTAACATCACTAAGCTCCGTTTATAAGGACATCATTTACAGGATATTCATGGCTCTTGTGTATTTATTATATAATAAATAAAGTACCCCTATTGTAAAATATAAGGAGTTCCATGACCATATGAAAACACAAGGCCGAGAGTCTTTATACAGGTTATGGAACTCCGAGGTTAATTCTAATATCCTCATATTTTACAACTGGGGTACTTTATTTATTATAATACACAAGTTTTAGTGAGCCATGTGACAAAAATGACATCACTACTCACCGTTTATAACTGATGACATCACTAGTCACCGTTTATAGGGATATCATTTACAGGATATTTATGGCTCTTGTGTGTTATATACAGTATATACATTATATATATTTATTTGAATTGGTTGCTTT
Organism: Xenopus petersii; assembly: GCA_038501925.1. Lineage (NCBI taxonomy): Eukaryota > Metazoa > Chordata > Amphibia > Anura > Pipidae > Xenopus > Xenopus petersii. The sequence goes on along the minus strand of CM076684.1, from coordinate 7,094,239 downwards.
GCTTCTAGAGCTCATTACTCGCGTGCAGCCATCACCGTCCCCTGGTGCCAGTTACACCTCTATTCACTGGTTCTAAGGAAATGAGAAGCGACTCTCAGGTTTAAGCAGAAAGTGTGAAAGTGTGAATCAGCAGCCATTACTAGATGATGTTTATATAAGGCAGCCGACGGGCAGAGTAACAATGCCGAGAGACAGCATCGCCTCTTCTATGCACCTGATTCGTAATAAGCTCTTACCAGCCATGAAATAAAAAATACTTTTTTTTAGCAATTACATAAGAGGAAGCCCTGGTCACGGGTTCAATGCCCGATTATAAGAATTGCTAACTTGTAGTCCTGGGTGTTCCTAAATTTATTATAATTATATTCCTGGACTTCTGACCTTGCCTGAACCTTCTGACTTTGATCCTTGCTGCCTGCCTATTGAAATACTGCCTGAATTCTGACTATGATTCCTCCTGATCCCTTGGGTTACCGCAAACTTGAACTTGGTCCGGACTTCTCTGCGCTTGGAGCCGATAGGCCCCTGACACTTTCAAAACAATTGTGGGTGTAGTGTCAAATAGCCACTTATATCTTCACAAAGACCCACACTCCAAATCGTAGTGATACCGATTTCTTTTATTATTTGCATCTGTGCATCCAACGTTCCGGCCTACTTTAAGGCTTTTATCGAGGATAAATAAATGCAGTGACTTATTATATTGGATAATGTAATATAAAGTCACTAAGGAGTCCAAATAATCCATATAATTTAAGCAGGTCAAGTAACTCTGAGTTGACATTTATAGACGTTTAGAAGTGGGTTCATTATTCATTATAATCTACAGTTAAATGTCTATAGGTTAGTCCAGATCCTTCTCTCTTTGCTGCAGAAGAATGTATGGTACACATGTGGCATAGGGTATGATTTTCCAAAATATTTTGGATCACCCTAAATTATAAATGGCATGTTTATAATGATATGGGAGTGCACTGTTTATATCCTTATAATACACAAAAGCCATGAATATCTTGTAAATTATATCCTTATAAACGGTGAGTTCTGATGTCATCAGTTATAAACGGTGAGTTCTGATGTCATCAGTTATAAACGGTGAGTTCTGATGTCATTTCTGTCACATGACTCATTGAAACTTGTGTATTATAATAAATAAAGTACCCCCAGTTGCAAAATATGAGGTGGGTAGTGATGTCATTTTTGTCACATGACTCACTAAACTTGTGTATTATAATAAATAAATGCACCGAATCCACTATTTTGGATTTGGCCGAATACCGAACCAAATCCTATTTTACAATAAGGGACACTTTATTCATTATATATTCTACAGTTTGGTAATTTCACTAGGGGACCAAATCCTATTTTACAATAAGGGCCTTCAGCCTCGTGTTTTTATATGGTCATGAAACTCCTCGGTAACTTATAATATCCTTATATTTTACAAGAGGGGGTACTTTATTCACTATATAATTCACCATTTGGTCCCATAGAGAAATTACCAAACTGTAGAATATATAGTGAATAAAGTGCCCCTTATTGTAAAATAGGATTTGGTTCGGTATTCGGCCGAATCTTTCACGAAGGATTCGAGGGTTCGGCCAAATCCAAAATAGTGGATTCGGTGCATTTATTTATTATAATACACAAGTTTAGTGAGTCATGTGACAAAAATGACATCACTACTCCCTGATTATAACTGATGACATCACTACTCACTGTTTAAAAGGATACACGATATTCATGGCTTTTTTGTTTTGTATATATATATATATATATATATATATATATATATATATATATATATATATATATATATAAGCTATAAAAGCGTGGTATGTCGGTGTCACAGGGGAGTCAAAAAGAACCCAAGGGGATTTAAGATGTGGAATTGTTAGTGAAGGTCCCAATTTGGACCGAAACATCATCATTTTGAAACATTTTATGTATATTTTATAGCAGTTTAGTTTTGAGTCTAAATTTCTACATATTTTTGAAACTGATATTTTCAGCACATTGGTCACTGTCCATGGAGATTGTAAGAACAATTGTGAGCTATTGTCAAAATACCCCTTATTTTAACTGTTTCTGACCAATGCAGGCCTGGCAGTGCTCTTTAATAGAAACAAATGGAGGGACAGTGGCTTGTGTCAGAGCCTGACTTGATTGTTGTTATGGTTCTGGGACTCCATGTTGGTCTTTCCAAAACGAGATAATTATCAAATTGTCATACATGTCAACAATATGCAAATTTAAATCTTTTCCCTTGAGCCGACATTTTGTGCTGTTCATCTGCTCCCTCACAAACATCTGACAGAACAAAATGGAGCTTCTAACTGTGACAGGAAGTGTGGGAGTAACAGGGACAGCATTGTCATTGGCAGGTGACAGTTAGCAAGTAAGTGTGTCCTTGGTTTGTGTGAGAGCACAGTGCTCCATAACAACCATAGGGATGAACTTCAGTATCTAAAATGGAAGTGTTTTTTCAAGACACATACTGACACCCCACCCTGATCATTGTGCTTCTGTTAGACTTTAGTAAATGCAGATAAACGTGCAGGCCCGGGAAAGGCCACCAAGGCCTGGGCCTAGGGCGGCAGGATTTTAGGGGGGAGCATGCTGCCCAACCACACCCACATTAGTTCTAAAACACTGGGGATGTGCAGGAGATATAATATTTTTTTTAATTTCCCATGTGCCAATCCCATTGCACAAATAAAGGGGAGGGGACAGGGGCAACGAACGGCAGTGGGCCTAGGGGCGCCTGCTATGTAATTCCGGCCCTGTAAACATGTGTAGGCCTGGGCTGACTGAACATGATCTATAACAATAAGCTTTTTGTGCATGAAGCCCCACATTGTGTTAAAGGTACAAAATCATGAATTGAATGTGTTTTTTATAACCCATATGTGTATTTGATTTTTTTTATAGTCCCAGTAATTTACAATTTTCCGGTGTTAAAAGCTTACTAAACTGGTCTATATATTTAAGTAAAATACCACCATTTTGTGATGGTCTGTGTGCTGCCTCAGAGATCACCTGACCAGAAATACTACAGCTCTAACTGTAACAGGAAGAGATCACCTGAGCAGAAATACTGCAGCTCTAACTGTAACAGGAAGAGATCACCTGACCAGAAATACTGGAGCTCTAACTGTAACAGGAAGAGATCAGCTGACCAGAAATACTGCAGCTCTAACTGTAACAGGAAGAGACCACCTGACCAGAAATACTGCAGCTCTAACTGTAACAGGAAGAGATCACCTGACCAGAAATACTGCAGCTCTAACTGTAACAGGAAGAGATCACCTGACCAGAAATACTGCAGCTCTAACTGTAACAGGAAGAGATCACCTGACCAGAAATACTGCAGCTCTAACTGTAACAGGAAGAGATCACCTGACCAGAAATACTGCAGCTCTAACTGTAACAGGAAGAAGTGTGGAAGCAAATCACAGAACTCTGTCTGTTGATTGACTCATGTGACCTAACATGTTTGGTTTGTTTGTGTGCACCGTGAATCACACGATCCCAAGGGGCGGCCCTTATTTTTTAAAATGGCAATTTTCTATTTATGATTACCCAATGGAACATACTACTAAAAAAGTATATTATTATGAAAATGCTTTATTTACATGAAGCAGGGTTTTACTTATGAACTGTTTTATGCAGTATATTTTTATAGAGACCTACAGTATGTTGTTCAGGGGGTATAGTTTTCCTTTAAGAAGTAAATGCTCTTAAAGTAAATATCCTCTGCTTCCATGAAGGTGCTACTGGCTCCGCTAGCTTTTTTAGTCTGCCTAGCAGCCATGTTTATCTGCTGTATCCTCCCTGTATCCTCCCTTCACTCCTACAATGACTCTCTCTGCAGGTAGGTACAGATTTAGCTCTTATAAGGGCTCCAGGAGTCAGCCACTGACTCACTACAGGTTCATTACATTCATTACTGTTGGCTGCTGGTTTAGTTCTTTTTACAGAATGGATAAGATCTTACAAGAAAACACCACAATACCTCGAAGAAACAAGGACTGGCTTTAATGATTAAAGGGGTGGCTCACCTTTAGGTTGATGGCACACATTCAGATTCAGGGAGATTAGTCGCCCAGCGACAAATCTCCTCTTCTTAGGGCGACTCATCTCCCCGAAAGGCCTTCCCAGCTGGCAAGAATGTGAATCGCCGGTGGGATGGCACTCGGATCGCTTTGGCTTTCCGAAGTCGTCCAAAGTTGCCTCACTAGGAAACTACGGGCAATCCAAGTGCCACCCCTCTGGCAATTTACATTCTTGCCGGCGGGAAGGCCTTTCAGGGAGATTAGTCTCCTGAAGAAGTGACATATCTGGGGCTCAGTGCACGGTCGACTGCGCAAAACTTTGCTCCAGCACAAATGTGTGTGCGCATTTACGTGGAAGACACCAGTGGCAGTCAGGGAGAGATGGGACCGGACACGGGGTAGGCGACAGAGCAGGTACGTGCCTGGCGCCCCCTCAGCTTTGCGCCCTAGGCACGTGCCTTCTCTGCCTACCCCTAGTTCCGGCCCTGATTGGCCATTTGGTAGCCCCTATGTGGATTGGCAACCTACATTGAGGCTCTGTTTGGCAGTACACCTGGTTTTTATACAACCAAAACTTACCTCCAAGCCTCCAATTCAAAAATAAGCTCCTGCTTTGAGGCCACTGGGAGCAACATCCAAGGGGTTGGAGAGCAACATGTTACTCACAAGCTACTGGTTGGGGATCACTGTTATAGAATAACTAATTCTAAGCAACTGTTCAATTGGCCATCATTATTCATTTTTTTTATAGTTTTTTATATTTTCCTTCTACTGTATGTAGAATGTATTGTTATTGCTACTTTTTATTACTCATCTTTCAATTCAGTCCTCTCCTATTCATATTCCTGTCTCTTGTTCAAATCAATGCGTGGTTGCTAGAATAACTAGGACCCTAGCAACCAAATGGCTGAAATTGCAATCTGGAAAGCTGTTGAATAAAAACTGAAATAAGTCGAAAAACCGTGAATAATAAAAAATGAAAACCAAATGCAAAACTTATCTCAAAGGTGAACGACCCTTTTAATGATCACCTGTGCTGTACAGGCAGAGAGTAATTTAGGGGGGTATGTGAACCCTACTAAGCAAATTATAAGGGACCTTGCAATGAGTTGGTTTCTTGTTCTGTGTATGCAAAGACTGTGCAATCCAGTGATATATGGCAGCACCTTTTACCTGGCATTCCACACATACAGTGCTCCCCCTTTGCATTGAGGTGTTGGGGGCACCCTTCCAGCTATATGGGCTACCCAATGTGACTCGCTGACTCCACAAGTCTAAATAAAGGTGCCTTTGGCTGTAAGAATCTCACAGTTAGCCTTCAGGCATTTTAAGGGCTTTCACTGGGGTGTGAGTACTTATTGTCATTTATTTTTTTGTCTGTGTGTTCTCAGCACTGAAGTGAGTAGGTGAAGAGTTAACCTGTAACCAGAGCATCAAAGTATTCACTAATCCAAAGTGTCTTTCAGAACGTTTGAATGTTCAGGGACTGGACCAAGTTGAAGGATAAGTAAACCTTAAAAATAAGTGAATGTAAAATTGATGAGGGGGCTATTCTAAGCAGTTTTGCAATGTACATTATTTATTTAGTTTTATTTCAAAGATATTAAGGGACACATGTGCTGTTAATATGAATGAATTTTGTTATAACAGCCCCACCTGCTGGTCATTTTCCCACTAGTCTGACCAGCAAGTAGTCAAGGACAATATAGGACTATCCTGAAATTAAGGGGAAAAGTTTGGGGTATGGTATAGTATTTAGCGGTATTTAGAACTGCTGCCTTGAAGTGGTGGCAGGCCCGGACTGGCAATCTGTGGGTTGTGGCAAATGCCTGAGGGGCTGATGTAAGATGCCATATACAGTCACTATTTAATGGCCTGTTTGGGCCTCTGTGTACTTGAAATACCAGGGCCTCTTTTGACTACCTGTCAAGACCTGAGTGGTGGGGGCTACAAATTAGTGATGTTCGGGCCGACCTCGCCTGCTTCTTCGCAGGTTCAGCTCTTCTCCTGCTCTCTCGCCCTCCACAGTAAAATGCTGGCTTCCGACTTCCAGGTTCGTTTTTTTATAGACGCTCGCCAGTGACATTATCAGTGGGACAGGTCAGCATGGGTCTATAACAGCAACCCGGAAGCGGGTGGGCACGGGCTCAAGGTGGCCATTGACGACATCTTTCCCCAGATATGTCACTAACGGGCATGACTATAATGGGGGGGTAATCTGAACGTTCGGCCCTATGGACAATGATCAGATTACAATCGATTCGTACGATAGGATCTTTGCGTCTATGGCCAGCTTAATGGAGGGCGGATTAGGGTCGGGTGTGGGTCAGGGGAAATCCCGAACCCCAAATCCAGGGGCGCTTCGCCAATGAGACGAGTTGAGGCTGTCGCCTCAGGCGGCAGCGCCCCAGTAGGTACCAGGGGCAGCAAAAATGCCGCTCCTGGTACTGTAAGAGCCGAATTTCCGGCTCTTCTAGCACAGAGAGCGCAGTTAGGCTCTCTGCGCTAGCGTACTGGCCCTCTCTGCCGCCCTTGTGGACCCCCCTGGACCCCCTCAGGTGCAAAAAGGTAAGCGCATGGGGGAGGGGGCGCCTCATGCGGCGGAGGGGCCAGGATCGACCATGCCCACATCACTACTACAAATGTATTGTTATTGCTACTTTTTATTCCTCATCTTTCTATTCACGCCTCTCCTATTCATATTCCAGTCTCTTATTCATATCAGTGCCTGGTTGCTAGGGGAATTTGGACCATTGCAACTGGATTGCTGAAATAGCAAACTGCTGAATAAAAAGCTAAATAAGTCAAAAACCACAAATGAATAAAAATGAAAACCAAATGCAAATTGTCTCAGAATATCCCTCTCTACGTCATATTAAAAGTTTATTCAAAGGTGACGAACCAGTAGAGTGGGAGAAAACAAACATGAGTTGTACAATGAGCTGCCTGTTGAGGAAATGTGGTCACACAGTTGCACCCGCCCCCTAAGTCGAACATCCTGGGGCTGGTGGAGCTGAGCTGTGGGTTTGGCTCCCCCTGTACTGGAGCAGCAGCTCTGCCATAAAGTGATGCAGTTTGAGTGATTTCCCATCGCTTTTCTGCAGGGGAAAGGGGAGGGGAGAAGAGATGAGCCACAGAGAGAAGTGGAGGGGGGGAGAGAGGCCTGCTGGATGGTGTCAGGTTTCTGAATTCTAGATGCTGTGAGCGAAAGCGAGAGGCAGGAATCCACTCACACACTCACTCACTGAAGCTCAGGGGCTTACGAAGGGTCAGACACAAAAGCAAAGAGACAAAGGCAACTCCCCCTCAGCTCCATGTGAGAACACAAAGGCTTGGGACACACACTAACACACACACACACTAACACACACAGATGTGGCGGCACAGGGCAAGGGACACACTGATGCCAACACCAGCACAAGCCCGGCTACACTCACTGCAAGCGATGGAGAGGAGCAAGATGGGGGGCAGCCGCTTGTGTGATTAGAGAAAGGGAGGAGGGACGGCAGCACTCGCTCACTGACACCCACACACTCACATTATGTACAGGTTACCCCACTGACTGCCACACACAACTGCCACACATGATGAGGGCCACACTGTAAGGGCCACTCGTTGGAGCAGCACCCCCACCTTATTCAGATGGTCCCTCATCTCACCCGCCTGCGCCAGGCCATGATACCAGCCGTGGGCACCCTGTGAAACCCCTCGCTGCGTGGGACACGTGGAAAATATCCCCCCGCACAATGATTGAGTGAGTCTCTTTATGGTTTGCCTTTTTATCTGCTCTCTTATTGCCTGCCTGCCATTGCTGGGGTTTGTTTAACAGCCAGATGTTGCTGTATATATATGTGTGTGTGTGTGTGTGGTGGGGGCACAACTGTCATTTTATAGGGGTCAGTTGTTGCAGAACTACACACACACCAACTGGCAGCTAGTGAAGCCTCTGGCAGCCCCCCTGGTCTGTAAAAGGATGCTGCATGTTTGTGGTGACAGCTGGAGTGTTGCTTATTGACCCTCTGCCACTTACACTCTCTCCTGCGTATGCCTATCTGTCATCTTTATGGGCCTGATGCGTTTTCTGCTGAGCCACAAAAGCACAATGTTCTCCGTCAGCTGTTTGTTTCGCTGGGAGCCAATCCAGTCAATCGTTTATTACCCTGTTATTTCCGAAGCGAAGATTGTAAGCTCCGCGGCACAAGGACTGGCTGCGTTTGGAAAAAGAAAAAGCATATAAAAGCTAGAACCCCCCATTTTACGTTTTTTTTTTTTTTTTCCAGAAAAAAAGTGGTGTTAAATTTGGGCAAATGTATTATGCATTATATATTGCCACAGTGAAAAATTAGGGAAAACTTAAAATCAGGGAATATAAATTTGAGGTTTCAATGTACAGGTTATCCGGAAACCCATTATCCAGATAGCTCTGAATTACAGAAAGGCCGTCTCCCATTTTATCCAAATAATCCAAATGTCTAAAAATGATTTCCTTTTTCTGTGTAACAATAAAACAGTAGCTTGTATTTGATCCCAACTAAGATATAATTAATCCTTATGCAAGGCAAACAATCCTACATGTTTTGATAGACTTAAGGTATGAGGATCTGAATTAGGGAAAGATCCGTTATCTGGAAAACCCTGAGCATTATGGATAACAGGCCCCATACCTGTACTGTATATTGCCATGTTTGTGTTTATTGATGCACGGAAGCTGCCATACTGCAATGCAGTGCTCCCCAACTATTTCTCAGCCAAGAACACGTCTGTGATTTTTTTTTCAAATGAAAGTCATACACAGACCCCCCTTTGTTTTGAAAATCCGTTGCTGGCTGGTGTAATTGAAAGGTAAAACAGGGTTTCTATGGTTTATTCCACTGGCAGTACTAAATGGCTGAAGCGGATCTTTGGGTCCTTCAAAATTCCTTCAGCTCCCACTGGGTTAACCAACGCCTGGGGTGAACACTCACAACCCCATGAACGGAAACCAGTAAGGGAGTGAACTGGATATTTACCAGCAGGCAGCTGAGTAAGAGAGAAGTAGCGCTAGTGACAGAGAGAGAAGCTGTGCTATTGACTCTTATAGAGAAGCTGGGCTATTGACTCTTATAGAGAAGCTGTGCTATTGACTCTTATAGAGAAGCCGGGCTATTGACTCTTATAGAGAAGCTGGGCTATTGACTCTTATAGAGAAGCTGGGCTATTGACTAGATGAAAGTAACAGAGAGAGAAGCGAGGAGAGACGGGGAGAGCTGAGGGCAGGTGAGTTACATGACACATATGTGTGTGAGTCGTCTGTAGCAAGAGAAGGCATGTTTTATAGGCAAACAGGTTTCAAGTCTGTGCAGCAGCTCTTACACACTTGCTCCTCTACTATAAGCCCTACTGTCTCCTTCATTCTCTCCTTTATATCTCTGCGTCTTCCTCTGTCTCTCTCTCTTCATCCATCCATCTTTGTTTCTCTGTCCCCTTTCCCCCATCTCTGTTTACTTGTTGCTCTGTCCTCCTCAGTCTGTCTCTTTAACTATACTTCTCCCCTCTCTCTTCCTGTCCTTTTTTCTCACTTTAAAAATACAAACATACATACATTTTCCTTCATCTCAGCCTTAAAGCAGGACAGGACTGCTGCTTACAATGGGGATCAGATAAGATCTGTGCAGTCACTGGGACAGAATGTTCTGTTATACAGATAGCTAGAATCTCAGCTGCCATAAAGCAGGACAGTACTGCTGCTTACAATGGGGATCAGATAGGATCTGTGCAGCCACTGGGACAGAATGTTCTGTTATACAGATAGCTAGAATCTCAGCTGCCACAAAGCAGGGCAGGACTGCTGCTTACAATGGGGATCAGATAGGAATTTTTTTTTTTTTTATTAGTAAAAACTTAACAAATAATAGAATCTTTCAAATCAAGCAAAACAATGCATAGCAATATTCAACACATTAGCGAATATAGGCAAGTTTCTCTTGACAGTACATGGGATAAAGCATTTCCATACATGCTCTTCATTCTCCACACATACCAAATAGCAAAGAAAGGAATTTGCTTGCAGAAATATTGAGGTGCTGGTACCAATCTACAACATACAAATGTCACTATCGCAATTTCCCCAGTATAGTTGGTACAATATTCCTTAAAGGCAAATACAAGGACAGAGGCATCTAAAGATTTATATTTCTCCATTTTGAGGTATTTGAGGTGCAGTGTTTGATCTCACGCTCCTTCAGGAAACCCAAATCAGACATCACTGACTTTACGATCTGCTCAATAACAATCTCCTCTTGGCCAAAGGATTTCCTACAGCGGCATTGCCACAGATGGTACCTCATCACTGATATTATCAGGTACATCGTTCCTCTGTCAAGTGGGTGCTGGGTAGACAAAATGCCATAGGCCGCGTCAGTATAAGAAAGTTGCCTAATGTGGGGCACCTTCAGAACCTCTGCCAGCTGACAGCGCACAGTTTTTGTTACAGGGCAATCAACTAGAAAATGTTCCAGGGTCTCGTCAGTGGAACAGCCCCACGGGCACTGCCTTTCAGCGATGTTTAAGTAACTCACATTGCCCCGAACAAAAAGCTTTCCCTGAAGAGCCAGCCAGTTAAGATCAAAGTATTTGGGGGGCAGTCTTCTGTCATTGAGCCACTGGAGGCTCTGAGAAAGAATGTTCCCCACACAGTCTCTCAAGGCTAAGGGGACAGTGAAATAGGTTCCCAGGATCCTGCAATAGATCTGCTTTCTCGGGGCAGAACCCAGTTCCCCAATTCCGACATCCCACTTCCTCAAAAGTTTCAGCCCCAATTCAAGATGCTGAGGGAGATGACAACCGCGCACACGGACTTTCTTCACACTACCGCCGAGCAGCCAATCTCCTACCAGAGGCAATACCCAATTCCTGATGCAACTCTCCCACAGGGAATCAGTTCTTTGGCCCAGGATCCCAAAGTTGAACTTCAGGAAAATGGATCCAAAGAAGGCCACTGGACATAACATGCCCAACCCTCCCTCTTTTCTCTGCAGGTAAGTAATGCCCCTTTTTACTGGATTCAGCCTGTTCCCCCAGATTAACTGAAAGAACAGACTTTGGATCCGAGCATAGAAAGCTTCTGGCAGCGGATACACGTAGGAAACAAACAAAAAGATAGGGACCAGGTAAGTCTTCACGAGCTTCACCCTTTCTCTGTAGGACAGCTTCCATCCCCTCCATCGCTGTACCTTTGCATTTCCGGCATCCAACTTTTCCTCCCAGTTTTGCCTACCATCATCTCCCTTCCCAAATTTGATCCCTAAGATTCTAATCTGAGTTGGGGCTGTTGTAAATTCCTGGAGCGGAAAGGCCGGCTCCTCATCTAATGACCAAAAAGCTTGAGACTTATCCATGTTGACCAGAGACCCGGAGGCCTCTGAGTAACTTCTGACTGTCTCGGACAACACTCTCGCATCTTCAGGACAAGAGACTGCTACCGTGACGTCATCCGCATAGGCTACCGACCTGAGGGGCTGGCAACGGGGAACAGAGAGACCCTCAATTCCACTCGCCTGCAAACGCCTTAAAAAAGGATCGATCGCAAAAACATACAGCAGAGGGCTTAAGGGACACCCCTGTCTCACCCCTGCCCCGACCTCAAAGTTTTCACCACGCCATCCATTGATAAGTGGAAAGCTTACTGCCCCTTTGTACAAAGCTGAGAGCCAACTAATGAATGTTCCCGGGATGCCATACTTTGTCAAAACGGCCCACAGATACTCATGATCCACTCGATCAAAGGCCTTAGCCTGGTCCAGAGACAGAAGGTAACACCCAGTATTTTGGACTTTGCATAACTCCAAGGCTTCCCTAATAGTAAGGATTGCCCCAAAGATGCTCCGCCCTTTCACCGTGCAGAACTGGACAGGAGATAATAAAGTGCCTGAAAATGAAATCAGTCTTGTAAAAAATATCCGTGCGAGAAGCTTCCTATCAGTGTTGAGTAGGGCAATTGGCCTCCAGTTCTCAACCCGCTTTGGATCCTTACCCTTTGACAGCAAGATCAAAGAGGATTCTCTCATAGAGGGGGGCAAGATACCCCCTTCCAGGCAGTCTCTAAAGACCTCTACAAGAACTGGAGCCAGCTGATCTTTAAATTTCTTATAAAATTCGGCTGTAAGGCCGTCCGGTCCTGGAGCCTTCTTTTTAGCGAGGCAGTCGATGGCAGCTTTGACCTCGTCCTCCGTGATCTCAGCTGTCAAAGGTTTAAAGTCCAAATTTGTTACATCAGGTCCTGGGGTTGCCTCCAGGAAGGATGAAGTCCTCCCCTTATCCAAAGCCTTGGCCCGGAACAGAGAACCGTAGAAGTCTTTCACAATCCCAAGGATGCCCTCCCTTGATGTTTGTAACTCACCCTTGGGATCGATCAGACCGGTGATAAGTTTCCGCCCAACATTCTCTTTGCAGTTTAAAAAGGGGTCCGGTGAGTGAAAACTCCCATAGTCCCTTTCCTGCACAAGAGATTTGTACCGGCTGTACTGACATTCTCTGATCTGGGCCTTCAGCTGGGCAATTTTTGACCCCTCCACCCCATCCGAAATAGAGGACTCCAACTTCTTTATAAGAGTCAGGTACTTCTTATACTTATTGCCCTCCCTTCGTACAGATAGATTTCGGAAGAAAGCCCGGAATGAGTGCTTAACACTCTCCCACCACAATGACACAGAGTCATAAAAATCAACTCTCCCAAACTGGTGCTGAAGAAGAGCCTCAAAAGACTGTTGTACTGCCTCACCCTCCAGGGAATCTGTACTGAGCCGCCACAGGCCCATGCCCTTCTCTGGAGTAGACAAAGTGCCCAATGTAAAGGAAAAGGTCATATGGTCGGAGTACTCAACCCCGATTTCCCTCACATCAGCAAATTCCTCACCCATCTGGACAAAAGCCATATCCAGGCGGCTACTTCTAGCCCCACACCTGTAAGTATGGATCGCTCTCCGGCCTCCCCACGTGGCAACATCAACCATTCTGGCTTGTTGGATAAGTTGTTTAAAGAAAAAGCTTTCTGATCTACCTGATCTTCCTGACCGATCTTCTGGTCTAAGGACTTGGTTGAAATCACCAGCCAGGATGACAGAGAGCGATGTGTGTAAATAGGGTCTGATTTCAGACAGTAAAGCCCTCCTACCTGACATAGACTGCGGCCCATAAACATTTATAAGACGAAAACGTCTGCTATTTATAGTCACGTCCAACATCAAACAGCGCCCCACTTGAATCTCGAGGAGACGATGTACTCTTATATTGAGGCCACCTCTAAATAATATGGCTACACCTCCACATGGCTCCTCCGCTATGGACCAGAATGAAGGCCCATGCCGCCAGTCAGCCTTTGCCTTTCTCAGTTCTGCCTGAGTAGTAAGACGGGTTTCCTGAAGGAAAAAAACCTCAGCGTCTGAGTTACCTAGACTTTCAAAAGCTAAAAATCTGGCTCGCTGAGTTCTGACACTACACACATTAGATGTTAAAAACCTAATTGGAGTTGACGCCATCATGAATATTTGTCATAGATTTGCCTTTCTTTTCCTTTGCTGAAAAACCAGCTGCATCCCCATATCGCTTAACTTGGGGCCCTGACTGCAGCTGCTGTTTTTCATTTTCACTTACTGGGTCTCTGGCCGGAGTCTGAGAGCTGTTTGCAGTTTCTCTTACACCTTTCTTACTGGCCGGGTGCTCACCCCCTTCCCTAGTTCTTTTCTTTGAAGCCAGTTGAACCTCCATAACCTCCTCCTCCAACTCCCTTGGGTTACTCTCCCCGGCTTCTTGCGTCTCTATCCTCTCCAGCTCCTCTTGCTCTTCTCTTTCTGCTCTGTCACCCCAGGTCTCAGAATTATTATCAAGCACTGAGAATTTATTCCCTGTACTTATAGAGAAAGTATTTATTTCTGAGTGACCTTCTCCTGGATCTAACTGATGGGCATGCTTTTTAGACTTTTTGTTTTTAGCTTTTTTCCAACCATCTTTTTCATTCCCATCATTCGGTACCTTAACTTCACTCTCTCTTGCTGCCTTCTCTGGTTGTTTTCCACTTTCACTCCCTCTAGCTGCCTTCTCTGGTTGCTTTCCACTTTCACTCCCTCTAGCTGCCTTCTCTGGTTGTTTTCCACTTTCACTCCCTCTAGCTGCCTTCTCTGGTTGCTTTCCACTTTCACTCCCTCTAGCTGCCTTCTCTGGTTGCTTTTCTTTTTTCTGATCTTTTGTTGGCTGCCTAAACCTCTGCTGCTTAGGAATGACTTTTTCCTGGGTTGCTGGTACCTCCTCCTCTTGCTCCTTCTCTCCTTCCCCTTCCTCCGGCTCCATTACCTTTCTCATCTCCTGGTCTATCTCAGGGAAGAGTCTGACCATATTATGGTATGCTTCCGGACACCTCCTGTGGGAATGGCCCATTCTATTGCACAGGTTGCACCTGACCTGGTCACAGCTTCTCGCCTCATGCCCCACAGCATTACAAAGTGCACACTTCAGTATAGAGCAGGCTCTTGCCAGATGATCTCTAGCCCCACACTTATAGCATCGCCGTGGCTGGCCAACATAGAAACAAGAGCCTTTTTCCTTCCCTATGAAAAAAGCATTGGGCAGATGGTTGGGTACATTGCCTGTCACCTCAAGCCTCACTTTTGTGCGCCAAACACCTCCCCAGACATTATCCTCATCATAGACCTTAACCAACGGAGACAAAACCGTACACTGGCGCTGCAACCAAACCAAAATATCTTCCTGGGGAACCGCATCATTTTTCATTACTATAGTAATGAGTTTGGTCTCAGGCTTGGTCATTGGAATGACAACTAAGTTCTCCCAGTTTTGGTGTCCTGCTCTTTTCTGCAAATTATAAATCCGCCAGAAATGGTCTAAAGCCTCAGGCAACTTAAAAGTGATGTCATAATCAATTTCGGTTTGTCCAATTACAGCTGATAAATCGTCTGGAGAGAAACCCATCCCCTCTAGCAACATGGTGCGTACAAAGTGTCGTCTTGAAGGGGCATCCTCTTTATTGCCATCCCACTTTACCTTAACCCAGTTCTTTCTCTTAAAGGGGTCATTATCAGATATATCAGGGACTGGGAAAAGACGCCTTCTCTCCCAGAAACTTGCTGGATTGACCTGTTCTCCTTGGCCACCTACCTGAACTGACACTACCTCTACAGGTTCTGGAAGCCCATGATCTACCTGTCCCTGGCTAACTTTTGTCAATCCATTAGCAGCAGAAACTGCCACATTCCCAGCCATCCCTCCAGCTTGCACTCCCCCACATTCACCCTCCATTCCCTCAACACCAGTCACAGCCTCACTCACACTGTCATTCCCAACAGCTACAGAGGACTCCACTTCATTCTCCTCAATCACCCCACTCTCCACCCTCTCACTCTCATTCACACTGGAAGAAGCAGTCTTTGTTGGTGTAATGTCCATCTCTTCTGCATGCAGTTCTTCTTCTTCTATGGACACGGTTTCAGCTGGATCCTGGGCACTTTCTTGCTGTTCTTTCCCACTGTCATTGGTATTTTGGGGTACAGGATTTGTTGTAACTTTGCCTTCAACTTTTAGCAGCTCTGGAAAATCCTGATCAGATGATAGTACAAAAGCCTGGTCCTTCTTCCCAACAGTAGCTTTAAAGGCCTTTTCTTCCTGTTTCCTTTCCTGAGCATCCACTTCCTGCTGATCAAACGCCATGTTCTGCCAGTTTATCTTGCCCCGTTGCCTCTGCAGCCTGGGGGGTAAAGGCTTTATGAATTCCGCCTCACTCTCAGATGACGCAGGGCTGTTAGATGTGCTGCTCTGAAGTGACTTTACCAAAGCTGGTTTTGCAGCTGGAGTGCGGACACTGGATGACATTGCTGCAAATCTCTGTTTATTTTGATAAACTTCCTTCCAGGGACCGACATCTTTATAAAGCTCAGAAATGCGAAGCTCTATACCAGCAAGTTCATTCCCCAGTTCATCACGTTTGCATCTGTTGGATTCCTTATATTTGTCATCTGAAAACACCATTGAATTTGTTAAGTGTTTTATTGACATTTCCAAAGACTTTTTTCTGTTTTGCAATGTAGCTAATTCTTTTAGTGCTTCAGCTACTTTTTCTGCAGAAATTGTCTCTTTAACTTTGCCTTTATTACTTGCTTCTTTATGTTGTGCCCCTTTAACTGCAGCTCCTTTACTGATGTTATGTGCAATGCTGGTTCCAGGGCTTCCACCAGGGCTGTTGCCTTCTGAGCCATGAGGAACTGGTGCAATGCTGGAAGCTTTACTCCTTCTCCCCTTTCCACTGGGAACTTTAGTGGCGCCGGCTGCTCCATGAAGTAAAGATGTGGGTGCTTGAGTGCAAGGTCTGGCAGCTGCACCCGTAGCCCCACTCTCCTGGCAAGCTGGCTGTGATGGTAACACACACTGGAGAGTTAATGTCTGCACCTGATTCCTCCCCCACCTGGCCAACTGATTCCAGCACACACAATAGAGACACAGTTTGTTTGGTATTGCTGCAGCGCTGGACTTTCTGCTGCTCACACTCCACAGTCACACATTGCTGGGGGGAACTTTGGCAAGTAGTAATATGTTTATCTCCATGTACATTAACATTTGTAACTGGCAAGTCATTATTAACTTCTGTTGAAATTAAAGGCAAAGTTTGTTTTTCCATACCTTTGTGTTCCTGCTGATTTATTTCCGATATTTGCTTTCCATCCATATTTCCCTGTAGCACATGGTTAACACTAGCAGCTCCAGGGGAGATCTTTCCTTTAGGGGCACCTCTGCGGGCTTCCACCTCCTGAGCACGAGCTGCTGCTGCATTTTTCTGCTTCTGCCTCCTGGTCTCAGCCACAAACTTTTCCACCTCCATCTCACTCTCACTGCTGGTTTTCCCCCTTGGTGTTCCTGGGGTCCCAACAGATGAGGATCTCAGTCTTGGCCTTGACAGTTCAGCCGCATGGCTAGGCCCCAAAGCCTGGGCCTCAGTTTTCCGGGTAGCCCGACCAGCCCTAGCAGGGCCTGGGCTTGCTCCAGACATGAGAGCTCTCTGAAACACAACTGCTTCCAATGGGGATCAGATAGGATCTGTGCAGCCACTGGGACAGAATGCTCTGTTATACAGATAGCTAGAATCTCAGCTGCCATAAAGCAGGACAGGACTGCTGCTTACAATGGGGATCAGATAAGATCTGTGCAGCCACTGGGACAGAATGCTCTGTTATACAGATAGCTAGAATCTCAGCTGCCATAAAGCAGGACAGGACTGCTGCTTACAATGGGGATCAGATAAGATCTGTGCAGCCACTGGGACAGAATGTGCTGTTATACAGATAGCTAGAATCTCAGCTGCCATAAAGCAGGACAGGACTGCTGCTTACAATGGGGATCAGATAGGATCTGTGCAGCCACTGGGACAGACTGCTCTGTTACTCTGCATTAATAAACTTTACACATTGTCTCCAGACATAAAAATATGTGTGTGTGGGTGGATATCAGTGTGTGACAGTAAAATAGACAGAAATACTCGTTTATACAATTTTAGAGAGGCCTTTTGTTTCCTGTGTGTGTACTGTTGTCTTGTCTTGTGTTGAGCGTAGGAGACAGTACCTGCACGTGCATCTGCTGAGTAACATGATTCTCTATGGGCTGCTCTTTATTAAATGTGCATTTGTACCTATTGTATGGGGATATGTGACACTGTATATGGATCCTTATGGAAAGGGCATATTACATTTAAATGGGCTTCTATAATAATGTGACCGTTCACACTGATCATCATAAGATCATCAGAGACTGAGAACTGGGGGAACACAATATAAAACGGGGGTTAAAAAATTCAGCAAGAGCAAAGAGCTTACAATCGAAATTGTCAAGTTTCAAAAAGTCAGAACCAGGGAACAGAGAGCAATAAATATATGTATAGCTTTCACATTGCAATAGCATTTATACATAACTTTAGAACCACAGAAAACGTGGAGTGAATGTGTATTGAGAAGTTATTTAGAATCATATTGTCATTTTTATTGTGCAAAATAAATTATTGGTTGGAGTTCCCCTTTAAACAAAAGTGAATCAACAACACAGACAAACAGCGTTTTCTAACAGGTTTAATGGTCGGTTAAGCTGATTAACAGAATGAGAACAGGAATCACAAGCCTAGCCCCCTCCTATTTACTAAATAAATCACCAATTCTCATCAGTCTTAGGCACAGTGTATTTGGGGTAGGGGTGGGAGGATACTGGTGGTCATTATGTTCTCTACATTATGGAATTTTCCTGAGGTCTAAAGGGCACTTACACACAGAGGCTACTTTCCCCTCTGTTACTATAGGCATCATCTCTCCCTACTATACCTGCTATCCCACAGTCACACTCCCTTCCCAGAGACTATTATCCCACTGTTACTATAGGCATCATCTCTCCCTACTATACCTGCTATCCCACAGTCACACTCCCTTCCCAGAGACTATTATCCACTGTTACTATAGGCACCATCTCTCCCTACTATACCTGTTATCCCACAGTCACACTCCCTTCCCAGAGACTATTATCCCACTGTTACTATAGACACCATCTCTCCCTACTATACCTGCTATCCCACAGTCACACTCCCTTCCCAGAGACTATTATCCACTGTTACTATAGTAGTCACTGTCTCTTCCTACTATACACTATGTTTGGGGAACAATATACAGTAATTCTGTGCAACTCCAGTGACCACATCTTACTAGTGGTTGGACTGGGGTAGTGTAGAATATCCAATTGGCCGTGTGCCCTTGCACTGACAGGGTAATACATGGAACCTTCTTTCTTTCTTTTCATCTCAGTTTGATTAATGACACTTTGGAAAGGTGCCAGAGAGCCAATCTTCCGAGCACCACGAAGGCCGTTGCTCAGCACAGAGGATCACAGGGGCCACTGATGTATTGTCCATGTCTCCAGCTCAATAACAGCTGCTTCTGCGTTTTATGTTAATTTGAAAAAATATTGCAGAAAGCATTAGTTAGCATGTGCTGAGCATAATGTTTTGTGCCAAATGGGATTGCCATAAATCTTGGGAATAACCAATGGCCTGGTCACTAGGCAGATGACTATGCCGATCTCTACTGCAGATAAAACCAGTAGTGAGTGTTTGGAAAATAGACGCACAATACAATATATTTGCCAGTTGCTTATGTGCATTTAAATGCGGTTATTTAAAAGGTTTGGACGAGTAATCAAATGAAAATTACCCTAAAATGGTTCCCACTGTCTGTTGAAGTCCTTCACAGGGAGAAAAGTCCTGAAAGAGACCTCTCTGTACCATTTTTCTTTATATTATACATTATGGGGACTTGCGTGCTACAGGCCATTTTGACTGTTAGCACAACCCCCCCCCCCAACCCCAGCGCCGGGCGTTTCAGAAGAACAGAATGTGCTACAGAATAATTACATCGTTGGCCAGAAATGAGCTCCTTTACTGGTTTGCAGGCCGGTTTGGGGGTTGCGGCCCAGGATGGGAATTAAAAGGCAGCTCTATGATATTGCATGGAGCAGAACATTATAAATAGGATATCTAAACAAATCCAACTCCTCGCTCTGCTCTAACCACTAGAATCTGACGGGTGGGGGATCCAGCAAATTTTGGCCTCAGCAATTGCCGTCATTTCACTTTCAGTTTGTGGAACGAGCAGAAGAATTGGCAGTCTGTGCACGGGGTACAGTATGTGCTTTATGTAATAGGAATGTGTGTTTGTCCTTCAGTCTCACCTCCTCGTCTGCCCCATTTGTCCACCAGCCAATCAATCTACCTTCTATTCAGTAGCAAAGCCCAAGTACATGCCGTTTAGAACATGGGATATGTCAGACAGGGCCACAATAAGGCAAACATGGACCAATCAGGGCAGTCTTATCTGCAGCATTCCAGGTAACAAGAGAGAGTACATCAGGGCAAAATTACAAACAAAATTAGAGTTCTGCAGAAGATAATGTAATAATAGAAAGTAGATTATGGATACCCATCCATCAGCTCTCCTGAAGATGTAATAAGAGAATGTGTACAAGGGAGGTCCTACCTGCAGACCTTAATATAACAAGTGAGAGTAGACCAGGCATGTCCTACCTGCAGTCATTACAGAAGATGATTTAACAAGTGCAAGAAGACCATGGGATGTTTGTCCCTCAGTCTTCTTGATGTTAGCAGTAGTCTGCTGTAGATCATACTGAAGAAGACCAGGGATGCCCCCACCTTCAGACTTTCCAGATGATGATGTAACAAGAGCATGGAGAACAGGGATATCCCATCTGCAGCCTTTCCAGATGACGATGTAACAAGAACAATGAGAACTAGGATATCCCTCGTGCAGCCTTTCCAGGTGATGATGTAACAAGATCAAATAGAACAGAGATATCCTACGTTCATCATTTCCAGATGATGGTGTAAGAAGCGCAAGTAGAAATGGAATATCCCACCTGAAGCCATTACAGATGATGACATAACAAGATCAATTAGCCCCATCTGCATTTTTTCTTGATGTTAATGTAATAAGACAGAAGATTAGGGATGCTCAGTCTGTAGGACATCATACTGAAGTATATCAGGTTATGTCCCACAACTCCCACCTGCAGCCAATCCAGGTGAAGATGTAACAAAGGCCAGAAGACCAGGGGATGTACAACTTGCAGTTTGTTTTAGCAGTTAGTGTAATAAGAGAATCGATTTGTAATGCTTAGCCTGTGGTTCATCATAGTAAATTAGGCCAGGGATGTCATATGACTCCTACCTGCAGCCTATTAGTTAATGATATAAAAAGAGCCAGTAGAGCAGGGATGTCCCACCAGCAGCCTTTCCTAAATATTGTGTAACAAGAGGGAGAACACTCAAAGATGTCGCATTTGTATTTTTTCTTCTATTAATGTAATAAGAGAGAAGATCACTAGCCTGCAGCACATTATACCCTCATCCTTACAGATTAAAATTTGAAAAAGCAAGAACACTGGGGATGTCCCACCAGCAGCCTTTCCAGATGATTATTTAACAAGAGCAGGAACACCAGAAGACTTCCCATCTGTATTTCTTCTTGCTATTAAAGTAATAATAGAGTAGATCAGAGATGATCAGCCTGCAGCACATTATACTGAAGCAGACCAGCGAAGTCCCATGACTCCCACCCTCAGCATTACAGATGGTAATAAAAAAGTGCAAAAACGCTGCGGATGTCTCACCGAACATAAAAAAAGCAAGAAGACCAGGGTATGTCCAAATGTTTGATGTTGGTTAAATAGGAGAGTAGATCAGGGATGCTCAATTTGTAGCACCTTATAATAAAGTAGACCTAGGATGTCCCTCGACTTCCATGTGCAGCCTTTCCAGATGATGATATAACAAGAGTGTGGGATGTCCAACCTGGAGCCTTTCCAGATGATGATATAACAAAAGTGAGGGACGTCCCACCTGGAGCCTTTGCAGATGAGGCTCTAACAAGAATGTGGGATGCCCCCCCCCCCCCCGGAGCCTTTCCAGATGATAATATAACAAGAGCAAGCAGGCCAGGAGCCTTTCCAGATGATGGTATAAATAGGATGTATAGACCATGGATGTAGGGATGTCCCACCTGGAGCCCTTCTTGAGCTTGATGTAATAAAAAAGCAAGGAAAGAAAAGAAAGAAAGCCCACAAGGCATGAAATGCACAAGGCTACCTCTTTAGATTTTTTTCTTCAAATAAATGTACTTTTTTACTGTATAAACTTCTGCGTTCATAACCTCCCCTAAGGTGAAGGTCTGAGGCATATGCACCTGGTCCTCCCTTAACTTTGGTAAGGAAAGGCTGCACATGGAAGTCGAGGGACATCCTTCCTTGGTCTACTTTATTATAAGGTGCTACAAATTGAGAGTATAAAAGTGTGGCGTGTCCCACCTGGAGCCTTTCGACATGATGATAAAACAAGAGTGTGGGATGTCCCATCTGGAGTATTTGCAGATGATGATATAACAAGAGTGTGGGATGCCCCACCTGGAGCTCTTTCAGATGATGATATAAGAAGAGTGTGGGATGTCCCACCTGGAGCTTTTCCAGATGATATAACAAGAGTGTGGAGTGTTCCACCTGGAGCTTTTTCAGATGAGGATATAACAAGAGTGCGAGATGTCCCAACTGGAGCCTTTCCAGATAATGATATAACAAGACTGTGGGTTGCCCCACCTGGAGCTCTTTCAGATGATGATATAACGAGTACGGGATGCCCCACCAGGAGCTTTTAAAGATGATATAACAAGAGTGTGGAGTGTTCCACCTGGAGCTTTTTCAGATGAGGCTATAACAAGAGTGTGAGATGTCCCACCTGGAGCCTTTACAGATAATGATATAACAAGAGTGTGGGATGTCCAACCTGGAGCTCTTTCAGATGATGCTATAACAAGTGCGGGATGCCCCACCTGGAGCCTTTCCAGATGATATAAATAGGAAGTTTAGACCAGGGATGTCCCACCTGGAGCCCTTGCTGAGCTGATTTTAATAAAGCAGATGCTCAGCCTGCAGCACCCTGTGCTAAACCTCCCTTTCATTGATTTATATGGACAAAGGCAGAGCTTCAGGAGCGCACAAGGCTTAATTGGAACCAGTATTCTACATTCAACTTTCATTAATCTACCAGCGTTCAGCCTCAGGCGACAGACAGTAGCCTTGCTTCAAAGGAGCAATATTTCCCCAAAGAGCTTACCATCTAAGTTTGATCCCATGTGGTGCTTCACAGGAAGATAAAGTAACTTGAGGATTTCATATAAAACCCCAAAATAGCATTGCCCTACTCCGCAGAACGTTCCATTTCCAGGGACCGGCACCCCCTTCACCACTTACAATGAAATTATATATTTATTTTTTTGTCATGTTAATTTCTCCTTGAAGCAGACGAGCCTTTTCAAACATTCGGCATTGAGGGAAACAATGACTTGTCCTCAGAGAGAATGAATTCACCCCATTCTCCTTCACATCTGCCACCCGCTCTGCTTCCAGCAATGTTCTCTTTTTCCTCGAGTGGGTGGAGAAGCCGTGCAGTCGGCATCTGTCCCTCAGTTTCTCTGATAAATATGTGAAGTCGACCTTCGTTTTAAATCGGGAATATTTTAGCAGAGACTGCCTGCTGTTGCCTGTGAAACGATGCTGAGAGAGTTGCTAAGCAACCGTTGGAAGAGTGCAGGCAGTCTCTCTGTCTCTGACCTCCGTTACTGCACAGGACTGCAGAGATTTTGCTTATGGAAGAGTTTCCAGCAAATCTTCCCAATCCTTAGATCAATATTTGAAATCCAATTATTCACATCTGACCAACAGCTGCTAGTTAACCTTTTAAGTGCTGGGGTGGATCCAGCATCCTCCAAGATTTCTCTTCCCAAGTATCAGCCATAAAGGGCTTATTTACTAACATGTGCTTAACTGAGTGCAGTTAGCTGTAAAGTTTGGTTCGCCTTTAATTTAAAGGGGTTGATCACCTTTGAATTAACTTTTAGTATGACGCAGGGAACGATTTTCTGTGACAATTTGCAGTTGGTTTTTATTTTTTTATTATTTCTGGTTTTTGAGTTATTTAGCTTTTTATTCAGCAGCTCTCCAGTTTGCAGTGTCGGCCATCTGGTTGCTAGGGTCCAAATTACCCTAGCAACCATGCATTGATCTGAATAAGAATATGGAATATTAATAGGGTAGGGTCGGAACAGAAAGATGATTAATAAAAAGTAGCAATAAAAGTACATTTTTATCTTTGCAGAGCATTTGTTTTTAAACGGGGGTCAGTGACCCCCCTTTTGAAAGCTAGAAAGAGTCAGGAGAAAAAGGCAAATAATTCATAAACTATAAAAAAATAAATAATGAAGACCAATTGAAAAGTTAACATACTAAAAGTTAACTTAAATAGGCTAATTTTAAGCAACTTTTCAATTGGTCTTCATTTTTTTATAGTTTTTAAATGATTTGCCTTTTTCTTCTGACTCTTTCCAGCTTTCAAATGGGGGGTCACTGACCCCATCTAATAAACAAATGCTCTGTAAGGCTACACATGTACTGCCCTTGCTACTTTTTATTACTCATCTTTCTGAGTTTTTGAGACAATATGCAATTGGTTTTTATTTTTTATTATTTGTGGTTTTTGAGTTATTTAGCTTTTTATTAGATGGGGTCACTGACCCCCATCTAATAAACAAATGCTCTGTAAGGCTTCCGATGTATTGCCCTTGCTACTTTTTATTACTCATCTTTGTATTCAGCTCAAGGTTATTAAGGTTATTAGCAACCGGATTGTTGAACATCTATAAAGGCACCTATTTGCCAGGCTTATCACCTCCGTCGAGTAAATGACACCCAGCGCTGTGGGGAAGTATCTCCTTAGTAGGGTTCCTGTTTCGGCACATCTAAATGTTCATTGACAATATGTGATACAATATCTGATGGGCCCCGGGACTGGGAGTACTTAGCTGCGCAGCTACAGTTTCTTTTGTGTACGGAGCTTCTCTCTCGGCTTCATAATGAAGGAGAGACGTTCATGTTTGGTACCAGATTTGATGGCCGCCCCACTATCCCCCCAAAGACTGCCCATTCTGCAACCCTAGCAGATCTTTTGATGCAACTGCAACACCCTGCACATGAAAGCTGCAGCTGTTGGGGATACTAAGATTTGTACGTTTAATAGCATTTAAACATTACTTGTTGCTTTCCAGGCTATGGAGGACGTTGCAGTAACCCTATCAGGTCCCTGTACTCAACTCTTTTGTTGTACATGTGGTTTGCTGCATAGAAAGCAATTCAATCTATTTTGTGGCTGGTAAAAGTAATGACCTGCAACTGACTAGCGTGGTATGATCCTCAATGTGTTCATCAGTAATTGGACATCCAATGATTATTCTGCTGCTAAGATAAATCGTTTGTAGTGTTGTTGGGCAGTTGGGCATATTCTGCAGACCGCACTGGATTCTGTGGCGCTTTGAGGAAGATCTGGATGTGTGTGGCATACTGTTTGCTGAAGAGCTGACGCAGGATGAAGGCTTCATCCCTTTGTGTATCGGGAACATGTTCTGGGTTCTACAGGAAGCGTTGAGTAATTATGAGCAGAGAAATGTTCTGGGTTTTACAGGAATGTTCTGGGGTCTACGGGAAGTACTGGGTGAATTTGAGCAAAGATTGTTCTGGTTTGTACAGAAAGTGCTGGGTAAATATGAGTAGAAATGTTCTGGGTTCTACAAAAAGAAATGGGTGAATATGAGCAGAGAATGTTCTGGGTTCTACAGGAAGCGCTGGGTGAAATAGCAGAGAATGTTCTGGGTTGTACAGGATGCATTGGGTGAATATGAGCAGAGAATGTTCTGGGTTCTACAGGAAGCGCTGGGTGAAATAGCAGAGAATGTTCTGGGTTGTACAGGATGCATTGGGTGAATATAAGCAGAGAATGTTCTGGGTTCTACAAGAAGCACTGGGTGAATATGAGCAGATAATGTTCTGAGGTTCTACAGGAAGCACTGGGTTAATATGAGCAAATAATGTTCTGAGGTTCTACAGGAAGTGCTGGGTGAATATGAGCAGAGTATGTTCTGGGTTCTACTGGAAGCACTGGGTTAATATGAGCAGATAATGTTCTGAGGTTCTACAGGAAGTGCTGGGTGAATATGAGCAGAGTATGTTCTGGGTTCTACTGGAAGCACTGGGTTAATATGAGCAGAGAATGCTTTGGGTTCTACTGGAAGCGCTGGATGAATATGAGCAGAGAATGTTCTGGGTTTTACGGGAAGCACTGGGTTAATATGAGCAGATAATGTTCTGAGGTTCTACAGGAAGTGCTGGGTGAATATGAGCAGAGTATGTTCTGGGTTCTACTGGAAGCACTGGGTTAATATGAGCAGAGAATGTTTTGGGTTCTACTGGAAGCGCTGGATGAATATGAGCAGAGAATGTTCTGGGTTTTACGGGAAGCATTGGGTTAATATGAGCAGAGAATGTTCTGAGGTTCTACAGGAAGTGCTGGGTGAATATGAGCAGAGAATGTTCTGGGTTCCATGGGAAGTACTGGGTGAATTTGAGCAAAGAATGTTCTGGGCTTTACAGGAAGTGCTGTGTGAATATCAGCAGAGAATGTTCTGGGTTGTACAGGAAGCACTGGTGTGTTTGTGTAAATGCCCTTTTGTGTGGCAGTTTGTGGCAGCAGGTTACAGATAGATATATAGTATATACAGCAGATGGGTTGTACGTGCCCCCAGACATGACTGGTGGGTGGGGGGCTGTTGTGTTGTTTGTCACAGACATAAAGGCAAAGTTGTGTGAGGTTTGTTGCAGAATGTGTGTGTTACTCCAGGGTGGGGTGTTGAATACTCTGCCGTGGGAAGCAATTGGCCGTAACTGGGAGGAGCAGATGTCCTGTGTGAAGGAATGACCAGCCAAACCTATACGTGACCTTGTGGGACTCACAGAAAATGAATTGTACTCACAGCAAACAAATGGGGGTATAAACTCAATTAAGTGGTGTATATAAACATTGTAAAATGAAACAACATGTATTGTGTGTGTGTCTCCTGGGTCTGGGATTTGCTCTGAAATACAATGCCATCAGCCAATCAGCACAGCAATGCCTCCTGCCTGTAGCTCCTCCCATGGGAGAAAGCCCCTCCCCTATCCAACTGACAGTGAGCAGAAGAGAATCCTACACTGCCACATTGTCCACCCTACAAGATTTCATTAAAGGGGTTGTTCACCTTTAGGGCAGAGACACACACTGCTATTTCGGGAAATTAGTCGCCCAGCAACAAATCGATTTTTCTTCGGGCAACTAATCTCCCCGAACTGCCTTCCTGCCGGCAAGAATGAAAATCGGCGGGGTGGCACCCGAAACGCTTTGTTATCCGAAGTCACCCAAACTTGCCTCACAAGGAAACTTCGCCATCCAAGTGCCATCCCGTCAGCGATTTAGATTCTAGCTAGCAGGAAGGCAGTTCAGGGAGAGTAGTCGCCCGAAGAAGAAGCGATTTGTCGCTGGGCGACTAATTTCCCGAAATAGCAGCGTGTGTCTCTGCCCTTAAGATAACTTTTAGTATGTTATAGAATGACTCATTCTATGCAACTTTTCAATTGACCTTCATTTTTTCTTTTAATTTGAGCTTTTTAATTCTTTCCCTTCTTCTTCTGACTCTTTCCAGCTTTCAAATAGGGGTCACCGACCCCATCTACAATAAAATGCTCTGCAAGGCTACAAATGTATTGTTATTTCTACTTTTTATTGCTCCACTTTCTACTCCAATCCTCTCCTATTCATTTTCCAGTCTGTTATTCGTATCAATATAGGGTTGCTAGGGTAATTTGGACCCTAGCAACCCGAAATTGCAAACAGGAGAGCTGCTGAATAAAAATCAAAATAACGCAAAAACCACAAGTAATAAAAAATGAAAACCAATTGCAAATTTCACTTTGTACGTCATACTAAAAGTTCATGGTCATAATAACTATGTATATATCGAGTGAACTGCAGGTTCAGACTGCCTGATAAAAAGAGGGCACGCACTAATTCAGCCATTTGTTACAGCTCAGCTTATAGGTTTTACTCTGCTTCTATTTACGTTTCACACTTTCCTCTTGTAGATACATTGGGGCGGACAGAAACATACTGTATGGCATTCCCTGTAGGAAGGGTTTACGATCTAATTTACTGTGCCAAAGACTAAAAGCCTAACCGACCTTGCACAAGGTCACACTTTGTTCTAATGATGGGCTGAAGCTGGACCTGGATCAGACTCCAGTACTGTGTGTCATTGGGGCAGCTGCAGGGGGACACATGCTGGAGAACACATTCTGGATTCCTTATATTAGTGTAACAGCCACTAGAGGTCACTCTTTCTCATGATTCCAGTCTATAGATGGGCTCTATGTGCTCCGCTGAGAAACCAGTATGGCTGCCCCCATCCTGGAAAATGTGACACTTCATGGGGATGAGGGGGAGGTGCAGGAAAGGACAGGGGGCAATTGAGCTTTCAGGAAGTCTACAGGGATAGGATACATCAATAAATCATGGAGGAGGGGCGCATCAGTAGACTCCAGCTGTCTCCGTGTATTGAGTTTAATGATCAGGAGTTAGGGGAGGGAGGGGTTAAACTGTATTCTTAGTCATTGGGAAGCTAATTATACTTAATTACCCACTGCAGTCCGGCCCTTTTTATACGACCTGTGTGGGGGCTATAAAAGTCTGATTGCCCTTTAATTTAACTTTTAGCATATTTTAGAATGGCTAATTCTAAGCAACGTTTCAATTGGCCTTCATTTTTTAAAATATTTTTTGAAGTATTTGTCATTTTCTTCTGATTCTGTCCAGCTTTCAAATAGGGGTGGGGTCACTGACCCCATCTAAAAAAAAAAGCTCTGTAAGGCTGGCCATACACTATAAGATCATCACCAAACGAGCGGATCTTTCCCCCCCGATATGCCCAGCAATGCAGGGCTAGATTCAGAACGATCGGATTACAACGAGGAGCAATGGGCTCCGACTGGTCGATCGCCAGAGAAATTAAACCTTCCTGATCGATATCGTGGCCAGATGTCGATCTGGAAGACCTGTCGAAAGCCCCCATACATGAGCAGATAAGCTGCCGAATTAGTCTAAAGGACTGATATCGGCAGCTTTAATCTGCCATTGTATGGCCACCTTTAGGCTACAAATGTTGTTCTTATTCCTTTTTCTATTGACGCCAGTTTCTTATTCAGATCAGTGCATGGTTTCTAGGGTAATTTGGACCCTAGCAACTAGATGGCTGAAATTGCAGACTAAAAAGCTAAATAACTCAAAAACCACAAATAAAAAAAAATAGGGAGGCACCGAATCTACTATTTTGGATTTGGCGGAATCACGCAAATCCTTCGCGAAAGATTCGGGCGAATACCAACCCAAATCCTAATTTGCATTTGCAAGGGGACAACATTTTTTACTTCCTTGTTTTGTGACATAAAGTCACGCGATTTCCCTCCCAGACCCTAATTTGCGTATGCAAATTAGGATTCGGATCAGTCAGGCAGAAGGATTCGGCCGAATCCTGCTGAAAAAGGCCGAATCCTGGATTTGGTGCATCCCTAATAAGAAATGAAAACCAATTGCAAATTGTCTCAGAATATCCCTCTCTATATCATACTAACAGTTAATTTAAAGGTGAACAACCCTTTTAAGAGTAACGATGGCTCGAGAGCAGATGATTGGACATTATCAGACCCAGCATGCTTTGCTTGAGTCTTATCTGCTGATGATAATGTGATGATGTCATGGAATGTTTATTGCATCAGAGGTGATTGCAAGGAGCTCCTAGAGGGGATCAACAACTGAATTCTGCACTTATTGGGCCTCATTTACATACATTGATCTACTGCTTGTGCTCTTAGCGCTGACCCATTCAGACCTCGCTTGGGAAAAGCTATAAAAAGTCCTTTATTTATACAGAGAGGAGACTGGGGGCCACTCTGGAGCTCAGGGGCCCGTCTCTCGGAAGAGAAAGAAAGTCAAATTATTTATATCTCCGGCGGCCGCTCTCCGGAAGGAAGTTTTATTTAAAGCCAAGGGCACTTATAACCCTCGTGGAGCTGGAAGACATAGGGGGCAAACCCCTCTTATAACTCCAGTATCACTGGGGACTGGGGAAGAGATTTCAGGCCATAAGAGAAAAATAAAACTCTAATTACAGCCGTCACTCTAACGAGTTTATTGTAGTTGTCTTGCCGGGGATTCTGGGAGTTGCAGTTCAACTCAGCTCTAGGACTGCTGGAAATCCTGAAAGTCACCCCAACAGAGCGGATCATCCTTTTCCAGGGGTGTCAGGGAGTTGCCTTTATTTGTGTATAACCCCCCCCCCATTGCAAGTGTATTTTTTGGGGTTTAATTGAGCAATATTTCCACACTTCCTGGCAAAGCAGCCTGATGTGACAGGAAGTGATTAGTGCAAGAAGTTACTTCCTGCAGTTAATCTTATGTACTAACATGCGTCTGTATATTACATCATTTGTACTGGCCGATAGACTAGATGTGTCCAAGAAAGGTCTGGATCTCTTTAGCAAGGGGCAAAACCGTAAAGAAGATCAAATAACAGGGTCAGGAAGCAATTGTCCTCCTTTTGCAATAAATGAGAGTCAGCTCTTGCACCTTCCTGTAGTTCAGCCACACTGAGCAAAGGGTGTGACCCACGTGATGGACGTGTATCTTTTTCCAACCCCAACCACTGTATTAATGATTTATTTCCAACTGTCTGCTCTTTTTCAATACACATTCCTCTTTCACTAGCCCCAGACCTTTAAAGGGAAACTCCGCCACTGTTCTTCAAAAAAAAAGAAGCAGAAACCGGCATTTAGTATATTGCACACTGCTGAAAGGGTTGGTTCATCCTTGAGATAACTGTTAGTATGACGTAGAGAGTAATATTCTGAGACAAACTGCAATCGGTTTTAGTTTTTTATTACGTGTGGTTTTTGACTTATTTATTCAGCAGCTCTCCAGTTTGTAATTTCAGCCGTCTGGTTGCTAGGGTCCAAATTACTATAAAAAAAACGAGAAAAAAAAAAATAACAATGACCAATTAAAAAGTTTCTTAGAATCAGCCATTCTATAACATAATAAAGTTAACTTAAAGGTTCAGCACAGCTCCAGCTTCTGCTACTTTGTTACAAGAGTCAGAAAAGAGAAACAAGCAATGAACAAGCACTGCTCCAGATTACGGATCTGCTCCTGACCTGAACCCACCCGCACCCCTCTATAAATAGACCCGAGCCAATCCTCCCCGCCGATGACATCACAAAAGAGGCGGGGTGGGCGTGCGCCTATAAAGCTGGAAGTCGCCCGCGACCTGCAAATGGTGTGTCCAGTTCAGGCCAAACCCGCCATTATCAGGCGGCCCCAACATCACTACTCCATAACGTAGCAGTTACATCAGTAAATATTGTAAAGTAAAATATAATATATATGTAATATATATCATAAGTCACTGTTTAATATTATCACATATTATAAGTCACCGAGGAGTTTCATGACCATATAAAAGTACGAGGCCGAAGGCTGAGTGTATTTATACAGGTCATGGAACTCGGAGGTAACTTCTAATATCCTCATATTTTGCAACTGGGGGTACTTTATTTATTATAATACACACGTTTCAGTGAGTCATGTGACAGAAATGACATCAGAACTCACCGTTTATAACTGATGACATCAGAAATGATATAATACACAAACGTCATGAATATCCTGTAAATGATATCCTTACAAACAGTGAGTTCTGATGTCATCAGTTATAAATGGTGAGTAGTGATGTCATTTCTGTCACATGACTCACTGAAACTTATAATAAATAAAGTACCCCCAGTTGCAAAATATGAGGATATTAGAAGTTACCTCCGAGTTCCATGACCTGTATAAAAACACTCAGCCTTCGGCCTCGTACTTTTATATGGTCATGAAACTCCTCTGTAACTTATAATATCCTTATATTTTACGAGAGGGGGTACTTTATTCACTATATAATCTACAGGATATTCATGCCTCTTGAGTAGTATAACTATATAAACCCAGTGAGAATAAAGAGTGAATGAATGGATATTGGAAAGCGAGAATCATATTTTCATTCCGTTTGCCCTAAAGGTGGTTCACCTTTAAAGGAGAACTAAACCCCACATTGTGATAAGTGCACATTGGCCCCTCTCCCTGCCGCCCCCCCCCCCCCCCCCCGTGCAGTCTTACCCCTGAATTCTGTAGAAATAGCGACTGTAAATGCATCGGAGATCACGGGCGCCATATTTTCTCTTCTAGAGGGGAAAGAATTCAGGGTAAGAGATGGGGGAGGCTGGGAAGGGGGCCAGCGGAGGGGGGCTAGTGGGGTCTTATCACAATGGGGGGTTTAGTTCTCCTTTAATTTAACTTTTAGTATGTTATAGAATGGCTATTTCTAAGTAACTTTTCAATTGGCCTTCATTTTGTTTTATTTATAGTTTTTCAATTATTTGCCTTCTTATTCTAGTCCTTTCCTGCTTACAAACAGAAGTCACTGACCCCATCTAAAAAACAAATGCTCCGTAAGGCTACACATTTAAGGGCAGATTTATCAAGGGTCGAAGTGAATTCAAGGGAATTTTTGAAGTAAAAAAATTCGAAGTAATTTTATGGATACTTCGACCATCGAATAGGATATTACGACTTCGAATTTACTTCGACTTCGTTTCGAAGTAAAAATCGTTCGACCATTCGATAATTGAAGTACTTTCTCTTTAAAAAAACTTTAAATCGCCAAATTAAACCTGCCGAAAATGCTATGTTAGCCTATGGGGACCTTCTACAACCATTTTCTAATGGCCGATCGATCGCTACGATTTTTAATCGACCGCAGGATTGCCAAATTTCGAAGTTTTATAATTCGATGGTCGAATTTTCGAAGTTTTTTGTATTTCGAAATTCGACCCTTGATAATTCTGCCCCTTATTGATATTGCTACTTGTTATTACTCATCTTTCTATTCAGGCCTCTCCTATTCATATTCCAGTCTCTTATTCAAATCAGTGCATGGCTGCTAGGGGGATTTTGAACCCTAGCAACAAGATGGCTGAAATTACAAACTGGAGAGCTGCTGAATAAAAAGCTAAATAAGTCAAAAACCACAAATAATAAAAAATGAAAACCAATTGCAAATTGTCTCAGAATATCACTTTCTACGTCATACTAACAGTGAACAACCCCTTTAAATAAAGGATGGGTTGAAACATGTAAATGTAGGAATAAGAGCAGTACAACAATTATATTCAGGGTTGGCAGCCGTAAAACTGTCAGGTTGATGATGGATTGGACTGGAAGTTAAACTATAACTCCCTGCAGACTGTTCCTTGAAGGTTCAGTTCCGCTCGGTTGCAGCCCAGGGACCGGGTAGGAAACGAGTCAGGGGATCAAACTGACCTGCAAACTGAACTCCTGAGAGGCCGTGTTTGTAGAGCAAATAAAATAGGCCCAGGGACGTGGCAGTTGCTACTGTACTAACGTGGAACCCGGCCAATTCGCTCTGACGCTTTCAGGCAACAGTTTGGATCCTGCTGGAAACACAAATGACGATGTTGCTCCCTGTATTACCTAAAGGCAAACTTGTCTCGCTCTGATTTATTTCTCCTGCAAATAAACAGCAACTAATAAGTCAATAAGCTGTTTAGTGCCCAGAGCATTCCTTCTCTGAATACTGCCCTGCTACTTCCCTTTATTACACAGCAAGAGGGAATCATACGTAGAGACATGTGGCTGGGAGCTGCCATACTGCTTACTTTCAGATGTTTCAGTGTTTCATATTTTTGTTTTTTTTTTCTCTCTGACACTGAGCCGCTGAGTTGGCACGAGTTAGCGCATGGGTGAGTTTTACTTAACAAACACACGACAGAGAATATCTAATGCTGTGTGTGAGGGATTTCACTGCAGAGGCAGCAACACCTTCTGAACAATCTGTCATTAAAGGGGTTGTACACCTTTAAATTAACTGTTAGTTTGACGTAGAGAGATATATTCTGAGTCAATTTGCAATTGGTCTTCATTTTTTATTAGTTGTGGTTTTTCAGTTATTTAGCTTTCAGTTTGTAGTTTCAGCCATCTGGTTGCTAGGGTCCAAATTCCCCTAGCAACCGTGCAGCGATTTGAATAAGAGACTGGAATATGAATAGGAGAGGGACTGAATAGAGAGACGAGTAATAAAAAGTAGCAATAACAATACATTTGTAGCCTTACGGAGATATTTGTTTTTTAGATGGGGTCAGTGACCCCCATTTCAAAGCTGGAAAGAGTCAGAAGGTAAATAATTACAGAACTATAAAAAAAGAAAAAATGAAGGCCGATTCAAAAGTTGCTTAGAATGAGCCATTCTATAACATGCTAAAAGTTCACTTAAAGGAGAACCACCCGTTTTAAGGGGAAGTTAAACAATGACATCGGCCAATACCCAAACTGATGTGAGGACCATCAAAATGCTGTTGTTGACGTGACTGTTGCCTTGGTAACTGACACAGTTTGCAGTTAACACACAACCCCACAAACTGCCCAGTGTGTATATAACGGCCCCTGTATTCAGGGGAGGACTGGGAACTCCTTTCACTGTTTGTTCTCTGCACACGGATCAGAATTTATTTAGTTAAATACATTGTTCTTGAAGGAAACTGAAAGTTAAAGATCTGACGACCCCATGTTTCCTGTTGTTTCCCCCACTTCCACCTGCTATTCATACACATATATATATACAGTATATCTTAAATAAAGTACCCCCTCTAGCAAAATATAAGGATATTATAAGTCACAGAGGAGTCCCATGACTATAGGACAAGGCCGAGTGTTTTTATACAGGTCATGGAACTCCGAGGTTACTTCTGATATCCTGATAAAATGGAACTGGGGGTACTTTATTTATTATAATACGCACGTTTCAGTGAGTCATGTGACAGAAATGACATCAGAACTCACCGTTTATAACTGATGACATCACTACTCACCGTTTATAACTGATGACATCAGAACTCACTGTTTATAAGGATATAATTTACAAGATATTCATGGTTTTGTGAATTATATGTATATATATATATATATATATATATATATATATATATATATATATATATATATATATATATATATATATAGAAAACAGAAGATGAGCCGCACTCACAGGACTTAAAAATAATAAATATTGATTTATTAAAGTTAGTGACCAAAGTTTCGGCCTTTCTCAAAGTACAGAAAATGGTAAAATAAATGCTTTAAATACATGAAAAGCGGGAAAAAACAGCAACACCTTCAATGACGTATAATTTGTGTCAATGCCCGATGACTATAATTAGAATAAATCACAATAGTTGTTTCTTATGTATATTACCCATACTAAAAAATATGCCATTATTTGTATGCCTTATTATTTGAGGAAGTTCCCAGTGTGAAAGTAAGAATTACGCCATAGGGGAGGCAAAATTCTTGCTTTCACTCTAGGAACGTCCTCAAATTAAGATATTTAGTAACACTTAGTACAATATCAATTAGATGAAACAAATGTGTTACATTCTTGCTTTGTTTTCAAACTTTTTAAAGGAAAAGGTAAACTACGGAGGCATTTTATTGCCAATAGATTAGCTGCAACAGTGCAAGCTAGAATGCTATATTTATTCTGTAGAATGATTTACCATACCTGAGTAAAAAGCTCTAGAAACTCTCTGTTTGTTAAGGATAGGAGCTGCAGTATTAATGTGGTGTGACATCACTTCCTGCCTGAGTCTCTCCCTGCTCTGGGCTCAGATTACAGCAGAGAAGGGAGGGGGTGGAGAGGAGCAAACTGAGCATGCTCACACCCAGGGCAATGAGGTTTAAGATGAAAACAGGAAGTCTGATACAGAAGCCCATGAGTACACAATAGAAGGAAAGAAACGCTGTGTTTCTTTTAACAGGGGACTCAGAACAGCATTACTTTGGGGGTTTACTGGTGTATTTATATAGACCTTTCTGATAAGACTTACTTAATTTTAACCTTTCCTTCTCCTTTAACCTTTTTAAGATCATGATAAAGATTAACAGTGAAGTGTGATATAGGGGTATAGGTAATTGATGGCATATTTTTTAGTCATCTTCTGTTTTCTATGTGAATTGTCTGACGCTGCACCCAGGCACATTTAACGCTGTTCTTGAGAGTGCCGGCATCTCTGTGTATTATATATATATATATATATATATATATATATATATATATGACTGAAGAACAGGCTCCTCATTGGATTGCATGTGTGTGTGTATATATATAAATATATATATAATACACCAAAGCCATGAATATCTTGTAAATTATATCCTTATAAACGGTGAGTTCTGATGTCATCAGTTATAAACGGTGAGTTCTGATGTCATTTCTGTCACATGACTCACTGAAACTTGTGTATTATAATAAATAAAGTACCCCCAGTTGCAAAACATGAGGAAATTAGAAGTTACCTCGGAGTTTCATAACCTGTATAAAAACACTCGGCCTTCGGCCTCGTACTTTTATATGGTCATGAAACTCCTCTGTAACTTATAATATCCTTATATTTTACAAGAGGGGGTACTTTATTCACTATATATATATATATATATATATATATATAATACACAAGAGCCATGAATATCCTGTAAATTATATCCTTATAAATGGTGGTTAGTGATGTCATCTGTTATAAGCTGAGCCTAGTGATGTCATTTCTGTCTAGGGATGCACCCAATACAGGATTTGGCCTTTTTCAGCAGGATTTGGATTTGGCCAAATCCTTCTGTCCGGCTGAACTGAATCCTAATTTGCATAGGCAAATTAGCAGTGGGGAGGAGGACACGGAAGTAAAAAATGTTTCCCCTTCCCAACCCTAATTTGCATATGCAAATTAGGATTCTGTTCGGTATTCGGCGAATCTTTTGTAAAGGAATCGGGGGTTCAGCTGAATCCAAGATAGTGGGTTCGGTGCATCCATAAAAAATAAATAAATAAATATATATATATATATATATATATATATATATATATATATATATATATATATATAATGTAGCAGGTTATAGGTAAGCAGCCTTGCAGTTGATCTTTTTTGGGGGGAATTTAATTATAATTAATTGTGACTGAAAATTAGTGTGTCTGTTTCTAGTATGCAGCTCCCCTTCTTTTACAGCATTAAAACAGTATTATTTGCCCAACAGCCAGATATTGGTTACAATGCCAACCTGGAAGGTTGCAGAATGAGCAGAGATAAATGAAGGCCAATTGCAAATTGTCTTGTCATGTATTTCATGGGGGACCTTCCCTTGATGGGAGACTGCATCGCTTCAAGCGGTTAGCGACAGCTAGGGAATACTAGGGCTCACGCACATTACCGAAAAATTACACAACTGTTTCCATGGAGACAGTGACGAGGACACAATTAGGCCGGAGAGAGAGAGTTTTCTGAGCTGCGATGTTAAATCTGCCTTTACTGGCGAATAAACAGCTGCGATACTGATTATAAGTGTGTGGGGGGCTCAGCTCTAGGGATTAATGTAAGAGCAGATTAACTGGTTTGTCTCTGCGCTACGGAACATGTTGGCTTCTCTGCAGTGCAGGAGTAAGAATATAATATGCCGAGGGTTAGGGTAAACACTACTGGAATTGGGGAGGGATACACAAGGACGCCGTCGCTTCACTTCTTCATTTCTGTGAAATGGTGGAGATGCTGGAACTTTCTTTTGCTCCTCTTCACTTCTGCGTGCGAATAAAATGAAGAGGTAAAATATAATATAGTTTAAAAGGAGAGAGAAGTAGAGAAGAGATAGAGAAGTGTTAAACAGATAGAGGAGGTGGAGGCATCAGAGAGGAAAGGAGAGAAGAAGAAAACGGGAAACAAAAAAGAGAAAATGAAGGTATTAAACAACAGCGTATGTAATAGTGAGAGAATGATATATATGAAATAATCTTGGGTAATATAGAATATGATGGGGTTCAGCTATGTTATGACTTCGCGAAAGACTCGGCCGAATACTGTAAGGAATCCTAATTTGCATATGCACATTGTTTTACTTCCTTGTTTGTTTGACAAAAACTCACGCAATTTCTCTCCCCGCCCCTAATTTACATATGCAAAGTAGGATTCGGTTCAGCTGGGCAGAAGGATTTGGCCGAATCCTGCTGAAAAAGGCCGAATCCCGAACTGAATCCTGTATTTGGTGCATCCCTAGTTATGACACACAATACAAAGGCACGATACTGTGTTTGCAGAAACGGAATTGGCAGCCAACAAAATTCCTATGGACAATTTTTATTTTGGGGTCCCTACAGGTCACACACATAAATCTATACATACTGGGCATTAGAAGGAAATACCAAAAAGGAAAATGGCTTTGCCTTAAAGTGGGTGAAACTGTAATGTATTGGTGCATGAGGTTTATTATAACAATGGGTGTGGCTTATGGTTGTGGGAGGGGATATATGTATGTGTGTGTATGACTGGCAGGTGTTGGGGCTTAGTAGTCCAGTGATCACAGCTGTTCCTGACACAGATACAATGAGCCATTGAGAAACCCATGGACGTCTCCCGATGCTGTGACAGACAGACAGACAGACAGACAGACAGACAGACGTGTGCTGCACAAGTTGCGCTTCTTTTGTTACTCCAGAACAGTTGCTAGTAACTCTCTGAGCCGGGAAATTGCAGCTTCTTTTGTGCAGTTCAGGTACTGAAGTGTCACTGGATTTACTGTGCCCTTATTGTGCCCCTACACTCTGTCCTAACAACCCCAGTGTTGTGCCAATGTGCCCCTTCAGCCTGCTCTGCTGATGTGTAAAGTGCAGGGTACATGGATACAAGGGGCTAATGATGCCAAGTATATACTCTAGCTGTGCCCAGGGATCACATAGAAGGCGCTGCAAATAGATGCCAAGCATATATCACAGGTAAATGGGTGCGTATAGGTACCAAGTATATACTCTATCTGTGCCCAGTAGGGGTAGTTACAACTGCAAGTCCCCTGGAAGCAGAGCACCCGTGATGCCAGGGCACCCATCCAAAGGATTTACATTGGGGCCCAATAATAATTCTATTCTTGTGTCATTGCCTATAGGAGATCATAAGGATGAGTGAGAAGAGACTCCTTTGGCTCTGCACTCACTGCACTGCACTGAGTCGGTCCCCTATAGTTCTGCAGTGTATGAAACTGTCTGTTTCGGTGGCCAGTTGATTTTATTTGCCCCCAAAATTGAGAAAAGTCACCAGAAAATGCGAGAATGCTTAAAACTGACGGGAGACTGGGGTACACGGCCCAAAATCTGGTAACTCCCATTGCATGCTGGGTATTGTCGTCTTACATCGAACTTGGCAATTGGCAAATTGGTAAACAAAAACGACATTACCCAACATGCATTGGGAGACGCAGGCTTTTCACATTAGGGCAAGAAAAAACTTTGGCTGGTTTCCAAAGTACAAAGCAGCCAAAGGCCCGAAAAGTAGCCCAAATCTGTACCGTGGCTAGTTTGCCTGGGCTTTAAATTAGTAGCCCAATTTGGCTGGAAAACCACCAACCTGGCAACCCTGCTGTCTGTCATTTTTTATGTCACCCACAAGGGGCAGCGGCGGTGAGCTAAGTGCCAGGAGGGCTGACATCTGTCACCTTGGACCTGAGCTGTGCATGAGACCAACTGCAGGGAGGTCAGAACAGCTGGCCAGAGACACCTGTCACTCTGAGAGAGAATAAGGAAACAGAGAGGAATGAACAAATGTGAGAGAAATAGGGCACAGGGCCATACTGTGTGTGAATTGTCCCAATTATACCAGCGATCCTCCTCCACTGCTCAGCCTGACTACATGTATCACGGTAGCACGAATCAGCTCTCCTCCACTCGAGACTACAGTACCCACAATCCCTTGCATGTTCTGTGATTGTCCTTCTTTACTGAGCATTCAAGGCATTGTGGGAACTGTAGTTTTGTCTGGAGCAGAGCTCAGGACCAGCAGTGCAGGGAGAGACAACCAGTGGCAATGAGGTCTGAGTGTATATTTCTTTCACTGTGCACAAAAAGGGGCGTTTGTATGAAGTTCCCCTTTAAAGGGGTTCTGTGCCTTTAAATGAACAATTTCCAATTGGTTTTTATTTTTTATTGTTTGTGAGTTATCTTTTTATTCAGCAGCTCTCCAGTTTGCAACTTCGGGTAACTAGGGTCCAAATTTTTTTTTTTAGATGGGGTCAGTGACCCCCATTTGAAAACTGTCAGAAGAAGAAGGCAAATAGTTCAAAAACTATAAAAAAAAGAAAATATGAAGGCCGATTGAAAAGTGGCTTAGAATTAGTCATTCTATAACATACTAAAATTTAACTTAAAGGTGAACCACCCCTTTACTAAATCTGGGTTCCTGTATTTGTTCTGTATCAGTTCTGTGACTTCATTGGGCAAAATGCGGTGTTTAGGTGAAGCTCAGGGAGTAGTTGTAGAAGGTGCCGGATGCTGAAGTCAGACCTATGAAAAGAAATGAGAATGAAGTTTGTCGCTCGGGGGGTGATGTTGGGCCCCTGCGGTGCCAGAACTCTGTGTTTATGAACAGAACATTCTCCCCCCAGTCCCATGTCTCCCTTACTGAACAAGTGACGCTTTATATGAAATAGCACTGGCTGTTGGCACCTCTCTGCTCCCAGGAACTGACAGTCATCAAATCCCTGGCACCTCTCAACTGACCAGCGATACTGGGGCTCTACTGGCTCCTGCAGCCAAATCACATGCCAACGATTTTCATCTCATTCAGTAACTGATCACTGGGTAAATACTCGCTCAGTGCCGTAGCTATGTACTAATGTTATGTACTATGCCATCATACCTCCCAACATTTTGGAAGTAAAAAGAGG
The DNA here is from genome assembly GCA_038501925.1 of Xenopus petersii. NCBI lineage: Eukaryota > Metazoa > Chordata > Amphibia > Anura > Pipidae > Xenopus > Xenopus petersii. The sequence continues at coordinate 7,053,832 of CM076684.1, read as the reverse complement.
GACAAAAAAATTTTTCCGCACGTAGCGCAGCAATTTTTTGACCACACCCCTTTCTGTGGCCACACCCCCTAATTACCATGTTCGGTTTACAAAATTTGGCAGGTTATGAAAGTTTCAAAATATTTCTCCTTATCTAAACTGTTTTTGTGTCTCAAAATTGTTACAAAGTATCTTATTTACACCTGTGGCTGTTCTGGGTTCTCTGCTAAAAGCCAATTAAGTGAGAAACTTTGTTTCTTTTTCTGGCTGTTCAGTGCAGAGAAAAGAGGGACTTTCCAGTACAAATGAGGGACTGAAGGTTGAGCTGTCAAAAGAGGGACTGTCCCTCTGAAAAAGGGACAGTTGGGAGGTATGTGCCATGCCTACACTGCCCTCGTTTAATACTTAGGGGGCTGTTCCTGCTGAATTGTGCTTAGTACAGGGAATACCTATGCTGCCATAGTTTTATGGGATCTCTCTGTACAGACTATGAGCAAACTTAACAAAAGATTTTTATCTATTTTAACGATGTTCACATTAACTACATTTTTATGAAAAAATTAACAATATATTTTTTCCTTTTCACTTTGCCTTTCTATTGTTTACAACAAAAGGAGAGATTAGAGAGGATAAAAGGGATCATATCATCACATCATTCCCTGATTTCAAAATGAAGTCTCTCTTACACCCAATTATCTGTTGCACAACGGATCTGCTTTGCATAAAATGCTTTATTTGCCCTTTAATTAACTCTCTCTTCATTGCTGCCTAATTCTATTAAGGCCTTGCCATGTAGCAGTGCAGTAAACAACCCAAACCATGTGTTTGTATCCTTATATTGGTAGTGCTATTATTACTATTATTACTACTGTTGTTATTATCCTAGTATTGCAGATTTGTCAGGCAACCTATAGGCTGCAAGTATAACTTTTCCTTTTCAACCAATCACAAATGAGGCTTTTCATGATACATTTAGCCTGACCATGAATCCCTCTGACCTCTCTGACCAATGGGCAATGAGCAGTCCAATTGGCAGTAGGGTGAGCAGGCAGCAAAGTGCTGGGAATAATCTTTCCATTGATTTGTATGGCAATTGCCCCAACTAGGAAGGTGACCCCACTGGAAATTGCACAGGCACCAAAACACTGTCCATCGTCCTTGGTCATTTGTAACAGTTCCTAATTGTAACTCACCAATCAATGGGCCCCATTAGACAACCCCCCTGAGATATGAGTGAGTGTGAGTGACAGGAAATGCACAATTGCCCCGTGAGTTGTCTTGTTGGAGGGTGGGAATGTGAAGTGGCTGAACAAATGATCCTTTACAAATGCAAATCGGGGGAATCAACAAAAGGGACAAATGAGTCATGAAGGGATTTGCTCTTGGAGGTCCCACCTGTTTGTTTCTTGGACTCTCCCATGTGCAGAGATAATGTAGCTGAGGGAGAGGCAGGGCACAATGACTTGTCTGGCTTGTCAGGGATGGAGTTCCACATTTATAAGGTAGGTTAGGGCACTTGGCATGCATCATAGGCTTGTAGTAAACTGTGTGTGTTTGGGGGAAAGGTGAGAAATGTATTATCCTATTAATATACTTTTTCTTATTCTAACAAATTGAATATGGTAACAGTAATGCAAGATGGAGACTGTAGGACAGATGGAGACAGTAGGACAAGAAGGAGACAATAGTGCAAGATGAAGACAGTGGAGCAAGATGGAGACAGTAGAATAAGATGAAAACAGTAGGACAAGATGAAGACAGTAGAGCAAAATTGAGGCAGTAGTGCAAGATGGAGACAGTGAGACAGGATGGAGACAGTAGCTCAAGATGGAGACAGTAGGACAAGATAGAGGCATCATGGAAAGCTTGAGACAGGAGGGCAAGATGGAGACAGTTGGGCAAGATTGAGACAGTAGGGCAAGATTGAGAGAGTAAAACAAGATGGAGGCATCATGGAAAGATTGAGACAGTAGAGCAAGTTGAAGACAGTAGGACAGGATAGAGACAGTAGGGCAAAATTGCGACACTAGGGCAAGATGGAGACAGTAGAGCAAGATGGTGACAGTAGTGCAATATGGAGACAGTAGGACAAGATGGAGACAGTAGGACAAGATGGAGACAGTAGAGCAAGATGGAGACATCATAGAAATATGGAGACGGTACAACAAGATAGAGGCATCATGGAAAGCTTGAGACAGGAGGGCAAGATGGAGACAGTAGGACAGGATGGAGACAGTAGGGCAAGATTGAGAGAGTAAAACTAGGGATGCACCGAATCCAGGATTCGGTTCAGGATTCGGCAGGATTCAGCCTTTTTCAGCAGGATTCGGCCGAATCCTTCTGCCCAGCCGAACCGAATCTGAACCCTAATTTGCATGTGCAAATTAGGGGCGGGGAGGGAAATCGTGTGACTTTTTGTTCAGAAAACAAGGAAGTAAAAACTGTTTTCCCTTCCCACCCCTAATTTGCATATGCAAATTAGGGTTCGGATTCGGTTCGGTATTCGGCCGAATCTTTAGCGAAGGATTCGGGGGTTCGGCCGAATCCAAAAAAGTGGATTCGGTGCATCCCTAAGTAAAACAAGATGGTGACAGTAGTGCAAGATGGAGACAGTAGGGCAAGATGGATACACCATAGAAAGATAGAGACAGAAGGGCAAGATGGAGACAGTAGGACAAGGTGGAGAAAGAAGGCCAAGATGGAGCCAGTAGGGCAAGATGGAGACTGTAGAGCAAGATAGAGACAGCAGGAAATTATGGAGACAGTAGAGCAAGATGGAGTCAGTAAGAAATGATAGAGACAGTAGAACTACATGTTATAAAACTCCCAGCACCTTTGGAACTCATAATTATTTTTTTTTTAAATTATTATTTCTACTATATATTTTTGCAGATGAAACTGAAATTTGAAATGCCACCTTGCAAATAAGACATATTGTAAGTGTAGAATTATGATGGTTATACTTCTGATCCTTTTCATTCTTTGCTCTATTTTCCTTAATTTCTGGTTGCTAGGATAAGCAGCCCTAGAAACCAGATGTCATTCTTACAGATGCAGGACAAAGCAAGAGGTGTCAGAGATAAATAAACATTTATATCCAATAAATGTTGTATATGTGTTACTAGATGAGCCCCAATATCTTATTTTATTGTGTCTCTCTCTCTGCAGCACTGGCAGTATCACTCCCCGCAGCACTCCCAGTAACTCCCCTGCTGTGCGGAGGCGTCTGGTGAGCAGCGAAGTTGACAGTATGGTGGAAAGGGGATCAGAAGGCTCCGCAGAGCAGACCCCCAACACTTTTACTCCCACATTACTTCAGTCTTCTACTGTGCCAGGGAACCAGTGCAATGCCCAGCAACCCACACAAACCAACTCCCAGCCTGGAACCCCACTCACATCTCAGCTCAGTGGGCGAGGATTCATACGGAACAGCAAGGTGAGAGAATGTTACTGGGTTCTGATACGAGGAATAATGTACCCCCTACTGTAAATGATAAGGATATAAGAAGTCACTGAGGGGTTGTTCTGTGACCATATAAAGGCACAAGGCTGCAGGCTGAGTTATACAGGGAACTCTGAGTATCACTCATGTATTATAAGGGATAATGTACCCCCTACTGTAAATGATAAGGATATTAGAAGTCACTGAGGGGTTGTTCTGAGACCATATAAAGGCACAAGGCTGCAGGCTGAGTTATACAGGGAACTCTGAGTATCACTCATGTATTATAAGGGATAATGTGCCCCCTACTGTAAATGATAAGGATATTAGAAGTCACTGAGGGGTTGTTCTGTGACCATATAAAGGCACAAGGCTGCAGGCTGAGTTATACAGGGAACTCTGAGTATCACTCATGTATTATAAGGGATAATGTACCCCCTACTGTAAATGATAAGGATATAAGAATTCATATAAGAGGCAACTGGGCCTCACATCAGATCACTTGAATGAAACAGTTGCCTCAGTTCTGCAACAAAATAGGATGTGACAGTTGCCTTTAGAAACAGACTGCTCAGTGTCATGTGACTAGAAATAATAAACTTCCCCAGAGGAGCAGAGGCCTGGGAGCCACATGGAGATGAACATGAGCTGGAGGATCCATGTAATACACAGCACTGACCAGATATATACAAATATAGAGTTTATACAGTATATGCTTGTACAGCGCTACGTATCATACATAGACATATACACACAACACATCTCCATACAGTCACTTCCAGGATGGCAAATGAGGAAGAAATGTTTATGCGAAAGTTACATTTTGTGGAAGTCTGTGTTTCTTAGCAAATGATTTTTGTGTTTAGAGAAGTGGGGTGGCCTTGTGCCAAGTAGTGGGGGACATTATTTTGGGCCCCTGTATCGCCAACAGCTGCTGACTTGTGTTTTGCTCTTTTTACAGAAGATGCAGAGCTGGTACAGTGTGAGTATCTCCCCAGTAGCCTCCTCCTCCTCCTCTTCATCATCCTCCTCCTCCTCTCTTTGTCTTTTTCTTCTGTTTCCTATTTGTGTGATACAATATTTTGGTGCATTCACCTCTCCCTGCCATTACAGATGTTGAGCCCCACTTACAAGCAGCGGAATGAAGATTTTCGTAAGATTTTTAAAAAACTTCCAGATTCTGAGCGTCTCATTGTTGGTGAGTTGTGTAAACTCTGATATTATAAGCACACTCCAATGATTCTACAGGAACCCCCTGTATTTTACTCTATCCCTGTACTTTCTACTCTATCCCTGTACTTTCTACTCAATCTCTGTACTTTCAACTCTATCCCTGTACTTTCTACTCTGTCTCTGTACTTTCTACTCTCTCCCTGTACTTTCTACTCTATCCCTGCACTTTCTACTCTATCCTTGTACTTTCTACTCTATCTCTGTACTTTCTACTCTATCCTTGTACTTTCTACTCTATCTCTGTACTTTCTACTCTATCCTTGTACTTTCTACTCTATCCCTGTACTTTCTACTCTATCCCTGTACTTTCTACTCTATCTCTTTACTTTCTACTCTATCCCTGCATTTCCCTCACTTAATTTCTCTCATGCTGTCTGTGCTCTGTTCCCCGTCAGACTACTCCTGTGCTCTGCAGAAGGATATCTTACTTCAGGGAAGACTCTATTTATCGGAGAACTGGATCTGTTTTTATAGCAACATTTTCCGCTGGGAAACTACGGTGAGTGTGACACTGGGGATACAGAGAAGTCAGAGACACAAGTGATGGGGTTCTGCATCAGTCTGGGTATTAGGTTTCTCCTGCATGTGCTTAATAATAATAATAATATATACAGAATGGCTTCCAAGACAACAGCAAGTCCAAGATGCTCAGTGGTGGACAGGCCATGCCCCCCGATAATGTATAGCTGATGTCACCAGAAGGCTTATTCCCAGAGGCCGCCAGAGAGCAGTCTGTATCTCTGATCAATGTGCCCAAAGGCTGCCAGTGCAACATTGGTCTTTAAATGTTACATGAAAGTGACCCATCTGGCCAGCTGTGAAGTTGGGGGTGTGGGAAGGGTATGTTACAGTAAGTGAGGTTGGGGGGGGGCGCAGTTGGCTGGTTTTGGTTCTGACTCTGGGTCTGGATATTTCTGTTATTGGGCAGATCATGATTCAGCTGAAGGACATACAATGTATCAAGAAGGAGAAGACGGCCAAGCTGATCCCCAACGCCATCCAAGTTTGCACTGAAACCGAGAAGGTGAGAATCTCGGGGTGTCAGTATTTTACTTTTTATTTACATCACCATTTTCCATCATCACGTCCTAAGCCCCTGTTATTTGTATAAAGTGTTACCCCAAGAGGAAACAGTCAATCTGTTTTGGGCATAGAATAAGGGGCAGATCCATCTCCATTACTGTTTTAGGTAAAGAATAGGGAGTTTCATGTACTAACAGAATTGGGGAAGAGCCTTTCATCTGTTTTGGGCACAGAATAGGGATCAGGTCTCTTCTTCAGTTTGAGGCACAGAATAGGGGACTTCGTTAACTGTATGGGGCTCAGAATAGGAGTCAGATGTTTCTAGAGTTTGGGACAGAGAGTAGAGGTCCTACCCTTCAACAGTTTGGGGCAGATCATCCGCATTACTGTTTTGGGTACAGAATAGGGGGGTTCATTTACTAACAGAATTGAGGAAGAGTCTTTCATCTGTTTGGGGCACAAAATAGGGAACCTTCTCTATGGTTTGGGGCTCAGAATAGTGATCAGGTCTCTTCTACAGTTTAGAGCACAGAATAGGGGACCTCCTCTATGGTTTGGGGCTCAGAATAGAGGTCAAATATATTCTAGAGTTTGGGCAGAGACTATGGGTTCTACCCTTCAACAGTTTTGGGCACAGAATAAGGGGCAGATCCATCTTTATTACTGTTTTGGGTAAAGAATAGGGAGTTTCATGTACTAACAGAATTTGGGAAGAGTCTTTTATCTGTTTGGGGCACAGAAAAAGGAACCTCCTCTATGATTTGGGGCTCAAAATAGAGGTCAAATGTATTCTAGAGTTTGGGCAAAGAATAGGGGTTTCTACCCTTCAACAGTTTTGGGCACAGAATAAGGGGCAGATCCATCTCCATTACTGTTTTGGGTAAAGAATAGGGAGTTTCATGTATTAACAGAATTGGGGAAGAGCCATTCATCTGTTTTGGGCAGAGAATAGGGATCAGATCTATTGTACAATTTGAGGCACAGAATAGGGGGCTTCCTCTACTGTTTGGGGCTCAGACTAGGGGTCAGATGTCTTCTAGAGTTTGGGGCAGAGAGTGGGGGTCCTACCCGTCAACAGTTTGGGACAGATCATCCCCCATTACTGTTTTGGGTACAGAATAGGGGGCTTCATGTAGTAACAGAATTTGGGGAAGACCCCTTGTACTGTTTGGGGTGCAGGTCTGTAACTTTATAAAATCCTTGTTCATGACATTGACAAGTGTTTGTATCCAGAGTTGGGGGCATAGGCTGTGGTGGTTTATTTGTGGGTAAGAGTAAGAGTAATATAACAACATTTATACCAACGTAATTTTTAGCCGAGCACCAGGACAGACCCCCCCTCTGGTTTTAGCTAAAATCAGCTCTGCTAATAGGATTGGGTTGCTCTTGCTTTACAATTGGAATGTTGCATTTTTGGCAGAGAGGGGGAGGAAGATGGAGGTGAGTGGGGGAGCGGGGTTATGGTGCCACTCAACATTCCCATTTCTCTTCCTCGGCAACAAGCCAGAGACACAGTGATACCCGCCCCTTTCCCGGGTCATTCCCATTGACTATTAGTGCAGCTGATTGGATTGATCCCACTTATCAGCCAGTGTTTGTACTTTAGTCCCAGAGTAAATATCAGGGCAGTTTATCAGACAATGAAGTGCTTGGCTTTATATTAACCCATCGCCTGCCTGACGCTGGGGATTCCAGTATTCACACCTATCTCTAGGTACAAACTGTCACAGAGTATCTTAGTGTCATTCCTATGTCAGTGCCTGTCCGTGTATCTGCCTGTGAGTATGTTGTGGGTCTCTGTATTTCCAGTATTCGCCGGTGTCGGATACATTGGCTGCTTGTCCTGTACCTGTGTATAATAAATGTACAGCTCTTATTCCCTTAGTTAATTTCATTGCCTGTCTCTGTACCTTTTTTCCATTTCAGGTTATGCTTTTCTTTCCCTCTGGCTTTGTCTTTCCTGTTGTCTATTTGATGCATTTATGTATTTGTACAATCATCAAATGTCTCATCTTCTCCTTTGATTTTCTAGCACTTTTTCACCTCCTTTGGCGCCCGAGATCGCTCATTTCTGCTGATTTTCCGCCTCTGGCAAAATGCTCTTTTAGATAAGGTAAGTGCCCGGCCTTTAATCGTGGAGCTTGAGAAAGTCTATTATGGTCACACAATATATATTAACCTATGTGATACTATATCGGGCTGTACTATAAGAACCCCGTGGAGCAGGAACAACCCAGAAGTGGAAACAGTTGGTTCATCCCAGACCTTTGCACTGCGGGTGACTCCATGTAGGAGTCAGGAGGAAAGTCCAAATATCTGCCAGTACCAAGCAGGGCTGGTCCTATCAAATGTGGGGCCCAATTGGGACCATGTTGGCGGGGCCCCTAGACAAAGTGTTGCTGGCTACTGACACAGCAAGTATTTAGGAAAATAAGGGCATACAGGCACAAAATAGAAAGGAAAGGGGCAGTGCGGGGCCCCCAGAGGTGCGGGGCCCAATTGGCCTAAGGCCGGCCCTGGTACCAAGATACACAGAGCCGCATTATATAATAGTATTTCCAGGAAATCTGAGTGGGAGTATGTTGAAGGCTACAGCAGTAATTAAATGGGTTGTGCACCTTTAAATTAACTGTTAATTTGCAATTGGTTTTTATTTTTTATTATTGGTGGTTTTTGACTTATTTAGCTTTTTATTCAGCAGCTCTCCAGTTTGCAGTTTCAGCCGTCTGGTTGCTAGGGTCCAAATTCCCCTAGCAACCACACACTGATTTGAATAAGAGACTGGAATATGAATAGGAGAGGCCTGAATAGAAAGATGAGGAATAAAAAGTAGCAATAACAATAAGGGGTTATTTATTAAAGGTCGAGTTGTGAAATCTCTAAAAAAAAAAACAATAATTTTTATACTCGATGCAGCAAAAAAAGCCGAATCCTGAAATCTACTATCTCAGACCTGTGGAGGCAACTATCTCAATTTGAAGTTATCGTGGTCTGAGCTGGGTTTAGCCTGAAAATCTCTTTTTTTTTTTCTGGGGAAAATTCGAGTGATTGGGGGAAAGAGCCCATAAAAATCATACGATCCAAGTTTTCGCTCGATTTTATCGAGTTTTTTCACGATCCAAATAAAACCGAGTGTTATTTTAATAAATAAGATAAATCCGGGCATAGGAGCTTGAGTTTTTTTTGGTTTTTTTATCACTATTATGAGATAAATTCGGATTTTAGTAAATAACCCCCTTAATGTGTAGCCATTTGTTTTCAGATGGGGTCAGTGACCCCCCCATTTGAAATCTGGCAAGAATCAGAAGAAAGAAGCAAATAAAAAAGACCAATTGAAAAGTTGCTTAGAATTAGGGATGCACCGAATCCACTTTTTTGGATTCGGCCGAACCCCCGAATCCTTCGTGAAAGATTCGGGTGAATACCGAACCCGAACCCTAATTTGCATATGCAAATTAGGGGTGGGAAGGGGGAAAACATTTTTTACTTCCTTGTTCTCTGACAAAAAGTCACGCAATTTCCCTCCCCGCTCGGCAAATTAGGATTCGGATTCGGTTCGGCCGGGTAGAAGGATTCGGTGCATCCCTACTTAGAATTGGCTTTTCTATAGCGTACTAAAAGTTATCTGAAAGGTGACACCCCCCTTTAACTTTATATATAGATGTATTGTAACAAGCAAGCGTCTTACAGTTAATTAATAGGAAACATTAGGATTAGATGGACCTGGCCACAAGAGCTTACAATCTGAAGGTCTGCATTAGCCACGGGGAGGATAAATAGGTTTGCTGCTCTTTGCTTTGTTCTTGGTTGGGGGGTGACATCTGAGACTCCCTGTACCCTAACATTTGAGACAGGCCCGAGGGGCTATACAAGTAGTTGCACAAAGGGCCACAAGCAGAAGGGGCGGAGCCCTGACTCATTAGAAGCCACTTGGCTGGAAGTGGCCAGGGAACTTGTCCAAGCTCATTGTTATCAGCTCACGGGATCACTTGTTTATGTTTAACTAAGAGGAACCTCAACCCACAGCCAAAGTGACTTTCACTCCCCATTGGCTCTGACTTAACCCTTTCCTCACCAGGAACTTCAGCTGTGGTACTCGGGCTTTTATATTTATGTCTCAGAGACAAACACAGGTATTTTATCAGCCCTGCTGGGAATCTGAACTGATTCTAGTTCATAATGGGCAGCCATACAATGGACAGTAGCAGCTTTTTGGGCATTTGAATGACATAGAAGGGTATGTGGAGTTATAGGGGCATGTCTTCTTAAAGGGGTTGTTCCCCTTTAAATTAACTGTTAGTATGATGTAGAGAGGGATATTCTGAGACAATGTGCAATTGGTTTTCATGTTTTATTATTGGAGGTTTTTGAGTTATTTAGCTTTTTATTCAGCAGCTCTCCAGTTTGTAATTGCAGCCATCTTGGACCCTAGCAACCATGCATTGATTTGAATGAGAGACTGGAATATGAATAGGAGAAGCCTGAATACAAAGAAAAGTACTCAAAAGTAGTAATAACAATACATGATGTGTAGCCTTTCATGTTTTTTTTTTAGATGGGGTCAGTGACCCCTATTTGAAAACTGGAAAGAGTCAGAAGAATACAAATAATTAAAAAAAATCATAAAGGATAAGGAAACCTTAAAAATAAGTGAATGTAAAATTGATGAGGGGCTATTCTAAGCACTTTTGCAATGTATATTCATTATTTATTTATTTTTAATTCCAAGATATTAAAGGATACACGTACTGTTACTATGAATGAATTTTGTTACAACGGCGCCACCTGCTGAAAGAAAGAGGCTGATGTTCTTCTGCTTAGGAATAAAATTAGAAACCTTTCTCACATCTTTCCTAAGCAGAAGAACATCAGCCTCTTTCTTTCTCCTGACAACTTCCTTGACTACTTGCTGGTCAGACTGGTGGGAAACTGACCAGCAGGTGGCGCTGTTGTAACAAAATTCATTCATAGTAACAGTACATGTATCCCTTAATATCTTGGAATAAAAGCAAACAATTAATGAATATACATTGCAAAAGTGCTTAGAATAGCCCCCTCATCAATGTTACATTCACTTATTTTTAAGGTTTACTTATCCTTTAACCGCTTTCAGTAGAGGACAAAGAAAGTCATTTAGATTTATTTGTTGCTCCCCCTGGTGGCCAACCCAGTATTTGCACTCGTCACCAGCAAGTTTGTGTCTTACTTGTTATTTATTCAACCTTAGAAGACAGATTAGTTCAGGGCTGTCCAACTTGGATCCGTTTCCTAGAAACTCGTTTTCCAGAAAGCTCCAAATAATGGAATGGTTGTCTAAAATAGACTCTGTTTTATCCGAATAATTCAAATTTTTAAAAATGATTTCCTTTTTCTGTGTAATAATAAAACAGTAACCTGTACTTGATCCCAACTAAGATATAATTAATCCTTATTGGGGGCAAAACCAGCCTATTGGGTTTATTTCATGTTTACATGATCTTCTAGTAGACTTAAGGCATGAGGATCCAAATTATGGAAAGATCCATTATCTGGGATTCCCCAGGTCCTGAGCATTCGCATAACAGGTCCTATACCTGTAAAACACAGTGGGGCAAATTCACTAAGCGCCGAAGCGCCTAACGCTAGCGTCAATTCGCTAGCGTTCGGTATTTTCGTTACTTCGCAAATTCACTAACGAACGCTGGCGTAAATTCGGTAGTGTTACTTCGCACCCTTACACCTGGCGAATTTTCGCTACGGACGTAACTACGCAAATTCACTAACACGCGCAGTGTACTGAACGCTACCATTTACGCTAGACTTCCTTCGCCACCTCAGACCAGGCGAAGCGCAATAGAGTAGATAGGGATTGCTTCAAAAAAAGTTCAAATTTTTTCTAAGTCCCAAAAAACGCTGGCGTGTTTTCTATATTAAGGGTGATAGGCTGAAAAAGATCGAAAATATTTTTGGGGCTTCCCTCCTTCCCCCCTACATTTCCTGACTCATGGCAACTTAACTATACAGTGGGCACATGTGTAGGGCAAAATAAAAATTTTATTTGATGTTTTGAAGGTTTCCCAGGCATTTGTAGTGCTGATACGTGTTCCTCCATTGAAATTTTAATTTGGCGCCGCTACCCCTGTGCGTAACTTCGGATTTTAGTGAATTTGCGGAGCGCTGGCGAAACAACGCCTGGCGAAGTGCGGCGAAATTACGCCTGGTGCAACTATGAATCTTAGTGAATTTGCCCCAGTGAGAGAGACTCACTGCTGCCACCTGGTGGATATCTGTGAGTTTTCAGTCCTGGAATGAGAACAGGAAGTGCTGTGATTGGGTAAAAGTCTATTTGTAGCAGGTGTCATGGCGGGTCCTATATACATTAGCTGTGCTTAAAATAATTGCACATACTGCATGGATCGTTTATTTTTTATTTAGAAGCATTTTGTTTGATGTAGACATTGATCTGCCATTGGCAAACAATACTTTCTCTTTGATCTGGGAGAACGATTTAACCCATGAATGTCTGTATGACGGCTGAGGATTTAGCATTTTTGGGGAGATAAGAATCATTGTTAATAGACAATAAAGCAGTGATCCCCAACCAGTGGCTCAAGAGTAACATGTTGCTCCCCACAAGGCTGTTGCTCTTTCTACATGTGAATGGGGTTCATGGGTAACAGAGGTAGGGGAGCCCTACAATAAATGAGACAGTTTGATACAATGTGATGTTCTGTCCCCAGACTCTGTCCCCGCGGGAGTTGTGGCACATTGTACACCAATGTTACGGGACTGAGCTGGGACTGACCAGTGAGGATGAAGATTATGTGTCGCCTCGTGACCTGCTGAACGGCTTGGGGTGAGTTTAGTGGGGGGTTGGAGCGGTTCAGTGGGTGGTGGTGCAAAGTGGAGCAACTGGTTATAGGATACAGGCTGTCCTACAGCAAAAGAGTGAATATGAATATTCTATGAATTCCCTGGTGGTGCTGGTCCATAGAGAGCAAGCCAGGCTCTGTGTATGTTGTTGGAGCTCCCCTACTAAAGAATTTGCTGCTGACAGTAAGAATAATACCGTCTGTCACCTGTAGGGGGAGCGAAGATTTCCCTGAAAGTACAGACCTGAGTGACGCCTCCTCCCGCGGTGACACCAAACTCAGCCCCCAGCTGCCCGCAACCGACTCCTTCACCTCCCTCGCCAGCACCGACAGCATGATAACCGTAAGGCATTCACGATCTATCCGTCATCTATCTATCTGTCTATAGATCTATCTGTCATCTATATGTTTATCTCTGTTCTATCTATCTGTCATCTATCTATCTATCACTATTTTATCTATCTGTCATCTATCTATCTGTCATCTATCTATCTATCTGTCATCTATCTATCTGTCATCTATCTGTCATCTATCTGTCATCTATCTATCTGTCATCTATCTATCTGTCATCTATCTATCTGACATCTATCTATCTATCTATCTATCTATCTATCTATCTATCTATCTATCTATCTATCTATCTATCTATCTATCTCTATGTATATACCTACTTATTATCTATCTATCTATCTATCTATCTATCTATCTTTCTATCTATCTATCTATCTATCTATCATCTATTTATCTATCTATCTATCTATCTATCTATCTATCTATCTATCTATCTATCTATCATCTATCTATCATCTATCTATCTATCTATCTATCTATCTATCTATCTATCTATCTATCTCTATGTATATACCTACTTATTATCTATCTATCTATCTATCTATCTATCTATCTTTCTATCTATCTATCTATCTATCATCTATTTATCTATCTATCTATCTATCTATCTATCTATCATCTATTTATCTATCTATCTATCATCTATTTATCTATCTATCTATCTATCTATCTATCTATCTATCTATCTATCTATCTATCTATCTATCATCTATTTATCTATCTATCTATCATCTATTTATCTATCTATCTATCTATCTATCTATCTATCTATCTATCTATCTATCTATCTATCTATCTATCTATCTATCTATCTCTATGTATATACCTACTTATTATCTATCTATCTTTCTATCTATCTATCATCTATTTATCTATCTATCTATCTATCTATCTATCTATCTATCTATCTCTATGTATATACCTACTTATTATCTATCTATCTTTCTATCTATCTATCTATCATCTATTTATCTATCTATCTATCTATCTATCTATCTATCTATCTATCATCTATCTATCTATCTATCTCTATGTATATACCTACTTATTATCTATCTATCTATCTATCTATCTATCTATCTATCTATCTATCTATCTATCTATCTATCTATCTATCTATCTATCTATCTATCTATCTCTATGTATATACCTACTTATTATCTATCTATCTATCTATCTATCTATCTATCTATCATCTATTTATCTATCTATCTATCTATCTATCTATCTATCTATCTATCTATCTATCTATCTATCTTTCTATCTATCTATCATCTATCTATCTATCTATCATCTATTTATCTATCTATCTATCTATCTATCTATCTATCTATCTATCTATCTATCTATCTATCTCTATGTATATACCTACTTATTATCTATCTATCTATCTATCTATCTATCTATCTATCTATCTATCTATCTATCTATCTATCTATCTATCTATCTATCTCTATGTATATACCTACTTATTATCTATCTTTCTATCTATCTATCTATCTATCTATCTATCATCTATTTATCTATCTATCTATCTATCTATCTATCTATCTATCTATCTATCTATCTTTCTATCTATCTATCATCTATCTATCTATCTATCATCTATTTATCTATCTATCTATCTATCTATCTATCTATCTATCTATCTATCTATCTATCTATCTATCTATCTATCTCTATGTATATACCTACTTATTATCTATCTATCTATCTATCTATCTATCTATCTATCTATCTATCTATCTATCTTTCTATCTATCTATCTATCTATCTATCTATCTATCTATCATCTATTTATCTATCTATCTATCTATCTATCTATCTATCTATCATCTATCTATCTATCTATCTATCTATCTATCTATCTATCTATCATCTATCTATCTATCTATCTATCTATCTATCTATCTATCTATCTATCTATCTATCTATCTCTATGTATATACCTACTTATTATCTATCTATCTATCTATCTATCTATCTATCTATCTATCTATCATCTATCTATCTATCTATCTATCTATCTATCTATCTATCTATCTATCTCTATGTATATACCTACTTATTATCTATCTATCTATCTATCTATCTATCTATCTATCTATCTATCTATCTATCTATCTATCTATCTATCTATCTATCTATGTCTGTCATCTATCTATTTATCTATCATATATCTGTCTATCTGTCTATCTATCTATCTATCTATCTATCTATCTATCTATCTATCTATCTATCTATCTATCTATCTATCTATGTCTGTCATCTATCTATTTATCTATCATATATCTGTCTATCTGTCTATCTATCTATCTATCTATCATCTATCTATCTATCTATCTATCTATCTATCTATCTATCTATCATCTATCTATCTATCTATCTATCTATCTATCTATCTATCTATCTATCATCTATCTATCTATCTATCTATCTATCTATCTATCGTATTTATTTAGTTACATTTAATGTAATATTGTTGTTTTTTTGTAGCCAGCAGAAGATGCGGCCGCCCAATCAGATGCCCAGTCGGACTCTCAGTTGGAAGGCTCCTCGAGTCAGACGGTGACTCCTCTATCAGAGATGGCTGGCTCGGGGCTCCTGGACTCCCTTCCAGCCCTGGATTTATTGCCCAGTGAAGACCTGCCCACTGATCCCAGCAACAACTCCACCCCCAGCTCTACACAGGACGAGGGTGAGTGTGAGAGTGAAGCAGGGGAATTGGGTGACATTGGAAAAGTAGAGATCAGTGACCATGAATGTAATGGCAACAGTTTCAATGGAAGTTAATAGAGAAGCTCAACAAAGAAATGGGGTAGGAATGTTTCTGTACCAGCCCAAGGCAACCACAGCCCTTTAGCAGTAAAGATTTGTCTCTCCAAAGATGCCCCAGTAGCTCCCCATCTTCTTTTCTGCTGATCTTCTTCTCTGCTGCCCCCCGGTGCTTACTAGTCACTCACAATAATGGATACACACGTCACATGACATTGTGATATCTGTTTGGGGCTAAGTGATAAGATAATAAGCAATGACTCCGGCGCTGTCATAGAGGAGATTAATGAGTCTCACGACGCTGGTTAATATTATCTGCCAGAACATCTGCTTCAGGATAACAAGGTTTGTGTCTCTCTGTACAGACTATGAGCAAACTTAGGGGACTGTTCCTGCTGAATTGTGCTTAGTACAGGGAATACCTATACTGCCATAGTTTTATGGGATCTCTCTGTACAGACTATGAGCAAACTTAGGGGCTGTTCCTGCTGAATTGTGCTTAGTACAGGGAATACCTATGCTGCCATAGTTTTATGGGATCTCTCTGTACAGACTATGAGCAAACTTAGGGGACTGTTCCTGCTGAATTGTGCTTAGTACAGGGAATACCTATGCTGACATAGTTTTATGGGATCTCTCTGTACAGACTATGAGCAAACTTAGGGAACTGTTCCTGCTGAATTGTGCTTAGTACAGGGGAATACCTATGCTGTCATAGTTTTATGAGATCTCTCTGTACAGACTATGAGCAAACTTAGGGACTGTTCCTGCTGAATTGTGCTTAGTACAGGGAATACCTATGCTGCCATAGTTTTATGGGATCTCTCTGTATAGACTATGAGCAAACTTAGGGACTGTTCCTGCTGAATTGTGCTTAGTACAGGGGAATACCTATGCTGCCATAGTTTTATGGTATCGCTCTGTACAGACAATGAGCAAACTTAGGGACTGTTCCTGCTGAATTGTGCTTAGTACAGGGGAATACCTATGCTGCCATAGTTTTATGGTATCGCTCTGTACAGACTATGAGCAAACTTAGGGACTGTTCCTGCTGAATTGTGCTTAGTACAGGGGAATACCTATGCTGCCATAGTTTTATGGGATCTCTCTGTACAGACTATGAGCAAACTTAGGGGCTGTTCCTGCTGAATTGTGCTTAGTACAGGGGAATACCTATGTACCATAGTTTTATGGGATCTCTCTGTACAGACTATGAGAAAACTTAGGGACTGTTCCTGCTGAATTGTGCTTAGAACAGGGAATACCTATGTTGCCATAGTTTTATGGGATCTCTCTGTTGGGGATCCACCAAATCCACTTTTTTGGATTCGGCTGCATATGCAAATTAGGGTTGGGAAGGGAAAAACATTTTTTTACTTCTTTTTACTTCTTTGTTTTGTGACAAAAAGTCATGCGATTTACCTCCTGCCCCTAATTTGCATATGCAAACTAGGATTCAGATTCGGTTCGGCCTGGTGGAAGGATTTGGCCGAATCCGAATCCTGCTGAAAAAGTCCGAATCCTGGAATCGGTGGGATTTCTCTGTACAGACTATAAGCAAATTTAGGGGCTGTAAATAAACAGGTGTATTTTCCCAGTAGTATTATTATTATATCAGACAAACAATGTGACTGTTTCAGAAGCCAGTACTGTGCCTAAAGATACCCCCTCATCGGACCTCACGGGGAGGCTACATATCAATGCCGTGTATCACATCAGCGCTGAGCACCTGCAGCACTCACTGACTACTGACATCCATTTTATGAACGATTTCATGGAGCAGCGGAAATTCACAGGTAACTTTCTTTCCTTTAAAGGGAAAGTCTCACTACCAAACGGTTGAAGACTAGAGATCCCTCTCATTATATAAAGCAGGGGTCCCCAACCTTTTTCCACCCTTGAGCAACATTCAGATTTAAAAAGAGTTGGGGAGCAACAAAAACATGAAAATTGTTCCTGGGTGGTGCCAACTAAGGATTGTGATTGGCCATTTGGTAGCCCCTATGTGGATTGTCAACCTACACTGAGGCTCTGTTTTGCAATACACCTGGTTTTTATACAACCAAAACTTGCCTCCAAGCCTGGAATTCAAAAATAAGCTCCTGCTTTGAGGCCACTGGGAGCAACATCCAAGGGGTTGGGGAGCAACATGTTACTCACAAGCTACTGGTTGGGGATCACTGATATAAAGGATCCTGTCACTAAATCCCTGGGCCAATCAGGGAAGCTCCCACTGGACATAGGTAACAGGATCAGGAGAGGTGGAATTAACTCTTTGGGTTCCCATACAACCCCAATAAGAGCAATGTGTTGACCTGCAGGGGGATAACTTTATTATATACTGTATATATCGCTCTGTCTCTTTGTACAGACATCACAGTGAATCCCTGGATGAGGGACAGCGGCGGGAAACAGTCTCGGATAATTCATTACACAATCCCCATCAATAACCCCCTGGGGCCCAAATCTGCCCCCGCTATAGAAACCCAGGTGAGACTGTGTTTAACTCTGCACTCTCTCTCTATCTATGTGTTTAACTCTGTACTCTCTCTATCTGTGTGTTTAACCCTGTACTCTCTCTATCTTTTTTCAACTCTGTACTCTCTCTGTATCTGTGTGTTTAATCTTGTACTCTCTGTGTATCTGTGTGTTCATCTCTGTACTCTCTCTGTATTTATGCGTTTAACCCTGTACTCTCAGCTCACTCTGTTTTGTCACTTTGTGTGTTTGTGCCTGACTGTGTGTAACTTACACCTGCTCTCTCATGTCTGTGCCCCACTGTCTCTGTATGTGCCATCTCTCTCCATGTCCAAATGGCTCAGTGTCTCTGTGCCCAAGCCTTGCACTCTGTTTATACATGTCTCTGTCTGTCTCTCAGTGTCTGTCTGTTTCTGTGTCTCTATATGTGCCCCCTCTGTCTCTCTTTGTTGGGTGTCTGTCTGTCCTGGCTGCTCATTACCTGCCCCTCTTCGTGCCCCCCCACAGACGCTGCACAGTGTGAAGGGATCAGTGTGTGTCCTCGACACCCAGGTTATAACTCAGGGGATCCCGTATCAGGATTATTTCTACACTTCTCACCGGTATTGCATCAGCAGCGCGGGGAAGAACAAGGCTCGACTCAGGTAAGTTACCCTCGCTCTGCCCCCGCGTTTGTATGTTAACTCCCCACGTGTCAGAAAGTATTTGTACCACTCACAAGCTACAGACAAATGTCGGAGCCCACTCAGCTGCCGGTAGCTACATAAGACGGTATATTACAGAGTCAGTAGCAGATAAAGCAGCAGGACATGTGCCAAGTCGATGAGTAAATGTGCCCACTCACCTCTCTACCTGTGTATTATCAGCCCACCAGTCAGCCGAGCCAATCAGAGTGCTGCATCTGTATCTGCACCCCCACTCCCTCATCCTGTAAGATGCATCACTGATATCTGCGCCGTCCTACTTTCATTACTCATTTCCCTTCCCAAAATAAAGTTTCTTCTCCTGCAGAGATCAGAAAATCCACTTTATATTCCAGCTCCTAAATTTTCTGCTGGGCCCCTGCCTCTCTCCCCAGGGTTTCCTCTGAGATCTGCTACAGAAAGCAACCGTGGAGCCTGGTGAGAGCCATCATAGAGAAGAACTCCTGGAATGGCATGGAGGAGCACTTCAGTCTGCTGGGTACGTATAGTGCCAACGCTCCATTAACAGGGATGTACTAGAATCTCAGCTGCCATAAAGCAGGACAGGACTGCTGCTTACAATGGGGATCAGATAGGATCTGTAGAGCCACTGGGACAGAATGTTCTGTTATACAGATAGATAGAATCTCAGCTGCCATAAAGCAGGACAGGACTGCTGCTTACAATGGGATCAGATAGGATCTGTGCAGTCACTGGGACAGAATGTTCTGTTATACAGATAGCTAGAATCTCAGCTGCCATAAAGCAGGACAGGACTGTTGCTTACAATGGGGATCAGATAGGATCTGTGCAGCCACTGGGACAGAATGTTCTGTTATACAGATAGCTAGAATCTCAGCTGCCATAAAGCAGGGCAGGACTGCTGCTTACAATGGGGATCAGATAGGATCTGTGCAGCCACTGGGACAGAATGTTCTGTTATACAGATAGCTAGAATCTCAGCTGCCATAAAGCAGGGCAGGACTGCTGTTTAATTTTAGAAACATTCTATTTTTCCCCTGTGTGAATTTTCATCCTCTCCTCCTCCCCTTTTCTCTCTCAGCCGAGGCTGTAGTAAAGCTGGAGCAGTCGTGCATGGAGGAGATGGGGGGCAGGGAGAAGCCTGTCCTGCGACGAAGGAAGCGCACTTTAAGCTGGAAGTCACATCACAACGACACCATTAAAACCGCTGCCCCCCAACTGGAAAGTGAAAGGGTGTCTCGTAACTCCAGGGTTTCAGGTACAAAGGGCAGGGGAGACAGAAGGGCTCAGTAGCGCCACACACTGGTCACTTACTCACTCCTTACTCTCACCCCACAGGCAGTATCTCCTCTCATCTCTCCCAGCTCTCCGGCCGAGACTCATCCAGCAACATCCCCAACGCTCTGTTTGTTATCAGTATTGTGTGAGTAATGCGCCCGACTCTGTGATACCCCGAACATTCTGCTCATCAGACACAGACGTAACGTGGGCAAACTTTAATTGTGCAAGAGTAGTAGTAGTAGTAGTGCCCATTCCTTGACCCTGCAGGGCCACCATATACCATATAATAATACGTTTCAATCCCGTGACCCTGTTCAGCCACCGTAATAACTTATGATAGTTGCTTTGATTATGTTTCTCTACAAGACACTTAGGGGTTTATTTATTAAAATCTGAATGTTAAAATCTAGAAAAAAAAGTTTTTTTGGAATTTTTCAAGATTTATTATGAAAATTCGCCATCTCATACCTGTCGAGGTCCTGTATAAGTAATAAGTATTACATTTGAAATTTTCATGGTCTGCGCTGAGTTTACCCTGAAAATCCCATTTTTTCTAGCAATGTGAGAAAAAAAAGTTAGAAAAATTTGAGCAATTCAGAAAAAAGTCTGAAAGATTGGAGAGATTCGGGAAGAAGTCTGAAAAATTTGAGCAATTCAGAAAAAAGTAAAAAAAATTTGAGCAATTCAGAAAAAAGTCTGAAAAATTTCAGCAATTCAAAAAAAAGTCTGAAAATTGAAGAGATTTGGGAAGAAGTCTGAAAAATTTGAGCAATTCAGAAAAAAGTAAAAAAAATTCAGCAATTCAGTTAAAAGTCTGAAAAATTTGAGCAATTCAGAAAAAAGTCTGGAAAATTTGAGCAATTCAGAAAAAAGTCTGAAAAATTTGAGCAATTCAGAAAAAAGTCTGAAAAATGTTAGCGATTTGGGAAGAAATTTGAGTGTTTCAGGTTTTTGCTCGATTTTATCCAGTTTTTGTGCGATCAATTGAGTATTTTTTTTATTAATAAATAAGCTAAAATCGGATATGGGAGGTTGATCATAGTTTTTTTAAATAAAATATGAGATAAATTCATATTTTAGTAAATAACCCCCTTAATTTGTGCGATACACACCCTGTACATCAGTCTATGGGCATGTGTGCACCGAGGCATTATACGGAGACCCCCCTGCTTTACATTTCATTAGCCCCCCTCGTGCCCCTCACTGACTCGTGTATTTCACAGGCTGCTGGTCCTGGTGGTCCTGAACATGATGCTCTTCTACCGCCTCTGGTCTCTGGAGCACACGGCTCGGACATTTCAGACGTGGCAAAACTACGCCGTGTCCCAAGGGTAAGTCACATCATTTCATACTTTTCTCCCCACCCCTCCAGTTCTTTGTCTTCCTCTTCTCTCTCTGTTGAAAGGCTGATTTGGGGAGCACTAGTGTGACCACCTGACATGATACAGATACATCCAAGTCAGATGGTGTCCTGTTGCACAGCTACCACCAACACCACCCAATGCACACCCCCAACTGACCCAACCCCCCACCCAAGACACTTCCAACCTAAGCTGTGTCCTTCTCCTCATGCACCATCACCACTGACCACCCCACATCTCAGATCCTTTCACCAACTCTTAAAGGATAAGTAAACCTTAAAAATAAGTGAAAGTTGTCAGGAGAAAGAAAGAGGCTGATGTTCTTCTGCTTAGGAAAGATGTGAGAAAGATTTCTAATTTTATTCCTAAGCAGAAGAACATCAGCCTCTTTCTTTCTCCTGTAGTAACAGTACATGTATCCCTTAATATCTTGGAATTAAAAATAAATAAATAATGAATGTACATTGCAGAAGTGCTTAGAATAGCCCCCTCATCAATTTTACATTCACTTATTTTTAAGGTTTAATTATCCTTTAAGTTAACTTTTAGTATGTTATAGAAGGGCCCGTTTTAAGCAACCTTTCAATTGGTCTTCATTATTTATTTTTTTTATAGTTTTTGAATTATTTGCCTTTTTTGCCTGACTCTTTCCAACTTAAATGGGGTCACTTACCTCATTCCAAAACAAATGCTCTGCAAGGCTACAAATGTATTGTTATTGCTGCTTTATCTTTCTATTCAGGTCTCTCCTATCCATATTCCAGTCTCTTATTCAAATCAGTGCATGGTTACTAGGGGAATTTGGACCCTAGAAACCAGATGGCTGAAATTACAAACTGGAGAGATGCTGAATAAAAAACGAAATAACTCGAAAACCACAAATAATAAAAAATTAAAACCAATTGCAAATTGTCTCAGAATATCCCTCTCTACATCATACTAACAGTTAATTTAAAGGTGAACAATCCCTTTAAAGGAGACATTTTGTGTAAAAAATAAGAATGTACCAGTGTGTTATACTCATTTAGATATAGAAAAAATAGTGCTTAAAAAATTGTGTTCCAGGCTTATTGAATATTTCTGCAAAGACCCTAATAATCCCTCCCTTCTCTTCCACTACCTGCTCCCTGAATTCTCTCTTTTCTTCCACTTCCTGCTCCATGAATTCCCTTCTCTTCCACTTCCTGCTCAATGATTTCCCTTCTCTTCCTCTTCCTGTCCTCTGAATTCCCTTCTCTTCACACTTCCTGCTCCCTGATTTCCCTTCTCTTCCTCTTCCTGTCCTCTGAATTCCCTTCTCTTCACACTTCCTGCTCCCTGATTTCCATTCTCTTCCACTTCCTGTTTCCTGAATTCTCTCTTTTCTTCCACTTCCTGCTCCCTGATTTCCCTTCTCTTCCACTTCCTGTCCTCTGAATTCCCTTCTCTTCACAATTCCTGCTCCCTGAATTCTCTTCTCTTCCACTTCCTGCTCCCTGATTTCCATTCTCTTCCACTTCCTGTTAGCACTATGTAAAAGTAACATCTTATATTACCTATAATTGCCTACACAATTAGGGTTTTTTCACTTATCCTATACGTCTCCTTTAACCCTTTCTTTGTATATAGGAGGTTCCCCCAGAGTTCCGCCGACTGGGCCGAGATCCTCGAGCTTCAGAAACGTTTCCACAACGCAGAGGTGCAGAAATGGAAGCAGACGCTCCGAGCCTCCGTGCAGCTGCTGGATGAGGTGGGAGAGTCATTCAAGGGGAAATTAAAGCTTTAGGGGCCCCTAGACAGTTACAGCAAGACCCTTATTTGTGCTCCCACTAACCCTCCTGTTGTGTTACTTCCCTTTATTCCCCTCCTCCAGATGAGGATGTCTCTGCAGAGACTACAGCAGGGAGTCCTGATGGCCGATTCTGCTGCAGAACCTCACGAGGAAGACGCCCTGTCGTGAAAGAGAACTTTGCGTAAACGAGAGGATTCAGACCCTGGAGGAGACACCCGGCAGATATTAGGTTGATAAATCCAATGCCCTCTCAGAAGAGAGTATCTCGCACGGATCAGCAGACTGACGACTAACAAACTGCAGGGATTAGAGTGCTGGCAACTGTCACCCTGCAGGGAGGAGTCACCTATTTACTCACCCCGTTGGTGTTAGAGTGCCGGTTACTGGATAGTAGACTGCTGCAGGCTTACGTGCAGCTTATCTGAGCCGTCTTGTGTTGAGAGTGTAAAAGGTTAGACTGCCCTCTTGTGGGGGGAAATGCAAAGCGCAGCACCAAGTTTGCCTCCCTCCTGCTGCTTCTTGTCGCTCTCAATAACTGGGGCCCCCTAGCATGATTTCACTGATAGTGACCCCCCTCAGGCTTGGCGGCAGGTATGTTTATTTATATATCATTGGATATCAGTGTTGCCAGTTATGGGGCGTGGCCAATTACCATTAGCCAATGAGATTAGCTCTATTATAGGGGGCGTGGTCACAGTTTATACACTGGTGTTACTAGTGGGGAACTTGATATATACAGTATATACAGGTACGGGACCTGTTATCCAGAATGCTTTGCACCTGGGGGTTTCTGGATAATGGATCTTTCTGTAATTTGGATCTTCATAACTTAAGTCTACTAGAAAATCATATAAACATTAAACCCAATAGGCTGGTTTTGCCTCCAATAAGGATTAATTATATCTTAGTTGGGATCAAGTACAAGCGACTGTTTTACTATTACACAGAAAAAGGAAATTAGTTTTGAAAAAATTGGATTATTTGGACAAAATTGAGTCTATGGGAGACTCTCTGTAATTCGGAGCTTTCTGGATAATGGGTTTCCGGAGAACTGATCCCATACCTGTACATATATATATATAGTAAGTGCTACTATAGGCTCTTTTGCACTGTACATTGATATTGATATATTTAGTGTGCACACAGAGTCTGACAATGAGGATCCTGTATGGATTCTTTACTATAGGCTGCCCAGCTCAGAGCTCTCTGTACCAGTTCGCACATATGTGGGTGTGAATATCTTTACCGTTACTGGGCGGGGCTAGGAGGCGGCACTTATTCTCTTGTCAGGTACTGGATGGACCAATGTGGGCTTTCCGATTGGTCCACCCTATGAGCATAATTAACATAAGAGGGAGAGGATAATGAATGTACATGGCAAATGTGTTTATAGTAGGACTATAGTGTGTTGTGCCATGTTCAGCCAATAACAGGGCAGCAATAAAGAGCATTCTGGGTAACTGCCCCTTGTTATGCACTTAAAGGGGTGGTTCGCCTTCAAGGTAACTTTTAGTATGTAATAGAATGTCCAATTCCAAGCAACTTTCCAATTGGCCTTCATTATTTATTTTTTTATATAGTTTTTCAATTATTTGCCTTCTTCTTCTGACTCTCCCCAGCTTTCCAATGGGGGTCACTGACCCCATTTAAACAACAAATGTATTGTTTTATTATTCATCTTTATATTCAGGTCTCTACTATTCATATTCCAGTCTCTCGTTTAAATCAAAGCATGGTTGCTAGGATTTTTTCAATCCTAGCAACCAGACCGCGGAAACTGCAAACTGGAGAGCTGCTGAATAAAAAGCTAAATAAGTCAAAAACCACAAATAATAAAAAATGAAAGCCAATTGCAAATTGTCTCCGGATATCCCTCTCTACATCATATGAACAGTTAATTTAAAGGTCAACAACCCCTTTAAGGAACTCGTGACCACCACTTGGATAGTAGAGTTCATATCCAGTATTCTGATTGGCTGCCGCCTAGTCTCCTGCACTGACCAATGAGAAGCTCCCTCCTGCAGCTGCCGCAGACTTACAGGAGACATTTCTTGGCTCACGCTGGGGACGAGCATTTCAGACTGAAACAGATGAATTAATATAGAGTTTTAGCTATTTATTTATTAGATTATTCGGATGAGAACGCGGGGTGGGCGGGGCTGTTGGCCTAAAGGACTTTTGACCTTAATTTATTTCCGTAGTGAGAGCGGCCCCAGTGCTCATCCGCCGCAGCTACAGAACCTTAGGGCCAATATGGTGGGTTATTATTGGGTATCATTTCACTGCCAGTATCTGTGTGTTGGTATTTACTGGGCAAGACCTACTCAATGGGGGGGGGGGTAGTCTTGTCCCCCGCTTATAAAATGGGCTGGACCCATGAACACGTGACCGTTTTAGACACTCATACCTCAGCACCATCAGCCCAACCACTTACAATGCGGCAGAGGGAAAGTCTGAAGTTTTGGGGGACCCACATTTGAATGTAATAACCCAGCCCCCCCCCATTCCCGCTTTGTAAATGAAATCCCCCTGTACATATCATTGGTTCAATCATTGCAATGTTCTTTTTAACAGGTTCTGTTTGTTGGGATATGGCGGTTCCTGCCTGATTGGCACCCGACACTGTATGCGCGGGGTTAAATAACGAGATTTATGGATTAACGTCCCTATACGAATAGGGAAAGACAGGAAATTCGAGCAGCTCATTAAACCTGTGGCCCCGGGGGCCGAATGAATTCAGCACAGGCCAAGGGAGCATGTCTTCCCCTTTAAAGGGGTGGTTCACCTTTAAGTTAACTTTTAGGGGCAGATTTATCAAGGGTCAAAGTGAAAAAATTTGAATTCTGAGCTATTTTTGTGGACTTTGAATTTTAAAAAAATTAGACTATTCGAATATCGAAATTTATCATGTACTGTCTCTTTAAAAATAAGACTTCGACCATTCGCCATCCGAAACCTGCCGAATTGATGTTTTAGCCTATGGGGGACCTCCTAGAACCTATTTGGAGTCATTTGCTAGACTTCAAAGTTTTATGGGGCAAATCCTTCGATTCAAATTTGATCGAATGCACTAAAACTTTGATTCAAACACTGACTATTCACCCGAAGTTAAAAATGTTGATTTTTTAAATAAATTTCGATTGGTCTTTTTTTATTTGAATTTCCAAGTAATGGGAGTTCAAAAAAATCTCCCATTATTTCAAAATTCGACCCTTGATAAATCTGCCCCTAAGAATGTTACAGAATGGCCAGTTCTAAGCAACTTTTCAGTGGTAGTGTTTTACTTATTTGCCTTCTTCTTCTGACTCTTTCCAGCTTTCAAATTGGGGTCGCTGACCCCATCTAAACAACAAATGCTCTGTACGGCTACATATGTATTGTTATTGCTACTTTTTATTCCTCATCTTTCTAATCAGGCCTCTCCTATTCATATTCCAGACTGAAATCAATACATGGTTGCTATGGTAATTTGGACCCTAGCAACCAGATGGCTCAAAAGCTAAATAACTCAAAAACCACAAATAATAAAAAATGAAAACCAATTACAAATTGTCTCAGAATAACCCTCTCTACATCATACTAACAATTAATTTAAAGTTGAGCAACCCCTTTAAGGCATGTGAGGCATTTGGACAACTTGCCCCTTTAAAACCAGACACAAATAAAGTGTGGGGCTTATTAGCAATGCCATTATATGTATCCTGCAGCCTGCACAGATTTTCCAGCAGACTATTATTTTTATGTGCCTGGATTTATAGGGATAAGGTGCCCAATCGTAGCTAGTTGCTTAAAGGGGTTGTTCACCTTTAAACGAACTGTTAGTCTGATGTAGAGAGGGATATTCTGAGACAATTTGTAATTGGTTTTAATTTTTCTGTGTTTTTTGAGTTATTTAGCTTTTTATTCAGCAGCTCTCCAGTTTGCAATTTCAGCAATCTGGTTGCTAGGGTCCGAATTGCCCTAGCAACCATGCACTGATTTGAATAAGAGACTGGAATATGAATAGGAGAGGCCTGAATACAAAGATCAGTAATAAAATAAAAAATAAAAGTAACAATAACAATACATTTGTAGCCTTACAGAGCATTTGTTTTTTAGATGGGGTCACTGACCCCCTGTTTGAATGCTAAAAAGAGTCAAAAGAAGAAGGCAAATAATTCAAAAACTATAAAAAAATAAATAATGAAGACCAACTGAAAAGTTGCTTAGAATTAGCCATTCTGTAACCTACTAAAAGTTAACTGACAGGTGAAGGACCCCTTTAAGGAAAATTTAGGGATACTTACTATTGGCGCCCGGGGGAAGGGATTGCATTGTGAATACTGAATGACCCAGTAGCAGTTCATGTAGATAAATGTGGGGTTATTCTAATGCCTTGCGTGCCATGTAACCCAACATATCAGTGAGCAGATTTCCCCTTTATTAGACAGAAGTGGGGAGCAGTAGAGCTGGGGTGCAGGCTGCACCCACAATCACTCACTATCAGTTTTGTTTTGCCCCCACGGAAACACCACAAATGGTCGCGACCTGTAAATGTTTCATTATTTCCTGCACACACTGTGTTTTCAGTTACTTTGCACAAATCCATGTACTGTCACTTTAACTACGGTGTTACTTTGTCTGAGGCTGCCGGACGCCTCGGCACCAGGAGGAGCTGGAGAGCCAGGAGAATGGATTCTGGCTGAATAAGGGTTAATGTCAGAGACGCATTCACTTCCCATCTGTCTTTGTTTCACTTTGAAGCTGCAGTTCAACAACAACAGCACAAGGGGGCGGAACTGGAACATTGTTTCAGCGGTGCAGTTGGTGGTGCACTTTCCCTTTAAAGGGGAACTATGATGAAAATGTAATATAAGCTTCCTCATACTGAAATAAGAAACTTTCTAAATACAATCAATTAAATATTCTGCATTGTTTCTGAATTAATCAAGTTTATCTTCACTATTCCTCTCTCAGCATCTGTTTCTCTTCATTCTCTCTTTGCAGCAGTTGGGTGTCAGATAATCATTGACAGTTAGATCCAATATATCTTATGGGGGCTCCATTCCCAGCAGATGTATTACAGCTCACTCAAATAACTGATTCCAATACAAACAAAATCTAACAAACAAAAATAACTGCCTTTTGCACAAATCCTGCATGTAGAGAGACATGATGTTTGGTGATTTTAATAGAATGAGCTCTAATTCATCACGTCTCTCTACATGCAGGATTTGGGTGTCAGATATTTATTGACAGTTCTTATAGGGGGGCTCCTTTTGCCTAGAAGATGTATTAGAGGTCACTCTATTAAACTCACCAGACATCATGTCTCTCTACATGCAGGATTTGTGCAAAAGGCAGTTATTTTGTTAGATTTTTTGAGAGAAACAGATGCTGAGAGAGGAATAGTGAAGATAAACTTGATTATTTCAGAAACAATGCAGAATATTTAATTGATTGTATTTAGAAAGTTTCTTATTTCAGTATGAGGAAGCTTATATTACATTTTCATTTTTGCAATAGTTCCCCTTTAAATATAAAGACTTATGGAAACATTCCCACTGGGATTAGTGAGGGTCGTACCAGCCGGGGGCCCCACGTGTTTCTGGGATTGGGCCGTTAGTCTGAGTACCCCAAGGGGTAGATGCATTTAAATTAAAGGGAACACTCCAGCTCCCATAAGGCACTGGCAGCGGGGGGGGGGGGTCTTTATGGAATAGAATAACCCACTGCTCTAAAGTTATTGGCTAAACTACAGTTCCCAGCATCCTCTGCCTGCCTATGCTGTTGCTAAGATACCCTGAATCCTCTGTAAGGGGCAGATGGGACCTGTAGTTCAGCATTACGAGGGAGGGGGGGAACTATTTCCGGGGGGGGGGCAGACAGACTTGAAGAGATTGTGTAAATGTGTGTCCACCGCTAATATTTATTAAAATGACTGAAAAGAAAACTTGCTGCTGTGTGTGATCATTATTTACTTGCCAGCAGAGCTTACACTCTAACAGGGCGGGCACTGGAACTGAAGCCAAGATCAGTCGGAGAGACTCTTGTTAGATAACTGCCTTGGGTTCCAATGAGGAATGTTCCATTGTGGGTGCTGTAGGGGTGACACTTCTATGGAACAAGACCAGATTGTGGGTGGATCACATATTGGCCCTCAAGGGCCACACAGCTGTTGTGCATTTGGCTGCACATGTCGCAGCTCATCCAAACTGACAGTTGCAACATTACCCAGGGGCCCCAGTAGGGTTGACACCTTTTCTTGAAAAAAATATTGGCCTTCCTATATTTATATACATTTCCCCTATTAGTAACATTGGGATCAGGCTTCATTTTTACCGGCCAGGTGGCAACAATAGGCCCCAGGGCCACTGCTGCTAATGACAAATAATGACTTGTGATGGGAACATTTTCACGGAACGGAAATGAGTGAAAGTCGAAAATTCATGCCTGCGTCAATTTTAGGTGAGAGTCTGAAAAAATGTTGTAGCTGGTGTTAAAGTCCGTGGCGTCTGAATAGTGTTGAGGTGCGCAGATTTTGACGTGAGTGACCTTTCAGACGCGTGTCCAAAATTTTTTGACGCAGGCGAGTTTTCTCTAAATTTATTTGCCGGCGGCGAAATGTGGAAATTCGACACAAATTTGCACCAGGCGAATTTATTCGCCCATCACTAATAATGACAGACAATTATATGTATTATATATATGATATGTATTTATTATATGTATTATAGTGTGGGTATGAGAGGAGGCACCTGCCTAACCATAAAACTGCTTCCCTGTGAATATCAGGACGGGGCAGGTATATAATCATTATTACAATGGGATTTATTGAATTGCTTTATGGCAGCAGCATAATCCAAATGAGACTGCCCCCGGCACCCACATATAGTTATTGACTCCCTACTGACCCCCCTCCTTCACCCCTGAGAAAAGCACAGGGTCATGGACATGAACTCAGAAATTGGGTAACTTTTATTGATAACACCCCCCCCCCCTTATTTGGGATTAAGTATCTTTTCATTTAATGGGTCAGAATCAAAAGTGTGAATTTAATAATCACTCACCCCAAATCTCCCCCTAACTGACGTTCAGGCTGGGCCCCCTTAGCTCATAACAAGGTTACAGATATATAGAAACATTGGGGTGTCATCCTGCTATAGTTCCAGGGGTACCCAGGGTACAAATAAACACTCACCCCAAATCTCCCCCTAACTGACCTTCAGACTGGGCCCCCTTAGCTCATAACAAGGTTACAGATGTAGCGCTATAGTAAATTGAGTGCATCTTACTCTACTATAAGCTTCACTCCCAGTACATATGCTTTGGATGAGACCTTAAAACCTTAGGGATTGAGCCTTCACAGCGATGTGGAAGCAGGGTGTAGTGCAACTGTAACTGCATTCAGGGTGCAAATAATTGTGCACCAGTGGTTCTTATAACTTAACCATAGAACAGATTTATTGTGCACAATATACAATCCTCAGTGGAGTATACATAAAGAGAACATTTGCAGGATCATACAGTACATTGAATAGACAGTACTCACAGCACCTTTGGTCAGTATAATTCTCCTCAGAGATAGGAACAATACATGCAGCTTTGAGGAGGTACACCCAGCTTTCAGCCTTTTCCCTAAGTGGAATCTATCTACCCTAGGTCTGTACACTTAGTCCCTACTTCTGGGCAATTAGTACCCTGGGATCTTAATCCCACTACAATCCTCGTAGGAGCCTCAAACTGCTCAGCTAAATAATCTGTCTGTCACTCCTAGAGTGACCTATAAAGGTGAGTAGCCTATTCTTACTAGACCTGACCTGTCTAGGTTCCACTCGTGCTCTGTCTCCTGCACAGACTAGAGCCAGCACAAGATGGACCCTGAAAGCATGGCTTCAGTGGCTTTTATACTCTAGCACACTGCCATCTGCTGGTCACTGTGAGAAACAACAAGGGGCATAGCTTAAAGCAGGAATAGGAAACAGTTCCCCCTCCCAAATGTATTTTAGGACCCAGTTAGGTGTCTATAACACTAGGGAAACTGCCTGCTAAATAATATTAGGGGTAGCTACATTCTCCCCCTGGTGAATTCCGTACGTCCCGGCAAGGAACATATTCAAATAACAAAGCATAAAAATACATTGCAACAATAACGCGGTATTGCGTTTACAGTATGGTTAACATTTCCTTAGTAGCCTCTCATAGGCCTACCAGGGAGCAATGGTTAACCTAAAAATCAAGCAGTTAAGGCACATCATGCTAGAAACCTCTTTATAGGACACAAGCAGTTAAGATACATCTTGCTAGAAACCTTTTTGAACCAAACACTTTACCGAAAAGTGATATTTAGCCATTACCTTATAACCTCTTCGGGGTCACTCTCCTGACTGTACTCAGGTAACAATGGAATATCTGAAAGAGAACAGCAGCATAGAGAAACATTGGACTGTCACTAGACTGTGCCTATATTAGCTCCACATTGCGTATTATTATTGCAACACCATCGCATTCATATTATTATATAACCACTCTTGGGTACTGTCCAGTCAATGAATCTCTGAAAAGAAAGGCACACGTTAGACAAACTGTTTTTCCTCAAATACTTTAGCATTCCAGCCCATTTAAGAACCCGAACCCACAGTCCTTTTGTATATGCACTTAGGAGGGTAAGGGGAAATGGGATGAACCTACCAACGGGTAGGTGTTAACTGGAATGTTATTAGTCTTTCTTCCCTTGAGAAAGTCAAGCCACTATAAAGGGGCAGGTATAGACAGTTCAAACTAACTGCAAAATCACTCCCAGTGGAGTATGAACAAGAAAAAGGCAATTCCTCCAAAAACCTCAGATCATGTGGAGGAAACGGGCTTTGGTGTCCTCATAGGGGATGTAATACTTGGGGTGAGGCCTGTCCACCCATTGTCCATCTCCCTCATAGACCTCCAAGGAGAAATATTTGGTGGGATTGTATTTCCCACAGCTTTTGACAGCATTCTTCAGAATGGTACGGCCGTACCACCAATCTCTTTCAATAGAACGCAGGTACTTCCAATCCTGCTTGCGCCGCACTTCATTTGGGTTGGTGAGACAACTGTGGTGCATTTTCTCTTTTCTCAGGATCACGTCGATGAGCCAATCCTCATAAGATGCAGCCACTCTCTCATACACCCACAAAGGAGCATAGGGCATAAAATAGCCCCATTTTCGATAAACTCGAAAGTTTATCACTCCTTGCACTCGGGAAACAGACCTGAAAATGTTGGGATCTGCTCGTCCAGGCAGGACCCAGAAATCTTTCTCTTCCTCTGGGCCTATCTTGGGAGGTGCAATGAAGCTGCGAGACATAAACTCTTTGGGAGCAGGTTGATCATCCAACTCTTGGCTCTCCTCCTCGTATTCCTCCCATCCTGGGACAGTCACCATGGTGGGATCCACTTTGGGTCTAGGGATATTCGCCACCCAATCCTTTTCACCAGCCAAGGATATCTTTCCCCACTCAAGGTGATAAAGTTCAGACACATGGGTGCTTTCCCCTGGCTCACTAGGGGTTACATGCACCATCACTTTGGGGCTTGAAGACTTTCCAGGTTCACTAACCACCGACCTCTGACACTTGCACCAAATTTGTGCAGCGTTCTCTGACACTGACTTCCAGTCTTCATCCTCATCCTGGAGGAGAGTCAGCTCTTTCTTCACTTGACTTTCAGACAGTGGGGGATCTCTGAACGTTGGGGTCACTGGCAACACGGACCCAATTCACCCAAACGAGAATTTGCGCCAATCAATACCATGAGTTAGAACTGGAGCACAAGTCAGTGTGGTAAGGGCAGTGTACATGGTGAGGGTTAAAGGGGAAGGAAACCTAGTCCTAAACCTATGTGATAATGTTAGAGTTGCTGATTCAGGATTTGATGTCTGTTCTGATATCCTTTTGCTATGCTCTGGTTTTATGCTTCTGGTATGTTGCCCCGACCCTAAATGCAGAATAGAACTATAGTCTCCTGGAATGTCAGGGGTCTGAATAGTAAATTTGATTATATTAAAAAGTATCGACCAGATATCTTGATGCTGCAAGAGACGCACTTCACTGGTCAGAAATTGCTCTCGCTTAAAAAGCAATGGGTGGCACATGCTTACCACTCACCATTCTCGAGCCATTCCAGGGGTGTCTCGCTGTTAGTTCGAAAGGGGGTACTCTTTGAATTCCTAGACATTCGCTCAGATTTTTATGGGAGGTACATTGTGTTGCACTGCAGGCTGGACAATATTGTCCACCCCCTTTCTCGCTTCCTCTACTGGAACATATCTATAATATCCTTGCCGCATTACCGGCAGCACCGCTGTGTATCTTTGGCGACTTTAATACCACTTTGGATCCCTCGATAGATAGACTGGGTACTACTTCCGGCTCCAGTGCCGGTTTGTCTACCTGGGTTGAATCATTAGCATTACTAGAGCTGTGGCGTTGGAAACATCCGTTAGAACGGAAATATTCCTGCTACTCTGCTAGCTACGGGTCCCTTTCACGTCTGGATATGGCCTTGGCGTCTGCAGACTTTGCCCAACTAGTCGCTTCTGCTGAGTATTTACCAAGGGCGTTTTCAGACCATGCCCCACTTTTGGTGACACTGCTCTCTACTCCAGATAGTGGTCACTCCACCTGGAGACTAAGTCCTCTGTGGCTCTGTCACCCCGTAGTTAGGGAACGGGCACAAGCAGAATACCTCAATTATTGGGCTCATAATGAGGGTTCAGCATCCTCTGAAATTCTTTGGGAGGCATCCAAAGTGGTAGCTAGGGGGGTGTTAATTAGTGAAATCTCAGCGGCCAGAAAGCAGAGCCAATTAGATGTTAAGACAGCACAGATTGCCCTGGAGGAGGCAGAGGAGGACTATAATACTGTCCAGTCTATCCCGAATCAATCTAGACTGACCCAAGCCCAAAGGAATCTTGAGCTGGAGCAGACCAAAATAACCAGGAAACAGTTGCTAAATACTTCCCAAAGGGTGTTTGACCAAGGGGACAAGGCTGGAAAACTCCTGGCCAGATTGGCAAATACCAGAAACACTCAAACGCTTATTCCCAGGATCCGAGATGCAAGTAGTGCCCTGGTTACTGACCCCCGAGATGTCCTGACCTGTTTTGCCTCTTATTATGAAACCCTGTATGGTTCTAAAGTCTCATATCATGGGGAACAGCTTAGTGCCTTTCTGAACTCTATTGATTTCCCTACCTTGACATCAGAGGAATCTAGTTACCTCGATACCCCTATTAGAGAAAGGGAAGTGGCTGATGCTGTTGTGTCCTTGGCGGGTGGGAAGGCCCCGGGAGCTGATGGCTTCCCGTCGGCCTGGTACGCTCTCCATGGCATCCACATAGTACGTCATCTCCATGCCACCCTTTTGAGTTCAATTGAATCTGGCTCCTTGCCCCCCTCGTTTCACAATGCTATTATAGTCTTGATTCATAAAGGGGACAAGGATCCAGAACTCTGCGATTCGTACCGGCCTATTTCGCTCATCAATTCGGATGCAAAGGTCTTTGCAAAAATATTGGCGACCAGGCTGATGAAAGTCGTTACCTCTATTGTCCACCCGAATCAATCTGGATTAATGCCCGGGAAATCCACTGCCACTAACCTTAGGAGAGTATTCACCCACCTACAGACTGTTCATGATAATAGCGGGTCCAGAATTATGGTCTCACTCGACGCAGCCAAAGCCTTTGACTCTGTCGAGTGGCCCTTCCTTTGGGAAACTCTCAAAAAATTTGGCTTTGGCCCACGTTTCATATCCCTGATTCGGCTCTTATATCAGAAACCTTCGGCCCAGATTAAAATAGGAAACCTGCTCTCCCCACCCTTTCCCCTCTCCCGTGGCACTAGGCAGGGTTGTCCACTCTCCCCCCTCCTCTTCGCTATTGCCATAGAACCACTAGCCCTACTTATACGACAGAGCGAAAACATACACGGTTATAGGACTGGTCCCCTAGAAGATAAGCTGGCCTTGTACGCGGATGACCTTCTCCTGTTTCTAGCGGATCCGCAGGCCTCTCTCTTGACAGCTCTACTGACACTCCAGAAATTTGGGTTCTATTCGGGTCTTGTCATTAATAATGATAAATCGGTCATTCTCCCACTGGACACGATTCCTAATCAACCTAGCACTACTCAAGGTCTTCGGTGGGTGTACAAATTTAAGTACCTTGGGATACTCATTACGTCTGACTCATCCATGTATATCGCTGATAATATACAGCCTGTGCTTAGCCAGTTTAAGAGTGCTATGGGGGTTTGGACTACTCTGCCTTTGACTCTGTGGGGCAGAGTGAATTTATTTAAGATGATCTATCTCCCTAAATTCTTGTACAAGCTTCATAACTCCCCAATCTGGATTCCCAAATCTATCCTTCAGAAGATCAACTCAATCCTTATTCCCTTTTTATGGGCCAACAATGTCCCCAGTTTCTCTTGGACGATGCTCACCGCCCCAATTTCTAAAGGTGGTCTGGCACTTCCAAATTTACACCTTTACTTTCATGCAAGCCATATGTATTATATGCACAGCTGGATACACATGGATGAAACGGATACGGGCACTGTACTTCTGGCTCTTAAGCTAGGCTCATGGGAGGCATTGAGGTGTCTGTGTGATTATACAGCCTGTCCGACAACAATCACTACCCCGTTTAGGGCATGGACCCTCGCCTGTCGCATAACCGGTCACCCCTCACTTGCTCAGTCCCCATTTACACCGCTCTGGGGTAATTCTCATCTCCCTCACTTTAGGACACTGCAGGATGTCCAGTATTGGCCTGGGTTGGGGATTCGGACACTAGACGATCTTCTTATTGACAATATGTTTCCATCCTTCGTGCAACTACAGGCTAAAGTCGGAGAGGTTAGGATACAATTTTATCGGTTTTTGCAGCTGCGCCATGCCTTTCACGCACAATTTGGCTCGCTCCCCATCGAATACTCCTCCCCACCAGTTGCAACTGTGCTCCATAATCCACAAACGAGCAAGCTCACGTCACGTCTTTATAGCTCTTTGATTGACTCTGCACCTCCCCCCTTTGATAGGGCCAAACGAAAATGATTGCTCACTATCCCCCACCTTGGTGATGAGCAGTGGGACGATGCTGTTGATGGTTTGTATCGTGACCTTATTTCGAACAGGGGTCAAATGATCCAGTTTAAATTGATACATCAGTTATATTGCTCCCCATTAAAAATGCAGAGGATGGGGGTGAGGTTGGATTCCACCTGTCCTAAATGTCAAGGCCTCAATGCCTCATTTTTCCACCTAATCTGGGAATGCCCCTTAATCCATGAGTTCTGGAAGGCTGTGCTACGGTACCTGGTCGATAATATTGCCTTCCCGAATGTCTGTAGCCCTGAGGTATGCCTATTAGGCCTAGTGGACGACCTTCTTCCGCTTAACAGGTCTAGAATGCTTGCTAAAACCCTACTTTTCTATGCTAAGAAAACAATTGTTATAAACTGGATGGGACATAATGCACTGACTGTGGACCACTGGGTCAACCTGGTTAATAAACGACTCCCTTCTGTTCGACTTACATATGAAGCTCGAGGTTCCTCTGGGAAGTTTGACGCAGTATGGTCCCCCTGGCTAGATATTCAGACTATTGAGGATGTGGGCAATTAAACTACTGTTTCCGCTAAAGGTTTAGTTCCATCTTGTATTCCAGTCCCCATCTGGTCTGAGGCAGGGGAGTGGGACCACTAACTCTAACTGTATTATGATATGGACTGTATGTTAATTTGTATATCTTGCACAATGGTGCATACAGCTGTCTTGCATTTTTCCTTTTTCTTCTATCTTTTCTTTTCTTTTCCTTTTGCCTTTATTGTTTGTATTGAAAATGATAAATAAAAACTTTAAAAAAAAATCAAAAAAAAAAAATCTGTGTCTCGCCCTGGTGCAACCGGCACTGTCGCCACTGAAGGCACGGGCGTTAGCGACGCCATAATTTCACCCCCACTCTCGGGCTTTTCTGGGACAGGGGCAGCCCCGCATCAACTGTCCAGCCTGACAGGGTCACTTCACTAACCGCATCCGCAGTCTCTAGGGCCTCACCCTCATTAGGAACAACTTCGGAGGGGAATGCACATTCCTCGTCACAGCAGGTCTCACTATGGGGAATAGGTACATGGGATTCCGGTGCGGGAGTCGCAGCCGCTGACACCCCAGGGCCTCCTCTATCTCTTTGTAGATCAGTATAGAGTTACCGCTCACCTCATCCTTGGTCTTTCCCACCAATGGAAGCTGGTCTGCCCGATGAA
Organism: Xenopus petersii; assembly: GCA_038501925.1. Classification (NCBI taxonomy): domain Eukaryota; kingdom Metazoa; phylum Chordata; class Amphibia; order Anura; family Pipidae; genus Xenopus; species Xenopus petersii. Next base: position 7,016,340 of record CM076684.1, on the reverse strand, counting down.
AAGGTCCCATCCATATTTGAGAGCCGCATTGTAGACAGGCTCCACCAGGATCCTCTAGGGCGTTGGGTGCTTCCAGATCACATAAGCCGCATACAGGAACGTTCATTCCCCGGGCACTGGGTGAGAAAGTCCCTTGATAAACATCCAGGGGTACCCAGGGCACAAATAAACACCCCAAATCCCCCCCTAACTGACCTTCAGACTGGGCCCCCATAGCTCATAACAAGGTTCCAGATATATAGAAACATTGGGGTGTCACCCTGCTATAGTTCTAGGGGTACCCAGGGTACAAATAAGCACTCACCCCAAATCTCCCCCTAACTGACCTTCAGACTGGGCCCCCTTAGCTCATAACAAGGTTACAGATATATAGAAACATTGGGGTGTCACCCTGCTATAGTTCCAGGGGTACCCATTGTACAAATAAACACTCACCCCCAATCTCCCCTTAACTGACCTTCAGACTGGGCCCCCTTAGCTCATAACAAGGTTCCAGATATATAGAAACATTGGGGTGTCACCCTGCTATAGTTCCAGGGGTACCCATTGTACAAATAAACACTCACCCCCAATCTCCCCTTAACTGACCTTCAGACTGGGCCCCCTTAGCTCATAACAAGGTTACAGATATATAGAAACATTGGGGTGTCACCCTGCTATAGTTCTAGGGGTACCCAGGGTACAAATAAGCATTCACCCCAAATCTCCCCCTAACTGACCTTCAGACTGGGCCCCCTTAGCTCATAACAAGGTTCCAGATATATAGAAACATTGGGGTAACAGTCACCCTGCTATAGTTCCAGGGGTACCCAGGGTACAAATAAACACTCACCCCAAATCTCCCCCCTAACTGACCTTCAGACTGGACCCCCTTAGCTCATAACAAGGTTACAGATATATAGAAACATTGGGGTAACAGTCACCCTGCTATAGTTCCAGGGGTACCCAGGGTACAAATAATCACTCACCCCAAATCTCCCCCCTAACTGACCTTCAGACTGGGCCCCCTTAGCTCATAACAAGGTTACAGATATATAGAAACATTGGGGTAACAGTCACCCTGCTATAGTTCCAGGGGTACCCAGGGTACAAATAAACACTCACCCCAAATCTCCCCCTAACTGACCTTCAGGCTGGGCCCCCTTAGCTCATAACAAGGTTCCAGATATATAGAAACATTGGGGTGTCACCCTGCTATAGTTCTAGGGGTACCCAGGGTACAAATAAGCATTCACCCCAAATCTCCCCCTAACTGACCTTCAGGCTGGGCCCCCTTAGCTCATAACAAGGTTACAGATATATAGAAACATTGGGGTGTCACCCTGCTATAGTTCCAGGGGTACCCAGGGCACAAATAAGCTTCTAGACTAGGGGATTGGTCAGTAAAGGTGGAGGAGGTAAGAAGCCCCTCAGTGAGTGTGAGTGTGAGTGAGGTTTATCGCTAGAGCAGCAGCTGATGCCGCTGGTGAGTCTGTCAGACGGGGATGAGGTTCCCGGTTGCTCCGCTGATTGTTACATCCCCTCCCCCCGCTGTGACTAATGAGGCTCCTGCTTCTCCTCCTCGTCTTCATCATCATCAGTCCGACCCCTCCTCCCGCTCAGTCAGTGAGAAATAGAAATAAGCGGAGGGAGCGGACTGGGGGGGTCGGGGGATGACGCCGGAGATAGAGAAGAAATAAGGGACAGAGAAAGTGACGGGGGAGGAGGAGGGAAGAGAAAGGGATCGGACTGAACTGGGAGGGAGGAAAGAAAAGGCTGAGAGAGTAAAGAGAACACGACTGATGCGACACAATCGCCTGGAATATACAGAGACCCCCGAGTCACCGACACCAGGGACAGAGACCTGCAGACACTCAGGTGAGACCCCAGTACAGACTGATGGACATTGTCTCCTCTGCAGCAGCATCAGCATCTCATCATGAGGAGGAGGAGGAGGAGGATGAGGCTGAAGCTGCTGATGTTGTTGTTGCTGCAGAGACACAGGAGGGAGAAGGGAAAGAGGAGAGGGTGTTGGGGGCAGAGAGACAGGTCATATTTACTAATATTCAACTACAACTCCCAGCATCCCCTATTATGTGGCCATTGAACTGCAACTGAATTCCAGCATCTCTGTTGCACTTTGCACTACAACTCCCTGCAGCACCTCCATCACCCCAGACTGTGCAGGACTACAACTCCCAGCATGCTCTAGCCCCCGGCTTATTGTTGCCCAGGAACCTTCAGGGCCCGCTGTACCTTGAGCAGTGGGAAAACACTTGTCTTGGCTTTTGATTCCTGCGCTGCTGGAGGATGCTGGGAATTGTAGTCAGACAATACCTGGGGTTCAGCAGAAGCTCCCCCAGGAGATGGTGTGGAACAGGCGAAGGGTGTGACAGCCCAAGGTCACACTATTGGTTTTTCCCACCCTCAGGGGAATGAACCCCGTGGGGAGATAAAGTACAACCTATTCAGTAGCGTCGTACAACAAGGAGCAATGGGACTGACTCCCGAGAGCTTACAATCTAGTCATGGGCAGGAGGCTGTTAGAGAAGGTTTAGTGATTAGTGTCACTAAATGAGAGTGAAGGGGCCCCATTAGGGCCCCACTGTGTTTCTTGCTGCTCTCAGCACTCGCTCTGCAGGAAGGAGTCACATCACTGCAGTATTTGCTCCAACATCAGCTGGGCGACTCCACTCTGCACTGCAACATCTCGACAGCGCCGGCGGCTGCCCCAATAATAATAATAATAATAATAATAATAAATAGAGGATAGATGTATCATTGCTGGAGCAGGTCTCCAAAGCCCACACATAATTCATTGCACAATAAGGTTTCAGCTGGAAATCTGTAGCAGGTGCTGCTGGGAATTGTAGTACAGTGCAAATGATGATCTGCAGTTCGACTACATTTCCCAGCATTCCCTGAGAGCTACATGTGTTTTGGAATGATAACCATCATTAGGGCTGCATGTTGGAACCTCCTCATTATGGTATTAATGGATATTCTCAGACTGTGATACATTATATAATATACCCTGTGTGATACATTATATACTATACCCTATGATACCCTATGATACATTATATACTGTACCCTGTGATACATTATATACATTATATACTATACCCTGTGAAACATTATATACTATACCCTGTGATACATTATATACTATACCCTATGATACATTATATACTATACCCTGTGATACATTATATACATTATATACTATACCCTGTAATACATTATATACTATGCCCTGTGAGACATTATATACTATACCCTGTGATACATGATATACTATACCCTGTGATACATTATATACTATACCCTATGATACATGATATACTATACCCTGTGATACATTATATACTATACCCTATGATACATTATATACTATACCCTGTGATACATTATATACATTATATACTATACCCTGTGATACATTATATACTATACCCTGTTATACATTATATAATATACCCTGTGATACATTATATACTATACCCTGTTATACATTATATACTATACCCTGTGATACATTATATACTATACCCTGTGATACATTATATACTATACCCTGTGATACATTATATACTATACCCTGTTATACATTATATACTATACCCTATGATACATTATATACTATACCCTGTGATACATTATATACTATATGATACATTATATACTGTACCCTATGATACATTATATACTATACCCTGTGATACATTATATACTATACCCTGTGATACATTATATACTATACCCTGTAAAACATTATATACTATACCCTATGATACATTATATACAGTACTATACCCTGTAAGACATTATATACTATACCCTGTGATACGTGATATACTATACCCTGTGATACATTATATACTATACCCTGTAAAACATTATATACTATACCCTATGATACATTATATACAGTACTATACCCTGTAAGACATTATATACTATACCCTGTGATACGTGATATACTATACCCTGTAATACATTATATACTATACCCTGTGATACATTATATACTATACCCTGTGTTACATTATATACTATACCCTGTGTTGCATCATATACTATACCCTGTGATACATTATATACTATACCCTGTGATACATTATATACTATACCCTGTGATACATTATATACTATACCCTGTGATACATTATATACTATACCCTGCTTATATTTAGTATTTGCCATTGGCATAGTGTTTCCCATCCAGAGTTCTGATTTCCACTGTTACCTCTTGATGCTCCACTCTCCTGCTGTGCCCAACTGTAACATCTCATGTATTATAAGGGATAATGTACCCCCTACTGTAAATGATAAGGATATTAGAAGTCACTGAGGGGTTGTTCTGTGACCATATAAAGACACAAGGCTGCAGGCTGAGTTATACAGGGAACTCTGAGTATCACTCATGTATTATAAGGGATAATGTACCCCCTACTGTAAATGATAAGGATATTAGAAGTCACTGAGGGGTTGTTCTGTGACCATATAAAGGCACAAGGCTGCAGGCTGAGTTATACAGGGAACTCTGAGTATCACTCATGTATTATAAGGGATAATGTACCCCCTACTGTAAATGATAAGGATATTAGAAGTCACTGAGGAGTTGTTCTGTGACCATATAAAGGCACAAGGCTGCAGGCTGAGTTATACAGGGAACTCTGAGTATCACTCATGTATTATAAGGGATAATGTACCCCCTACTGTAAATGATAAGGATATTAGAAGTCACTGAGGGGTTGTTCTGTGACCATATAAAGGCACAAGGCTGCAGGCTGAGTTATACAGGGAACTCTGAGTATCACTCATGTATTATAAGGGATAATGTACCCCCTACTGTAAATGATAAGGATATTAGAAGTCACTGAGGGGTTGTTCTGTGACCATATAAAGGCACAAGGCTGCAGGCTGAGTGTACATCTAATACACTCATATTTTGCTGAGAGCTTTTATTTAATGGATATTGAGAATACAGAGAAGACACTGATGCAGCAGATTCTGCATTACAGACACTGCAGCAAATGCTCCTTACAAATGAGGCATAAACACAGTATATATATATATATATATATGGAATAATGAACCCCCTAGTGTAAAATATAAGGATATTATAAATCATGACCATATGAAAGTAGAACACATTTTTTTGGTATGTTAAAGGGGCAGTGTCCCTCTATTTATTATAACAAATATGTTGTCAGCTGATTCTAACAAGGGGTTCTGTGATTTCGGGGAGATGCTTTTCCGGCCCCTTATTTATTCCATTCAAACAAATCTACGTTGTTGGCACTTTGTACCATTCTGGCCCACAACAAAGATTCGACAGCACTGGCAGTGAACGGGTTAATGTGCAGAAATATTCAGTCGTTTCTGTTGAAGCAGAAATAACAAAAAGCCAAAACAGGTGCCCGGGGCTCTGCCAGTGTCACAGGGGCCAAACTATTTTCGGCTGCGGTCACTTTATAACAACGTGTCGCCCACAAGTGTCAGCTCATTCATTTTCATTCACTGACAGAGCTCGGTGCCATGTGGGGGCTATTTATAAAGCTGCCGGGTTCATTTTATCCCAGATTCAAATATTGGGGTCACTCAGTGCTCCCTATACCTGTCACTCACAGTTAAGCAGCCTCCCCAATTAATTACTGGCCCCTATTGGGGCCCCTTCAGGGAAAGGAACAAATCCATCCCCTTCCTGCAGAACTGTGGGTTTATATCACAGAAACCATCAGATTGTCTCTAAAAATGTATTAATTAATACTCTGATTCATTATGGAGAAGATGATTAACGACTCTGTCATAATTACTCTCACTGCCCCCAGAGAGACAGACAGAGACAATCAGAGATGGGAAAGGAGAGCGTCACACAGGGAGAGAAAGGGTAACTAAGGAACTGTCTAATGGAACGACACGAGAGAACAGACCCATCAGCAGCACCCGGGGGATTAGACTGAAACCACATCATCCAGCACAGCTTAGTTCTGTTACTATAGGCACCTACTCTCTCCCTACTATACCTGCTATCCCACAGTCACACTCCCTTCCCAGAGACTATTATCCACTGTTACTATAGGCACCATCTCTCCCTACTATACCTGCTATCCCACAGTCACACTCCCTTCCCAGAGACTATTATCCACTGTTACTATAGGCACCATCTCTCCCTACTATACCTGCTATCCCACAGTCACACTCCCTTCCCAGAGACTATTATACCACTGTTACTATAGGCACCATCTCTCCCTACTATACCTGCTATCCCACAGTCACACTCCCTTCCCAGAGACTATTATCCACTGTTACTATAGGCACCATCTCTCCCTACTATACCTGCTATCCCACAGTCACACTCCCTTCCCAGAGACTATTATCTACTGTTACTATAGGCACCATCTCTCCCTACTATACCTGCTATCCCACAGTCACACTCCCTTCCCAGAGACTATTATCCACTGTTACTATAGGCACCATCTCTCCCTACTATACCTGCTATCCCACAGTCACACTCCCTTCCCAGAGACTATTATCCACTGTTACTATAGACACCATCTCTCCCTACTATACCTGCTATCCCACAGTCACACTCCCTTCCCAGAGACTATTATCCACTGTTACTATAGGCACCATCTCTCCCTACTATACCTGCTATCCCACAGTCACACTCCCTTCCCAGAGACTATCCACTGTTACTATAGGCACCATCTCTCCCTACTATACCTGCCATCCCATAGTAAATATCATTAGCCTTTCTACAATATGATATGCCCCCCATGCAAACTCTAATTACTGGGGTATCATTACAGTGAAATGTATATTATAGCTGAGCCTATGGGGGGTTAGGCAATAGAACAGTAAGTATTTTTCAGTCTCGTTAGGAAATAAGAGGCAGGCGGATCAGCAAAGGCCCATTGAGAGTCTCCTGCTGATTCGTTAAAAGGCTCAGGTGAGTGATAATAAAGGGTTAGAGTGTTGGGGGTGCAACAACGTGTTAGAGAAGGGTTTTCCAATCCGCCACTTCAGGGACCCCCGACGGAAGCGAATGAAAGGATTTCCTTGTATGAATGCAGGTGAAAGTCATTAGCGCTGATGATTGTGACATAACAACTTACTGATTCATTGACTTACTCATGTGGGGAGACCCTGGGAATTACTATATTAGGCAGGGGGTTCACTTGGGTTATGGAATACTGTATTTAACAGGAGTAGGGAAACTGAATCAAATGACAATTCCCCATGAGAAATCCAAACTTTTTGGGAAAATACTTCACCAACAGGGAATAGAGGAGTGCAATGAATAGGCCTGTACTGAACATACTTTTCTCATATTGTTTTAAATATGAATTACTGTATCTATGATTTTGGTTGTTTCTTACACTAATCAATTCGCTTCCCGAAAATACTTCCTGGTTCTGCCGAGTCACTGTTTGAGAATTAGTAAAACAAATCTCCTCTCCATGGATAAGCCCCCTATATATATATATATATATATATATATATATATATATATATATATCGAGCTGTTCCTTATCTGAAAGCCTAATAGGCGGCTGCTGCTTATGGAAGGGAGGGTTTTTTTTTTATATAAAGGTCCTTATTAGGAAAAGGCAGATTACATTGTCAACGTGAGTCCCATTTGCTGTGTTTCTCCTTTAAGGACTTGGGCATGGGTGAAGATCTGTGGGTTTGGCCATGGGTCTCAATATAAGCAAATTGAACCCCTTTAAGCCCCTATTTTTTCCACCTCCCGGGTTCTAATGATGTCCCTTCTGGTTTCATGACAGTCAGTGGGTCGTGAGGTTGTGCATACGGCAGTTGCAGGTGCAATTGGGTAGAGGCAGGTAAAAATGTGGATTTTAGGACTCGGTTGTGGGTTGCAGGTTCGGGTTTCAGAATTTGGACCTACTCCACTCCCAGTTTATCTGTTATAATTAGGGATGCACCAAATCGAAGACAAAAAGTTAAAAAAGTTTTCCCCTTCCCACCCCTAATTTGCATATGCAAATTAGGATTCGGATTGGTATTCAGCCGAATCTTTCACGAAGGGTTCGGGCGAATCCAAAATAATGCATTCGGTGCATCCCTAGTTATAATGGTGGTTGGACATAAAAAAGAAAATTGCAACGGTTTGGGGCGACTCCATTGGTGGAAATTTGCACCCAGGCTAAAGGGGCGGGAATATTCCAGTAAAATCTATTTGGATCATTTATTTGTGATTACAGCCGGGGGTGCAGGAGACTAGTGTAGCTCTGCAGTCACAAATGTGAGGGACGGTCTATCATTCCCATTGTGTCCTTTAGTGACATTCATGGGACCTGCCCCCCCCATACATCAAAATGACGTCTTTATGTTGTGTGTTTCCCTTGCAGAACCTTCGGCCCCCGTCTCCCGAGGCACCTGAGGATCAGCAGGGGGATTGTATAACAACTTCTAGGCGGTGGCAGAGAGGAGAAGAAGGAGAAAAGGAGAAGAAGAAGAAGGAGAAGAAGTCGCACCAGGGAAATAGAGAAGAAGATAAATAAGAAGAAGGAAGGAACGTTCTCCTGCTCTAGATCTTCAGCAAAAAGGACATATAATAAGGGGTCGATAGACAATGTAGCACAGCAAGAAAGGTGCAAAAGAATAAAGGGAAAGTATCTCCAGAACCTCGCGCCCCATTGGCCCCGCAGAGATCCCCCGATTGTGTTCCTATACAAAGGGCAAGAGAAGACATGGACTTCTGGGTGCTGATGTTATTATGTCTCACAGCAGGTAAGTCTCCGGCGATACCCCGTTATATTCTACCTTTATCTCTCATAATTCAGTTGTATTTCATGGCTCAGTCTGAATGTCACTGCATACAGCATTGCAATGGAAGGTTTGAAGGGAAAGTAAGGCCAAACAGAGAATTCCGATATCCACATAAAGGTCTAGTAAAGGTACCTGTTATCCAGAATGCTCTGGATTTGGGGTTTTCCAGAAAACGGGTCTTTCAGTCATTTGGATCTTCATACCTTAAGTCTACTAGAAAATCACGTAAACATTAAAGCGATACTGGGGCTCATTTATTAACACTGGGCAATTATGCTCATGGGCAGTTACCTATAGCAACCAATCAGTGATTAGCTTTTTGAAGCCAGCTACAAGCAGGGCAGTGAATGCATGGTTGCCATGGGTTACTGCCTATGGGCAAATTTGCCCAGTTTTGATAAATGACCCCCACTGTCATGGGAAAAAAAAAAATTTTAATAGTGCGGCTCCCGCAGAATTCTGCACTGAAATCCATTTGTCAAAAGAGCAAATTATATTTAATTTTGAAATCTGACATGAAGCTAGACATATTGCTAATTTCCCAGCTGCCCCCAGTCATGTGACTTGTGCTCTGATAAACTTCAGTCACTCTTTACTGCTGTACTGCAAGTTGGAGTGATATCGCCCCCTTCCTACAGATATGGAACCTGTCAGGGGCATAACTACAGAGGAAGCAGACCCTACGGCTGTAGGGGGCCCCATGAGCCCCTAATTAATTTATAAGTTCAATAAATATTGGTAAAATAGGTCAACCTCTAGACATTTTGGGGGCCTGAAAAATAATTTATTTGGGGCCCATTAATATCTAATTATGTTATTGGATCCTGTTATCCAGAATGTGCGGGAGCTGGTGCATTGTGGATAGGGGATCTTTCTGTAATTAAGATCTGCAATACCTTACGTTTACTTGAAAATCATATAAACATTAAATAAACCCAATAGGCTGGTTTTGCTTCCAATAAGGATTAATTATATCTTAGTTGGGATCAACTACAAGGTACAGGTATGGGAACCCGTTATACAGAAAGTGCCAAATTACAGAAAGGCTGTCTCCCATAGACTCCATTATAATCAAATAATCCAATTTTTTTTAAATGATTTCTTTTTTCTGTGTAATAATAAAACAGTAACTTGTACTTGATCCCAACTAAGATATAATTAATCCTTATAGGAAGCAAAACCAGCCTATTGGGTTTATTTCATGTTTACATGATTTTCTATGAAGATCTTAATTACGGAAAGGTCCGTTCTCTGGAAAACCCAAGGTCCTGCACATTCTTGATAACAGGTTCCATATCTGTAGTGTTTTATTAATATTATCACAGAGAAAAAAAGAAAATAATTTGTAAAAAATTTGGATTACTTGGATAAAACAGAGTCTATGGGAGACGACCTTCTGGTAATTCGGAGCTTTCTGGATAATGGGTTTCTGGATAACAGATTCCATACCTGTATTTTTAAGTAGGGTGGAAAATAATTCCTTTATTGTGGGTAGTTTGATCTTATCAGGCGTTGTGTGCGTCTGCCACATACTGGGGGGAGGGGGAATACTGAATGATCCATTATATCTGCTTGAAGAGTTTACTGTCCACTCTGACTCGTAATCAATGCGCTGGTGTGTATGAATTTATAGCGTGTGCACTGCAATCATGGCTGCTGCCTGGAGCCACCTGGGTCTGGTTTTGACCTGGACAGATCAGTTTATTTAAAGGAAAACTACACCCCCAAAATGAACACTTAAACAACAGATAGTTGATATCAAATTAAGTGACATATTAAAGAATCTTACCAAACTGGTATATATCGTTAAGTAAAAACTGCCCTTTTACATCTCTTGTCTTGAACCACCATTTCATGATGATCTGTGTGCTGCCTCAGAGATCACCTGACCAGAAATACTGCAGCTCTAACTGTAACAGGAAGAGATCACCTGACCAGAAATACTGCAGCTCTAACTGTAACAGGAAGAGATCATTTGACCAGAAATACTACAGCTCTAAATGTAACAGGAAGACATCACCTGACCAGAAATACTGCAGCTCTAACTGTAACAGGAAGAGATCATCTGACCAGAAATACTGCAGCTCTAAATGTAACAGGAAGACATCACCTGACCAGAAATACTGCAGCTCTAACTGTAACAGGAAGAGATAATCTGACCAGAAATACTGCAGCTCTAACTGTAACAGGAAGATATCACCTGACCAGAAATACTGCAGCTCTAACTGTAACAGGAAGAGATCACCTGACCAGAAATACCGCATCTCTAACTGTAACAGGAAGAGATCACCTGACCAGAAATACTGCAGCTCTAACTGTAACGGGAAGAGATCACCTGACCAGAAATACTGCAGCTCTAACTGTAACGGGAAGAGATCACCTGACCAGAAATACTGCAGCTCTAACTGTAACAGGAAGAGATCACCTGACCTGAAATACTGCAGCTCTAACTGTTACAGGAAGAGATCACCTGGCCAGAAATACTGCAGCTCTAACTGTAACAGGAAGAGATCACCTGACCAGAAATACTGCAGCTCTAACTGTAACAGGAAGAGATCATCTGACCTGAAATACTGCAGCTCTAACTGTTACAGGAAGAGATCACCTGACCAGAAATACTGCAGCTCTAACTGTAACAGGAAGAGATCACCTGACCAGAAATACTGCAGCTCTAACTGTAACAGGAAGAGATCACCTGACCAGAAATACTGCAGCTCCTGTAACAGGAAGAAGTGTTGAAGCAAAAGACACAACTCTGTCTGTTAATTGGCTCATGTGACCTAACAATTATGGTTTGTTGGTATGTTTGTGTGCACTGTGAATCGTACAATCCCAGGGGCGGCCCTTATTTTTTAAAATGGCAATTTTCTATTTTGGATTACCCAATGGCACATACTACTAAAAAAGTATTTTATTATGAAAATTGTTTGTTTACATGAAGCAGGGTTTTACATATGGGCCTTTTTTTTGCAATATCTTTTTTTATAGAGACCTACGTTGTTTGAGGGGTATAGTTTTCCTTTAAGGGCTGTCCGGGTCAAAACTGCCTGCCCAGTTTTCCAAATTAGGAAAATCGGACAGGATTCAGTGTGATAGATGTGGTGATCGGCCAATCGGCGAGTCATATTTTTTGTGAATTTTTTTTTTTTGCTAGTAATTATCAGAAAAACTTGAATTCTTTCTTTTAATAAATGACGACCCTAAGAGCCCTAAGAGATCTCTGGAATTATTGACTGAAAAGGAATCTCTGGGATTAAGTGCTAGCCCTTGGCTATTCAATATTTCATAAGTTAACGAAACATGCAAAAAAGTGCATAATAACACCTCTGGGGATTCACTGAGATATTGCTGGCATAGGCAAAGTACACAACTATATATTTCCTCATCCCAGGCACTTTCTACATAGAGCAACATCTTCCCTGGAGTGTGTGGCCATCACTTGGGTCCTATTTGTAACAAGTTCTTGACTGAAAGGCAACAATGCAGTAACAAGAGCATTCTCTGGCTCCTCTCTTCATATAAATAAAGCAAACCAGAGCTTGTTCTTTTTGAGGTATCCCGTTTATACTGTAAATCTTTCTCTGGAGACATCACCATGGCCATGTTCTAGTGAAACAGAAACATAGAGGCTTCTCAGAGGAAAGAAATCTTGTCTTCGTTCACAGAAATGTCCACCAAATGTAAAAGATCTCCACGTCTTGGTATGGCCACCTTTCTGAAGTCCAATTCATGTAGAGCAGCAGGAACATTGAATGCACCATGCATTGGGCAACATCAGAAGATGACTATGAAGATTTTCATTCATCCAGGTCATGGTATATATCTAATATAAGTAATTAAAAAATAAATCACAGTAACTACACAGAATCAACACCTCTGTGAACTGCAGATATCACCTCCCTGAAGAGTTACAAAGTGTCATTGTGATTGGATTAGTGGAAGAATCTATATGCCGAGAACTTCCCACACCAGTCAGTTGGACTGAAGAAGCTGCTCGGATGAGTAGTGAAACGTCTTCAATAATAACTCAGCAAGTCCAGTTGTTTTTTTAATTACTGATATTAGATCTCAGAAGACAACATTTTCTAATGCCTGGTCTACGAATCAGTCCGTGGTACCATGATATTTCTCAGGGATTATCCACTCAACATACACAAATAATCATCTCGGACATCCAAGTTCCTCCTGAAGTGACGTCAAGAGCAACGGTTACAGTGGCCACCAACCGACTTGAAAGACTGGCTCACAGGCCAGCTGGATGGATGTTTGTGGTTTGATTCATGGATGTTTGTGGTTTGATTCATGGATGTTTGTGGTTTGACCTCCATGGGGTCTACTGTGGAACGTTTGGCCTCCAGGGGTCTAATTGAGGAGCAGCTGTGGATGCTTTCACTTCCCTATCTACTGAGAAGCTGAAACCTTCACTTTGTATTGACTAATTGCAGTCCTATATGATCATTGTGGCCTGTCAACTGTGTCCCATCCCCCCCCCCCAAGTGCCGTAGACGGACAGTTGGAAACTACAGTCAAAATTGGCTTGCCCAAACCTTTAGATCTAGTGCCTCCAGGCAAAAATGTTTTAGGTACCTCCATCTAAAGCTATGAGTCCACTCTTGTACATAGCACTGACAATGTGGCTCAGTACTGCAAGGCAGTAAATAAAAGAAGGGTCCCTTCTGCCTGTCCCCAAAACAAAACATTAATAGTAGATCCCGCAGTCCGACCATTGGCTGACAGTGCTGGGATGTATATAGGCTGCCAGTCTGATGTTCCTGCTGTTACACATCCCACCCAAAGAACAGAAAATCGTAATCATCAGCTGGAAATACTCATTATTGGATCCCTGTGCTTCACGTTACCAACACGACTATTTCTGGAAGACACATTTGACTTTATCCCCTTACAAGAACACACATTCCTGTCCATCATAATGCATCCACTCCTGGTTTACTACTTTATATTTATATATTACTGCTTTATATTTATATGATATACAGATATGGGATCCATTATCCGGAAACCTGTTATATAGAAAACTCCACATTACGGATAGACCGTCTCCCATAGACTCCATTTTATCCCAATAATCCAAATTTTTAAAAATGATTTCCTTTTTTTTGTAATAATAAAACAGTAGCTTGTACTGGATTCGGCCGAACTCCCGAATCCTTCGCGAAAAACATTCAGCCGAGTACCGAACCGAATCCTAATTTGCATATACAAATTAAAGGGATACTGTCATGGGACAAAAAACATTTTTCAGAATGAATCAGTTAATAGAGCTGCTCCAGCAGAATTCTGGACTGAAATCCGTTTCTCAAAAGAGCAAACAGATTTTTTTATATTCAATTTTGAAATCTGACATGGGGCTAGACATATTGTCAATTTCCCAGCTTCCCCTGGTCATGTGACTTGTGCTCGGATAAACTTCAATCACTCTTTACTGCTGTACTGCAAGTTGGAGTGATATCAGCCCCTCCCTTCCCCCCCAGCAGCCAAACAAAAGAACAATGGGAAGGTGAAATAGGATGGATTCAACCAGACTGTTCAATAACTGTGCTTTCATCAAATGAAGCCAAGAGCACATAGAATAAGTAGTGATGAAGTCAAACGCAGTGGGTTGCTGCAAAATAAGTGCTTTTATTGAACACTACATGTTTCGAGCTCCAATAAAAGCACTTATTTTGCAGCAACCCACTGCGTTTGAATTCATCACTACTTATTCTATGAACAATGGGAAGGTAACAGATAACAGCTCCCTGTCATGCTATTTGCCTCCCCGCCCCTAATTTGCATATGCAAATTAGGATTTGGTTCGGTCGGGCAGGAGGTTTCCGATGAACCCGAATCTTGGCCGAACCCTGAACCAAATCCTGGATTCAGTGCCAGTAGCGTTCGTTGAGGGGGCAGGCCCTGGTGCGTGACGCGCATTTGGCCACATTTTCAGCAGCGAACGGACTGCAGGGGGACCCTGGCCCGCTCGCACCCCCTGCTCCCCCGGTAGTTCCGCCACTGTTTAGTGCATATATATTATACACGTATATACACACAAGATAATCACATTACTGGTGCTAACTGAGGGGTGTGTACGCTTCCAGTTAACTTCCTTGTTTATTTAGTGTTTATATGATTTTCTAGTAGACTTAAGGTATGAAGATCCAAATTACGGAAATATCCCTTATTTGGAAAACCCCAGCTCCGGAGTATTCTGGATAACAGGTCCCATACCTGTCATTAAAATGTAATCTGTGTTCTTGGAACCTTCAAATTGTTGTACAGGTATGGGATCCGTTATCTGGAGACCCGTTATCCAGAAAGATCCAAATTACGGAAAGGCTATCTGCTATAGACTTTATTTTATCCACATTTATTAAAATTAATTCCTTTTTCTGTGTAATAATAAAACAGTCGCTTGTACTTGATCCCAACTAAGATATAATTAATCCTTTTTGGAAGCAGAACCAGCCTATTGGGTTTACTTAATGTTTATATGATTTTCTAGTAGAGGTATGGGTTCCATTATCTGGAAACCCATTATCCAGAAAGATTCAAATTACAGAAAGGCTGTCTGCTATAGACTCCATTTTATCAAATTTATTAAAATGATTTCCTTTTTTCTGTATAATAATAAAACAGTAGCTTGTACTTGATCCCAACTAAGATATAATGAATCCTTATTGGAAGCAAAACCAGCCTATTGGGTTTATTTAATGTTTATATGATTTTCTAGTAGACTTAAGGTATGAAGATCAAAATTACGGAAATATCCCTTATTTGGAAAACCCCAGCTCCGGAGTATTCTGGATAATAGGTCCCATACCTGTCATTAAAAATGTATTTTGTGTTCTTGGAACCTTCAAATTGTTGTATAGGTATGGGATCTGTTATCTGAAAACCCGTTATCCAGAAAGATCCAAATTACGGAAAGGCTATCTGCTATAGCCTTTATTTTATCCAAATTTATTCAAATTTCCTTTTTCTGTGTAGTAATAAAACAGTAACTTGTACTTGATCCCAATTAAGATATAATTAATCCTTATTGGAAGCAAAACCAGCCTATTGGGTTTTTTTTAGCAGACAGAGGGAGACCCCCAGACGCAAGGGGAGAATTCTAAGGGGGTGGACATCTACAAATGCTGTGGACAGTCACATATCCCTAAATAGAACCATACTAACCGCTACATATTCGTCTAAGAAAAACAATATGGCAACTCGCAACCTCATCTATTAAAGCTCTATACAACTTGAGTATATATACAGGTCATGGAACTCCTAGGTGACTTCTAATATCCTGATATTTTCCAACAAGGGGTACTTTATTTATTATAATACACAAGTTTTATTGAGTCATGTGACTAAAATGACATCACTACTCACCGCTTATAACCGATGACATCACTACTCACTGTTTATAAGGATATCATTTACAAGATGTTCATGGCTTTTGTGTATTACATATATATACACTTGTTGTGAATGGCAAGTCAGGCATGAATATTTATTCCGTGGGTGGGGCATTAATGACGTTTCTCTGTGTTGCTAACATTGCCCTGACCTTGCAGAGAGCTCGTAGCTTCATGTCTCTCCTTCATAAAAATTCCAGGCCCTTTTGTATCGCTTGTCTCTCCAACACTGGATCCAACACGCTTCCCAGAACATGTTCTTCACAGATGTGATCCGTGGAAGCTTCTGAGCATTCACCTTGAGTTCTGCTGCCTCCAAGGGAAACTGAAACTGTCAGCAATTTTATTTGCTATAAATAATGGTACAATCTGATATATTGTTCGGTGCAAGGTTGACGTGGGACTGCTGCTTGAAGGGGATTTAAATCCGCAATGGAAATGAATGAAAATGTGCTCATCGAACTCTTCTGCAGTTTAGTTTTTAGTATTTCCTGAGATATTAACAGTTTTTAAAGGAGAACTAAAGCCTAACTAAAGAAGTATGTAGAAATGTTGTACATGATGTTTTGTGCTTCTGTACCAGCCCAAGGCAACCACAGCCCTTTAGCAGTAAAGATCTGTGTCTCCAAAGATGCCCCAGTAGCTCCCCATCTTCTTTTCTGCTGATTCACTGCACATGCTCTGTGCTGCTGTCACTTACTGAGCTTAGGGACCCACTCACAATATACAGTACACATAGAATAGAAATGTCACAATATAAGGCTGATTAGTAATTAATAAACATAATTACTACATGGCAGCACAGAAACCAGTGCAATTTAATAATCAGCAAACCTGTAGCATCAATTTATATTACAGCCAGGGAAGCTCATTTTCTGCTGGATAATTAGTGACGAGCCCTAAGCTTAGCTTCTCAACAGCCAATCAGAGCCCACTGAGCATGTGAGTGTCACAGACACTTTCCAAGATGGTGACCCCCTGTGACAAGTTTGAAGTCCTGGATCATTGCTGCTATTGACAAGCTGAAACTTTAGCCTCGTGTAATAAGTTCACTATAGAAAATATGGTATTTTTAGACATTTTCATTTTTAGGGTTCAGTTCTCCTTTGAAGGCTTTTGACCCAATAGCCCTGATTCATTACTTCTTTGCTGGTGGTAACCTGGCTGTTCATCTCCAAGGCTCACCTGTAGATTATAAAACTGATGACAGCAAAAGTTACTCCTAAGGGTCGGTTAACACGTGGAAGGTACGGTGCAGTCACCCCTTAGTTTTGCACTTTGCACCCTGCTCTCCATGTTAGATAATTGCTGCGGGTCTTGTTTTTGGGTTTAGGTCCCTTTAAATTTTGTCTTTTCTTATCCAGAAGACCATAATAACCAGCCGTTGGCACAATTGCTCCTTGCACGCTTGTCTTATACTATTGTTAGGGCTGTGGAAGTCTACTAGAATATGTGTGGTTTCTTTTGGTCATTCCCAAAAGTGGTCTAATTGTGACTTGTATACAATCCCATGGCAAACCAAAATGACTTTTATGATGGCCTTGGGATGCTAAACCCGGCACAATATGCAAGAGTTTGTTTTCTGCATATGGCGGTGACCCAGTGATCCCAGTACATGAGGGCAGTGAGCCAGTGACGCTCAATAGGCTTGTGAAGTCCTTGTCTTGACCTTGTCTCACATGCTCTCAGTCCTGACTCCGTTATCATACACATGCTCTTATCTATCACTGCTGACCACCCCAACCTCTGCTGGTGTCTCTCATCTTGCCCTACGCTGCTGTGTTTGACTTTGGCTTTTATCTGGACCCTGACATTTACCCCAGAAGGAAGCACAATTTTAAGCTTGTAGGGCAGGTGTTCATTCCCAGTAGAGATCTGGTCAGCATGGAGGGTGTATAGCCCTTAGTAACTGCACTAGGAAACTGCCTCTAAAAAGCAGCAATGTCCCCTGATGGTACATACACTTGCCCCAAAGGCAACAGCCTGAGCAATTTGAGCCACATCAAAAATCTAGTGCACAATGCATACCACAGTTTAGAGTCTTGCATCGGGTCGGGTACCCATGGAATACTCACAAAGAGGTCGGATTTCAGATAAAAATTCCCAAATTGCTTGGCCGTGCGGGCAGTCCGCCGGTAACCTGGCTGGGTACCCAACAAAGGTGCGGGCTTGATCCCTTTCACCCACCTTTGTTTTTGATTTTTTTTGGGAAATCACTTCTGGGCAAATGTGACGTCACTTCTGGTTTCGCATGTCCCCCAGATCGGAAGGTTAGTTGCCTGATTGTGGTTCTGGTAGCGGGAACACATGGGTCAAAGTGCAGGTTGTGGGTACCGGTTTCAAAAAATGGACCCGTGCAGGACCCGTACCACAGTGCTGATGGGTGCAAGACAATCCTGTACTTAACACTAAGCAGGCACCTTATCAACTATTTTTGGATTTGGCTGAATCTTGAACCCTTCATGAAAAAGTTGTCTGAATTTCCGAATTCAATCCGAAGGGTGAAAGAGAACAGCCGTGGTTAAACATTTTTTGGCTTCTATGTTTGTGTGATGAAAAGTCGTGTTAATTTATGGATTTGGATTCTGTTTGTTTGGGCACTTGGATCCAGATGAATCTGAATCCTGCTGAAAAAGGCCAAATCCTAAACTAAATCCCAGATTCGGTGCATCCTTACTTAACACTTGCCTTAGGTGCATGAGTTATTGGAGCACAAAGAGCTGTTCCCTGGGGCACAATCCCAGGGGCAAGGGGGCAGTTTGGAACCGCTGTGCTTTAGGGGACATTGTGGAATTAGTGCTAGTGATGGGCGAATTTATTCGCCAGCACGAATTCGCAGCGAATTTCTGTGTTTGTCGACGAAAATTCATCAGCGTCACAGGAATTGACAGCGGCTTTAATTATGGAAAGCGTCTAAATCACCGTTTTGCTAATTTTTCACCCCAGTTTCACGGGAAATTTGTGAAGTTCGTGGAAGAACGGGAAATATTCGCCCATCGCTAATTAGTGCACATTTGTTATTGTTTCCTTTACTTTATCCAGCAATAAATATATGGGTATAATGTATGTAAATGTTTATGAACAAAAGGAGGTACAAGAGATGAGTTTCCTATTGATATGTGTTTGTAGAGGGATGTTCGGCACACACTGTCTATTTAAGTGCAAATAAATGCAATTCTCAGTCCTTCTGGGCCGGAGATATTTCCTCCCTTAATGTATAGCTGCGTCATTAATGCAAGACATATATATGATCATTTCCCAGTGCTAAATGCAGCAGCCTCTCTACTGAAGGGAACGGTTAAGAGCAATGAGATGGGATCTGGACTAAGTGCTTATTTACTCCCCTTACTATCCAATGCTGTGGGCTGGAGACAGCATTGATTCTGCATTGTTACCCAGCAACAGTGTCTCGGAGAAGGATCGCAATTTGCTGACGCAGCACCTTAGGCCTCAGTAAGTGCAGCCCATAGAAAAGGCTTTTAGAGTCCGGTTTGCAGCAACATAATTTCCGATTTGATGGTGGTCGGCTGCCTGGTAGATCTAAGAACAACACTCAATAGTAAA
The DNA here is from genome assembly GCA_038501925.1 of Xenopus petersii. NCBI lineage: Eukaryota > Metazoa > Chordata > Amphibia > Anura > Pipidae > Xenopus > Xenopus petersii. The sequence continues at coordinate 6,996,592 of CM076684.1, read as the reverse complement.
ATCCAGGTCCCACTGAGATACATTCAGTTACATTGAGTAGAAGAAACAACAGCCTGCCATAAAGCAGTGTATGTAGAGTGAATTATTTGCAGTAAACAGTGTCATTTAGAAATAAAAACGACATCATAAAAATCATGACAGAATCGATTTAACTTAACGGCTTCTATTAGTAACCCTTGGTAACCAATTAGCAGTTAGCGTTCAGCAGTCTGGTGCAGATAGAAGGATAAAATAAAGCATCCGATGGTTACTAGATGATTGTATCATAGAATCAATTTTGTTTGGTGTATTTCGGCTCTAACAAACCTCCTTTCCCGCCAGTGTCGTCCTGCTGGGCTGGGTGCGTAGAGGTGGAGTCAGAGACGGAAGCTGTGGTGGGACATGAGTTTAAGATCCGGTGCATCTCATGTAAGAAACGAGGAGAGACCAAAGCCATCACCTTCGTGGAGTGGTTCTTCAGAGCCAAAGATGAAGATGCATTCAGAGTGGTGAGTGTTTTTTTATTTCTTTATTACGCCTCCCCCCCCAACCAGGAAATGTTGGAAAGGCTCATTTTAATCAGGAGGGACGAGGGTTAGATCATCTGGTAGAATAGTCTATTAATGGGAATAAACAGAAGCAGAAGGGCCAGCTCTGTACTGGATGGCCCACAGAGCAGAAGAATGGATTCATGTTATTGGTCTGCGGACTGAATTTCTCCCTGTGTGAGATCCAGAGGCCAATCCTTATCAACGTCTACTGTACAGTGCCACCACCCTCTAGAGCCATATTATACACAGGGCTCCATAGTCAGCATCAGTGTTGCTGGGCAGTGGCACCACCAGAACTAGGACTGGGCCTTTAGTCCCTCTACCCACCCCCACCTCAAAACAATCTTTGGTTGTCAATGGATTGTGCTTCAATACTGTGTGCTTTCATTACGGCCGCAGGTTAAAGGAAAACTATACCCCCCAAACAATGTAGGTCTCTATTAAAAGATACTGCGCAAAACAGCTCATGTGTAAAACCCTGCTTCATGTAAATGAACCATTATCATAATAATATACTTTTTTAGTAGTATGTGCCGTTGGGTAATCATAAATAGAAAACTGCCATTTTAAAAAATAAGGGCCGCCCCCTGAGATCGTAAGATTCACTGTGCACACATACAAACCACATGTAAGGTCACATGAGCCAATTAACAGACAGAGTTCTGCCTTTTGCTTCCTCACTTCTTCCTGTTACAGTTAGTGTTGTAGTATTTCTGGTCAGGTGATCTCTGAGGCAGCACAGATAGAGTCACGAAATGGTGGTTCAAGGCAAGAGATGTAAAAGGGCAATATTTATGTAAATATATATTCCAGTTTGGTAAGATTCTTTAATATGTCATTCAATTTGATATAAACTATCTGTTGCTTAAGTATTCATTTTGGGGGTATTGTTTTCCTTTAAAGGAAAACTATACCCCCCAAACAATGTAGGTCTCTATTAAAAGACACTCAGTAAAACAGCTCATGTGTAAAACCCTGCTTCATGTAAATGAACCATTATCATAATAATATACTTTTTTAGTAGTATGTGCCATTGGGTAATCATAAATAGAAAATTGCCATTTTAAAAAATAAGGGCCGCCCCCTGAGATCGTAAGATTCACTGTGCACACATACAAACCACATGTAAGGTCACATGAGCCAATTAACAGACAGAGTTCTGCCTTTTGCTTCCTCACTTCTTCCTGTTACAGTTAGTGTTGTAGTATTTCTGGTCAGGTGATCTCTGAGGCAGCACAGATAGAGTCACGAAATGGTGGTTCAAGGCAAGAGATGTAAAAGGGCAATATTTATGTAAATATATATTCCAGTTTGGTAAGATTCTTTAATATGTCATTCAATTTGATATAAACTATCTGTTGCTTAAGTATTCATTTTGGGGGTATAGTTTTCCTTTAAGCAACACTTACCATCTCAAACTTCCTGCTGTTTCCTTCTTGTCCTACTGTCTCCATCTTGCCCTACTTTCTATCTCCACCTTCCCCTACTGTCACCATCTTGGCCCACTCTCTCCATTTTGCCCTACTTTCTATCTCCACCTTCCCCTACTGTCTCCATCTTGGCCTACTCTCTCCATCTTCTCCTAATGTCACCATCTTGCCCTACTGTCTCCATTTTGCCTTACTGTCTCCATTTTGCCTTACTGTCTCCAACTGTTGCTGCTTTTTCTATCTTGCTTTTCTTACTGTCACCATCTTATCCTACTGTCTCTATCTTGCCTTACTCTCACCATCTTACCCTACTGTCTCCCTCTTCTCATACTGTCACCTTCTTGCCCTATGATCTCCATTGTGTCCTAATGTCTCCATATTGTTCTTTTTTGCAATATATCTATTTCTTAGTTTTTATATTTTATAGACAACAAGCACAGTATGCTCAAAGTACATACATAAGAAAACAAATAAAAAAGGGGGGAGGGGGAGGAAAGAAAGAAATAAAAAAGGGGGAGGTATGAGCCACTTACACATCCTTTAACATTCGGTATAAACAGTAGACCATTTTTCCCAAGACATGTAAAATTTACTAGTATTATTATTAGCTAATGCCGCTGCCTTCTCATTTTGGTAGTGTAGATGCACATTTTTAACGATCTGTTGGATTGAAGGGATATCAATAAATTTCCAGTTCCTGCCAATTATTTGTCTTATTGCGTAGATTATGTGGTGAATAATTGTATGATAAGACCGTTGAATGAATTAATCCCAAAATTATAAGTTCTACAGTAATGGGTACTTGGACATTCCAGGTTGATTTAATGAATGTTTCTAATTGTAACCAGAGTGGTTGCAGTTTCAGACAGTTCCACCAAATATGTACAAGATCTCCTTTATGATGACACCCTCTCCAGCAACTGTTTGAAATGCTCTTGTAAATACGATGTAACTTATTTGGTGTAATATACCAATCATATAAGATTTTTCTCACTGTTTCCAAGTGAGTTGTATAATTAGAAAATACAGAGGGGTTGGAGTATATCTGTATCCATTCTGATGGTGATAGGTTCACATTAAGCCTTTTCTCCGATCTTTGTACTGTGGTTTGTGTAATGTCTTTAGAGGGGGTTAGGACTTATTGTTCTACTGTCATCATGCATACTGTCTCCATCTGTTTCTTCTTACTGTCTCCATCTTGTTTTTCTTACTGTCTCCATCTTGTCCCACTGTCTCCATCTTGTCCTAATGTCTTCATCTTGTCTGTCAGGTATTGCTGGGATTCGAGCCAGGGACCTTTGTGTTTCTGGCTCGATACCGTAACCATTTGGCCAGGTGAGCAGCCTGTAGGGTTGCTCTCTTTGTGTTGCCTGGCCTCTGCAGTCCCAGCTCAGCTGCAGCCTGTTTGGCATCTTCAGCCCCAACCCAGCTGCTGCCTAGTTTAATCAGCCAATCAGGGCTGACTCTTCCCTATTTAAGGGCAGCACTTAGACCACTCCTTGCCAGAGCATTGCATGGTTTTCCTAGTACTGCGGCAGCGCCCCTAATTAGGTAGTTCTAGCTCTTGCCCCTTTTCCTTTATTATTATTCCTCCTTGCCTTGTCTGCCTGTCCTTGTCTTGCTTTACCTTATCTTGTACCTTCCCAGCCTTGACCTTGATCCGACCCTTGCTTGTTCCTGATTTCTGCTTCCTGTTCCACCTTGTACTGACCTTTTCGTGCCTGTTCCTGATTCTTGCTTTCCGACCCTGCCTTGTACCCCTCTCTTGCTATCTTGCTCCAGTCCTCTCTTGCTATCCATTCTAATCTCCTTCTGCTCCTGTCTTGCTATCCGCTCCAGTCCTGTCTTGCTATCCGCTCCAGTCTCCCTCTGCACTCTATCCCCAGTTTGATCTGATCTACGCCCGCACCGCCCTGTCCCATCCAGTCTGTTCCGGTTCCACTCCTGCCCCGTCCAGTCTTGTTCCTGTTGAGTCGTCGCCCTCTTCTTCCTGCCTAGTCCAGTCCACTCCTGATCTTCGCCCTCTGTTTCCTGTTCTGCACCTGATCTAGACTGACTCTTCACCCTCATCAACCTGTTCCTGCTTTCCCTTCAAGTGTTCCCTAGGCACATACAGCTCCTGCCTCAAGGACTCGCCCTTTCCCTTCAGTCTTCACAGCGCCCCCTACCTAATCCTTGACATTGTCCTACTGTCTCCATCTTGTCCTACTGTCTCCATCTTGTCTTACTGTCTTCATCTTGTCCTACTGACTCCATCTTGTCCTACCAATGTCGGACTGGCCCACCAGGATACCAGGAAAACTCCAGGTGGGCCCAGGTGTCAGTGGGCCTCTTGCTTCTAACCATTTGGCCTATTTCCCGGTCATTCCCTATTTCTTTATGGGAACAAAGAGGCTTAATAATGAAAGAGTAGAGTATAGCATGTAGAGAAAAGGAGAATAAAGAAGTTGAGTGAGGAGAGGAGGTATAGCAGTTTGGAAAGTGGGCCCTCAGCCTACGGTCTTCTGGTGGACCCATGGCATCCCAGTCCGACACTATGTCCTACTGTCTACATGTTCGACTGTCTCCATGTTACCCTACTGTCATTAACAAAAATGGAATTATTATTATTAAAAAAAATTCCAATACCACCTGTATAATTCCATGAGGGTGACAGCACTTGGGTTGAAACCTGCACTGGCTCAGGAATATTATTGGTACATCAGACTACCCCCAAGCGGTGTTTGTACTGAACTACACATGTTTGCATTTACACATGTTTGGTGAGTTAAGAGAAGAGATCCCATTGATTTTGAGCAGATTTGATTTCAGGGGCAAAATTTCACCATTGCAGTTAGCAGTTACAACCAATAAGCAATTAGTGTTGATTTAACGGCTTTGAGTTTAAATTATGTAAGAAAAGGTCTCATTGATTGCTCTGGGTAACTGAAATATCAGAAAGCTTCTCTACCTTCTCCCCACTGTGCCCCATCACTGGTACTGCTCTGTTGAGTGGTGTGTGGGCTCCAGAGTTGAACTGGAAGATAATAGGGGGCCTTTGGGTATGGAAATATAAGTCATGCTAATTGCTGTTTGGTTGCTATGGGTTACTAGATCTGGAGCAAAGATTGGGCCTTTTCTGACTCTTCTATGCTGCCAATCTCATGTACGTTTGCCTAAAACCCGTCATTTTCTTGTGTTGCAGATCTATTACTACCAGAAAGACGCCCCGGATATCAAAGACGAACGCTATGGCAACCGCATCTTATGGAGCGGGAGCAACCACACGGAAGACCTACAGGACGTGTCCATACAGATCACAAACGTCACGATGGAAGACGCAGGAGAATACATGTGCAAGGTCAACCGAACCCTCGAATTTGAGAACCACTATTACAACGTCAATGTCAGCAAGTTCATCCAGGTCACGGTGGTGCCCAACGGTGAGTAGGAAATGGTTAAAGGATAAGTGAACCTTAAAAATAAGTTAATGTAAAATTGAGCACTTTTGCAATGTACATTCATTATTTATTTACTTTTGATTCCATGATATTAAGGGATACTTGTACTGTTATTATGAACATTTTTTGTTATAACAGCACCACCTGCTGGTCAGTTTATGTCCAGTCTGATCACCAAATAGTCTAGGAAGTTGTCAGGAGAAAGAAAAAGGCTGCTCTGATGTTCTTCTGCTTAGGAAAGATTTGAGAAAGGTTTCTAATTTTATTCCTAAGCAGAAGAACATCAGAGCAGCCTCTTTGTTTCTCCTGACAACTTCCTTGACTACTTGGTGGTCAGACTGGTGGGAAAATGACCAGCAAGTGGCGCTGTTGTAACAAAATCATTCATAGTAACAGTACATGTATCCTTTAATATCTTGGAATTAAAACTAAATAAATAATGAATGTACATTGTAAAAGTGCTTAGAATAGCCCCCTCGTCAATTTTACATTCATTTATTTTTAAGGTTTATTTATCCTTTAAGGATCCAAAGAGACATGCTGATCCTGTAACATAGAGATGAGTTGCACTAGGGGACAAATAACTGGACTTTATGTTTCTCCTTCTACAGCCAATCGGGACATCGCTTCCATAGTGTCCGAGATTATGATGTACGTCCTCAATGTGGTCTTAACAATATGGCTGGTGGCAGAGATGATGTACTGTTATAAGAAGATAGCAGCAGCAGGGGAAGAGACGGTGCCGGAGAATGCGTGAGTAGAAAAAGCATGGGGTTTGGGCACAATTCAGCAGGAACAGTCCCTAAGTTTGCTCATAGTCTGTACAGAGAGATCCCATAAAACTATGGCAGCATAGGTATTCCCTGTACTAAGCACAATTCAGCAGGAACAGTCCCTAAGTTTGCTCATAGTCTGTACAGAGAGATCCCATAAAACTATGGCAGCATAGGTATTCCCCTGTACTAAGCACAATTCAGCAGGAACAGCCCCCTAAGTTTGCTCATAGTCTGTACAGAGAGATCCCATAAAACTATGGCAGCAAAAGGTATTCCCTGTACTAAGCACAATTCAGCAGGAACAGCCCCCTACGTTTGCTCATAGTCTGTACAGAGAGATCCCATAAAACTATGGCAGCATAGGTATTCCCCTGTACTAAGCACAATTCAGCAGGAACAGCCCCCTAAGTTTGCTCATAGTCTGTACAGAGAGATCCCATAAAACTATGGCAGCAAAAGGTATTCCCTGTACTAAGCACAATTCAGCAGGAACAGCCCCCTACGTTTGCTCATAGTCTGTACAGAGAGATCCCATAAAACTATGGCAGCATAGGTATTCCCTGTACTAAGCACAATTCAGCAGGAACAGTCCCTAAGTTTGCTCATAGTCTTTTTACCTTGGTCAGAGAGGCTCACAGTGATTTGCTTGTACTATGTTGTTGTTCCCACAGATCGGACTATTTAGCAATAACGGCTGAAAATAAAGACAACTGCTTGGGCGTGCAGACTCAGGAATAGCCCAAGCTTTGGCTTGTGACTCAGGATAGCCAGGTACTTGCACTTATTCTTGGAAACTGTATATCGTAAGACAAAAGGAAATAGTGATAAGTGGCAATTTGCTCCTGACAGTTGGTTACAGTCCTGACCTCTCTCACTTGGTTCTGTGCTACCCGTTCCAGCAACAGCTCTTAAAGGGCATATTTCCAATAGTTTCAGCCTATGCATTTGGGCTCCTAAGCCAGGACTGCCCATTTCTAGTCTTTTATGAATCTACAGGCTGCTCACAGACTAGCCTCACTTCCAATATCCAGCCTCTAAACCAGGCTCCCCAATTTTTGTTTAAGCCACATTCAAATGTAAAAAGGGTTGGGGAGCAACATAGACATGAAGAAAATACCTGGGGATGTCAAATAAGGGCTGTGATTGGCTGTTGGTAACCCTATATGGACTGGTAGCCTGAAGGAGACTCTGTTTGGCAGTACATATGGTTTTTATGCAACTAAAACTTGCCTTCAAGCCTGAAATTCAAAAATAAGCTCCTGCTTTGAGGCCACTGGGAGCAACATCCAAGGGGCTGGTGGGCAACTTGTTGCTCATGAGCCACTAGCTGGGGATCAATGTTCTAAACCAACCACAACCTAAACTTCACTGACACTGGCCCCTTATACTTTCTAACCCAAGGCTCACTCCCCTCCAAGATCTTATACGCTGTGGACTACAAACTTCCTGAGTAATAACAAGTTAGAGAGTATGGCTCATCTAGGGTTGCCACCTTTTTTAAACTGCTTTACAGGCTGGTGGGGGCAGGGACACAAAGGGGTGGGCCGTGACTTCAAAAGGGGTGGGGCCGCGCCCCAAACGCTAGAAGAGGCAAAAGAAAAGGTAAGTTCCAAGGGCTTGGGGGCAGGCCGAGGGCTTCTTTTAACCGTATTACAAATTTACCGGCAGCTACATTGCCGGTAAATTTGTAATACCGGCCCCGGCCTTGGCAGGTATTTTACCAGCTAGGCCGGTAAAATACCGGCTGGGTAGCAACCCTAGACTCATCCCATTCTTTACACACACCACCCAAACACTATTGAGGCCATCCTAGCTCTCTAATTATTCTATCCCAGCAAAAAACACTCCCCCAATTGGATAACTCCACCCCATCAAGTCCTTCTTGCTCTGCATTTCTATTGTTTACCCAAATGTACCTGCTTGAACTTCCTTACGTACACCATAGGTGGGGTCACCTAACATTAGTAAAGTCATCCTAGCTCTCTAATGATTCTATCCCAGCAAAAACACTCCCCCTACTGGATGCTTTCACCCCATCAAGTCGTTCTAGTTTTGCATATCTATTGTTTACCCCGATGTACCTGCTTGAACTTCCTTACGTACACCATAGGTGGGGTCACCTAACTAGGGATGCACTGAATCCAGGATTCGGTTCGGTACTCGCCCATTTTCAGCAGGATTCGGATTCAGCTGAAGCCTTGTGCCTGGCCGTACCGAATCCGAGGAAGTAAAAAAATTTTTAGCCACGCATTCTCGTTTTCTCTCGCCCTCACTGATTTGCATATGCAATTTAGGGTTCGGATCGGTATTTGGACAAATCTTTCACAAAGGATTCGGCAGAATCGAAAATAGTGGATTTGGTGCATCCCTACACTAGTGAGGTCATCACTTCCCCAATTGGATGGCTCCACCCCATCAAGTCATTCTCACTCAGCATTTCTATTGTTTACCCCCAATGCACCTGTTAGAACTTTGTGTCCCTATTCTCTCTGCAGCTGGGTGAGCGAGTGAAGCGAGTGGAACCTGGCGAGGTCGGCCGAAAAAACTGTAACGGGTCAAAACCTCAAAGATGAGCCGAACCCCTTTCCCTTTCACTTCCAATCCAGGTGCATGCTATTGCTTTCAACATCACTCACCGATTTGTTCACCAAAGCCTCGCCTTGGGGATACTTTATGCTGAGCCTTCTGAACCCCCTTCTTTTCAACATTCCGGCAAGGAAGGGGTTAATGAGGCTTCCAGGCCAAATCAGAACAGGATGTGGCCGCCCATTAGGTTTTCTTTTGCTTTCTACAGTTGCAGTTTTTGTTTGCTGGTTCAGCAAGAATTTGCCCCATTCGTTTCTTCTGGAAGGTCGGGGATGGTGACTCTTTGTGGAACATGGATCCTCCCCCTGGAGGCTTTTTCTTTCTTCCATGAAAACATACGTCAATGTTATTTACTGCACTGCCCAACAACATGTTTCAGACTTGCCTGCCACCAAAGGAGTTAATTCCCCTGCCTGTAGCCACCACCGCAGGGACAGATCTTCTCTGGAACTGGGCTACCGTTGCCTGATAGGATTTGCTTCTCTTTTAATAACCTCCCTCCTGCCCTTTATGGGGGAAGCTCTGGAGGGGGGGGAAAGGGGTTCAACGAGGACATTTTTTTTAAAAAGCATGTTATTTATTTTTTAATACAGAATAATTTAAAAAAAAAGAGGTAATTTAGATTATAATATGTATGATTGAATGAGGAAGATTTGAACCGGCCGTCCCTCTCTAGAAGGCTCTTCATGCCGGCCAGAGGAATGAGACAAGCAAAAGACAATGGGTCTGGTGTGCAAAGGGTTAATCACGACAAGCTGTGCTGCTTACAACAGTTCCGCTGTGTAATTAGCCTCGTTAAATATCGATCCATTGAACTGTATGACAGAATACTACACTAGATTGCTGGGGGGAAGACTTTTCAGGCGCACTTATCACTTCCTGTTCAGCATGCTGTATTATATTGTGTAAAGTATAGAGGAAACTGATGGGTGGCCAGAAAAATTCCTTCCCCCTGTCTCCTGACAATAATTCTGTTCTTTATACAGTCGATCGATATATGAGTATAAATATTCTGTGCAATTGGGGCTTCCTGGCGGAGATGCAGTAAAGTGTTGTCAGTTTGTAACCAGAGGTAATTCAGTTCAGAATTATTCTATTGATATAATGGATTGGCACAAATATATATATATATATGTAAATCCCATTCTAGAAACAGAGTAGTAACGCAGGTCATGTGAAAAATCAATCGTAATACCAAAAAAAAAAACGCTTTATTAGCGCAAAGGAAAAATATAAATAAATAAATATAAGCAAGATTCCTTAGATTTGCAATCTATGTTTTTTTTCTGGTTTTCAAGACATTAGCACTTTGTACACTGCTCAGATAATGAATCTGAAACAACAGTGCAACCTGCTGTTTATTTTGAAAGAAAATTAAGTTAGTGAGAAGTAGGGATGTACCAAATCTACTATTGGGGATTCGGCCGAACCCCAGAATCCTTCATGAAAGATTCAGCTGAATACCGAACCGAATCCTAATTTGCATATGTAAATTAGGAGCGGGAAGGGTAAAAGCGTCCGAAAGCCGGATTTGGTGCATCCCCAGTCTTTACCTCTTCTCAATGGCTTAATTTTCCACCAAATGCGGTCAAAATAGACAGCAGGCTGTTTCAAAAGAAAAGCAATTTTACCTTAATTTTAGTTTGAGGGTTTCCTTTTCAGTAATAGTCAGAAAAACAATGGTCTTCTAGAAAACCAGGGCCCAATCCTGATGAAGGTCGTAGCCTTATTTATATGGAGAATACTGTATCCCCCTAAAATATAAGGATATTATTATTAATGAGGTGTTCAGTCGTGCTTTCATATGGTCATGGAACCCCTCCGAGGTTTCAGGGTGACCTCATATTTCACAAGAGTTTACATTACTTATATACAATATATAATAAATACGTTCCATTGAGTCATGTGACGTATGACACAGATTATAACTGATGACATCACTAAGCACTGTTAAGCATAAATTTTAAAGGATATTCATGGCTTCTTGTGTTTGATATATATATATATATATATAGATAGATATATAGATATACAGTATATATATACATACATACACAGGGCTTGAATATAGTATCCACACCTGCTCATTTATGTATCACTGTGTTATATGAAAGAATGCCTTAAGGTTTATTAGGCTTAATTTACCTTAAACACATATGGATCTCTTCTTAATTCATTTTGTTCTGTTAGGTTGGCAGTAGTTGATATATACTGTACATATATAACATTCATGGGATAATGCAGCCCCTATTGTAATTTAGTTTCAGACTGTGAGAATTAACCTATTTTTCTTTATAAATTACAGTAAGGTAGCCATTATCCCACCAATAGCCTCAGGCATTCTTCATAGACTGCATAAGAAGAGCAACGTCTATTTTTGGCCACCGAAACAGCTGTTTTGTGTGGTTCTTCGGCCAGTCAGCATAAAATCCAGTGAGTGAGAAGAGGAAAGTCTTGTGATGTCGCTCTTCTCTGAAAATTAAGTTAGTGAGCAGAGAAAAGGCATCTGAAGTTTCCTTGGTCTAAGCACAGCAACGTCACAAGACTTTTCCTCTTCTCACTAACTTAATTTTCTGACTGTGTAAATTGCAAAAGTGCTCCTTTAATTTGCTGCTTATGAGCGTCTCATTTACTCATGCTACGGACTCAAGGGCAGAGTAGTTGCCCCTTAAGGCTCCATCACTTGTGTTTGTGGCATGAGTAAATTATGTGGGTCCCCTTTAAAACTTTTGTATTTTATTTGTATGCATGTCTATGCAATATTTGTGTGTATGAACCCACAGTATATAACATTTAGCAACGATCAGTGTTATTAAAGGGGAATTTCACCCACTTTTTTTCATGTAATGAAAGAAAATGTCATTCTAAGTAACTTTCCAATCGTAGCTCTGTATTCCTGAGGGGCGGGCAGAGGGAGGAACATAGGTGTCCCACCTTCCAACCCTGATGTCATTCAGACTAGTGATGTGTGGGCCGGCCCGAAACCCGCGGGTCAGGTTCAGAGTTGGACTGGAGCCTTGGGGCTCCAACGGGGCTGCATAACGAAGGGCCCTCCTGACAGTCCCCGGGGGAACCTCCCGACATCTATGTATGTGTATGCAAACTGCGGGGCCCATGAGTGCTGGGCCAATAGTTTTTTCCCGGTGTCCAGCCGGCCCAGTCTGACCCTGTTCAGATTGAACGCTCCCTTCCGCTCTCCCCACCCACAACCTCACACTGACAACTTCCGGCCCCTGAATTTATAAGCTCGCACCTGCCCCGCCCCTTTCGTGATGTCACCACAGGGGGGGGCTTGGGTCTATAAATAGAGGGGCAGGTTAGGGTCCCTAAATTGTAGGGTCAGACGCGGGTTGGGGTCGACCTCGAACTGCTCTTCGCGGGTGGCGGGCGGGCCTGCTTCAAATGCCGACTTCGGGCTTTATAGCTGCGCAACTGCTCTCCCCGCCCCTTTTGTGACATCATCGGCGGGTCTATAAAAGAAACCCGGAAGTGTGGGCGCGGGCTGAAGGCCGGCGGGATAGGGTCGGTAAAACCCCGACCCGCACATCACTACCGTCCTCAGTTTACAGGGCTTTAAGTGCAGCGGTGGTCAAACTGACATGGATTGCCAGCTTCTTGTATCGCTTCACATTTTCTGACTACTGATACATGTAGTGCAGCCAGAACCCAAAAGGCTTCATGACTTTTTACCCCCGACTCTATTGCACCCGCCAGTCTGGTTGTAGAGCAGGGTGTAGTACCCACACTGGCCAGCAGGAGGCCTGCTAGAGAAGGCGCCATGCTTGAATAAACTTCCTCCGTAGCATATCATTTAGTAGGGCTACTGGGTAGCCGAAATTAAGTACGATGCATGCTGGAATCTACTGTAACAGCTATGGCTGCAGCTTTTACTGTCTAATATTGTGCCTGCCTCTTAACCCTTCCTGAACCAGCGGGCGCTTGTGCAGATTTCATGCTGGGAATGAAGGCGTTAAATATGTCTGTCCATCTTTTCTCATCCCGCCTCCCTTTCAAAACACTTCCTGATAATCTACCCTGTAAAAATTCAATTTTTAAACCTTTCCTGTCTGCTGTGCATTGTATTTTTTTCCCTTTTGTATAAACCAATTTTTTGTTTTTCGGAGGGGACTGTGTGGTTTTATTTTATTTTTTTTTGGGACAAAATGATTTTATTTGAATGAAAGACAATAAAAATGTCACACCACTGAAACCTGTCTGATTTCCCCTTTATTTTAACGTCTATTTGATTAATAATGGATTCCGGCGGTTATGAGAATGCGCTTCTTCATCACTGGGGAGATCATGGGTGTTGCATGGAAAAACTAGGGAAGAATAAATCCTGAGTCAGTTTGGGACTAGGCCAAAGCCAGGGCTGTTACTATAGAGGAAGGAGAACTTGGAGGACATTTACTACAACCCTGGACAGACATGCAAGAGCATTAAAGGATAAGTCCACCTTTCAGTTAACTTTTAGTATGTTATAGAATGGCTACATCTAAGCAACTATTTAATTGGCCTTCATTCTTCCTTTCTTATAGTTACTATAATTATTTGCCTTTGTCTTCTGACTCTTTCCAGCTTTCATTTAGAGGGTCACTGATCCCATCTAAAAAAACAAATGCTCTGTAAGGCGACACATTTATAAGGGAAAATTCTATCATACTTACCGTAATTTTCCTTTTCCGGTCCTCTCCATGTCAATACGTTCTGGGATAGGCCCCTCCCTCTCCTAATTGTAGAACCCACCCATTAATTAATTAATAAATGCTTACCCCCCGCACATCTCGGCGTCTAGTTATAAGTTCAAAACACCTCCAAGACATACCGGGTAGGGAAAACCTTGACATGGAGAGGACCGGAAAAGGAAAATTACGGTAAGTATGATAGAATTTTCCCTTTTTCCCAGTCCTCTCCATGTCAATACGTTCTGGGACGTAGCAAGTTCAGTGTCCCAGGGTGGGAGAGAAAATAAGATACTCAGACAATTTGCTGCAAAAATATTTAATTTCTATTGGAAGCGGTTTTAAGGACCTTAGATCCAAAAAGAGAATATTTTGAGGCTCTCACATTCAGTTTATAGTGAGAGATGAAGGTGCATGGAGTAGACCAAGATGCTGCTCGGCAGATCACCTCCAAGGGAACCCCTGCTTCTGCCGCCCATGAAGCTGCTTGTCCCCTGGTTGAGTGGGCCTTTAGTTCCGATGGTTCTGGAAGGTCAGCGGAGGAATATGCTCTTCTAATTATCCACCTTATCCACTGGGAAATTGACCTTGATGAGGCTGAATTTCCTTTCCTAGAACCAGCCGGGATAATAAAAAGTCTGTCCGACTTTCTGATGGGGATGGTTCTTTCGCAGTATATTCTAATATTCTCTGCCACATCTAGAGCTTGCAGATCTGGTGAATCTGCTTCCTTCGGAAAGGCTGGTAAGACCAGCTCATCCCTGAGATGGAAAGGTGAGACCACCTTGGGTTTGAAGTCTGGAATGAACCTTAAAACTACCCGATCTGGTAAGAATGTAGGGCTATCTTGGGAGAAACTGAGGGCCTGTAATTCTCCCACTCTCTTTGCTGACGTAATGGCCACCAGAAAGACTAACTTAACCGTCAATAGCCATAGTGAGAGAGAATCCATTGCATCAAAAGGAGGAGCGCTCAACATTTTGAGAACTCTAGGGAGATCCCAAGAAGGGCATGTTGGTCTTTTAGCAGGCAAGATTCTGATGGCTGCCTTAAAAAATCGAGAAACCAGAGGATGTTGTGACCATTTCACTCCTGAAACTGCTGAAATTGCTGATACCTGAGTTCTCAGAGTACTGACAGATAGATTCTTATCTATCCCTGTCTGTAGAAATTCTAAGACTTCGGAGATTGAAATCGGCAAGGCTTGAGATGTCCTTCGACTTTTCGAAAAAGTGTCCCAAATTCTTGAATATAGAGAATTTGTTGAAGTCTTTCTAGATCTTAATAGAGTTTGGATGACATTCTGGGAGAGTCCCTGAGACTCTATGGTCTGCCGCTCAACCGCCAAGCCATGAGTGCCAGCGAACCCGGATCTGGATGTACAAAAGGTCCCTGGACTAGCAGATCTCCCGAGATCGGGAGTTTCCATGGTCGATCTGTTGAGAGCTGTACCAGGTCCGTGAACCAAGGTCTCCTCGGCCAAGATGGGGCAATGCACACTACCTCTGCTTGGTCCTGCTTGATCTTCTGAATTACTGTCGGAATCAGAGGAAGAGGAGGAAAGATGTAGCATAAACGGTGATTCCATTTCTGGGACAGAGCATCCACTGCTAGTGCCCTTGGATCCTGTTCCCTTGAGTAGAACAGGGGACATTTGGAGTTGCTGGAAGAGGCCATGAGGTCTATGACTGGTTGCCCCCAAATCCGAACTAGAGTCTGGAAAATCCCCTGATTCAGACTCCAATTGTGTCTCCCAACTGCATACCTGCTGAGGAAATCTGCGGCCTTGTTCAGTTTTCCTGGGAGATATACAGCCGTGAAATCTATCAGTGTTGACTCTGCCCATTGAAAAATTGGTTCCACCTCTGCTAGGAGAAGAGAACTCCTTGTTCCCCCTTGTCTCCTGATGTAAGACACGGCTGTCATATTGTCGCTTCTTATCTTTAGTCTTGAGCCTCTGAGCTGCTCCTGGAAATGTAAGCAGGCTTGATGAATGGCCCTTAGCTCTAAGACATTTGATGGCTCTCCTGACCAATGTTTTGGCCATGAACCTTGAGCTACCTGGGCTTCTAACTGAGCCCCCCATCCTTTGCCAGAGGCATCTGTGGTTACTGTAATCCAGGCACTTGGGAACAACTCGGAGCCTCGTGACAGATGCTGGGGAACCAGCCACCAGTGTAATTCTGGGACTACCCAGGGAAATATCTCTATAGCTTGTTCCTTGTTCCAGCCGTCCCATTGTTGGATGAACAGGTGCTGAAGTTGCCTCATTCTCCAATGGGACCAGGGAACCAAGCCGATGGTGGAAGACATCATCCCCAAAATTCTTAGGCATGTACTTGCCAATAACCTTCGGCACCCAACAATGGATTTGACTTCCTTCCTGAGGGTTTCCTGTCTTTCTGTGGACAAGGAGATTATTCCCTCTCTGGAGTCTAGAATTGCTCCCAGGTATTTTATAATCTGGGCTGGCTGCAATTGACTTTTTTGTAAATTCAGGGTCCATCCATGAGACTTGAGAAAATCCATCACCCTGTCTCTGTGCCTGGCAGCTTGAGATTGGGTGGAGGCTAGAATTATGAGATCGTCCAAGTAATGGAACACCCTGAGGCCCTGCCAACGCAGTTGAGCTATGAGAGTGATCATGACCTTCGAGAATACCCTCGGGGCTGTGGAGAGGCCGAAGGGTAGGCACCTGAATTGAAAATGACACTTGTTTACCTTGAATCTGAGGAATCTTTGATCTCTCTCGCAGATGGGAACATGATGATAAGCATCTCTGATGTCCAGGGAGCACATCCAATCTCCTGGTGCAATTGCTCCTCTGACTGAATCTATGGATTCCATTCGGAACCTCTGGACTCTTAAGGCTTGATTGACGCTGCTTAGATCCAGTATTGGACGCCAGGCGCCTGACTGTTTCCGAACTATAAAAAAGGTCGAATAATTCCCTTGACCCCATTCTTCTCTTGGAACCTGAGTGATAACCCCTTGCGTCCTCAAGTTTGATAGACATGCCTGAAGCGCCCTTCTCTTTATTGGACACAAAGGCAGGGGTGATGGTCGAAAAGATGGTAGAGGTAAATATTTGAACTCCAACCGGTAACCCTCTCGAATGATGCTCAGGATCCACTTGTCTTCTATCGACTTTTCCCAGGCGGCTCGAAACAGTGTCAATCTTGCCCCTACTGTTTGCCCCTGGGGAGCACCACCTTCAGAACTGCTTTCTGTGATTGCTAGAGGGCTTGCCTCTTGCACCCCTAAAAAATCCTGATTGTCCCCCTCTCCAGTTGCATGATCTTGAATTATCGTTTCTGGAACGAAAATTCCGCTGATCATATGGAGGAGATCTAGACCTAAACGAGCCTCTGCCTCTGGCCGACTGTTTACTGGGATATCTTCTCTTTCTTTTCTGAGGCATCAGTTGACTCTTACCACCTGAGGCTTTTGAAATCAGGTCCTCCAATTTCTTCCCGAACAAAGTCTGACCCTGGAAGGGTAAGGAACACAGGGCAAATTTGGAGGCTGCATCAGCTTCCCAGGATCTGAGCCACAGAGCTCGTCTAGCCGAGACGGACAAAGCTAAAGATCTTGAAGCAAGATGAATCTGATCGACAAGGGCATTCATAAGAAATGATGAACCCAGCTTAAGTTCCTTCAGGCCATCTATGATTTCGGTCCTCTCACGACCCTCTCTCAGAGCCGATTCTATGTTTGTCAGCCAGACTTCTAATGCCTTGACTACTGATAAACTTGCCATGGCTGGTTTAAGGGACTCCCCTGCCACTAAAAAAGCTCTCTTTAAATCTGTTTCAAGTCGTCTGTCCATAGAATCCTTCAATGTTGCTTGGTCCTCTATGGGCAACACTGTATTTTTAGACAGATTAAGAACTGGAGCATCCACCTTGGGGAGAGTAGAAATGTCCTTAATGTCTTCCTCTCTAAATGGATAAAGCTTATTGAACCGCGATTGAGTAGAACTCCTTTTGGACACCGATTCCCATTCGGTTTTGACCAAATCCAACACCTCCTGATGTAGAGGAAAGAATAATGCGGGGCTTTTAGCCTTCGGAAGAAAGGAGGAAGTGGTTGCCTGCTCCTCTTGCTGCAGAGCTAGGGAAGATCTTACTGCTCTTATCAAAGGCTGTACAAGAGCAAAATCAAAGGTAGAAAGCTGAGCCTCCTCCTCTTGCTCGGTATCTGACTCCAGTACAGAACTAGTGCCTAACTCCCCTTCCTCTTCCGGCACCATAGAGACCCCACGGGTCCCACTTAAATCCTTGGATGCCGCCTGTACTTCCTTAGCCACAGTCTCCTTAATCCAGGCGAGGATATCTGTGTTGGCACTGGCCGACTGCCCTGCCGCAGCATTCAGGCATGCTTGGCATAATTTCTTATCCGGAAGAGGTGTCTCCGAGCACCCCAAGCATTGAGCTTGTGTAGCCTGAACATTCTCCTCTCTTGGGATAGATTGTTCTTTGGATCTTTCTCTGGATCTGGAAGGCCTCAAAGCACTGCCATAATAAAAAACAGAGAGAAAAGAAAAGGGTATTAAAAAGTCTTGGGAACTGCTTACGAGCATCCCCCCTTAGACGTTTATCATTCTCTAGGAATGTAGATCCCTATATATTTTTTTTTTTTTTTTTTTACCTCAACCAGGGGTGTAGACTTTCTGGGGATGGCGGCTGGAACAAGCCAGGAACTGGGCAACCTGCCAAAGAAAAAAGGCAAAATGCACCCTGAATGCATAAACAGGCTTCTAGCCCAGTCCCCTGACAATTGTTCCCCTACCTACCAGGAGACAGCAATTCTCTAAGCAGGAGCAGCGTCCTAGTTCGCCAGAGGAGACAGAAATTCTTTAACTGTAGGTTACAGCACTCCCTACCTCCTGCTTCCCTTAAAAAGGTCTGGTCGACCCTGCCCCCAGAGCGGGGATCCAATCCCAGCATCACAAAGAGAAAACGCCCAACCGGAGGGAAGGGACGGCTCTGCGTCTGAACCCACGTGACCGGAAGAAACCAATGTGACCCGCATAGATCCGGCGGCGTCTAAGGAAGCGGACGTTCCGAGTCCGTCTCCCTCTCCCCTCCTTCCCGGAGGGAAATGATGCGCTTAGCAAAGTGCCCTACCTGCCGCCATCCCCCCTGTTCCCCTAGTAAGTTCCGCCTGCTGCGGGAACCTACATGCCGCCGGACGCCATCGTGGGCCGGATAAGCCTGGGGGAAAACAGGGAGACCACAGCTTACCTGACCCTCTGCCCGCAAACAAGAGGCCATGCTGTCGGAGAAAAGGCCGATACAGAGGCCAAAAAACTCCGTCTCTGGGACGTTCCACAACAGCCCCGTGCTACACCCGTGGGAAAAACAAACAACGAGCTCCTACAAGGAGCTCTGGAGAGAGAACAAGAACCCAAAAAAAGACGCCGAGATGTGCGGGGGGTAAGCATTTATTAATTAATTAATGGGTGAGTTCTACAATTAGGAGAGGGAGGGGCCTATCCCAGAACGTATTGACATGGAGAGGACTGGGAAAAGCTACTTTTTATTCCTCATCTTTTTATTCAGGCCTCTCTTATTCAGATTCCAGGCTCTTATTCAAATCAGTGCATGGTTCCTAGGGGAATTTGGACCCTAGCAACCAGGCTGAAATTGCAAACTGGAGAGCTGCTGAATAAAAAGCTAAATAACTCAAAAACCACAAATAATAAAAAATAAAAACCAATTGCAAATTGTCTCAGAATATCACTCTCTACGCCATACTAACAGTTAATTTAAAGGTGAACAACCCCTTTAAAGGAGAACTAAAGCCTAACTAAAGAAGTAGGTAGAAATGTTGTACCTGATGTTTTGTGCTTCTGTACCAGCCCAAGGCAACCGCAGCCCTTTAGCAGTAAAGATCTGTGTCTCCAAAGATGCCCCAGTAGCTCCCCATCTTCTTTTCTGCTGATTCACTGCACATGCTCTGTGCTGCTGTCACTTACTGAGCTTAGGGACCCACTCACAATATACAGTACACATAGAATAGAAATGTCACAATATAAGGCTGATTAGTAATTAATACAGATAATTACTACATGGCAGCACAGAAACCAGTCTAATTAGCATCAGAATCTAATAATCAGCAAACCTGTAGCATCAGCTTATATTACAGGGGAAGCTAATTTTCTGATGGATAATTAGTGACGAGCCCTAAGCTTAGCTTCTCAACAGCCAATCAGAGCCCACTGAGCATATGAGTGTCACAGACACTTTCCAAGATGGTGACCCTCGATCATTGCTGCTATTGAGAAGCTCAAGCTTTACACTGGTGCAATAAGTTCAGTATATATTTAACGGGCGGTCGGATTGCGGTCGGATTGCGGGACAGCATCAACGAATAGATGCGGCCACAATCCGACGGGATTTTTTGTCCCATTCGATCGAGATATGGCGACTTTCGGCCAGATCTCGATTGGTGAAGCCCGTCGGGGGGCCCCATACATGGGCCAATAAGCTGCCGACTCGGTCTGTCGACAGCTTTTATCGGCCCGTGTATGGCCACCTTAACTGAAAATGTGAATTTGACATTTCTGAGGGCAGAAACAGTCAATGATTGGTTGGTTTCTGATTATTAATCCTAATAAATTAGGGGGAGTTCTGACTGATTAGATGGGATAGAGGGCTGATTGGTGAGATGGCAGCTGTAAGAAAGCAATGAAATGAAAGTTACATTTGTGTATAAGGATAAAGGTTTTGATCACCATCAGCCAACAGAAAGGCCACAGCTAAGAGTTGGGCCAGTTTCAGAGACAAGAGGGGTGCTGTTTCCCTTTCCAGCTCAGAGTATTTCCCTGGTAGTTCTGTACTTAGCCAGGGGTGCAAGGTCTACAATAAGAGGGGTTGTCATGTGCTTAGTGTCTTTGGACCCCGCTTACTGGAATGGGTGGTTGGTACCACAAAGGTCTGAGGTGGAGGTAGGCTCAGTAGGAGTAGCAAGTGTGAGGAAAGATCTATAGTAGCTCACTCATGGACTGAGAAACAGGATCAGAGTAGTTAGTAGAGCAGACAGAGGCTCCAATGAGGCCAAAAGGATTAGTCCCCTGCGGTGTCACCCATCAGTATAGGGACTCAAGTCAGGAAAAGGAAATTCCTGGAGTAAAGGTGGGCATACACAGGCAGATTAAAGCTGCCGATATCAGTCCTTTAGACCGATTCGGCATGCTTATCTGTCCATGTGTTGGGGCTCCCAACAGGTCGTCTCGATCAATATCAGGCCAAAAATCGGCCAGATATCGATCGGTCAAGTTTGAGTTTTTAATGATCCAGGACCGCATCGGCTCGTCCTGCAACTCGTCGGTGCCCATTCGTGGCAACCGTGCCAACGAGAGGATCTTATAATGTATGGCCACCTTAAGGGACCACTGTAAATATCCCCTAGTGCTGGGGACAAATTCACCCATAAGTGAGTACTACCCCTCGCTACGCCTGTGTAACATCATGAAGTGGATGAAAGTGTGTGAAGTATCTGTGCAGTACAAACCAAGAGACTGTATGGGGGACTGGTTTGAGGATATCTAAGAGTCCTGTGTAATGCGTGCTCTGCTCAGAGTTGCAAATGGCTAAATTCAAGTTAAAAACTTGGCTACATCCAGGGTAAAAATGAGCAAGGTCCAAGGAGCGGTACAACTTAAGAGTGTTATGTTTCTACCTCTGAGATTAAAGATTTGCAGACTTACAGTAAAAACGATAATATACTAGGAGAGCACTGAATCCAGGATTTAGTTCGATATTTGGCCAGGATTCGGCCTTTTTGAGCAGGATTCTTTTGCCAGGTCGAACTAAATCTAAAAATTATGTGAGTTTTCGTCACAAAACAAGGAAGTAAAAAATGTTGTAGCTTTATCCCTCCTTGCCCCTGATTTGCATATGCAAATTAGGGCTCTGATTCGGTTCAGTATTCGGCCAAATCTTTCACAAAGAATTTGGGTTCCTCTGAATCCAAAATAGCGGATTCGGTGCATTCCTATACTATACCCCCGTATTGAATATGTGGTTTGAAAATACATGCATTTTAGTAGCCACCAAAAAGACACGACAAATAAAGGCAATTAATAAATGGTTACGTACTTTTTTTTACACAATCCTTTTCTCAACACAAACGCCACCAGGAAAGGGATCACAAAGATGAAGTTCCATCATACTGAAATAAGAAATGTTTCTTAAATAATCATGTTACTCTTCACTATCTCCATGTGTCTCTCTACATTCTATATCTCCCTCTCAGGACGTGTCTCTCTACATTCTCTCCTCATGAAGGAGTTGTCAGTCTGATTTTGAGTGACAGGTCTAACAAAGCCTTTGGTGCTGGGGCTCCTTTTGCCTAGAAGATGTATTAGAGCTCACTCTTTCAAAATCACTAGAAATCATGTCTCTCTACATGCAAAACTTGTGCCAAAGGCATTTTCCTAGCTTTCCTCTGCCTGTTACTTCAAGCCAACCAGTTCAGATGGTGGATTCAAATAGCGTATTAAGACTTTACTTTTAATAATAATTCCAGTAAAACGCACTGCCCTTAGACAGACTCACTCAAGGCAGTTATTTTGTTAGATTGTGTTTGTGCTGGACTTGGTTATTTGAGTGAGCATAGCATAATAGCTCAGCCCAAACTGCCACTGATAATAGCAATAAAGGCACAGCTCTTCCCAGTGGTTATATAACATTCTATCCCCTAGTAGCATTCATATTCTCTCTCTCTCTCTCTCTGATCTTTTGCCCCATTTTACCCTCTATTCCCTTCTCATTTCTGCTCTTTCCAAACATGGCAATTCTTTTCCTCCTCTCTCTTTGCCCTTGTCCCTTTTATCCACAGAGTCATCATTTGTACCACTTTGCCCATGTTCTACACCAGGGGTCCCAAACCTTTTTTACCCGTGAGCCACATTCAAATGTAAAAAGAATCGGAGATAGGGTTGCCACCTTTTCTAAAAAAATGTTACCAGCCGGTGGGGGTGGGAACAAACGAGGGCGGGGCCACACACAGTGCCGCAAAAGGGGGCTAAGCAACACACGTAGGGTTGCCACCTTTTTCTAATTCTGTTACCAGCTGGTGGGGGGCAGGAACAAAAAGGGGTGGGTGGGATGGTAAAAAGGGGCGGATCTATGATGTAAAAAGAGGCCAGGCCACGGTGCAGAGCCATGTGGCGCCAAAAGGGGGTGTGGCTATGACATAAAAAGGGGTGGGCTGTGGCGCAGAGCTGTGAAGACAGGACAAAAGCTACGTTTTCCAGGGGAATTGGGGGTATTACAAATTTACCAGCAGCTACATTTCCGGTAAATTTGTAATACCGGCCTTGGCAGGTGTTTTACCGGCTAGGCCGGTAAAATACTGGCCGGGTGGCAACCCTGAACACGCGCGATGGCCACAAGCCTGAAAAAAAAAGGTACATTTTGAGCGAATTGGGGGGCAGGCCAAGGGCTTTTTTCAACTACATTGGCGGGAAATTTGTAATACCGGCCCCGGCCTTGGTAAAATACCAGCCAGGTGGCAACCCTAATTGGGCAGCAGCACAAGCTAGAGTCCTGTAGCGGGTCTATTACTCGCGAGTTACCTGCATAAAAAGCGGGTACCCTGCAGAATTAGGGTAGGATTTTCAGGTGCAAGTCATGGGTCTCATATAAATTTCTTATCTTATATTGCCTATATTTTAGTAAAATTTTACAAAACGTGTTTCTGCCCGCCCACTTTTGATGAAGCCACTTCCGGTTTGAAGCAACACCACTTCCTGTTTGATGGTGGTCAGCAGGGTTGCCAGGTTTACCGCCAAATTGGGCTGTTTTTAAAATGTTGTGGTGGGTTTTAAAAGTTTTTTTTTTGGACTTTCAAAACCCGCCCAATTTTGTGTGTCTGGAATTGGACTCTGGAGTGAATCAGAGATATTAGCGTGGCTGAGACCAAGGTATTGTGGACATGTCCTTAGTGAGTGTTTCTCTGTATAGCACTTTTAATTTTCCTGCATGTATTGTGTTTTGTGTACAGTGTATGTTTAAATAGGTACATGACACAATGGCACATTTTGTGTATGTTTAAAATGTGCCCTTGTCAGCTAGAATTGTGTGAATGTATGTCATATGTGTGTGTACGTCCATTATATATTGTGTCCCTGTTTGCTGACATTGAGAGATGTGTGCCTGTGTTTTTGACTGTGGTTTTGAAACTTAAACTTGGCACCCCTGGTGGTCAGCAGGGTGGGTTGCGGATAAGGCAGTTGCGGGTCTGGGATCAAAGTGGGTAAATAAACTGGTTGTGGTTGGGGTCTTAGAAATTGGTTCCGCGCATAACTGTAGCACAAGCATGAAAAAAGTCCCAGGAGATGCCAAATAAGGGCTGTGATTGGTTATTAGTTGACTCTATGTGGATCTCCAGACTACAAGAGACTCTGTTTGGCATTACACCTGGTTTTTATACCAAAACCTGACTCTTAGCCTGAAAATCAATAATAATCACCTGCTCTGAGGCCACTGGGAGCAACATCCAATGAGTTGGAACTTGGGGCACAGCATGTTCCTCTGGAGCCACTGGTTGGGGGTCACTGTTCTATACGAAACACCCTGCTGCCTTCCCCTTTGCTCCTCCATGTCCTTCTCCATCTCTTGGCAGGATATTTCTCTTCGTAAACCTTCCCTGAGGGTGCCCTTCTCTCGCTCTCTTGTCAGCCCCAGGGGCCCAGTCTAATTTTCAAAACCAGCCAAAGTCAACTTCAAAACCAGCCCAAAAACTAGCCAAGAGCCACTTCAACAGTAGCCCAAAAATAGCACAATATATTTTTCATGGTTTCACACTTTTTCCCATGAAGAAAAATGGAACACATTTGCCTGTCAGCAGGGGCGTATTACAAAAGGGGCCCTGGAGGTATAGGGGCCCCATAAGTCCCTAATACACATACTAGTTCAATAAATATTGGTAAAACAGCTCAAACTCTAGACATTTTGATGACCAGCAGATGTTTGCCTCAAAATTGTCTGAAATTGAGGAAAGTCACTGGAAAATTTGAGAATGGGAAAGTCGACTGGGCTACAGAGCCCAACATCTGGTAACTCGCCACTTCTACAAATGTCAGTCCCATTGCATGCTGGGGATTGTAGTTTTATGTTAAAGTTGGCAAATTGCTAAACAAAACGACATTACCCAACATGCATTGGGAAATGCCAACTTGGCACATAATGGCAAGAAAAAACTTTGGCTGGTTTCCACAGTACAAACCAGCCAAAGGCCCAAAAAAGAAACCCAAATCCGGACCTTGGCTAGTTTGTACTTTCTAAACCCGCCTGGGCTTTAATTTAGTAGCCCAAATTGCATGGAAAACCTCCAACCTGGCAACCCTGGTCTGTCCCTTCCCAATGTATTCCTACTCTCCCTTTCTCTTTTATTCACATTCCCTGTTGTGTTTCCAAACTCTTCAATTAATCCTCCAATTTCTACTTTGCTTCAGGCTCTCTGCCTGTTCCCGCCCTGACTCAGCGCCACATGCAAACTGCCCCGCTACTCTTTCAGTCTCGCGAGATGAGACGTGACAACACGTCCAGTCTGTCTAAGCGCAGTGACAAGTTACGCAGCCGCCGGGGGGCGTGGCGAGCAGAGACGGAAGGTAACGTACAGGTAGAGCTGCGCGAGTAGCTGTCATCGTATAAGCCGGGAGGGGTGTTTGCTGTCACTTTACTTCCCTCTATATAAACAGACTGGTGCCAGGGAGCAGCAATACCCCTCTGTTTACTTGGTACTTACCCACCCTACCTGCCTCCCACTTTCACTACATAGTCAGTGTGAGTTTTAGTGACAAATTTCTCACAGTTTGAGGAGAAGACAATGGGTAAAATTGAGGAAAACGAATCTGTAGTGTTTCTGTTTATTTGAAGCATAACTGGCCCTGGGGATTTCCCCTCAGTCTGACACAGGAAGGGTTAATCCATTCTGCCTTCTACCGGCCAATCAGCTGTTAGCAGAGGTGGAATTGTTTATAATGGAGCTGCCATGCTGCTAGTGACCCACATTGTATTGTTCATGTTGTTCTGCAGTTTCTGTATGAGCCCTGGGGGTGAGCGACCCTCATTGTGGAACATTAAAAGGGGGCAATGCTGAGCCTGAAGAAAACTGGACTGGGGTTGCTGCTGATCTGCTCTTTCTGATCCCAGTGAGTCTCTGTGTTTTTGTTTTCATTACGTCTCGTACCAGTCAGTGAGGAGTGACGTGCCCTGTGCCAATGTTTTGTTCTTGTTATTCTTTATAAGGACCCACAACATCCCACTGTGATGTAAGATCATTCCCATCTGTGTGTAACTGTGCTGCATCCTGGCCCCTAAACATGAAGGCTGATCCCAATGTTATGTAAAGATTAGGGAGCACCAACCTTCAATCCCACAGGAGGGGGCGCAGGGTCAAGTATATATTAAACGTGTTACAACAGAGCCGTATCTTTATGTAACAAATAGAACCCACGAAAATTGCCCTTTATCGAATCGCCTTCCTGGTACTAACCCATATTTGAATCCATACACTGGACATTGTTTTATTGCTTTATTAAAAGTTACCTTTTATTTATCATTCCACTTGAGATTTTGGATGTAATGGATGGGAGGGTGCAGTCAAGTCAAGTCATATGGGTCAATTCTTTCTTTAGGCAAAAAAGATCAATATATAGGAAAAGGTAGCAACCCTAGTAACAGAGGCACGGGCACAGACTGGGATTCTAAATAGGCCCTGGCATTTCAGCTATATAACTGCCTCACAGCTGCCCCTCTAGCATTTGCCAGAACCCACAGATTGCCAGTCATACATGGGCACATTGGCCGTGGGGGGAAACTGGGGGCAATCATGTACAGACCAAGTAGAGTTTGGAGGGGGGGGTGTATATACATATGATGGGGTTTAGATAGGGTTGCCACCTGGCTGGTAATTTATCGGCCTGGCCAATAAAAATGAAGGCTGATCCCATTGTTATTAATAGGGAATAAAGATAAATATATAGGAAGGTCAGTGATCCCAATGTTATTAATAGGGAATAAAGATAAATATATAGGAAGGCCAGTGATCCCAATGTTATTAATAGGGAATAAAGATAAATATATAGGAAGGTCAGTGATCCCAATGTTATTAATAGGGAATAAAGATAAATATATAGGAAGGTCAGTGATCCCAATGTTATTAATAGGGAATAAAGATAAATATAGAGGAAGGCCAGTTATATGATCCCAATATTATTAATAGGGAATAAAGATAAATATATAGGAAGGCCAGTGATCCCAATTTTATTAATAGGGAATAAAGATAAATATAGAGGAAGGCCAGTGATCCCAATGTTATTAATAGGGAATAAAGATAAATATATAGGAAGGTCAGTAATATGATCCCAATGTTATTAATAGGGAATAAAGATAAATATATAGGAAGGTCAGTGATATGATCCCAATGTTATTAACAGGGACTAAAGATAAATATATAGGAAGGCTGGTATTTTTTTCCAGAAAAGGTGGCAACCCTAGCCAATGCCCAGGGGGTTCTGTTCTTTTTAATCTTTATGAGGACCCAGAACATCCCACTGTGCTGTTTGATCATTCCCATCTTGGGCAACAGAGGCACGGGCACAGACTGGGGTTCCAAATAGGCCCTGGTATTTCAGCTACACAGATCCCCAATGAATATTGATGGTCCGTAGCACCTCACAGCAGCCCCTCTAGCATTTGCCAGAACCCACAGATAGCCAGGGTTGCCATCTGAACGGAAAAAATAATGTTATTAATAGGGAAAAATTATAAATATATAGGAAGGCCGGAATTGTTTTTTCCAGAAAAGGTGGCAACACTAGGTGGAGACCAGGCCCAGACTAACAATCTGTGGGTTCAGGCAAATGCCATAGGGGCTGCTGTAAGTTGCCATAGACAGTCTTTATGTAGTAGCTAAAATGCCAGGGCCTATCTACATTCTCAGATCAGAGCTGGTGTATTCTTAGCAGTGGGAGTGGTTGTTGTGGACTGAGTGCAGGGATGCAAATCTTACATTTGTTTGCGGAAATCTGCCCAGTCTGTTTGCACTTGAGCCAACCAAAGGCTTCTGGACATGAGCAGACAAGAAGATTCAGCTACGAGCTAGTGCTACTAGGCAACATCTAGAGGTTGGGGACAGAAATCAGCCCGCAGATCAGCCTTTTAAAGCCGCCGTACACGGAACTGCTGCTGAGAGATCCACTCATTTGGCGACAGCTTTAGGTCATGGCCAGATGAACCCGGAAGCGTTGTTTTCACTTGGGTGCAGGCAGACACAGCAGATTTCAGCTGCGCTAATGCAAACGCGGCGATGCGTTTTCAATAGTCGCCCAAAGTTGCTTCAGTGAGGCAACTTCAGGCGACTTTGCGTTGTAGCCTATGCGGAAAAACGCTGAGGCAGTTCGGGGAGATAGTCGCGCAAAAGATGAGGCGATTAGTCGCCAGCCGACTAATCTCCCCGAATCTCCTCGTGTGGCCTTACCCTTATTGTTACTGTTACAAGTTGGGGGAGGGGCAACATCAAAAACTCCCTGATTTTAACCCCCCTCACCTGGTCACCAGCAGTAACAAGTCTGTCACCCATTATGTGTAACTCCTGAATCCCTAAATCCATTCAATCACTCATTCTATTGAAAGGCATAGAATCCAAAGCAGGGAGAGTGGGTGGGCTGGGTTGGATCAGGATGTTTCTGGGTCCCTTGGAGTCTGGACATCTTTACACCATTCTGATGCAGCTGCTTTGGTTATGGTTACCCTGAAGGCCCAATTTTTTAGGGATAATGTGAAACAGAACGGCACATCACCGACATAGGGCACTTCCAACACACGGCTTCAGTGACAGGAACCTTAAAAAGCCTACAAGTCACAGCCTGTAACTCTTTGTTTTAATTTACCATGATCCAATAGATTTCTGTCTCCTCTACATACGTGTTGTATATGTGTGTTCTTAACTTAAATGGGTTGTTCACCTTTAAACTGTTAGTATGATGTTGAGAGTGGCATTCTGAGACAATTTGCAATTGGTTTTTATTTTTTATTATTTGTGGTTTTTGAGTTATTTAGCTTTTTATTCAGCAGCTCTCCAGTTTGCAGATTCAGCCACCTGGTTGCTAGGGTCTAAATTACCCTAGCAACCTTGCAGTGATTTGAATAAGAGACTGGAATAGGAATAGTAGAGGGGCCCAATAAAGATGAGTAATAAAATAACAATACATTTGTAGCCTTACAGAGCCTTTGTTTTTAGATGGGGTCAGTGACCCCCATTTGATAGGTGAAAAGGATCAGAAGAAAAAGGCAAATAATTAAAATAATTAATTGCATTTTGGGTGCCATTACTTCTCTCACCTGCTGTATAACGTATTTAGGGTCTGGCGTTATTATTCATAGAAGCCAGACTGTGTGTATGCAACTTTATTTATGGAATACCTGGTACGGGACCCGTTATTCAGAATGCTCGGGACCTGGGGATTTCCGGATAACAGATCCTTCTGTAATTTGGATCTTCATATCTTAAGGCTACTAGAAAATCATGTAAACATTAAATAAACCCAACAGGCTGGTTTTGCCTCCAATAAGGATTAATTATATCTTAGTTGGGATCAAGTACAAGCGACTGTTTTATTGTTACAGAGAAAAAGGAAATCATTTAAAAAAGAGAATTTAATTATTTGATTTTAATAGAGTCTATCTGCGATGGTTTTTCTGTAATTCTGTACTTTCTGGATAACTGGTTTCGGATAATGGATCCTATACCTGCACCTGAAGTGCAAACATGCCCTTGGCCTCTAACAGGGGAATGTAATAAAAGTTGCAAAGAGCAAAACAATTCGCACCAATAAGACTAAAAATCCACATCTCGCAATGTAATATTGTTCCTTAAACTGTTATTGCATTGCGAATTTTAATTGCGCATTGCGACTTTTAATTGCGCACTCATAAGAAGTGCTTGAAGGTGTCGTAATCTTTTGGAGCAAACATAACGACTTTTTCAGTAAGAAGTTTTATTACATTGACTGCGCATTGGCGCAAACTATAAAATTCGCGACGGGGCTTTCACTGTTGGAAGTGGTCGCTAAACAGTTTCCGGGCTTGCAAAAGCTATATTAAATTCGCACAAAGCAAAATTTGTTCGCACAAAGGCATAACTTTTCGCATTGCGAATAGTTTTTCCGTTAGCGATTTTTATTACATTCCCCCGTAAGTGTTTTACACTTAGAGGCCTGCCCTTCATAAAGGACCGCTCTATTGTTTATGTGAGATGTGATTGGATCAGAGATTGTGCTGTGGGCATGTTAGATGTCCTGCTGTGGGCACGTTAGAGGCCATTCTGTGAGCATGTTAAAGGCTGTGCTGTGGGCAAGTTAGAGGCCGTGCTGTGGGCATGTTAGAGGTCCTGCTGTGGGCACGTTAGAGGTCCTGCTGTGGGCACGTTAGAGGTCCTGCTGTGGGCACGTTAGAGGTCCTGCTGTGGGCACGTTAGAGGTCCTGCTGTGGGCACGTTAGAGGTCCTGCTGTGGGCACGTTAGAGGTCCTGCTGTGGGCACGTTAGAGATCCTGCTGTGGGCACGTTAGAGGTCCTGCTGTGGGCACGTTAGAGGTCCTGCTGTGGGCACGTTAGAGGCTGTGCTGTGGGCATGTTAGAGGCCCTGGTGTGGGCACGTTAAAGGCTGTGCTGTGGGCACGTTAAAGGCTGTGCTGTGGGCACGTTAGAGGTCCTGCCGTGGGCACGTTAGAGGCTGTGCTGTGGGCACTTTACAGGCTGTGCTGTGGGCACGTTAGAGGCCGTGGTGTGGGCACATTAAAGGCTGTGCTGTGGGCAGGTTAGAGGCTTTGCTGTGGGCACGTTAAAGGCTTTGCTGTGGGCACGTTAAAGGCTGTGCTGTGGGCACGTTAAAGGCTTTGCAGTGGGCACGTTAGAGGCCGTGCTGTGGGCATGGTAGAGTCCATGTGAAGCTCTTGTAAATGAGAATTTCCTCGACAGTGTTCCTTTGTGCCGCAGATTGAGTGCACATTATTAGCACATTCATACCACAAGCATGTGCCCTTTCAGGTTTTACGACTACGGAACAGAAATACTCGTGTTACCTGGGAGTGTATGCAGATTAGAATATCCGGAACAAGATCAGATCTGTGTCTATCCTGCATGTAAAGGTACTCGCTCACCTCACCAAGCTCTGGGCCCTTCCCTGCTGCTGTCCGTGCTCACAATGACTCACTGTTTGCACTGGCCCCTCCCCTAATTGCACACTCACACACACTCACACACTCACACACACTCGCAACTGCAACTGCATCCTGGTACTGCGTGGCCTCTCTTGCACCGATCTCTATCTCTCCAGAGGAGTCCACGCTGAGCTGGGGGAGATCTGAATGAGCTGCTTGTTGGCTGAAGACTATTATACTATATATTTATACTAAATAGCCCTCTGCTTCACTTTGTGGTGGGTTTGACTGTGCCAGCCGACGATTCGTTACCTTTCTCCTGATACAGCTGCAATTTCGGACTACGTTTAGCTGTGAAATATGGAGCGCAAGTGAATCCACAGACTCCAAGACTGTACAAGCCACACACACCGAACCTGTATGTATAAAGCCAGGTATAATGATAAATAGTATAATGATAAATAGTATAATGATAAATAGTATAATGATAAATACTATAATGATAAATAGTATAATGATAAATAGTATAATGATAAATACTATAATGATAAATAGTATAATGATAAATACTATAATGATAAATAGTATAATGATAAATAGTATAATGATAAATAGTATAATGATAAATACTATAATGATAAATAGTATAATGATAAATACTATAATGATAAATACTATAATGATAGATAAGACTGTTGTAGAGCAGCGAGAAAGACTTGAATTCCGCTGAAGCTGCCCATACACTGCCCAACCTACTCGTTTTCTGAGGTTGCTGATTGAGCAGGTGTGGGCCCAATTAGGTAACCTGCAGGCAGAGCCTAATTGGACTGATCTGATCATTTAAACATACGTTATAATAATAATAATACTGTAATAGTTTTTTTGCCCTGGGAGCAACGACAATTAAATCACACACTGGAGCTTATGGGGCGGAGGACTGTATCAATGCACTCCTTGTCTCAAGAGGATTTCTAAACCTATTACTATCTGTCAGATTTTGGGCAGGCCTGCCAGTGGGTCCCATACATGGGCCAATAAGCTGCCGACTTGGTCTGGAGGGACCAAGTTGGCACTTTAAAGGGGTGTTTCACCTTTAACTTTCAGTATGTTGTAGAATGACTAATTTTAAGCAGTTTTTCTTTTTTATAGTTTAGAATTATTTGCCTTTTCCGTCAAACTCTTTCCAGCTTTCATATAGGGTTCGCCGACCCCATCCAAAAAGACAGCGCTCTGTAAGTCTACGGATGTATTAATTTTGAATTACTCATCTTTCTAGTCAGGCCCTCTTATAGTCATACTCCAGTCTCTCAAATCAATTCATGGTTGCTATGGTGATTTGGACCCTAGCAACCAGACTGCTGAAATTGCAACCTGGAGAGCTGCTAAATGAAAAGCTAAATAACTAAAAAAAAACAACACAAAATGAAGACTGATTGCAAATTGCATTAGAATATCACTCTCTACATCATACATGAGTCATTTAGCTTTTTGTTCAGCAGCTCTCCAGTTTGCAATTTTGTCAGTTTTGTTGCTAGGGCCTAAATTACCCTAGCAACCATGCATTGATTTGAGTAAGAGACTGGAATATGAATAGTAGAGGCCTGAATAGAAAGATGAGGAATAAAAAGTGGCAATAACAATACATTTGTAGCCTTACAGAGCATTTGTTTTTTTAAAGGGGACCTGACACCTAGACACAAAAATCTGTATAATAAGTCCTTTTCAAATTAAACATGAAATCCAATTTTTTATTAAAGCATTCATAGCTGTTGTAAACTCATTTACAAATCTCAGCTGTCAATCAAATATAGTCTGCCCCTCCTCTATGCCTTAGGCAATTACTTTCACTTTCCATTCAACACTTCCTACATGTCACTGCTCTCCCCACATTCCCCCAGTTCTCTTCACCATTTAATTGTGTAACCAGGACATGGGGATGGACATCAGGTCCCCCATTCTGGTGCACAAACAAGATTCTGAGATGATACAAGACTTGTCTTAATAACAGTGTCCACAAAATGGCTCCTGCCTGCTTGTTATAATTATGAATTCCCAGACTGAAGGAAACAAGATTCAAATAATTTATACAGTGTAATTAAAGTTCATTTTGCTTAACTAACATGATAAAATAGGATTTGAAATCATTATTTCGGGTGACGGGTCCCCTTTAAGATGGGGTCTGTGACCCCCATTTGAAAGCTGGAAAGAGTCAGAAGAAGAAGGCAAATCATTCAAAAACTATAAAACATAAATGATATAGACTAAAGGGCATATTTATCAAGGGTCGAATTTCGAATTGAAAAAACTTTGAAATTCGAATACAAAAACAAAGTCTTTTTTTTTTTTTGGTCGAATTGGTCAGTTTTCAATCGAATAGGTCCATATTTGGCTGAATTCGAAGGAATATCGCATTCAATCGAATTCGATTCAAAGTTTTCCCCAAAACAACCTTTGATTTTTCAAAGTCCACCGATTGACTCTAAACAAGTTCTAGGAGGTCCCCCATAGGCTAAAACAGCAATTGGCAGGTTTTAGATGGCGAATGGCCGAAGTCTAATTTTTAAAGAGACAGTACATGATAAATTTCAATATTCAAATTTTTTTCAAATACGAATCGAATTTGGACTATTCCCTAGTCGAAGTACACAAAAAATAGCTTTGATAAATCTGCCCCTTTTTGAAAAGTGGTTTATAAGTAGCCATTCTATAACATACTAAAAGTTAACTTAAAGTTAAACCAGCGCTTTAATCACCATGTTAAAGGAGAATTAAAAGTATCAACCCTTCACAGTCCATAGACCCGTTTTATATTGGCCAAATGTGTAATAGAACTTAGTAATAGCAGGTGTAACCAGTACCTCTTTCTGGCTGCTCCCAAATTTTTGCTCCTGATGACATCACATCCCCATCGCAGTCAATTGTCAAAGTGCAAATGCTTTATTTAAGCTGCTTGACCCCCAATGATCTCCCGATGATCCCCGATGATCTCTTGCTGGGAGCAGAGTGCATTAGTAGTCAGCTATGGAAAAGCTTTCTGAATGGGCAGATTATATCAGTAGGCGGAACATTTGGGTCAGCGATGATGTCATTTGCATCATGGTTGTGTTAGTAGAAGGAGCAGACTACTCAAACAGGTGCAGGGGGTGAAACAACAGCAGTAGGTGCATTAGCCCAGGGTCGGGTGGAGTTTGGTCTCAAGGCGGAAATAGCGTCCAAAACCTACTCCAAGGCTTTATCTGTTTGGGCAGTGATGAAAGCACCCAGCGACGCCGTGAGTTATACTGAATTAACATAGACCTTTGTTCTAGGCTGTTTTTCATCAGTACATTTCCATTCATTTAAAGGACAAGGAAAGTTAAACTAAAGAAGTAGCTAGAAATGTTGTACATGATGGTTTGTGCTTCTGTACCAGCCCAAGGCAACCACAGCCCTTTAGCAGTAAAGATCTGTGTCTCCAAAGATGCCCCAGTAGCTCCCCATCTTCTTTTCTGCTGATTCACTGCACATGCTCTGTGCTGCTGTCACTTACTGAGCTTAGGGAGCCACTCACAATATACAGTACACATAGAATAGAAATGTCACAATATAAGGCTGATTAGTAATTAATACACATAATTACTACATGGCAGCACAGAAACCAGTGCAATTAGCATCAGAATTTAATAATCAGCAAACCTGTAGCATCAGCTTATATTACAGCCAGGGAAGCTCATTTTCTGCTGGATAATTAGTGACGAGCCCTAAGCTTAGCTTCTCAACAGCCAATCAGAGCCCACTGAGCATGTGAGTGTCACAGACACTTTCCAAGATGGTGACCCCCTGTGACAAGTTTGAAGTCCTGGATCATTGCTGCTATTGACAAGCTGACACTTTAGCCTCGTGCAATAAGTTCACTATATAAAATATGGCATTTTTAGGCATATTCCTTTTTAGGGTTTAGTTCTCATTTAAAGGGGCTGTTCATTTGATGTAAAGAGTGATATTCTGTGACAATTTGCAATTGTTTTTCAGTTTTTATTATTTGTGGTTTTTGAGTTATTTAGCTTTTTATTCAGCAGCTTTGCGATTTAAGCAATCTGGTAACTAGGGTCCACATTCCCCTAGCAACCATGCGTTGATTTGAATAAGAGACTGGAATATGAATAGGAGAGGCCTGGATAGAAAGATGAATAATTAAAAAAAAAGTAGCAATAACAACAGAATTGTAGCTTTACAGAGCAGTTGTTTGTAGTTGGGGTCAGTAACCTCCATTTGAAATCAGAAGAAAAAGGCAAACAGTTAAAAAAAAAAAAACTATAAAAAATAAATGATGAAAACCTACTTAGAATTAGCCATTCTATATAACATACTAAAAGTTATCTGAAAGGTGAACAACCCCTTTAAGCCTCCAGCTACTGTCATTTGCTAAATGGCACCCAGATAGGTTCCAATCTAGTTTCCTGGTATGAGGAAATGTAGTGTAATAAAGGAGACTGGGTGCAGGCGAGGTGAATGACTTCTCAGCTGGCATTGCATAACAAGGTCTCAGAGTGCATAGTCTCTGACCAACAATGAAGCCCCGCCCCCCCAGTATTTCCTCTGTACCCACAGAGCGTCTCTGCATTCACTTCCCATAGTCTCTATATCTCCTGCTGCGAAGCCAGGTGTCCTGGGATTTGGATTCCGCTGATTGTTCAGAAGAGGGTAGAGCTGAGCACTAGTAGTCCGAATGAATATCTAACTGCAGCCCTATAGGGAGTAGCTTGGAACTGTTAAAGGAGAACTAAACCATAAAAATGAATGTGGCTAAAAATGCCATATATTATATATATATATATATATATATATATATATATATATATATATATATATATATATATATATATATATATATATTTATTGCACGAGGCTAAAGTTTGAGCTTGTCAATAGCAGCAATGATCCAGGACTTCAAACTTGTCACAGGGGGTCACCATCTTGAAAAGTGTCTGTGACACTCACATGCTCAGTGGGCTCTGATTGGCTGTTGAGAAGCTAAGCTTAGGGCTCGTCACTAATTATCCAGCAGAAAATGAGCTTCCCTGGCTGTAATATAAGCTGATGCTACAGGTTTGCTGATTATTCAATTCTGATGCTAATTGCACTGGTTTCTGTGCTGCCATGTAGTAATTATCTGTATTAATTACTAATCAGCCTTATATTGTGACATTTCTATTCTATGTGTACTGTATATTGTGAGTGGGTCCCTAAGCTCAGTAAGTGACAGCAGCACAGAGCATGTGCAGTGAATCAGCAGAAAAGAAGATGGGGAGCTACTGGGGCATCTTTGGAGACACAGATCTTTACTGCTAAAGGGCTGGGGTTGCCTTGGGCTGGTACAGAAGCACAAAACATCATGTATAACATTTCTACTTACTTCTTTTGTTAAGCTTTAGTTCTCCTTTAATGTGTCTGATCATTATAGTAAGGGTGGTAATGAAAATAAAAGGGGGTGGATTGGGTCCCAGGGGTGCAAGTTATTGGGTTAGGGTTACAAGGATGTGCTCAGCTTTCCCATGTGATAAGAGTTATATGTACAGTGACTCTGGCCAGTTCTATTGTACCTAGGGTTGCCACCTTTTCTGGGAAAAAATACCAGCATTCCTATATATTTATTTTTTTCCCTATTAATAACATTGAGATCAACCATCATTTTTACCGGCCAGGTGGCGACACCGAATTGTATCCTTGTACAAGTATGGGACCTGTTATCCAGAATGCTCTGGACCTGGGGTTTTCTGTATATGGGATCATACCAGAATTTGGATCTCCATACCCTAAAAAAGAAAATGGTGTAAAGATTAAATAAACCCAATAGGCTGGTTTTGCTTCCAATAAGGATTAATTATATCTTAGTTGGGATCAAGGACAAGCTACTGTTTTATTATTACACAGAAAAAGGAAATCATTTGGAAAAAAAATTGAATTATTTGATTAAAATGGAGTCTATGGGAGACGGCCTTTCTGTAATTCAGAGCTGTCTGGATAATGGAACCCATAACTTAATTCTGATGTACCTGCTTGAGTTGAGAAAGAATTGCTCCTTCAGTGGGTCCAGACTGGTCTATTGAGTCTTGGTTTTTTTGCTTCCAGAACCTGCCAGCTCCTGCCATGGCATCCCACCTGAAGTACATATCGTTGGGGGTGCTGGTATTCCAGACCACCACGTTGGTGCTAACAATGCGCTACTCCCGCACACTGAAGGAAGAGGGGCCGCGCTACCTGTCCTCCACAGCTGTAGTGGCCGCAGAGGTGCTGAAGATTGTGGCCTGTGTTCTGCTGGTCTATAAAGACAATAGTAAGTCAATATGGTCTACAGCTTAAAGGAGAAGGAAAAGCTACCAAAGCAGTTTATTGTCAATAGATTAGCCACAATAGTGCAAGCTATAAGACTATATTTATTCTGCAGAATGCTTTACCATACCTGAGTAAACAACTCTAGAAAAACTTTCTGTTTGTTTAGGATAGAAGCTGCCGTATTAGCTTGGTGTGACATCACTTCCTGCCTGAGTCTCTCCCTGCTCACTCATAGCTCTGGGCTCAGATTATAGCAGGGAGGGGGGAAAAGGAAGGAGAGAGGGGGTGAGAGGGAGTTGAGAGGGGGAAAATGGAGGAGAGAGGAGCAAACTGAGCATGCTCAAGCCCAAGCCCTGGAGGTTTAAGCTGAAAACAGGAAGTCTGATACAGAAGCCCATGAGTACACAATAGAAGGAAAGAAATGTGCTGTTTCTTTTGACAGAGGACTCAGAGCAGCATTACTTTGAGGGTTTACTGGTGTCTTTATATAGATCTTTCTTTTAGCCTTTCCTTCTCCTTTAAAGGGGAAGTTCACCATTAACTGCACCATGTTATCCAGCGACCTATTCTTAGCACCTTTTTAGCTGCTCTTTTTTTTTCAATTAAGTTTGGAATTATTTGACAACTAGGGGCAATTCTAAGGATCTGTCCTCCTCTAAATGTAGCAATCGCCCTGTGTAGCTTGTGATCTCTGTGGCCAAGCCGTTTCCCTTTCTGTTTTCCCTCCCTGTGAGACTGCGAATGGCTTGAGACCTACAGGCTACATTGGTGCTTCAGCGTCAGTTTTATTCTGATCGTCGTCGATCATGAAAGTGTCTCCCTTCTTTCTATTGGCTCTTCACGTTGCCTCTACATTGCCTTTTAGGTTTCAGCGTTAGATCTCTGAGGAGAGTGCTGCACGACGAGATCATCAACAAGCCCATGGAGACCTTGAAGCTGGCCATACCTTCCGGCATTTACACCCTGCAGAATAACCTACTCTATGTAGCACTGTCCAACCTTGATGCAGCCACTTATCAGGTACTGGGAAGCTTGCAGATGTGAATAGGCCTTGTTTTTTTTTTTTACGATATCCTGTTGCTAGGGTCGAAACCTGCCTGGCAACTACTCCAACAGGCACTGAGAGGGGGAGTCTGCTTATATATATATATATGTGTTGTTTTTCCAGTTAGGGGATAAAGAAAGATTATAGGATGAGGGGGAATACAAGAGACTCCCTAATGCTTTACTAAACATGTTTATAAAGTCTCCGGCAAGCCCCACAGCACAAATACACCTTCTGAAGTGTCACTTTCTTTTATAATCCGCAGCCTTCTGTACAGACAAGAGGGGCATCATTCTTCATTTCTGACTTTGGGTTATTTAAAGGAGAAGGAAAGGCTAAAATTAAGTAAGCTTAATCAGAAAGGTCGATATAAATACACCAGTAACCCCTCAAAGTAATGCTGCTCTGAGTCCTCTGTCAAAAGAAACAGCACATTTCTTTTCTTCTATTGTGTACTCATGGGCTTCTGTATCAGACTTCCTGTTTTCAACCTCCAGGGCTAGGGCTTGAGCATGCTCAATTTGCTCCTCTCTCCCTCTCCCCCTTGCTGCTGTAATCTGAGCCCAGAGCTATGAGAGACTAAGGTAGGAAGTGATGTCACACCAAGCTAATATGGCAGCTGCTATACTAAACAGAGAGTTTCTAGAGCTTTTTACTCGGGTATGGTAAATTCTGCAGAATAAATATAGTCTTATAGCTGGCACTATTGTGGCTAATCTATTGGCAATAAACTGCTTTGGTAACTTTCCTTCTCCTTTAAGCCTTAAACTGTTTAAATGGTGTCTGTAACAGTCTTACCAGTTATTCTTGTTTAACATTGGACACATTGCAATCATGGCTACGTCTGAATCAAGTTATTCATTCTGCCAGCCGGTAGCCTTTGCTAAAGGGGCAGTATACCCCCTTTTATTTTTTTTAAGGGCTAGTTCAACTTTTAACTTTTAGTTAGTAAGTTTTTAATTGTTTTTTTAAATTATTTACAGCCTCCAGATGACCCAGCAGTGAAAACACTATTGCTGTGTGAGGCTAAATTGTAATTACTTTTTTTTTTTCTTTACTTCCATTTCTATTCTGGCGTCTACTATTGATCTTCCAGTCTCTTATTCAAACTACTGCTAAAATCCAAACGGTAGAGCTACTACTGAACAAAATGCTATATGTTAAAAAAGAAAACGCCAAAAGTAACAAATGAGGACGAATTGCAGATTGTCTCGATAATATTGCTTTCTACATCATACTGCAAGTTAATGTAAAGGTGGACTAAGCCTTTAACATTAGTTTAAAAGAACTGTTTGATGGAGAGTTAGGGCTACTACTTTATTTAGTTTGCGCTCCATCTGCTTACAGTGATGTTTTGAGAGAGGGCCGGTGCAGAGTAACTTAAAGGGCACCTATCACAGCCAAAATCAAACACATATTAACAATCTGACCAGTACAAGCTAAACACGTTTAATCAAACTACATATATAGTTTTCTGAAAAAACTGCAGGTTTTAAAAAAATCCCTTACTTTGTCAAATGGGTTCTTTCACTGAGGGAGGCCATACTGTGACTCTAACAGAGACTCTAATATGCAAATTTCAGGAGCATGCTCAGATTGTAACACTGCTTTGAGTATTCTACCCAGAATGCCTTGTTTAAGTAAACTCCTCCACTAGAAGTATCAGGAGATTTCCCTATCTTGTCCCCTGCTGGTGATGTCATTATGCAAATGAAGGGCACACAGTAACTTCCAGCAGGGGGCAGCACTACTGAACAGCAGCTAACACACAGGTTTGGCTGATTTGAAAATAGCTTAGAAGGGTTGATAAGCAACAAGGAATTTCAACTGAGCATGTGCGAGATTTCAGAGCTACAGTTGGCTGGGAAGATATAGGTAGGAGGAGCCAGTGAAATCCAAGATGGCTGCCTCAGCTAGAACTGCAGGGGAGATAGGGGAGATCTTGCAGAAGGAATAGTGAGCTGATCATTTATATTATACAAACAATTCTAACTGTTTTAAAAATCAGATTTCTTGAACTTTCACATAGTGTATTTACTAAGTAAATGATTTTGGTCATGATTGGTGCCCTTTAATTTGAGTTTGTAGTCCAACCTCGGCAGACTGATTTTAGTAGATTTAGTTTAAAGGTAAGTTTTTGCGTTATTGACTATAATGGTTATGCAGAAAAGCCAAAACCCCTGCATATATTTCTCCTACCAATATAAATACTGCCTCATCTACCAATATAAATACTGCCTCATCTACCAATATAAATACTGCCTCATTTATGTGGGGAAAAATCTGCAAATTAGTAAGTCAACCCCAGAAAACCATATATTTTCTGAAAGTACACATTCTGATGAATCTAGGGATGCACCAAATCAACTATTTTTTATTCGGCCGAACCCCAGAATCCTTCGTGAAAGATTTGGCCGAATACCGAATCCTAATTTGCATATGCAAATTAGGATTCGGTTCGGCCTGGCAGAAGGATTCGGCCGAATCCTGCTGAAAAATGCCAAATCCTGGCCGAATCCCGAACTGAATCCTGGATTCGTTGCATTCCTAGATGAATCCAAAATGGGTAAATACGTCTTTCTACTGCAAACTACCAAACTGCAATGATAAACATAGCATTTTTTAATGAAATTTCTGAAAATCATCACAAAGCTTGCATTTAACCCCATTATATAGCCCAGATTTTGTAAGGTATAAAAAAAAAACTTCCTAAATAAGCACGACAGGGGGTCTACTGAACAATTTGATGTCCAATTTGCACAGATTTACCAAAGTATGTGGCACACACAGACCCCCAAATGGATATATAGCAGATAAAATTCCCATGAGCAAAAACAAGTAACAAAGAAGATGGAATGCAACAGAAACACTAAAAAACAATAAAACTACTTAATCCAATGCTTTGTTTTGCTTGCCTAGTGTAATCAGCAGTGATTTTTACGGACAGAAACAAGTGAACGGCAGAGCTGTAAAATGGCTAAAAATGCACCAAAATCACCAATATTGTAAGATAATCACCGCAATAACATACAAAAGGTATTGTGCAGTGTGGTTAATGAATATGCTATTCGCAATGGTAATAAAACATATTTTTCAGGCAAAAAAAAAAGCCAGAAAATTGTGAAAGTGTGTGTTGAAATGTGCATGCACTTGGTACAATACAAAAGTACTAAGTATATCTGAGTGCTGTGAATGGGGCCCCTAGGCTGCAGCAGTTCACTTTCGTGTTGTGTATTAACGTACTGAATTCTTGTGTTTTTTAGGTGACCTACCAGCTCAAAATCCTCACCACAGCCTTGTTCTCGGTGTCCATGCTTCAGAGGAAACTCACAAAGCACCAGTGGATTTCATTGCTTATCCTGATGGCTGGAGTAGCATTAGTTCAGGTAAATCCCAGGTATATACAACAGCACTTTATTTTCATTACATGGATAGCATGTGTCCCATAAGTGCAGTCTGACCACCTACAGTATTCCTTTGTGAAGTTGGATGTACATTAAAGGAGAATTAAACTGTAAAAATAAATGTGGCTAAAACTGCCATATTTTATATAGTGAACTTATTGCACGAGGCTAAAGTTTGAGCTTGTCAATAGCAGCAATGATCCAGGACTTCAAACTTGTCACAGGGGGTCACCATCTTGGAAAGTGTCTGTGACACTCACATGCTCAGTGGGCTCTGATTGGCTGTTGAGAAGCTAAGCTTAGGGCTCGTCACTAATTATCCAGCAGAAAATGAGCTTCCCCTGTAATATAAGCTGATGCTACAGGTTTGCTGATTATTCAATTCTGATGCTAATTGCACTGGTTTCTGTGCTGCCATGTAGTAATTATCTGTATTAATTACTAATTAGCCTTATATTGTGACATTTCTATTCTATGTGTACTGTATATTGTGAGTGGGTCCCTAAGCTCAGTAAGTGACAGCAGCACAGAGCATGTGCAGTGAATTAGCATACTGGGAGATTTTCCCAGTAACACTGACATCCAAACGGACATGTATGGTGTAAAGTTCATGCAATGCAGAATGCAGGTCTACACGGGTCCAGCAATGCTATCTCGTCATTGGCTGTTAGACTGGAGGGTGTGTTTAGTAATCTGAGCTGAGAAGAACTAAGCATGTTCATTAGCCAACAGCCAAAGCAAATTCCTGAGGGAGGGGGTTAGAGGAGGAGAAGGATTTCTAAGTGATTAAAGGAGAATGCAACCTGTAATAAAGCTAAGCTGAGCCACTTAGTTTAAGGGCAATGAAAGGTACAATCACTAGGGGTGCCAAGTTTTAGGAAGCCCCCAGACATATTAATTAAAGGGGAACTATCGCGAAAATGAAAATGTAATATAAGCTTCATCATACTGAAATAAGAAATTAAATATTCTGCATTGTTTCTAAAATAATCAAGTTTATCTTCACTATCCCCCTCTCAGCATCTGTTTCTCTTCATTCTGTCTTCATGCAGCAGTTGGGTGTCAGATATTCATTGACAGTTAGATCCAATATATCTTATAGGGGGGCTTTCTTTCCTAGCAGATGTATTAGAGCTAGGGATGCACCAAATCCAGGATTCGGTTCAGGATTCTGCCCTTTTCAGCAGGATTCGGGTTCGGCCGAATCCTTCTGTCCGGCTGAAACAAATCCTAATTTGCATATGCAA
Source organism: Xenopus petersii (assembly GCA_038501925.1). Lineage (NCBI taxonomy): Eukaryota > Metazoa > Chordata > Amphibia > Anura > Pipidae > Xenopus > Xenopus petersii. The sequence continues at coordinate 6,953,960 of CM076684.1, read as the reverse complement.
ATTAGGGACGGGGAGGGAAATTACGTGACACACAAACCAAGGAAGTAAAAAATGTTTTTCCTGATTTGCATATGTCAACCCTGATTTGCATATGCAAATTAGGATTCTGTTCGGTATTCGGCAGAATCTTTTGTGAAGGATTCGGGGGTTCGGCCGAATTCAAAATAGTGGATTAAGTGCGTCCCTAATTAGAGCTCACTCAAATAACTGATTCCAGTACAAACATAATCTAACAGAATAACTGCCTTTTGCACAAATTCTGCATGTAGAGAGACATGATGTCTGGTGATTTAAGAGTGAGATCTAATACATCTTCTAGGCAAAAGGAGCCCCCCTATAAGATATATTGGATCTAACTGTCAATAATTATCTGACACCCAACTGCTGCATGTAGAGAGACATGATGTGATGTATAAGCAGTAGCGTAACTAGAGGGGGGCGGGCCCTGGATTTGTGACGCATAGCCGGGCCCCGCCCCCTATGTACGGCCGCATTTTCAGTGGCATGGGCTGCCGGGGAGCCCTGAGAGGGTGCGGGCCCTGGCCCGCTCGCACCCCCTGCTCCCCCGGTAGTTACACCACTGTGTATAAGGGAGGAACTCCATGAGTGATTTCAGCGCGATCCAACTCGCTGCCCAAAAACACAGGCGTCAAGTCGGATGTGACAAAAATAAAGTAAGCAACAGGAACATCGGATGGTGTCGCAGCGTTCTTCCGATGCGACACGACCGACATTTCCATCTCTTACCTTATTTCCGTCGCATCCGACTTGACGCCTGCCTGCGTTTTTGCGCAGCATGGCGGATTGTGCCAAAATCGTTCGTGGAGTTCCTCCCTTATACATCATGTCTCTCTTCATGCAGCAGTTGGGTGTCAGATAATCATTGACAGTTAGATCCAATATATCTTATAGGGGGACTCCCTTTCCTAGCAGATGTATTAGAGCTCACTCAAATAACTGATTCCTGCACAAACAAAATCTAACAAAATAACTGCCTTTTGCACAAATCCTGCATGTAGAGAGACATGATGTCTGGTGATTTTAATAGAGTGAGCTCTAATACATCTTCTAGGCAAAATGAGCCCCCCTATAAGATATATTGGATCTAACTGTCAATGAATATCTGACACCCAACCGCTGCATGAAGACAGAATGAAGAGAAACAGATGCTGAGAGAGGAATAGTGAATATAAACTTGATTATTTCAGAAACAGTACAGAATATTTAATTGATTGTATTTAGAAAGTTTCTTATTTTAGTATGCTGAAACTTATATTAAATTTTCATGATAGTTACCCTTTAAAAAAATGTACTGGCCTGAGTAATTTTCCTGTGAATACTGCACTGCCATATTATTCCAGTGTCTCAGTTACTGTTCCTTTAAGGATCTGTAAGGATGGGTATTTGTTATGGGGTTTTAGGAAATCCAGTACAGATATGGGATTTGTTATCCAAAATGCTCAGGACCTGGGGGTTTCCAGATAACTGATCTTTCCATAATCTGGATATCCATATCTTAAGTCTATTAAAAATGTTTTCACCTCCAATAAGGATTAAATATAACTTAGCTGAGATCAAGTACAACGTACAGGCATGGGATCCGTTGTCTGGAAACCCATTATCCAGAAAACGCAGAATTACGGAAAGGCCATTTCCCATAGACTCCATATTATCCAAATAATCCAAATGTATTTATTGGAAGCAAAACCAGTTTATTGGGTTTATTTAATGTTTACATAATTTTCTAGTAGACTTAAAGAGGTTGTTCACCTTTAAAATAACTGTTAGTATGATGTAGAGAATGCTATTCTGTGACAATTTGTAATTGGTTTTAATTTTTTATTATTTGTGTTTTTTGACTTATTTAGCTTTTTATTCAGCAGCTCTCCAGTTTGCAGTGTCAGCCATCTGGTTGCTAGGGTCCATATTCCCCTAGCAACCATGCATTGATTTTAAAGAGAATATGGAATATGAATAAGGGAGGGTCGGAACAGAAAGATGAGTAATAAAAAGTAACAATAACAATAAATGTGTGGCTTTACAGAGGATTTGTTTTTAGATGGGGTCAGTGACCTCCTTTTGAAAACTAGTAAGAGTCAGGAGAAGAAGGCAAATAATTCATTCACTATAAAAAATAATTAAGACCAATTGAAAAGTTGCTTAGAATTGGCCTTCTATAGCATACCAAAAGTTAACATGAAGGTGAACTACCCCTTTAAGGTATGAAGATCCAAATCACAGAATGATCCATTATCCGGAAAACCCCAGGTCCTGAGGATTCTGGATAACAGGCGCCACCCCTGTACTGTTTTATTACTACAGAGAAAAAGGAAATCATTTTCTAAAATTTATTATCATTTATGTTCTTTTCTAGTGGCCTGACGATTCTTCAAATGCCCCAGACAAAGAGGTTTCCGTGGGCTCCGGGTTCGTGGGCCTCATGGCCGTCTTTACCGCTTGCTTTTCCAGTGGCTTTGCCGGAGTCTATTTCGAAAAGATTCTCAAAGAAACAAAGCAGTCGGTGTGGATACGGAATATACAGCTTGGTAAGTTGTTAAAGTATAAGTAAACCTTTAAAATAAGTGAATATAAAATTGACTATTGTGTTAGTCTAAGCACTTTTGCAATGTACATTCATTATTGATTTATTTTTAATTCCAGGATATTAAAGGATACATGTACTGTTACTATGAATGAATTTTGTTATAACAGCGCCACCTGCTGGTCAGTTTCCCACCAGTCTGACCAGCAAGTAGTCAAGGAAGTTGTCAGGAGAAAGAAAGAGGCTGATGTTCTTCTGCTTAGGAAAGATGTGAGAAAGGTTTCTAATTTTATTCCTAAGCAGAAGAACATCAGAGCAGCCTCTTTCTTTCTCCTGACAATTTCCTTGACTACTTGCTGGTCAGACTGGTGGGAAAATGACCAGCAGGTGGCGCTATTATAAGAAAATGTATTCATATTAACTGTACATGTATCCCTTAATATCTTGGAATTAAAAATAAATTAAATAATGAATGTAAATCACAAAAGTGCTTAGAATAAGACCCCTCATCAATTTTACATTCACTTATTTTAAAGGTTTACTTATCCTTTAAAGGGGAAATTATCCCTCTAAACATGGCTGGTCTCTATAAAGAATATAATCGTATAATTGTAAAACATTGTTCCATGTAAACAAAGCCTTTCCACGAGACAATGAGTTAATTTCTATTTTTATGGTCATTATTGAGTGGTCGCTATGTTATGGCACCAGTGCAGATTTGGAATTGTGTATGCGGAGTGTTCTGATGTTCCTGTCTTTTATACACAGGCTTCTTTGGATGGATATTTGGCCTAATAGGAGTCTTTATTTATGATGGAGAGCGCGTCTCTCAGGGGGGATTCTTCCAAGGATACAATAATCTGACGTGGGCTGTCGTGGCTCTGCAGGTAAACTTTATTTTACAGCAGTTTTAGGGGTTTATTTACTAAAACTTACTAAAAAAAAAAAATAACCTCTAATTTTTCAAGATTTATTATATTCCAAAAACGCCCAAATCTGAAAACCCCCGGCATCTCAAACCTGTCGAGGTCATGTATAAATCAATGGGAGATATTCCCTATCCCGGTTTGAAGATTTCGCGGTCTGCGCTGGTTTTAGTACAAGCAATTTCAGGGAAAAATTTGGAAAAAAAAAATAGTACGATTTGGGTTTTTGCTCGATTTTCTCGAGGATTTGTCTCAATTTCTTATTTTAATGATGAATAAGACAAAATCTGTTATGAAAAGTTTGGTTGAGCTTTTTTTTTATTACCGTAAAATAATGAGATGAAATCGGATTTTTAGTAAAGCTGCAAGACTGTCCCCATAGTAAAACATTGGTAGCTGCTCGCAATGCAGAACATGCCCATCCAATAGGGAGCTCTGAGTAGAGTCCTGGGCGGAACCAGTTTCTAAGACCCAAACCCCTAACCCGAATTTTTACCCATTTTGATCCGCTACCCGACCCGGACCCGCAACTGCTTATCCGCAAACCGACCCGCAACCCGCCAACCTCCATCAAAGAGGAAGTGATGGTGCTGCAAACCTGAAGTGGTGACATCAAAAGTGGGCTGGTACAGAAACAACTTTAAAACGAGTAAAATATAGACAATATTCCATAAGATAAGAAATTTAGATGAGACCCGCGGTTATACCCGCACCTGAAAATCCTGCCCGCAGGCCTCTAGCTCTGAGTGCAGTCGCAACTCAATATTTCATGCAACTTGCAAGATAGATAGTTCGATTTCCTGTATAAAAAGCCCTCCCTTCATCCTTTGTTGTGACTGTTTTGCTAGCAGGAATCCATTATGCTGGGGCTTTATCTATGTGCTGGGAATCAGGTTATATGAGGGGAGAGACTGATGGGTCTAGTCGGGAACCAGAAATTCACATTTAAAGGTAGTTATCTACAAGTACAAACTGCCAATTGCGTAATGAAAAGGGATGCACTCAATCCACTATTCGGGATTTGGCCGAATCCTTGTTGAAAGATTCGGCAGAATACGGAATCCCAATTTGCATATGCAAAATAGTGTCAGGAAAGGAAAAAGTGGAAAAGATTCTTCTTATGTGATGAAAAGTCACGTGATTTCCCTACCCGCCCCTAATTTACATATGCAAATAAAGATTCGGTTCGGCCAGGCACAAGGATTCGCCGAATCTGAATCCTGCTGAAAAAGGTCAAATCCCGAACCGAATCCTGGATTCTGTGCATCCCTAATAATGAAAGAAAATTAAATTCTAAGCTGCTTTACAATATACAGGTATGGGATCCGTTATCTGGAAACATGTTATCCAGAAAGCTCTGAATTACGGAAATGTCATCTCCTTTTTCTTCCTTTTTAATAATAAAACATTACCTTGTACTGGATCCCAACTAAGATATAATTAATCCTTATTGGAAGCAAAATCAGCCTATTGGCTTTATTTAATTTTGACAATTTTCTAGTAGACTTAAGGTATGAAGATCCAAATTCCAGAAAGATCCGTACCCCAGGTATTCTGAATAATAGATCCCATACCTGTGCTTGATCCCAACTAAGATATAAGTAATCCTTATTGGAGGCAAAACCAGCCTATTGGCTTTATTTAATTTTGACATGATTTTCTAGTAGACTTAAGGTATGAAGACCCAAATTACGGAAAGAGCCGTTATCTGACAAACCCCTGGACCTGAGTATTGATGGGCGAATAAATTTTGCCATGAATTTGCGGCTAATTTCCACGTTTTGCTGCCAGCAAAGAAATTCATGAATCTCCCGCGAAAATTTGCCGGCGTCAATTTCTGATTTTCACGATTTTTTCGTGAAAATTAGGGATGCACCGAATCCACTATTTTGGATTCGGCCGAACCCCCGAATCCTTCACGAAGGATTCGGCCGAATACCGAACCGAATCCGAATCCTAATTTGCATATGCAAATTAGGGATGGGAAGGGGAAACATTTTTTACTTCCTTGTTTTGTGACAAAAAGTCAAGTGATTTCCCTCTCCGCCCCTAATTTGCATATGCAAATTCGGATTCGGTTCGGCCGGACAGAAGGCCGAACCCTGCTGAAAAAGGCCGAATCCTGGCCGAATCCCGAACCGAATCCTGGATTCGGTGCATCCCTAGTGAAAATGTTAGGATTCCACAATTTTTTTGTGAAAACGTTTGAATTTCACGATTTTTTATTGAAACCGTTCAAATTTCACGATTTGTTCGTGAAAATATTCGAATCTCAAGATTTTTGTGAAAATGTTTGAATTTCATGATTTTTTAGTGGAAACGTTCTCATTTCACAAATTTTGTGTGAACTTTCCGATTCCACATTTTTTCGCGAATTTCGCATGAAATTTGCGGATTTTTTACCGTAGCAAAACAGGAGAAATTCACCCATCACTAGTACGGAGCATTCTGGATAACAGGTCCTATACCTGTAGAACACAGTGGGGGTCATTTATAAACACTGAGCAAATTTGCCCATGGGCAGTAACCCATGGCAACCAATCAGATCACTGCATACATTGTTGTACTTGCAGCTGGCTTTAAAAAGCTAATCACTGATTGGTTGCTATAGGCAAATTTGCTGTGTTGATAAATGAGCCCCAGTGAAAGTATGAGACTCTTTTTTATGTCTCTGCTGCCACCTGGTGGGTATCTTAGAGTTTGCAGTCTTTATATGAGAACAGGAAGTGCTGTGATTGGGTAAAAGTCTATTTGTAGCAGGTGTAATGGCGGGTCCTATATACATCAACTCTGCTTAAAATAATTGCACAAATATACTGAATTGATCATTTATTTTCTTATTTAAAAGCATTTTGTTAGATGTAGACACTGATCTGCCATCAGCAAACAATACTTTCTCTTTGATTTGGGAGAACGTTTTAACCCATGAATGTCTGTATGAGAGGAGAACTGGCTGAGGATTTTGCATTACCAGTTGTAGCTGCTTCATTTGTCCCTCTGTCCTTTCCCTGCTCATTCCAGGCAACATTCCGTCAGTATTCAGCCAAGACTTCATTACTCACAATCCTTTGCGTGTTCTCTACTAAGAGGCCAGAGTGTGCAAGGCATTGTGGGAACTAGAGGAGAGCTGATAACTCTTTCTGTTGTCTGGATAGCAAAGGACAGACAAAGGAATAAAATGGTATAACTGGAGCCTCTGTATAGTGCAGGGGAAATATTACCAGGCTCTGGCAGCGCCCCTGCTAATGTGCAGCATAATGTTAGAGATTCTAGGCACATAACCAAGTTATTTATTAATTAACCGCAAGGCTGAATTTGTTTGTATCTCGGCAGGCTCTGGGCGGTTTGGTGATTGCGGCGGTTATAAAATACGCTGACAACATCCTAAAAGGCTTTGCAACATCCCTGTCCATCATTCTATCCACACTCATCTCCTACTTCTGGCTACAGGATTTTGTCCCCACCAGGTACCCTTCCATTCTGCACCTCAGTGTAACACGGTGGGTAAAGGCAACACTTCTAATAAAGTTCTTTTCTTTTCCTTAGTGTATTTTTTGTCGGGGCATTGCTAGTGATTGCCGCTACGTTTCTGTATGGCTACATCCCGAAACCGTCGGCAAACCCTATTAAAGCCTGAGGACTGGCGGATAGAATGATGGTTTTACTGTAATAGCTGCTGTTTGTCCAGACTCGATGCCCCTGAGCGAGAGGGGGACACTCGGCTAACTCTGCTGCTCATTGGCTAACGGCCGAAGGACATGAAGCTGCTGATGTCTAACAAGATGGAGCCTGTTTTAATTTAAAGTAAAAAAAAGATATATTTTTTGTTAATACTTGAAGAGAAACGCGTCGGCTTTTAGCGACAGCTGCACAATTCTCTGATCAGGTCATTTTCTGGGGCTGTTTAATATTTAATCTTAATTGTGTCGGTGACGGGTCTGGGACGCCCAACTGCTTCGGGGTTCCGGAATACGCATAAAGCGCGGCTGAAAATGAAAACACAAGGACTTTGTTGTTTTGCACAAATTGAGGAAATCTACGGGATGCGTTTTGTGTACGAGCTGTGAGATTCTCCTACGGACCAAGACTGGAAAATTAAACGACTTTTTAACAGTGTCGAGTCTCGGGGAGTAATTGAAGTGTTGGGAAATGGTTCAGCGCTGAGTAGATTCCTATAAAGTGTGAATATAGAAAGCAGGATTCTCTGTATACAGTATGGATGCACCAAATTCACTATTTTGTGAAAGATTCGATGAATACCGAAGCAAACTAGGGATGCACCGAATCCAGGATTCGGTTTGGAATTCGGCATGCAAATTAGGGGTGGGAATATTTTTTTACTTCCTTGTTTTGGGACAAAAAGTCACGCGATTTCCCTCCCCACCCCTAATTTGCATATGCGGATTCGGTTCGGCCGGGCAAAAGGATTCGGCCAAATCCAAATCCTGCTGAAAAAAGCCGAATTCTGGATTCGGTGCATCCCTAGTATACAGGATAATCAGAACTGATAATTCCACAGGCAGCCATGTTGTTTCCTATGATAAAGGAACGGAAAGCAGGACTGTGCTTCCTGGTTTCCATTCCCTTACATTCTTTCTTGGATGGAAGCAAGGGATTAAGATGCCTGATTATACATGTATGGGATCCGTCATCCGGGAGTCTGTTATCCAGAAATCTCCAAATTTCAGAAAGGCCATCTCTCATAGACTCCATTTAATCCAAATAATCCAAATTTTTCAAAACGATTTACCTTTTTTCTATAATAATAAAACAGCAGCTTGTACTTGACCCCAACTAAGATATAATTAATCCTTATTGGAAGCAAAACCAGCCTATTGTTTTTTTTTAATGTTTACATGATTTTCTAGTATACTTAAAGGGAAAGTAAAGTGTAAAATAGAATAAGACTAGAAATGCTGTATTTTGTATACTAAACATAAACATGAACTTACTGCACCACAAGCCTAATCAAACAAATGATTTATGTTTTCAAATTTGGCCACAGGGGGTCACCATCTTGTAACTTTGTTATACATCTTTGCAAGACCAAGACTGTGCACATGCTCAGTGTGATCTGGGCTGCTTAGGGATCATCATAAACAGGGCCGCCATTAGAAATCACGGGGCCCCGTACAACAAAATTTTTGGGGCCCCCTGGGCCCCGCCCACACTGACGACCAAGCTCCACCCCATTTCCCACCCACTCCACATCGCAGTTAAAAGACCACACAGACATCAGCGCTAAAAAAGTAACCCCCCCCCACACAAGTTGTAAAAAGCTATTGATGGTCAGGGCCCCCTTATAAAAAATTGGGGCCCCAAAAAAAAAAAAATTCAAATTTTTTTTTTTTTTAAAAAAACATTGGTGGCAGGGGCCCCCTTATAAGTTAAAAAAAACTTGGGGCCCCAACAAAAAAAATGTAAAGAAAACTAAAAAATAAACAAACATTGGTGGCAGGGGCCCCCTTATAAGTTAAAAACAAATTGGGGCCCCAAAAAAAAATTTGAAAAAAAAAAAAAACTGGTGGCAGGGGCCCCCTTACAAGTTAAAAACAAATTGGGGCCCCAAAACAAATTTAAAAAAAAAAAAAAAAATTTTTTGAAAAAAAAAAAAAATATTGGCGGCAGGGGCCCCCTTATAAGTTAAAAACAAATTGGGGCCCCAAAAAAAAATTTGAAAGAAAAAAAAATAGTTTTGAAAAAAAAAAGAAAACATTGGCGGCAGGGGCGCCCTTACAAGTTAAAAACAAATTGGGGCCCCAAAAAAAAATTTGAAAAAAAAAAAAATTGTTTTGAAAAAAAAAAGAAAACATTGGCGGCAGGGGCGCCCTTACAAGTTAAAAACAAATTGGGGCCCCAAAAAAAAATTTAAAAAAAAAAAAAAATTTTTTTGAAAAAAAAAAAAAAACATTGGCGTCAGGGGCCCCCTTATAAGTTAAAAACAAATTGGGGCCCCAAAAAAAATTTTTTTGAAAAAAAAAAAAAAATTTTTGAAAAAAAAAAAACCATTGGCGGCAGGGGCCCCCTTATAAGTTAAAAACAAATTGGGGCCCCAAAAAAAAATTTGAAAAAAAAAAAAAATTTTTTTTGAAAAAAAAAAAAAAAACATTGGCGGCAGGGGCCCCCTTATAAGTTAAAAACAAATTGGGGCCCCAAAAAAAAATTTGAAAAAAAAAAAAAAAATTTTGAAAAAAAAAAAAACATTGGCGTCAGGGGCCCCTTACGAGTTAAAAAAAAAATTGGGGCCCCAAAAAAACATGTTTTAAAAAAAAAGATTGGTTGCAGGGGCCTATAGAATATTAAAATAATACATTGGTGGCCAGGAGATTAAAAAAAAAAAATACACAAACTGGTGTTCAGTAGAATTGAACTCACGGCTTCAGTACTTCAACTTCACCTCCTTTCGTGACTTCGGGTCTTTTCACTGCTTCAGGACTTCGGCTTCGGCTGTTTTCGTGACTTCGGGTCTTTTCGGCGCATCGGCTTCGGCTTTTCGGCACTTCCGCATTCGGCAGCACAGAGGCAAGACGTACGGCTCGGGCGCTCATAAGGGGGGCCCGGATCTTCAAAAAATGCAGCGCTGCCGGGCCCCCCTTCATGCCCGGGCCCGGTACGCTTGTCCCCCCTGTCCCCCCCTGATGGCGGCCCTGATCATAAATGATCAAAACAGCACAAGTCAAATAATATCTGCCAGAAGCTGATACAAGAAGACTGATTAATAATCAGAATATAAAGACTGCACTGGGCCCTTTGTTGTCATGTAATCTAATGTGGATTATATAGTTTTTGTATTGTTTAATACAAACTTTCTCCAACTCTGCAGAACTAGTGGCTGCAGCAAAATAATCCTCCAAATAGAATCCCAGTTTATCTGTTTAAATCTGGCTCCATGATCTTTGTCTCTGCAGCTGGAGTTGGAAACAGTAAAGGAGATGTAAAGGCAAAAATAAAATCCAATACAAATCTCTACACAGTCGCCGCCTGTTCTACAGGGAAACAAACAAAGCTGCTTGAGTTCTGCATGGCTGGGAAGTAAGGCGGGGGCTCCCCCTGCTGTTCATAAGTATGATTGTTTCCCTGCAGAGCAGTTAGGGACCGTCTGACAATTCCTATCCACAGCAGTAAATGAAGGGAGAATTTCACTGCATACAGTCAGGTTTCTTATAAAAACGGTACACATTTTTTAATTAAAGTATATTGGAGATAGGTTTCTTTTTCATTAAAGAAAGTAAAAATGGGATTTTATTGTTTGCCTTTACATGCTCTTTAAGGTATGAAGATCCAAATTACAGTAGTATCCGTTATCTTGGAAAACCCCAGGTCCCGATCATTCTGGAGAACGGGTCCCATACCTAGATCTTACAAAATGGTAAATACACCGGCTAAGACTTGGCACCATGGGGTCACAGGCTGGAGGTGATAGTAGGGAGAGTGGGAAGGGGGCAGACACGTTTTTGTAGCTCAAAAAGAAAGTGGAAACATTGACACCAGGAGTATCAGGTCCTTCTGTGGGGTTGTTCACCTTTAAATTAAGTATGATGTAGAGAGTGATATTCTGAGTCCATTTGTAATTGTTTTTTATTATGTGTGGTTATTTAGCTTTTTATTCAGCAAATTCAGCAAATCTGGTTGCTAGGATCCAAATTCCCCTAGCAACCATGCATTGATTTGAATAAGAGACTGGAATATGAATAGGAGAGGCCTGAATAGAAAGATGAGTAATAAAAAGTAGCAATAACAATACATTTGTAGCCTTACAGAGCATGTGCATCCTAGATTGGGTCGTCGACCCCCATTTGAAAGCTGGAACGAGTCAGGAAAAAGGCAAATAATTCAAAAGCTAAAGGCAATTGAAAAGTTGCCTAGAATTATCCATTCTATAACATACTAAAAGTTAACCATCCCTTTAGATCTCTCCTCTGAAAAGCAAATGATGTGTTCCTAGTGATAATGATGGGAAAGCAATTACAATATGATTCACTGTCAGGCTCTAATATCCCATTGATACGTGATACTGATCTATAGATGATTAGACAACTGAGTATTGCAGAGAGCAGATTATCCATTAGTGAATAAATAGCTTTGCATAGGGGGGTCTCCCAACACGAGCAGAGAATAAACACATTGTATAGACAAGCCTGTGCCTGATCTTAGGGCCAATGTGGGGCCCTGGGATCTTTTAAATCCATTAGGGATGCGCCCAATCCAGGATTCGGCCTTTTTAAGCAGGATTTGGCCGAATCCTTGTTCCTGGCCAATCCTAATTTGTAAATCAGTAGGAAGGGAAATCACGTGACTTGTTGTTACACAAAACAAGGAAGTGTTGTATCCGTATAATGTTATGAGAAATGGTAAATGATACAACCAAGGTTCCCAGAGATGAAACGATTTATTCCGATTATCCAGCCCAGAGACAGCAAGTTATATAGAGATCTTCCAAAATGTGCCCACAGGTTATACTTTCTTCTCTCTCTCTCCCTCTTCTTCCCTTCCTCTTCTCCTCTGCTTCCTAAACTCTCAGCCAAACACCAACTCCATTGTTATACTGTTTCTAGGCCATTGACCCAAATGGGGAATGGTTCTGATTGGCTGATAACACGTTAAGCAGGAAAACCAGCTCATTTCTTTAGATGTCCCTTTTACCAATAACAACTGTACAAACAATTCCTCTTTGAAATGTAAAAGACCCTCTCCAGATGGTCTCTTGGAATGTGTCCCACCTATTTCTTATCTTATTTTTGCATTTTATTACAAGACAGGATGGGATCCTTTGAAGGAGTCATAAAAACTCAGGATACCTTCTACCTAAGGATTAATTACAATCAGTCTATATATATTACTACAGGAAGTACATTTTTTTTTCCATTCCTGCCCCTAATTTGAATTTGGTTCAGTATTCAGCCAAATCTTTCACAAAGGATTTGGGGATTCGGTGCATCCCTAAGGGAACACGCAAAGATTAGGGGAGATTTAGTCGACCCGGCGATAAATTGCCTCTTCTTCTTCTAATCTTCCCGAACTGCCTCCCACCGGCTAGAATGTAAATAGCCGGCGGGATGGCACTTGGAGCTCTTCATTTTCTGAAGTCGCCCGAAGTTTCCTCATGAGGCAAAAAACAAAGACCGGCCTTTTGCTCTTTACGGCAAAGAAACACAGATTTGGGGAGATTAGTCACCCAGAAACAAGTCTCCTCTTCTTTGAGGCAAACAATCTCTCCAGACTGCCTCCCGACGGCTAGAATGTAAATAGTTGGCGGAATGGCGCTTGGAGCGCTTCGTTTTCCGAAGTCGCCCGAAGTGTCCTCGTGAGGCAAAAAACAAAGCGCACCAATTGCCAGAATGTAAATCGTCGGCGGGAGGCAGTTCGGAGAGATTATTCGCTCCGAAGAAGAGGAGACTTGTTTCTTGGTGACTAATCTCCCCGAATTGGAGTGTGTGTCTCTGCCCTAAAGAGCAAAAGGCCGGTCTTTGTTTTTTGCCTCATGAGGAAACTTCGGGCGACTTCAGAAAACGAAGCGCTCCAAGTGCCATCCCGCCAGCTATTTACTTTCCAGCCGGCGGGAGGCAATTCAGAGAGATTATTTGCCTCAAAGGAGGGGAAATTTGTTTCTGGGCGACTAATCTCCCCGAATCTGAGTGAGTGTCTCTGTCTGAAAGAGCAAAAGGTGGTCTTCATTTTTTTTTTTTTTTTGCAGGCTTGGAATCGAAACTGTTATTTGGTTGCTAGGGGTTCTATACCTTAGAAACAGGGTGAAATTGGAAACTAAAACAGACAATGAATAGTAGAACCTGGAAAGAAAATAAGAATAACCATAAAATTTAAAACACTCAGTTAATCTTTGCTATTTTAGGCTATGGGCGAATCCTGAATCCTTTGTGAAAGATTCAGGCGAATACCGAACCAGATCCGAAGCCTAATTTGCATATGTAAATTATGGAAACTAGGAGGGAAGAGCGTTAAAAAAAAAAAGTAAATTTTTTACTTCTTTGTTTGTGTAACAAAATAATCACGTAATATTTTGGATTCGGTTCGGCCAGGCACTTGGATTCAGCCAAATCCAACTGAAAAAGGACGAATCCCGAACAATTTTACTATGCTTAGACTATGTTCTTCTCTAAGACATAGTGGGGCTCATTTATAAACAGTGGGCACCTGGGCAACCAATCAGGATTAGATTCTTTTCAGCCAGCTGCAAGGAGAACAAGGAAAGCAAACATCTGATTGGTTGCCATAACTGCACAGGTGTTTATAAATGAGCCCCACTAATTGTAAATCTGAACTTCCCCTTTACTGTAAATCATTTCATTATGTCAGATTTTAGGTTTGGGTTTACAGCCCGAGCTACTGTGTATTTATTTGTTACACTGAGAGTTAATCAATCCCTTAAAGGCACAGGCTGCAGGCTGGACGCCTCTAATCTTAACGCTACAAATACAACATTCATTGGCAGGGTTGATACTTGCTAAAATCAGCAATCAAACCAATCCATTTATCAACGGTTCTTTGCTGCCCTCATGTGGTGACTGTGAGTAAGGCAATAGGAACCAAAGGTCTTTATTGCTGGAAGAGACGCTTTTTCTTTAAATAAACGTTATGCCCGTGTCTGTGAGTAGAAAGACAAAATAAATGTGTCCAACACAGCTCAGCATTCTCCCAAATATAATGTTTTATTCCCTTTAGATAATAGAAACATCTTTTCCCTCCCCAAAAACAACAAAAAAGTAAATGTGTACAGTGACTCCTGCAAAATTGTATCCTAGTATCCCTAGTTATCCATTGGGATGTTGATTAACCCATTTTCTTAAGTTTGTTAAAGAGTAAACTATTATCTTTTTATAAATAGGGAAATATACGTTCTGTCGATGTTGGTCTGTTTTGGGGTGTCTTACATTAGTCTAACCTTGGGTGTAAGGTGGGTGAGCGACAGTATTTGTAGCCACACCTCCACATTCAGTCACATGTGTCCGAGGTGGTGTTCTCACGACCCTATTGATATAATATTCCAGTATCTTATCCCTTACTACCCCTTATAAAAGCTTTCCTGCCACTGATGTCAGACTTACAGGCCTATAGTTTTCAGGCAGAGTGGGATGGATTATTATATATAAAGGCACCACATCAGCAATTTGCCAGTCTCTGAACACTGTGCCAGACAATAGTGGAGTTACTAGTAGAGTTAGAATTGGGCCTATTTAAAAGGAAACCTTCGTTAGTTGATTCCTCTAATGAAAAATTACTGCTCTCATCAACCAACCTTCTGCCCTAGTTGTCACACCACTGTGTTTTTTTCTGATTTAGTAGTCTGCATTCTGGGCAATATTGAGATGAACCGCTCATTTGACCTCAGGGTCAAATATTCCATTGTAATAGTGGCCTGCTGAGACCCATTGGGTTGCCCCTATACACAGGCCAAAACATTATCCACTCTAGTTTATCTCCCACCCTTTTTAAAATGATGTCGCATTACACTAAAACATTTTGTTTCTTCTAATACAGCAAATATAGGAAACGTTAGATGGTGAGTCCCAACAGGACCATTGTGGATTCTCTGCCACCCTCGGCCCCTACAGACTGTGTGGGAGAACGTCCTGCAGTTTATGGATGAGGGTTTGTTCTTGGGTAACTGTCCTGTTGCTGAAAATTATTTCCTTGCAGAACTGACTCAGAGAAGCTGAGAACTCCCAAACCATTTGTCTCTGTAAGATCTCTAAGCTCAGGGCATAACATGGTCGTGTAGAGAATATGAAGATAGTGGCGTATCATCATCATCATCATCATTTATTTATATAGCGCTGTCAAGATACGCAGTGCTTTATGGCGTATGTTATAATGTGGCAGATGTTGAGTCCCTGAACAGGAACATTAAAAAGCCCCCGCCTTACTTCCCAGCCATGCAGAACTCAAGCAGCTTTGTTTGTTTCCCAGTAGAGCAGTCGGCGACGGTGTAGAGATTTGTATTGGATTTTATTTTTGCCTTTACATCCCCTTTACTGTTTCCAACTCCAGCTGCAGGGACAAAGTTCATGGAGCCAGATTTAAACAGATACACTCGGATTCTATTTGGAGGATTATTTTGCTGCAGCCACTGGTTCTGCAGAGTTGGAGAAAGTTTGTATTAAACAATACAAAAACCATAAAATCCACATTAGATTACATGACAACACAGGACCCAGTGCAGTCTGTATATTCTGATTATTAATCAGTCTTGTTGTATCGGCTTCTGGCAGATATTATTTGAGTTGTGCTGTTTTGATAATTTATGACGATCCCTATGCAGCCCAGACCACACTGAGCATGTGCACAGTCTTGGTCTTGCAAAGATGTATAACAAATTTAAAAGATGGTGACCCCCTGCGGCCAACTTTGAAAACATAAATCATTTGTTTGATTAGGCTTGTGGTGCAGTAAGTTCATGTTTATGTTTAGTATACAAAATACAGCATTTCTAGCCTTATTCTGTTTTAGACTTTACTTCCCCTTTAATAAAACTGTTCAGAAAATACTCGTTTTTGCATTCAAGTTTCTTCCGTATTTTTTTCTTGAATTAAGGAAAAAACAAACTTGATTTTCCCAGAGTCTCAATCTCGTAATACAGGGGAACCACATTACGCACTGTTGTATCTGGAGTGACATCATCAAGCCCTGACCAACCATGATTGACTGTAGATAACATAACATATGTTCCCCCATATCCCCCATATGTAAACAAAAAAAAAAACCCTGATGGGGTTATGTAATAAAAAACTACACTTAGGCTTATTTATAAACACCGGGCAACTTTGCACTTGAGCAGTTGCATAGCAGCAATAAGTTCTTTTCAGCCACTCCAGTTGCAGGTGGAACAATGAAAGCATCTGATTGGTTGACATAGGTTACAGCCCAGGAGCAAATTTGCCCAGTTATAAGTTACCCCCAATAAGTTTGCCCAGGAGCAGTAACCCATAGCAACCAATGAGCAGGAAGCATTTACTGGTCAACTATTTAAAAGCAAACATCTTCTTAATTGCTATAGGTTACTGCTCCTGGGCAAAATCTCTTTTATTACCTTATATAAGGGTAACTTTGCCCAGTTGCATTAGCTCATAGAAACCAGTTTTAACTGCTACCAGCTGATTGGTTGCTACAGGCGATTACCCTTATAGCAAAGTTTGCCCTTTTTTTTAGATTAGGTCTTAAAGGTATAAACTGCACCTATCATACAATAAGTGCATTATTAGAAATGCAATTCACATAAATATAAAATTACAATACAGATTAAGTGCTCAGTGTCAAGGAGACAAAAGGCTGGATGACTCTACCCCATAGGGCTTACAGTCTAAATAGGAGGGTAACATACAGACACAATTCGGAGGGAATCCTCCTTCAGTGTTTTTAAAACAAAACTCAAAGACTCCCTCTGGGAGCACCTGGATAACACCTGAAATGGGAACTGGCACTTATTTGACAGTGCTGTAGGTGACAGTTTGTTACACTGTCAAATAAGTGCCAGTTCCCATTTCAGGTGTTATCCAGGTGCTCCCAGAGGGAGTCTTTGAGATTTGTTTTAAAAACACTGAAGGAGGATTCTCTGGGCAGATATTCAGGAATGGCATTCTAAATATAAGGAGTCGCAAGAGAGAAGGGTTTGATACGGGAAACAGCAGTAGTAGTGGGGGGTACAACCAAGCGGTTGCTCTGAGAGGAGCGGAGGTTTCGGGCAGGAACATATAGGGGCAAATTCACTAATCGCCGAACGCTAGCGTTACTTCGCTAGCGTTTGGCATTTTCGTTACTGCGCAAATTCACTAACAAACGGTGGCGTAGTTTCGCTAGTG
This sequence comes from Xenopus petersii, assembly GCA_038501925.1. NCBI lineage: Eukaryota > Metazoa > Chordata > Amphibia > Anura > Pipidae > Xenopus > Xenopus petersii. The sequence continues at coordinate 6,936,678 of CM076684.1, read as the reverse complement.
TTACTTCGCACCCTTACGCCTGTCGCTAGCGACGTAACTACATAAATTCACTAACACGCGCAGTGTACTGAACGCTACCTTTTACGCTAGACTTCCTTCGCCACCTCAGACCTGGCGAAGCGCAATAGAGTAGATAGGGATTGCTTCAAAAAAAGTTACAAAAAACGCTGGCGTGTTTTCTACATGATGGGTGATAGGCTGAAAAAGATCGAAAATTTTTTTGGGGCTCCCCTCCTTCCCCCCTACATTTCCTGACTCATGGCAACTTACCTAGACAGTGGGCACATGTGTGGGGCAAAATAAAATTTTTATTTGATGTTTTGAAGCTTTTCTAGCCATTTGTAGTGCTGATACGTATTCCTCCATTGAAATTTGAATTTGGCGCCGTATGCAAATTAGTCCTCGCTAGCGTAACTTCGCTTTACTTAGCGAATCAACGCTAGCACAACTCTGCAACCTTACGCTACCCCTGAGCGCAACTTCGGATTTTAGTGAATTTGCGAAGCGCTGGCGAAACTACACCTGGCGAAGTGCGGCGAAGTTACGCCTGGCGCAACTACGAATCTTAGTGAATTTGCCCCATAGAGAGACAAGAGATGAAATGTAGTTAGGTGCAGAGGAATGAAGGGAAGGTTATGAGGAGGAGTTTATAAGTTATTCTTTGTTTTATAGGAAGCCATGATAAGGACTTCAGCAGCAGAGGGGCCTGTACCCTTTTGGATGAGAGGGAAGGTCCCCATAGGCTTTGCTAGCTTTTTAAGGTCAAAGAAAAATCGTTCGATCGATGGATTAAAATCCTTCAAATTGCGTTAAATCCTTCGACTAAGATATTCGAAGTCGAAGGATTTTCAATTCGGCAGTCGAATGTCGGGGGTTAATTAACCCTCGATATTCGACCATAAGTAAATTTGCCCCTAAGTGTAACTGGAAATGAAGTGTTTTTTGCATAGGAGACAGTGAATGATCGGTTAGAAAGGTAAGAAGAGAGCCAAGATGCAGCCTGGTTACTGATGCCAAGCAATTACAGAATCTGCATCAGGAGAGAGTGATCAACTGTATCAAATGCAGATTAAAGGTCAAGGAGGAGAAGGGTGGAAAAGTGACCTTTGGCTTTGGCAACCTGAAGATCATTTGTAACTCTGCACAAAGCAGTCTCAGTAGAGTGACCAGGCCGGAAACCAGATTGCAGAGGGTCCAACAGATCATGGGTGTGTACAGGACCGCCATCAGAAATCACAGGGCCCCATACGACAAAATTTCCTGGGCCCCCTGGGCTGTGGATGGGGGGCCCGGCTAATCAAGTAAGTGTGGCGTGGTCAGGCCCCCCTTACCCTCGGGGCCCCCTATAACTGTCCCCCCCTGATGGCGGCCCTGGGTGTGTAGAAAGTTACCGTATATACTCGTGTATAAGCCGACCCGTGTATAAACCGAGGTACCTAATTTACCTAAGAAAACTGGAAAAATTTATTGACTCGTGTATAAGCCTAGGGGTGAGAAATTATTTTAGGACATGGTCAATTTAAAGCTTTAACGTTGCTGCTTACTCACTGATCTGAAGCATGCACTGACTCCTCCATGCTGCTGCACATACTTCTCCCCCCTCCTCGCTTAATTCTGCTCCAGCCCCTCCCCTCTCAGCTCTTGTCAATCAGTCCCAGGGCACATCACAAAGGGAGAAGACGCTGTGCTGTTCTAAGCTGTGCACTTGTTTATACACATGCAAGTCTTGTGTACAATACACACTTCACATTATTACACAGAGAATCTTGATCATATGGCCAAAGTGAACAAAAAGGGAACACTGATACGTTAGCATGCGCCTCCGCTCCCTGTACAGGTGCGTGCTCGTATCACAGAGTGAGCGCGCACCTCATCCACGTCTCGAGCGCTCCTCTTCTAAACTCTTGTGCGCTCCTACGCGCAATATGGTAATGCGCACACATTTTCCCAAAGGGGAAGGGCTGAGGAGTACTGAGTGACGAGAGCTGAGAGGGGAGGGGCTGAGGGCTAAGGAAGCCACGAGCGGGGAGAAGTATGGGCAGCACGGAGGAGTCACTGCACACTTCAATCAGTGAGTAAGCGGCAACCTTTTTTAGCTGACCCGCGTATAAGCCGAGGTAGAGTTTTTCAGCATATTTTGGGTGCTGAAAAACTCGGCTTATACGTGAGTATATATGGTAGTAATACGGGAGAACACAATACGTTGTAGGAGTTGTACATCAACCAATCACAAAGCAAAAAGCCAATAGGAAAAAATTGTGAAAATCACCAATCGCATAATATGCATAATATTATTATGTAATAATCTCATCTAATAGGAGGAATAGAGAAACCCTGGAGAGAGAATATCCATACAAAATGTTTTAATATATATATATATTCTGCATGAGTTTGGCTTCAATTGTTTAAATTTTGGATATAATATTATAGAAAATGTTCTGGAATCTTCTCTTTTCGTAACCTGCTATATTAGCCTACTTGTTGTTGACAATAAGGAATCGAGGAGATTAGCAAGATCATATAGTCAATATATTGATTTATTCTGTAAATGTTCCATGCAGGAGAAGCAGATACATATCTCCACATGTATATTTACCTTTATGGCCCAACCCAATTAATTTTTGCTGGAAGATGGAGAGTTCACTTCTCACTGGATCTCATTATGTCAAACAAAATATATTTTAATGTTCAGCTCACAATATAATAATAAATCATGTTTTATTAGGAAAATAAGAACCGTAATCCAAAATGCACTCTCCTTTGAACCCATTTTGGAGCACTTACACTTGCGAGTGAATTTGTAAATGATTTTATTTACAAAAATAATATAATATATGATTTTATAATATATTGCAGTACTGATATTATATATGATATATGTATATATATATATATATGATATTATATAACCTTATTACCCATTCCAAAAGCTTTACTCCCACTGGTGTCAGACTAACCGGCCTATAGTTTTCTGGCTGAGCCCGGGATCCCTTTATGAATAATGACACTACATTAAGAATGTCTAAATCGATTGGCACCATGTCAGATAGCTGTAGTTACATTGCTAGAATTAGGTCTAATAATAAGAAGTTGTTACTTGAAACAAAAATCAATGCCAATAGCCTGCCAACCTGGTGGTAACCCACATGCTGGGTAAAATCAGGCTAATCTGATCATTTCACCTCAGGGTCAACAGTCCTATCATAATGGTGACCTACTGAGACTGGTTAGACCAATATTTGGCCAGATATTGGCTGGGCAAGCTGTTGGATTGCCTCCATATACAGACCATTAAATTACCCAAGCTTCCTCTGACAATTCATGTTCATTTCTATCTCCTTTAAAATAATCTAACATGACGCTTAAATCTTTTGCACCACTTGCTTCAAGGAAACGTTCTTAGATTAGATATCAGCATGTTGGGACTAATAGGCAGTAGTGATGGGCGAATTTATTCGCCAGGCGCAAATTCGCGGCGAATTTGCGCGATTCGCCGCCAGCGAATAAATTCGCGGCAAAAATTCGCCGGCGTCAAAAACGAGACGCCGGCGCCGTTTCGCGAATTTTTCGCCGTTTTGCGAATTTCGCGAATTTTTCGGCGAAGCGAAACGGCGCAAATTCGCCCATCACTAATAGGCAGTAGAAGTCTACAGGAAAATTGATTTTTGCAGTTGGTCTTTGTTTTTATTGCGTACATGTGTGTGTTTTGTCATTCTGTTATCATGAATATTTATGTCTCCCTGCACAGGAGCTTGGCTATTTATGTGTCAGTATGTAAGTCAAACAACAGCCAGGGTGCTAGGTGGCTCATGGATAGCAGCTGAAAGGCAAATGTACAGATAAAGATATGAACAAGCTCTAGTGATTACAATTGTCTAAAGATTAATTCAGATGGTAAGAGTGAGTCCAAACAGGACTGGATTTGTGTTCCTCTGTTCTGTGCCACCCTCACCCCCTACAAGCTTAATGTGAGAGAATTCCAATTTCCCGGAAGCTCCGAATTAAGGAAAGGCCACCTCCCATAGACTTCATTGTATTCAATTTTAAAAAAATTAATTACTTTTAAACTGCAATAATAAAGCAGTAACTTGTACTTGATCCCAACTAAGATACATTAATCCTTATTGGAAGCAAAACCAGTCTATTGTGGTTATCTAGGGGGTTATTTATAAAAACACATTTTTCTGGTCGTGCTTTTAAAGGGGAAAACTCGAATTTTACGTGGAAAGAAAACTTTTTTTTTTGATTTATTATACACCGTTGCTGCTAAAAGTCTGAATCTGAAAAATCCGCCATCTCAAGCCTCAAGGTCATGTAGCAGTCAATGGAATTTGTAAATATTGTGGTCTGTGCTGGTTTTCGTCTGACAATCTGAAAAAAGTTGCACAATTTGAGCATCAAATTGAGAGAGAGTTGCACAAATCTAGCATCAAATTGGAAAAGTTACACAAATCAATTTTACGTGCGATTTTGTCGCAACTTTTTGTCATACAAGTTTTTTCCGTTCGGTCTTGTACTCAAAAGTGAGAGAAAGTCGAGTTTTTATAAATAACTTCCTTAATGTTTATATGGAGATATAAAATACGTAAAGATCATTTATCTCTAAAAGACCAGGTCCCGTATGTTCTGGATATCAGGTCCCATACCTGTACTCTATACACAAGGCGTATTTTAGAAAGTAGAAGAAGACCCAAAACCATCACTCTAAGTTTAGGTGATAACACAGTCGTTCAGAGAATATGAAGATGGCACCATATGTTGTAATGAGGCAGATGTTTAGCCCCCTATTTATATAAAAGGTGAGGTTCTGAACTCTCGCTGTGATTATCATCTTTGTTTGCCAATACAGAGATCACCTTAACACTACTTGTCTCACTTGTTCCATATCAAAGGTTTTATTCCATAGATTATATAGTGAGACTTACAGTCAATATATTGATTAAACTTTCCTCGCAGTGTTGAAGGACAAGGGAGTTCCCTGAGTTGAGATACCGACAGGTGACACAGCTGGAAATTCTGCATTTATTCTTGTCTTTATGGCCCGACCAAGAAGGTTTATTGACAATGCTTCCACTGATCAAGCTGGGACTGTTGCTTCATTTTCTGATCTTCTGGGTCACAAGCCAAACACAAATCACGGTCAATAGACCTCAATATTGCTACATTTTCTTTAATAATCTGTGGTAAGATATTGTATGAACTGTAGTTGGTTATACAGGGGAACCCCTGATCTGATTTTTCTCAGGACATAAGGTGGCCATACATTGATAGATCCGCTCGTTTGGCGATGAGGTGGGCAATATCAGGCAGATCTGATCGTGGGCCCTGGGGCCCAACGATCGGATCCTAGCATTCGCAAATGGGCGGTCGGATCGCGGGACCGCATCAACGAACAGATGCGGCCGCGATTCGACCCATCCGATCGAGATCTGGCCGACTTTCGGCCAGATCTCGATCGGGGAAGCCCGTCGGGGGCCCCCATACATCGGCCCGTGTATGGCCACCTAGAAGTATATGGAATGCTAATAATCTGTGTACCCCTTAAAAGGACTGTGAAATCAAGAAAACTGATGTGTGATGAATGATCACTGTAGTTTTTAGTTAGGTATTTATAGCACAAACATCAAAAGCGCTGGGCCAAATAGTGACCAGGTCTTCTTCACATCGACTGTAGAACTGCATGTGAAAAGAATTCTTTGTTTCTCTCACCCCATATGGAAGTTGCCAAAAAAAAAAAAGAATAAACTTGCCCCCATAGCCGTGCCACGTTTCTTTAAGATTTTTTTCAGGATGCCATGGAACAAACAAGGTCCATCATTTGTAAACCAGGAGTAAGGAGTTTTCCATTCCAAATCAGATTATTAAGGTGACCATTATCGTTCACTGAATTGCTTCACTAATTCTTGCAAATGGAAGTCTTCTAGATCTGAAAGAGTTTCCCCCAATACTTGGCACTCTAGGGACAACCCGAGTGTGACCATTGGGTGGTTTCTTCTTGTTTATCTCCTAGTCTTCTTGATTGGGAGGTCTCCTGAGTAAATCCCTTTCTCCCTCTTTGAAGGGTTTATCCTTCTCCTGAATACTTCATTTATTTCCTTGTTCCTGTCCTCTCCAGTAGAGACCTCCATGTCTCATATGTCTCTGAGTTGATCTAAAGAGAGAAGAAGCTGGCGGCAGTTCCCATATCTAAATATCAAGATCGAGTTCTGGGGTGTATTTTTATTATACTGACCATCATGAATCAGGACCAGTTGTAGTAGTGTAAGGAACTTACCCTGGTGGTCTAGCGGCAGCGGGGTCCATGCCGCGTCCTCGGCGTGGACGCCCGTCACGTTGCTCGCTGCTCCATGCCGGTTCCTCTAGGGCGCTTGCGCCTCGCGCGTTATTTAAAGGCTCAGTTGCGCTGGCGTCACGACGCCAGCGCGCAATTGGAGCGAAAATTCTAAGGTATATAAAGCCCATTTAGATTACAGGCCCTTGCCCATTGTTAGGTTCAATTAGTTTGTTCCTGGGTGTTTGTTCTGTGAGATTCCTGTTTGATCTACTGTGTTTGACCCTTGCCTGCCTGCTTACTACTCTGATCTCTCCAATCCTGACCTTGCCTGCTTTCCGACTATTCTACGATCTCTAATCCTGATTCTGGCCTGTCTGACTATTCTAACTGCTTGTGCTGGCCCGGCCTGCCTGTTCCTGGTGGCTTCCTATCTTCCAGCATCCTTGTAAACAGTCGAGCCCCATTGCCTGCCAGAACTTACGCCTTGCACCTCTCGTTAAGTCCAGGTGGCATCTGATTAGCCGAGGGCTCCTCCCGAGGCCAAAGGCAGTCACTTAACTGGTGAAGTACGAGCCGAGACCAGGGTGCTTGGCATCTGTTCTGGTGTAGGGTGCCGGCCGTGACAAGTAGTGGTCCTCTGTCATGATCACTACTTCCTTGCCTACCACTATTGAGGGGCAAACCTTTGTGGTTCAAAAATGTTAATATACGGTATATTGGTATTGATAATGATTAGAACTGCTGTCACTCTCACTCACCCAACTCATCCATTACCCAAGTGCCTCAGCTTCTGATTACAGATTCAACCACATAATTGCAGCACTGGACCCTTCCATTCTCAGAAGAAATAAGGACATGCCCCTCATACACCATCAACTTTAGATAAATGGGTGCCTAAGATCTGCTAAAGGCACATTATGTAGGTAAAAGTCCATCAATAGACACTAGCAGGTTACCCATATAATGGTGCATAAGGGTGGAATTTCGGCAGGGGCACCCATTAATTAATATGATAAATGGCACCCATTTAAAGTCCATTGTGCACCCATTCCCTTATAGAGGAGACAATAGTGAAATCCACCAATCACAGGACTTAATAGTATTATGTACCTAATAGGGGTATAGAGAAACCCTGGAGAGGGAATATCCCAAACAAATATTATAACATATACAGAGCGCAGGGTAATGGAAATAACAGACAAGGAATTCTGCATGAGTTGAGGAACATTATTCTTAGGGGCAGATTCACTAAAGGACGAAGTGGCCACCGCTAGCGACAATTTGCCAGAAATCTCACCCGCTGGGACATCGCCATTTCACTAACAGGCTTAGAGGACAATTCGCTAGCGAATGAGACCGTCACTAGCGTTTATTCGCATCCTATCTCCAGCCAATTTTTAGCTCTGGCGAACGGTTGTTACTCCGCAAATTCACTAAGATGGGAATTTTACAGAATTTTACGTCTTTAGCCAGAGTTTAATTCGCAGCCTCAAACCAGGCGAACTGATATGATATGATATGTCTAGGACGTTAGAGGATCTCTTTTGTCTTTATTTTGCTTCCTTGGACATGTGTAATAATAAGTGATCACTTCAAGCATTTGCACCAACATCTCTAATAAAGACGTATATATATGACCTATATGTATCCGCCTGATTCAAATTGACCTAAGCGTAAGAGTAGTAACAAAGTTTCTCTAGGCAGAAATGAACGCTAGGGAAACTGCGCTATGAAACGCTCGCACTGACCATGTAACGCAGTCAAATTCGCCAGTGTCCGGCTGCAACTTTGCATTTTAGTGAATTAGAGTAGTGGGAACGAATTTGCGCCTGACGAAGTAGCGCGAAGTGTGACGAAGCAGCCGCTGACAAAAATTCGTCCTTTAGTGAATTTGCCCCATAGTATTTGGCTTCATACGTTTCAATATTGGATATAATATTCTAGAAAATGTTCCGGAATCCTCTCCTTTAGTAACCTGTAAATCGCCCCATGTCTTGTTGACTATAAGGAATAGAGGAGATTAACAAGATCATTTAGTCGATATATTGATTTATTGTGTAAATGTTCCATGGAGGAGAAGGTGTTCCCCGTGTTGATGTACTGACAGGTGAGACATCTAGGAGCCCCACATGTATATTTACCTTTATGGCCCAACCAAATACATTTATCAGAAATACTGATTAATCACTGATTGTGCCGGGAGATGAAGGCTTCTCATTGGATCTCACTGTGTCAAACAAAAGGTATTTTATCCTAATGCTCAAGTAATGGGTATTGATACAAACAGGGGCACATTGATTTCACTTCTGAGAGTCAAAGTCCCTATTTCTCTGGCCCGGCCAAAACCCTTTACTGAAGCCCTATCTACAGTATTAGAGTCCTGTGCTGAATCAATTTTTGATACCCGGATCCGACCCAAACCCACAGCCCGTGACCCCGACTGCAACCTGCATATTTACCCGCTTGGATCCCTGACGCGCAACTGCCTTATCTGCAACCCTTTCCACAACCCGCCAACTACCGCTAAACAAGAAGTGATGTTGTTGCAAATCATCAGAAGAGGGCAAGGACAGAAAAAACTTTTTAAAAAATGTTATGAGTAAAATATACATAATATAACATAAAATGTTTTTTTAGACCTACAACCTGACCCGAAACTCACAGACCTGCAACCCGCAGACCTGCATCTATACCTGCACCAGAATATACAACCTGCATCCCACAGGGCACCCACTTTTTTCCCGACCTGATCTGCTGCAGGATTGCTCCAAGTCCAGGCCCAAAACTTTGCCTCCCCTTAGAGGGGTCCTACCTTTCCCCACTTAATGGCAGCCCTGTGTCTCAGCAAAGAAATGGAGAACTACTCACACGAAAGGGACCCACGTCCCGAACTGTTCCCACGTAGGCCGGGTGCTCTGTCTGCAGCGTCCCAGCTGCCATTATGCGTCACAGAACCAATAAAGGACGGCACTCCGGTTAAAAGATGTGCATGGCCTACGTGCAGGATTCTGCAATATACCTGCCTTTTAACCGGAGTGCCGTCCTTTATTGGTTCTGTAAAGAAATGGGGAACTGTGCGCCAGATAGTGATACAGACACAAGGGATCATTTATATGACAACTAGACAAAAAGGCAAAGAGTGAATATTGACTCAAGTACCTTTAATAAATGCAGTTTAATACTCAACTGATCGCAGGAAATCTGTGCTTCAGGACAAAAATGACCCCCTGTAATGTCATAAGGAGGGATGTAAGGAAAAATCACAAGTGATGTTTAAAATGGCGTTTTTGCGAGTGTTAAGTGCTGCTTGCAATGTAAAATCATTTGCTGGTGAATATTATATATATATATAAGCAAAGGCTAATGTTAACACCTGATCTGGAGATTCATTAAATATTTTGTTGCAAAATACGCTTTGTGATTGCAAAATTTTATTACATACACTGCGAGCGTTCACAAAAGCCATTTTGTCTCAAATTTTGCGAGAAAGTCGTTGAGCTCTGCAATCGGTCAAAAAGGACACAAACTTGGTCGCTAATGTTCCCAATGGTCTTTGTAAATGTTTTTGGCACTTACAAAACTGATTACATTCCCCCAATAATCTCTAGTCCAGTGTCCAACCACAGAAACCCTTCAGTCAGGGCATCACAAAGCTTTCATTGCTGGGACATGGGCTACTGTATGAAAATGGATTTCATCTTTAAATGCAAATAATTATTATTCCTTCAAAAACAACATTTGCCGAAGGCAGTGAGTGAGGGGCACCCCAGCATAGGGCACGGGAGTGAGTCTGATGATCAGCACACGTCTGTATAATTATGATACTGATTCTTCTATATAGACCGGCCTCCAATATGTGGCTTTCCCTACAGTTGCATTTGTTTTGCTCTAAAACCTGCTGAAGTGTTTTGCCCCTTACCATTGTCTTATTCCTGTCTCCATGACCATTTGGTCTTCATGAAGATGATTAATTGCTGCCTGCCCTGACCTTTTGGGTGGAAAGAAACGATTGCTGACTGCCCTGACACTTTGTCTTGCCTACCTTGCTCCATTGGGTGGAAACAGAATATTGCTGCCTGCCCTGAGCCTTTGGGTGGAGACATAAGATTGCTGCTTGCCCTGATCCCTTGGGTGGAGATAAGTTATTGTTGCCTGCCCTGGCCCTTGGGGTGCAGACAGATTATTGCTGCCTTCCATGACTCTTGGGTGGAAACAGATGAATGCTGCCTGTCCTGACCCTTTGGGTTGAGGCAGATGATTGCTTCCTGCCATGACCCTTTGGGTGGCGACATAAGATTGATACCTGTCCTGATCCTTTGGGTGGATACAGATGATTGCTGCCATCCCTGACCCTTTGGGTGGAGACATAACACTGCTGCCTGCCCTGATTCTTTGAGTGGAGACAGATGATTGCTGCCATCCCTGACCCTTTGAGGGTAAACAGATAATTGCTTCCATCCCTGACCCTTTGGGCAGAGACAGATAATTCTTGCCTGCTCTGACCCTTGCGATAGAAACAGATAATTGCTGTCTGCCCTGCCTGAGCCTTTGGGTGGAGACATAATTGCTGCCTGCCCTGACCCGTTGGGTGGAGACAGATGATTGAAAGTTAGTCTCTATGCAGGGTCTTACCATGCCAGTGAATTACACAGAATTCCACTGGATCTTATGAAAGCCGTAATAACTTTTAGGTATAAATACAACTGAACATCTATCATGACAGCTCACAAATACAACCAGGGAAAGAATGTTTTGTGTTTTATTACTGTACCACCCTTTGATGAAAATTGAATGGACACTGCATGCCATATGTCTAAATTCATTACCATTTAGCATATTTTGAAATATACGGCATTAGCCAGTGACATAAAGATGGAAAAAATGGTAGTTACTAATTAATGGGACCAGAAGGCGTGGGATATTGATTTATTTATATTTATTATCAGTGTAGGTGAGGTAAAGGCCAAACTTAGATATAATTGATTTCTCATGGTCACGCCCCCATCCCACTAGCAATAAATAGGAAAGTATCGTCCTGTCAGATACAACTTCAATATCAGTCTCTGCGGCTCCTGTGCAACTACAACTCACAATGAGATCTGCTGTGGGATTCCTGTGCCTGCTCTCAGCTCTTGTATCCACAGGTAAGTGTCCTCCTCGTATTATTATATTATAACCTGAGCTGACCCTAATCTCTGATAACTATTGTACTTTGTTCTTTTACAGGTTATTCTCTGTCCTGTATAGAATGTTCTGCTTACAATTCAGCCTCTTGCTCAGGTCCTAGTGTCCCATGTGCATCCGGTCTTTGTGCTTCTTCATTCATCCAAGAATCCAGTCCAGGTATTTTCTATAATTCAACTTCTCTACATTCTGGGCTAAACATATAGATTAATGGTTATTATTATTATTATGCTTATAATTCCCACTGCAATGTATAAGGAAATTAGAAGTCACTGAGGGGTTGTTCTGTGACCATATAAAGGCACAAGGCTGCAGGCTGAGTTATACAGGGAACTCTGAGTATCACTCATGTATTATAAGGGATAATGTACCCCCTACTGTAAATGATAAGGATATTAGAAGTCACTGAGGGGTTGTTCTGTGACCATATAAAGACACAAGGCTGCAGGCTGAGTTATACAGGGAACTCTGAGTATCACTCATATATTATAAGGGATAATGTACCTCCTACTGTAAATGATAAGGATATTAGAAGTCACTGAGGGGTTGTTCTGTGACCATATAAAGGCACAAGGCTGCAGGCTGAGTTATATAGGGAACTCTGAGTATCACTCATGTATTATAAGGGATAATGTACCCCCTACTGTAAATGATAAGGATATTAGAAGTCACTGAGGGGTTGTTCTGTGACCATATAAAGACACAAGGCTGCAGGCTGAGTTATACAGGGAACTCTGGGTATCACTCATGTATTATAAGGGATAATGTACCCCCTACTGTAAATGATAAGGATATTAGAAGTCACTGAGGGGTTGTTCTGTGACCATATAAAGACACAAGGCTGCAGGCTGAGTCATACAGGGAACGCTGAGTATCACTCATGTATTATAAGGGATAATTTGGCTTTAACTTTGTAAGAATATCTACAGTATATATATATATAATATGTAGCTTAATGCACCCACAGCTGTAATTATAAGAATATTAGAAGTCATTAATGAGTCATTTGTCCTGATACAGGTATGAGGCTGTAGAGTTGGCCAAATCTTATAGAAAAATAACCCCCCAATAAATAACATAGGGACCTGATAATGAATTGACCAATACTGAAAAATTGTATAAAGCTGTAGCTCTTCTATTCACTTAATGGCTGGACAAACAGATTCATTAGAATAACAGCGATTAAGGGACACAAGTACAAGATGGGAATATTAATATTATCAATAATTTATACAAACCTCTGCACTGGGTTTATAAAGGGATTCAATGTCACAATTGATCAGTATGTGGCACAAAATACTGATAAAGCATGAACAGATATTCAGATATAATAATGTATGTGTTGTTCCTAGTTGGAAGCATTATGCAGATTAAGAGATTTTGTGCGGCTAAAACACAATGCGGTGAGACTGGCAGCGCCACCTATGGGTATGTCCGGAGACACATGATTAACAGCTGCTGCGACACTGACGACTGCACCCCAGAGGTACCCAAATGTAAGTCTCTGTTTGGCCTCACCCCTTATAAACAGCTTCCCATTGGCAGACAAAATATTTCTGTACAATATGATTTTATTTTATACATATATCCACTTTTATCTGTTGTATTAATCGCAGTTGCACCATTCTGCCACTTGGTGGTGTAGTACTGAACACTGATGTGCAGGTGGGTCCGATACTCGTAGTTTACCCATGAGTCAGAGAGTTTGGTGTGACATCCACATGTAATTTACAGGTCGCAGAAGGGTTCAAATGGAGCTCTTCTTCCACTCTCCCCTCTCGCCTCCATTTATAGGTGCACTGCTATCTGCCCCCTTTTGTGATGTCAAAGATGAGCGGATCGGGCGCAGGTCTATAAATGGAAGTTCATGTCGGGCTCAGGTTGGGAATGGGCAGGTTAGGGTCGAATTTTTGTCAACCTGCAAATCACTAGAACACTGATAGATGAAGAACCACAGAGTAACAGGAGTAGCATTAGTTTCAAGTTTCACCTTTAATTGTCCATCTTAAAATAATTTCACCATATCAACATATGGAAAATTGGATTGTGCGCTTTATGCCTCGAAACGCGAAAAGCGTAGGATGCAATTTTCCATGTGTTGATATGCTGGAATTTAAAGTGTAGGTGGCGTATGATACTCCCCTTTTTATGGCCCGGGGGACATGCCTAGAGACACAGCTTTAGGTGAGCAGCTTTGTAGCCCTACAGTGTGGGCACAACTGCTCTAATCTAGAGCCTGTAGAAGACTTGTCAACCCCCTGGAGGTGACTGAAGGTGGATTTTGGCCATGCCCTGGAATTCCCCCCTCATGCCCAATTATACCATGGCTATACCCACCATGGTGACACCTTGTAACACCCCAGCCGTGAAGATGCGAGGTTTTCAGCCTTAGATTTACATTATGTTCCCCAACTGTCAGTCCAATCTGCCAACTTTCTTTCTGTTTCTGTTACAGTCGTGAGAGACTACAAGCCGAATGGATTCCGTTGCACCAACTGTTTCCCTCCAAACTCGGAGGAATGTGACCCGGCGAAGCGTATCGGGTGTAGCGGGGGTGAAGACAAATGTTTCATCCATTTATTTCAGCATAATGGGATCGATACTGGTAATGCCAATATCCTTCTCTTTTCCCATTGGCTCATCCTCAAGCCATTTCCACTTCACTAAACAATATTTGTAGGGGAAGTGTTTTTTCATTATTTTGGGGGTGAGGGGGGTCATCAATTTAATTTCAGAGGAGATCAGCAACGAAATATACTTTTGTTCCATTGTGAAGTGATACATTCTTGGACTTGAAGGCCCTTTCCAGAGAGTCTGTTCACCTCCCACCATCTGCTTCTACTTATATTCCTCACTGCAGGATTTACCAACACCTCTTGTCTGCCCCAACCCCACCTCCATTTGCCCCTTCCCCATGGAATTTAGTGCAGAAAGTCTTCCCACCCCTGGCACCCCTCCCCCTCATGCCTCATTGGCTTAATTGGCTGAGTACACCAGTCCTATTGGTCTACTATGTCTGGAGAGTCAGAGTCATGCTTTCCACTCATTCTGAGGAATCGGGTATGTCTATGTATTTAATAACTGACTGAGGTTCATATTTGTCTCTTTACAGAATTTGCTTTCAGGATTGGAGGTTGTGCCACTGAATCCATGTGCCAGCCTGATAAGTTCAGTGAGTACAGCTATGAAGAGGTCTCTACCACCTGCACCCAGGCAACCCAGTGACTCCCGTAGCCGTATGGAGTTTGGAGGAGCTTTTTCTATGGGGCATCTTACCTCCCTGCCAAAAATAATCCTTATTGATTCATTGAATTATTATTTCTTTTGCTAAATCTCTAATTCCAGGACAACAGGAAAGGCACAAATTGTATCTTATTGTAGTACAAGTATAGGACATATTATCCACAGAAATTGCTCTAAAATCTAGCAATGCTATTTACTGTTTGGAAGCACCTGATTGGATGTTATGTGTCATATTAAGGCAGTTGGGAGACAACTCACGATCTCACTATAAAGTTGTCTGATGTCACAGTGACCTGTTGCCTACTGATTGGATTAGGTTCCTACAGCAATTACTTGGTGGGGAATTAGCCAATAAGAATGAAGTTTGAAAATTATCAACTGCCCAGGACTCACATGTAAAGTTGTAGCAACATTCCTAGTCATGTGTATCAGACTGGATATGAAATCTCTAATTGTGCCTTTCCTTGGGTCCCATTTTTCTTTTTTTGTAACTTAATGTGTAAAATGCACTACCTAAACATAATAAGCAGAAGTAAAATAAAATTGATATTTTTAAGCAGAATAATGTTTCTTATTTTCGAGTTTGTTGCCCAGTACAACTTGAATGAATAAAATGGGAATAAAATGAGGGGTTTATCGCACATTCTTAAGTGGTTCCCTTTAGTTCCCATTTTTGGTTACTAGTGAGAAGATTCATACTAGAAATCCCCCTAATAATGGAAGTTGTACCAGAGGGATAAGATTGCCCTGAAGATAAAGGAAGAGGGGGTAGGTGGAAGGCTGATCTATGGCCATCTTTATTTATGGGCAGTCAGGATAGATTTAGTTAGAGCAAAATATGTGGAGCTCATCTAAGATGACCTGAGTTAGAAATAAACCAGCTAGCCGATCAGCTTCACTTCCACTGAGGTAAACACGAGCATACGGGCACTCCATCCAGTATAAGATCAACAGCAACAAGGCCAGAATAGTGAGACCTGTACAAATGGCTTCTGTCAGGCTTTCAGCAACCCTTTAGTGTGTGTTGGATGGGTAAGACATCCTTGTAGGTCAGGAGAGCCCCAAAGAAGGGATTGTTTGGGCATGATGAGGAGGTAGACTTTTGGCTATGGAATACCAGAAGGGAGAGTTACCTGTCCAGTGGCAACAGTGCATGTGAGGTTGGAGTGAGCTCTGTGTAACATCTGTAATTGAATTAGTTGGCCCAGTGGTGCCATAAAGGGAACAGAAATAAGAGCAGATCAGGGCGAGGTCAGGAGGTGGCAGTGAAGGGCACAGTGGTTGGTAGGGTTTGGGCATAACTAGGTAGGACAGGATGGGTTACAACTGGGATCCTAAATGTGGCCAGTGTTGGCTACACTTGTAAAATACCCACCAGGTAACTCTAGAAACCTGATGTGAGTAATAAGGTTCCTGAGCTCATGTTTGTGAAGATTCTCATTCATCCAGGTCTTGGTATCTCCATACAAATAAGTCAAATCAACTCGACTTGCTGTGTTTTTCTTGAAGAACATTTGACCAGTCGTCTCATTGTGTTAAACAAAGAATATTTTTATGTTCAGCTCACATCATATTTTATTAGGAAAATAAGATGGTGTCAAAATACACTCTTCTTTGAACCAATTTTGGAGCACCTACACTTGCAGGTAAATGTGTAAATGACCCCTTTAGTGTTATCATTTTATAATATATTGCAGTACTGATGTGCAATATGATATATATGATATTATTTAGGGATGCACCGATTCCAGGATTCAGTTCGGGATTCGGCTTTTTTCGGCATGATTTGGATTCAGCCGAATCCTTCTGCCCGGCCGAATCCGAATCATAATTTGCATATGCAAATTAGGGGTGGGGAGGGAAATAACGTGACTTTTTGTCAGAAAACAAGGAAGTAAAAATGTTTCCCCCTTCCCACCCCTAATTCGCATGTGCAAATTAGGGTTCGGATTCGGTTTGGTATTCGGCCGAGACTTTCACGAAGCATTCGGGGGTTCGGCCGAATCCAAAATAGTGGATTCGGTGCATCCCTAATATTATATGACCTTATTACTCCTTCCAAAAGCTTTCCTCCCACCGGTGTCAGACTAACCGGCTTATAGTCTTGAGAGCGAGATCCCTTTTTGAATAATGACACTACATTAACAATGTCTAAATTGATTGGCACCGTGTCAGATATCCGTTGTTACATTATTAGAATTATGTATTATTAATAATAAGAAAAACCTTGTTTCCTCAAACAAAAATCACTGCCTATAGCCTGCCAACCAATCTGCATCGCTGGTGGTAACCCAAATGCTGAGTATAATCTGCCTAATCTGATCATTTCACCTCAACAGTACCAACATAATGGTGACCTACCAAGACTTGTTGGACCACAATGTGCCCAGATATTGGCTGGGCAAGCTGTTGGATTGCCTCCATACACAGGCCATTAAATTACCCAATCTTCCTCTGACAATTCATGTTTATTTCTATCTCCTTTAAGATGTCACAGGTATCTGAAATCTTTTGCACCACTTGCTTAAAGGGAACCTTCTTATATTAGAAATCAGCATGTTGGGACTAATAAGCAGTAGAAGTCTACAGGGAAATTGAGTTTTGCAGTTGGTCTTTGTTTTTATTGCGTGCATGTGTGTGTTTTGTCATTCTATATTATTGTGTTATCATGAATATTTATGTCTCCCTGCACAGGAGCTTGGCTATTTATGTGTCAGTATGTAAGTCAAACAACAGCCAGGGTGCTAGGTGGCTCATGGATAGCAGCTGAAAGGCAAATGTACAGATAAAGATATGAACAAGCTCTAGTGATTACAATTGTCTAAAGATTACTTCCGATGGTAAGAGTGAGTCCAAACAGGACTGGATTTGTGTTCCTCTGTTCTGTGCCACCCTCACCCCCTTTGGGAAGGCTAAAGTTGCCCATACACTAGACTTATATCTAATATCAGATGTAGCAGATAAATATAACACCATTACTTCCTGGAGCTCCCTCTAATTTCAGTGGAAACCCTGCAGAAGTGCAGATAGGAGTCATTTTCTAAATTTACAGGGAGTAAAACCATTGACACCTTCTGTTGTGAAAAGCAATGGGCATTGACACCACAGGCACATTATATACAGAGAGAGATACATAGGCATATTGCATAAAATTGTGACAGTGGGCACTAACATGTCAGGTACATTATATAATATTAGCGTTAGGATGCATCATTTTTGAATAAACTGGCAGTTATATTTATAAAGACCCCCAAGACAGGATAAATGCAAAACGCATACTGTAGCAGACTAAATGAAGCGCTAATTTCACATATAATGCCCTCACACCAAGGTTTTATGTGTGACCGTATGCACATACATGATCACTGCCTTAAAGGATACGTTAAACTTAAAAATAAGTGATTGTAAAATTGATGAGGGGTCTATTCTAAGCACTTTTGCAATGTACATTCATTATTTATTTATTTTTAATTCCAAGATATTAAGGGATACATGTACTGTTACTATGAATGAATTTTGTTATAACAGCGCCACCTGCTGGTCATGGGCGGTTTTTCATTAAAGTATAAGTAAACCTTAAAAATAAGTGAATGTGAAACTGATGAGGGGGCTATTCTAAGCACTTTTGCAATGTACATTCATTATTTATTTATTTTTTATTCCAAGATATTAAAGGATACATGTACTGTTACTATGAATGAATTTTGTTACAACAGCACCACCTGCTGGTCATGTTCCCACCAGTCTGACCAGCAAGTAGTCAAGGAAGTTGTCAGGAAAAAGAAAGAGGCTGATGTTCTCCTGCTTAGGAAAGATGTGAGAAAGGTTTCTAATTTTATTCCTAAGCAGAAGAACATCAGCCTCTTTCTTTCTCCTGACAACTTCCTTGACTACTTGCTGGTCAGACTGGTGGGAAAATAAATAAATAATGAATGTACATTACAAAAGTACTTAGAATAGCCCCCTTGTCAGTTTTACATCCACTTATTTTTAAGGTTTACTTATCCTTTAATGAAAATCCGCCCATGGTAAGGGGCCTTCCCAGCATCAATGTAATTTGTGCTGTAGCCGGCCCCTCTGCGACATCACTGAAGGGGGCAGACTTGGGTCTAAAAACATCGGAGGAGGAGCAGGTTGGGTTGAAGCCAGTGTAACGCTATATTTGGGATATCCAGACCCAAAGGAGTTAATGTCCAGCCAGGGCCGGAACTAGGGGTAAACAGAGTAGGCACATGGCTATGGTGCAAAGCTTGGGGGGCGCCAGGCACGCACCTTCTCTGCTTCTTCTACCCCCTAATCCGGACCCTGCTCATATATGTACTGGCGTGTTTGTGCGCGCTGTTCTTTTGCATCTTTTCTGCTCACGCACACTTTCGTCTTTTTCACGCATTCACGCATTTCGTTCTTTCCTACATGTGCACAATAGGTATTTCACGCATGCGCACATTTGATTATTTCACGCATGCGCGCCTGTAGGTGTTATGCTCGGCCAGGCTGCCTAGGACGCCGGATCAGGTTGGCCTGCCATTGTGTCCAGCTGGTTGTTAGAGCACGGGTTACATGTGACTCAAACACTGCAGGCTAGGCTCTTCGCTAAATGGAAGATTTCAGAAATGGTGTAGTGAAACTACAACTCTCAGGCTACCGTGCAACAAAACAGGAAAAAATGGGCGCCAGGAGCTTCTTGCAATATAACAAAACAACTTTTTTTGTCCAAGACAAATGATCCACAGGTTTACTTACAGTCTACAGCGGCATTGGCAGTATATAGACATAGACACAATACACCCTTTAGTGAATTTGCCCCATAGTATTTGGCTTTAAACATTTCAATATTGGATATAATATTCTAGGAAAATGTTCCGGAATCCTCTCCTTTAGTAACCGGCTCAATCGCCCCATGTCTTATTGAATATAAGGAATAGAGGAGATTAGCAAGATGTGTGCATCAAAGAGATAAATCATTGGTTAGCTCCTGCAAGTTTATGTAAATTATTTTATGAATTCAAACTACAGAACTTGCAATTACAGGTATTGCATCTGCTAATTGGAAACCTGTTATCCAGAAAGCTCCGTATTACTGAAAGGCCACCTTCCATAGATTCCGTTTTATCCAAATAATCCAATTTTTAAAAATTGATTTCCTTTTTCTGTGTAATAATAAAACAATAGCTTGTGCTTGATCCCAACTAAGATATAATGAATCCATACCCTATGACATTATGACTTTGACTCATATTCACTACAATATCTTTATTATGTTTATCACAAACACGCCGGAATGCATGTGGGTTCCAAATGATTACCCAGAGGGCATCTCTCTGCTCCTTCGATATAGGAGGAAGCAGAATTGACATCAGACACCCAATACTCACCGTCAAGGAAAGGAAGCAACGATGGGTATAAAACCTGTTTGGACAGTAAGACTCGTTCTGCCTTTTTCTTTTGATTTTTTTTTTATTATTTGTGCCCCTGAGGAAGACCACTATGGTCGAAATGTGTTGGGCTCACTACATATTTTGGCAAGTTTTTATCGATAACCCCCTTAATGTTTACATGATTTTCTAGTAGACTTAAGTTATGAAGAACAAGTAGAAGGTGGATTGCAAAACCAATATATTAAAACACCTTTCCCCTATCTGTCACAAGACTTCTGTTTGTATTAAGGTATGAAGATCTAAATTATGGAAAGATCCATTATCTGGAAAAGCCCAGGTCCCGTATGTTCTGGATAACAGGTCCCATTCCTTACACACAAGATGTATTTCAGAAAGTAGAAGAACACCCACAACTATTGCTCTTAGTTCAGAGAATAAGAAGAAGACCCAAAACCATCACTCTAAGTTTAGGTGATAACACAGTCATTCAGAGAATATGAAGATGGCACCATATGTTGTAATGAGGCAGATGTTTAGCCCCCTATTTATATAAAAGGTGAGGTTCTGAACTCTCGCTGTGATTATCATCTTTGTTTGCCAATACAGAGATCACCTTAACACTACTTGTCTCACTTGTTCCATATCAAAGGTTTTATTCCATAGATTATATAGTGAGACTTACAGTCAATATATTGATTAAACTTTCCTCGCAGTGTTGAAGGACAAGGGAGTTCCCTGAGTTGAGATACCGATAGGTGACACAGCTGGAAATTCGGCATTTATTCTTGTCTTTATGGCCCGACCAAGAAGGTTTATTGGCAATGCTTCCACTGATCAAGCTGGGACTGTTGCTTCATTTTCTGATCTTCTGGGTCACAAGCCAAACACAAATCAGGGCCAGTAGACCTCAATATTGCTGAATTTTACTTAATAATCTGTGATAAGATATTTTATGAGCGGTAGTTGGTTATACAGGGGACCCCCTGATTTGATTTTTCTCAGATCAAATAAAGAAAATCAGAAGGCACACACCCAAAGTATGAATTTGAGGTGCAATACTTACGGGGCGCCCCAGGAGAGTCATCAAGGTTTCAGCAATATCCCATGAAAAACGAAGATTGCACACTCAAGGCCTTTTTTTGTTTATTTATTTTTTTCTTTTTTTTCCCCCTGATGAAGACCTTAATGGTCGAAACACGTAGGGCCTATGCTTTGGGTCTACTTTTGTAACAAATCCAAATTTATATACGGATTATTAAGATGACCACTATCCTTCAGTGAATTGCTTCACTACTTCTTGCAAATGGAAGTCTTCTAGATCTGAAAGAGTTTCCCCTCCAATGGACCAATACTTGGCACTCTAGGGACAATCCGAGTGTTAACATTGGGTGGTTTCTGCTTGTTCATCTCCTAATGTTCTTGATCAGGAGGTCTCCCTTTCTCCCTCTTTGAAGGGCTTATCTTTCTCCTGAATATTTCATTCATTTCCTTGTTCCTGTCCTCTCTAGTAGAGACCTCCATGTCTCATATGTCTCTGAGTTGATCTAAAGAGAGAGAAGAAGACAAGCTGGTGGAAGAACCTGTATCTAAACTTCAAGATAAAGTTCTGGGGTATTTTAGTATATTGATCATAATGAAGCATGACCAATTCTATGCTCTGTCATGATCACTACCTCCTTGCCTACCAGTATTTGGGGGTAAACCTTTGTGGTTTGGGATGAAGGGAGTTAGAAAACTAACTGAAGTTCACAGTTACAGAGGGGTATAAATCCTAGGGTAGGAAGAAACGAGGAACAGCTATAACTGTTTGGTGTTACTATGCTGGAAACAGGCTCCTTTTTATTTTATGTTGGCATTAATAATGATTAGAACTGCTGTCCCTCTCACTCACCCAACTCATCCATCACCCAAGTGCATCAGCTTCTGGTTACAGATTCAACCACATCATTGCAGAACTGGACCCTTCCATTCTCAGAAGAAAAAAGGAGGTGACTGGAGCAGAGAGATACCCCTCATACACAATCAACTTTAGATAAAGGAGCCCCTAATATCTGCTAAAGGCACATTATGTAGGTAAAAGAGTCTTCGATAGACACTAGCAGGTTACCCATATAATGGTGCATAAGGGTAATATTTTGGCAGGGGCACCTATTAATTAATATTATAAATGGCACCCATTAAAAGTCCATTGTGCAGCAACAGTCGCACCCATTCCCTTATAGAGGAGGCAAGAGTGAAAACCACCAATCACAGGACTTAATAGTATTATATAAGAAACTCATCTAATAGGGGGTATAGGGAAACCCTAGAGAGGGAATATTATAAAAAAAAAATATTATATACTGTATACAGAGAGCAGGGTAACAGAAATTACAGACAAGGAATTCTGCATGAGTTGAGGAACATTATTCTAAGGGGCAGATTCACTAAAGGGTAAAGGGGCCGACGATATTGATAATTCACCAGAAATCAGCAATTCACTAACAAGCGTAGAGGACAATTTGCTTGATGTAATAGATCAACCGCACCCCTGTAATTCACTTCCGCTGCATTGGGGGTGCTGGGCCTATGTTGACCCAACCGGGTCCCTAAGCAACAAGGGGAAAACCCTCCCTTCAACAGTGATACAAAATAAAAGGGATGAGCTCCCCGACTGCAAATAATTGTGTGTGTGGATCTGTTCAAAATTGCTTAACATTTTTTTCCCAACTTTGCATTTTAGTGAATTAATGGCGAAGTAGCGCGAAATGTGACAAAGCAGTCGCTGGCGAAAATTCACCCTTTAGTGGATTTGCCCCATAGTATTTGGCTTCATACGTTTCAATATTGGATATAATATTCCAGAAAATGTTCCGGAATCCTCTCCTTTAGTAACCTGTAAATCGCCCCATGTCTTGTTGACTATAAGGAATAGAGGAGATTAACAAGATCATTTAGTCGATATATTGATTTATTGTGTAAATGTTCCATGGAGGAGAAGGTGTTCCCCGTGTTGATATACAGACAGGTGACACATCTAGGAGCCCCACATGTATATTTACCTTTATGGCCCAACCAAATACATTTATCAGAAATACTGATTAATCACTGATTGTGCCGGGAGATGAAGGCTTCTCATTGGATCTCACTGTGTCAAACAAAAGGTATTTTATCCTAATGTACAAGTAATGGGTATTGATACAAACAGGGGCAAATTGATTTCACTTCTGAGGGTCAAAGTCCCTATCACTCCGGCCCGGCTAAAACCCTTTACTGAAGCCCTATCTATCCAAGTCCAGACCCCAATCTTTGCCCAGGGTCGGTCTGGTTTCAAAGCCCACCTCCGCTGCACTGCTCACAATGTAAAATCATTCGCCGGCAAATATTTAGTAAAGACTAATGTTATCACCTGCTCTGGAGTTCCGTTAAATATTTTGTTGCAAAATACGCTTTGCGATTGCCAAATATTATTACATACACCACGAACATTTGCTAAAGATTTGGTGTCAAATTTTACGAGGAAGTCGTTGAGCTCTGTAATCAGTCAAAAAGGACGCAAAGATGGTCTCTAACCATTACAATGGTCTTCGTGAATGTTTACGAAACATATTACATTCCCCAATAATCTCTAGCCCTGCATTTTATCAGTCGCAGAAAGCCTTCAGTAAGGGCATTTTAAAAGAGTAACCCACCAGTTCCTACTGACGACCTCTTCAATGCTTCACAAAGTATTCATTGCTGGGACATGGGCTACTGTATGAAAATGGATTTCACCTTTAAATGCAAATAATTATTTTTATTCTTTCAGAAACAAAATTTGCCGAAGGCAGTGAGTGAGGGGCACCCCAGCATGGGGCACGGGAGTGAGTCTGATGATCAGCACACATCTGTATAATTATGATACTGATTTTTCTATACAGAACTGCCTCCAATATGTGGCTTTCCCTACAGTTGCATTTGATTCCCTCTAAAACCTGCTGAAGTGTTTGCCCCTTACCATTGTCTTATTCCTGTCTCCATGACCATTTGGTCTTCATGAAGATGATTAATTGCTGTTTCTCAATTAATCGCAATTGTTTTGGTGGAGACAGATACTTGCTGCCAGCTCTTAACCTTGGTGTATAAACAGATGTTTGTTGTCTGCCCTGACCCATTGGGTGGAGTTAGATGATTGCTGCCTGCCCTGACCCTTTAAGTGGAGACATAAGATTGCAGCCTGCCCTGACCCTTTAGGCGGAAACAGATGATTGCTGTCTGCCCTAATACATTAGCTCCCTACCCTTCTTCATTCGGTGGAAACAGATGATTGCTGCCTGCCCTGACCATTTGGGTGGAGACAGATGATTGCTGCCTGCCCTGACCCTTTAGGGGAAAACAGATGATTGCTGCCTGCTCTGACCCTTGGGGTTGAAACAGATGATTGCTGTCTGCCCTGACCCTTTAGGTGGAAACAGATTATTGCTGCCTGCCCTGACCCTTGGGGTGGAAACAGATGATTGCTGCCTGCTCTGACCCTTGGGGTTGAAACAGATGATTGCTGCCTGCCCTGACCTTTTAGGTGGAAACAGATGATTGCTACCTGCTCTGACCCTTTTGTTGGAGACAGATGATGGGTGCCTGCCCTGACACTTTGGGTGGAGATGGATTGTTGCTGCCGGAGCTGACCCTTTGGTTGGAGACAGATGATTGCTGCCTTTCCACATCTTTGTTGGTATTTGCTTCTGATTCTTGTCTGGCCACTTGCATCACTGAGTTTTTGGCTCTTTTTCACCTCCCAATTGCCTGAGAGTTGTAGGCAACTGGCACCCATGGAATCGTATCTCCTTATGAAGGTTAGTCTCTATGCAGGGACTTACTATAGTAGTGAGTTAGACGCGTTCCACTGGACCTTATGAAAGCCTTTTAGGTATATATACAACTGCTTGGGGAACAACTATCATGGCAGCTTCCATCAGAATGTAGCAATAAATACATCCAGGGAAAGAATGTTTTGTGTTTTTATACTGTACCACCCATTGCTGAAAATTTAATGGACATTACACGCCACATGTCTAAATTCATAACTATTTAACATATTTTGCATATACTACAACAGCCAGAGACATAAAGTTGTAGAAAATTGTAGTTAATAATTATTGGCACCATAATGCGTGGGATATTGATTTATTTATTATCAGTGTAGGTGAGGTAAAGGCCAAACTTAGATATAATTGATTTCTCATGGTCACGCCCCCATCCCACTAGCAATAAATAGGAAAGTGTCGTCCTGTCAGATACAACTTCAATATCAGTCTCTGCGGCTCCTGTGCAACTACAACTCACAATGAGATCTGCTGTGGGATTCCTGTGCCTGCTCTCAGCTCTTGTATCCACAGGTAAGTGCCCTCTTCATATTATTATATTATAACCTGAGCTGACCCTAATCTCTGATAACTATTGTACTTTGTTCTTTTACAGGTTATTCTCTGTCCTGTATAGAATGTTCTGCTTACAATTCAGCCTCTTGCTCAGGTCCTAGTGTCCCATGTGCATCCGGTCTTTGTGCTTCTTCATTCATCCAAGAATCCAGTCCAGGTATTTTCTATAATTCAACTTCTCTACATTCTGGGCTAAACATATAGATTAATGGTGATTATTATTATTATGATTATAATTTCACACTGCAAAGTATAAGGAAAATAGAAGTCACTGAGGGGTTCTGTGACCATATAAAGGCACAAGGCTGCAGGCTGAGTTATACAGGGAACTCTGAGTATCACTCATGTATTATAAGGGATAATGTACCCCCTACTGTAAATGATAAGGATATTAGAAGTCACTGAGGGGTTATTCTGTGACCATATAAAGGCACAAGGCTGCAGGCTGAGTTATACAGGGAACTCTGAGTATCACTCATGTATTATAAAGGATAATGTACCCCCCTACTGTAAATGATAAGGATATTAGAAGTCACTGAGGGGTTGTTCTGTGACCATATAAAGGCACAAGGCTGCAGACTGAGTTATACAGGGAACTCTGAGTATCACTCATGTATTATAAGGGATAATGTACCCCCTACTGTAAATGATAAGGATATTAGAAGTCACTGAGGGGTTGTTCTGTGACCATATAAAGGCACAAGGCTGCAGGCTGAGTTATACAGGGAACTCTTAGTATCACTCATGTATTATAAGGGATAATGTACCCCCTACTGTAAATGATAAGGATATTAGAAGTCACTGAGGGGTTGTTCTGTGACCATATAAAGGCACAAGGCTGCAGGCTGAGTTATACAGGGAACTCTGAGTATCACTCATGTATTATAAGGGATAATGTAGCCCCTACTGTAAATGATAAGGATATTAGAGGTCACTGAGGGGTTGTTCTGTGACCATATAAAGGCACAAGGCTGCAGGCTGAGTTATACAGGGAACTCTGAGTATCACTTATGTATTATAAGGGATAATATACCCCCTACTGTAAATGATAAGGATAGTAGAAGTCACTGTGGGGTTGTTCTGTGACCATATAAAGACACAAGGCTGCAGGCTGAGTTATACAGGGAACTCTGAGTATCACTCATGTATTATAAGGGATAATGTACCCCCTACTGTAAATGATAAGGATATTAGAAGTCACTGAGGGGTTGTTATGTGACCATATAAAGACACAAGGCTGCAGGCTGAGTTATACAGGGAACTCTGAGTATCACTCATGTATTATAAGGGATAATGTACCCCCTACTGTAAATGATAAGGATATTAGAAGTCACTGAGGGGTTGTTCTGTGACCATATAAAGGCACAAGGCTGCAGGCTGAGTTATACAGGAAACTCTGAGTATCACTCATGTATTATAAGGGATAATGTACCCCCTACTGTAAATGATAAGGATATTAGAAGTCACTGAGGGGTTGTTCTGTGACCATATAAAGGCACAAGGCTGCAGGCTGAGTTATACAGGGAACTCTGAGTATCACTCATGTATTATAAGGGATAATGTAGCCCCTACTGTAAATGATAAGGATATTAGAGGTCACTGAGGGGTTGTTCTGTGACCATATAAAGGCACAAGGCTGCAGGCTGAGTTATACAGGGAACTCTGAGTATCACTTATGTATTATAAGGGATAATATACCCCCTACTGTAAATGATAAGGATAGTAGAAGTCACTGTGGGGTTGTTCTGTGACCATATAAAGACACAAGGCTGCAGGCTGAGTTATACAGGGAACTCTGAGTATCACTCATGTATTATAAGGGATAATGTACCCCCTACTGTAAATGATAAGGATATTAGAAGTCACTGAGGGGTTGTTATGTGACCATATAAAGACACAAGGCTGCAGGCTGAGTTATACAGGGAACTCTGAGTATCACTCATGTATTATAAGGGATAATGTACCCCCTACTGTAAATGATAAGGATATTAGAAGTCACTGAGGGGTTGTTCTGTGACCATATAAAGGCACAAGGCTGCAGGCTGAGTTATACAGGGAACTCTGAGTATCACTCATGTATTATAAGGGATAATGTACCCCCTACTGTAAATGATAAGGATATTAGAAGTCACTGAGGGGTTGTTCTGTGACCATATAAAGGCACAAGGCTGCAGGCTGAGTTATACAGGGAACTCTGAGTATCACTCATGTATTATAAGGGATAATGTACCCCCTACTGTAAATGATAAGGATATTAGAAGTCACTGAGGGGTTCTGTGACCATATAAAGACACAAGGCTGCAGGCTGAGTTATACAGGGAACTCTGAGTATCACTCATGTATTATAAGGGATAATGTACCCCCTACTGTAAATGATAAGGATATTAGAAGTCACTGAGGGGTTATTCTGTGACCATATAAAGACACAAGGCTGCAGGCTGAGTTATACAGGGAACTCTGAGTATCACTCATGTATTATAAGGGATAATGTACCCCCTACTGTAAATGATAATGATATTAGAAGTCACTGAGGGGTTGTTCTGTGACCATATAAAGGCACAAGGCTGCAGGCTGAGTTATACAGGGAACTCTGAGTATCACTCATGTATTATACGGGATAATGTACCCCCTACTTAAATGATAAGGATATTAGAAGTCACTGAGGGGTTCTGTGACCATATAAAGACACAAGGCTGCAGGCTAA
The DNA here is from genome assembly GCA_038501925.1 of Xenopus petersii. Taxonomy (NCBI): domain Eukaryota; kingdom Metazoa; phylum Chordata; class Amphibia; order Anura; family Pipidae; genus Xenopus; species Xenopus petersii. The sequence goes on along the minus strand of CM076684.1, from coordinate 6,908,499 downwards.
GTTATACAGGGAACTCTGAGTATCACTCATGTATTATAAGGGATAATGTACCCCCTACTGTAAATGATAAGGATATTAGAAGTCACTGAGGGGTTGTTCTGTGACCATATAAAGACACAAGGCTGCAGGCTGAGTTATACAGGAACTCTGAGTATCACTCATGTATTATAAGGGATAATGTACCCCCTACTGTAAATGATAAGGATATTAGAAGTCACTGAGGGGTTGTTCTGTGACCATATAAAGACACAAGGCTGCAGGCTGAGTTATACAGGGAACTCTGAGTATCACTCATGTATTATAAGGGATAATGTACCCCCTACTGTAAATGATAAGGATATTAGAAGTCACTGAGGGGTTGTTCTGTGACCATATAAAGACACAAGGCTGCAGGCTGAGTTATACAGGGAACTCTGAGTATCACTCATGTATTATAAGGGATAATGTACCCCCTACTGTAAATGATAAGGATATTAGAAGTCACTGAGGGGTTGTTCTGTGACCATATAAAGGCACAAGGCTGCAGGCTGAGTTATACAGGGAACTCTGAGTATCACTCATGTATTATAAGGGATAATGTACCCCCTACTGTAAATGATAAGGATATTAGAAGTCACTGAGGGGTTGTTCTGTGACCATATAAAGACACAAGGCTGCAGGCTGAGTTATACAGGAACTCTGAGTATCACTCTTGTATTATAAGGGATAATTTGGCTTTAACTTTGTAAGAATATCTACAATATATATATATATATAAAATATGTAGCTTATTGTACTCCTAACTGTAATTATAAGAATATTAGAAGTCATCAATGAGTCATTTGTCCTGATACAGGTATGAGGCTGTAGACCGAGTTGCCCAAATCTTGTAGAACAATAACCCCCCAATAAATAACATAGGGACCTGATAATGAATTGACCAATTCTGAATAATTGTATAAAGCTGTAGCTCTTCTATTCACTTAATGGCTGGACAAACCGATTCATTAGAATAACAGCGATTAAGGGACACAAGTACAAGATGGGAATATTAATATTATCAATAATTTATACAAACCTCTGCACTGGGTTTATAAAGGGATTCAATGTCACAATTGATCAGTATGTGGCACAAAATACTGATAAAGCATGAACAGATGTTCAGATATAATAATGTATGTGTTGTTCCTAGTTGGAAGCATTATGCAGATTAAGAGATTTTGTGCGGCTAAAACACAATGCGGTGAGACTGGCAGCGCCACCTATGGGTATGTCCGGAGACACATGATTAACAGCTGCTGCGACACTGACGACTGCACCCCAGAGGTACCCAAATGTAAGTCTCTGTTTGGCCTCACCCCTTATAAACAGCTTCCCATTGGCAGACAAAATATTTCTGTACAATATGATTTTATTATATACATATATCCACTTTTATCTATTGTATTAATCGCAGTTGCACCATTCTGCCACTTGGTGGTGTAGTACTGAACACTGTGATGTGCAGGCGGGTCCGATACTTGTAGTTTACTCATGAGTCAGTTGGTTCGGGCATGAATTCCACATGCAGTAAACAGGTCGCAGGATAGTCAGGGGCGTAACTACCGGGGGAGTAGGTGGTGCAACTGGGCCAGGGCCCGCACCCCCGCAGGGCCCCCCCCTGGCAGATCTTGTACGCTGCAGCCAGCTGGAGTCGGCTGCAGCGACAACTCACACGGACGAGGGGGGGGGGCTGCATGGCCACCTAGTTCCATTAATGAGGATAGTGATGTGCAGGTCGAGAATTTCTCTACCCGCACTTGACCCTAACCCATCCCCTCCCAAACCGCACCTGGCCCGATGCCGCCCTCTTTTTATAGACCCGTGTTCAACCCGCCCCGCAGTGACGTCACAAAAGGGCGGGGGCAGGCGGAAGTCTATATTCTGGCGCCAGAAGCCGACAGTACTAGGGTGCTGCCGGGGAGAGCAGGAGAAGAGTTCGACCCGCGACCCTAAGATTTTGTGGAGGAGTCGGCCTGAACCTGCTCGACCCTCGGTTAAACCTTCTTCCTCTCTCTCCTCCTGCAACCTTACTCTGCCGGCTTGTGACGCCAGCAGCCTCCATTTATAGGTGCGCGGCTGCCTGTTCCTTTTTTGTGATGTCAGAGATGGGCGGGTTTGGTGCAGGTCTATAAATGGCAGTGCCGGGCAGGTTTGAGGTGGGAGTTGGCAGGTTAGGGTCGAATTTTTGTCACTGATAGCAGAACATTCCCTGCTAAAATCTAAGAAAATGTTACTGCCTCCAAATCAAGTAGGTATTTATATAAATATATAAAGGCATCCGGGGGACACAGCTGTAGGGGAGCTGCTCTAATCTAGAGCCTGTAGAAGACTTGTCAACCCCCTGGAGGTGACTGAAGGTGGATTTTAGCCATGCCCTGGAATTCCCCCCTCATGCCCAATTATACCATGGCTATACCCACCATGGTGACACCTTGTAACACCCCAGCCGTGAAGATGCGAGGTTTTCAGCCTCAGATTTACATTATGTTCCCCAACTGTCAGTCCAATCTGCCAACTTTCTTTCTGTTTCTGTTACAGTCGTGAGAGACTATAAGCCAAATGGATTCCGTTGCACCAACTGTTTCCCTCCAAACTCGGAGGAATGTGACCCGGCGAAGCGTATCGGGTGTAGCGGGGGTGAAGACAAGTGTTTCATCCATTTATTTCAGCATAATGGGATCGATACTGGTAATGTCAATATCCTTCTCTTTTCCCATTGGCTCATCCTCAAGCCATTTCCACTTCACTAAACAATATCTCCAATAATTGTAGGGAAAGTGTTCTTTCATTATTTTGGGGTGAGGGGGGGTCATCAATTTAATTTCAGAGGAGATGAGCAAAGAAATATACTCTTGTTCCATTGTGAAGTGATACATTCTGGGACTTGAAGGCCCTTTCCAGAGAGTCTGTTCACCGCCCACCATCTGCTTCTACTTACATTCCTCACTGCAGGATTGGACCACACCTCATGCCTGCCCCAACCCCACCCCCATTTGCCCCTTCCCTATAGAATGTAATGCAGAAAGTAGCCCCACCCCTGGCACCCCTCCCCCTCATGCCTCATTGGCTTAATTGACTGAGTACACCAGTCCTATTGGTCTACTATGTCTGGAGAGCAGAGGAATTTCCCAGAATCCTCCGGTTCACTTTGGAACAAGGTTTGGGAGGAGTTAAATGACACTGCCAGCCTAAGGGGGTGGGAAAATAGTGCCTGTGAGTCAGAGTCTTGCTTTCCTCTCATTCTGAGGAATCGGTTATGTCTATGTATTTATTATTGGGCAGATCATATAGTTTTTGTGCTTCTTTGTTTTAAATACAGTAACTGACTGAGGTTCATATTTGTCTCTTTACAGAATTTGCTTTCAGGATTGGAGGTTGTGCCACTGAATCCATGTGCCAGCCTGATAAGTTCAGTGAGTACAGCTATGAAGAGGTCTCTACCACCTGCACCCAGGCAACCCAGTGACTCCCGTAGCCGTATGGAGTTTGGAGGAGCTTTTTCTATGGGGCATCTTACCTCCCTGCCAAAAATAATTCTTATTGATTCATTGAATTATTATTTCTTTTGCTAAATCGCTAATTCCAGGACAACAGGAAAGGCACCAATCATATCTTATTGTAGTACAAGTATAGGACATATTATCCACAGAAACTGCTCTAAAATCTAGCAAAGCTATTTACTGTTTGGAAGCACCTGATTGGTTGCTATGGGGTGTTATTAAGGCAGGGGCAGATAACTCATAATCTCACAATAAAGTTGTCTGATGTCACAGTGACCTGTTGCCTATAGATTGGATTAGGTTCCTACAGCAATTACATGGTGGGAAATTAGCCAATAAGAATGAAGCCTGAAAACAATCAACAGCCAGGACCCCATGTGAAATAAAGTCGTAGCAACAGTCCTAGTCCCTATATATCAGACTGGATATGAAATCTCTAATTGTGCCTTTCCTTGTGTCCCATTTTTCTTTTTCTGTAACCTAATGTGTAAAATGCGCTACCACCTAAAAATAGTAATGAAAAAGTAGCAGAAGTTGAAATAAAATATTTTTAAGCACAATAGTGATACTTATTTTGGAGTTTGTTCCCCAGTGGCAGCTGGGTAGCGATTCCATTGGTCGGGGCTCAGTATGACTCATACAACAGGTGGCCTATAAATAGAAATGCTCAGGTGAGGAGTTTACCTGCTGGAAAACAGCCTTGAGGAGTCCAGGAGCAGCATGGCGAGTGTGGGTAAAGAAACTGCAAGGAGAGAACTCAGAAAAAACCCTACGACCCACCAAAAAAACATGGATAAGAAAGAAACAAATATATGTTCCTGCAAGTGCTAGTGAGCAGATTCGTTTGGTTTGGTTATATCAAAAAGAATATGTTTGTATTGAAGGCCAATTAAAAAGTTGCTTAGAATTGACCATTCTATAACATAGGGGCAGATTTATCAAGGTTCCAGTTTTTTGTTATGGTCAAAACTGTCTAATTGGACTAGAGAGTTATTCAAATTCGATTTGAGTTTTTAAACAAAAATTGGAATTAGATTTTTGAGATTTATCATACTCTGGCCCTTTAACTACTCAAATTCAACTATTCGCCACCTAAAAACCTGCCGAATTGCTGTTTAAGTCAATGCGAGACGTCCAGGGATCAATTCTGAGTTGTTTGCAGCCTTTCCAACATTCAAAATTTTTTAAAATTCGAATTTGATTTAAATTAGATTCGAGTTTTTTGGGGCGATTCTGTTCACCCGAGTTTGAAAATTTTTTAAATAAATTTTGTTTTGTCTAATTTTGAGTTCATGGGAGTTTATGTAAGTTTTAAAAAAAACTCTAAATGTTAACTTTAAGGTAAACCACCCCTTTAAAACCACAACCACACCCAACCCTAGTAGTGATGGGCGAATTTGGGTCATTTCGCTTCACCGAAAAATGTGCAAATTTCCAGCGAAATTCACGAAACGGCTAAAAATTTGTGAAATGGAGCCGGCATCACATTTTTGACGCTGTCATCTGTTTTTGACGCAGGCGTCCATTTTTTTTGACGCTGGCGAATTTTCACGTCGGTTTCGCAAATTAATTTTTCGCAAATAAATTTCGCAGGAATTTGCAGCGAATTTGCGCCTGGCGAATAAATTTGCCTAATCCCTAGTAACACCCAACCACACCCTGACTCCACCCCATATGTAAATCTGATTACTCCTGGTTAAAGGAGTAATCAGAGGCTGCTCTGATGTTCTTCTGCTTAGGAAAGATGTGAGAAAGGTTTCTAATTTTATTCCTAAGCAGAAGAACATCAGCCTCTTTCTTTCTCCTGACAACTTCCTTGACTACTTGCTGGTCAGACTGGTGGGAAAATGACCAGCAGGTGGCGCTGTTGTAACACAATTCATTCATAGTAACAGTACATGTATCCCTTAATATCTTGGAATTAAAAATAAATAAATAATGAATGTACATTGCAAAAGTGCTTAGAATAGCCCACTCATCAGTTTTACATTCACTTATTTTAAACGTTTATTTATCCTTTATTTATCAGTGAGGGTAACAGCTTTGTTATAAATTTAAACACTAATCATATTGTGCTGATAAAACAGTTTAAGTCCAGATTTGGTGGGGGTTCTGGGGAAATATCTAAAACTGCTGACTAGACGGTCATAAATATGTAGATCCACACATTTGTAGGCAAATTTACTAAAGGGCGAAGTGACCAACGCTAGCGAAAATTCACCAGCGTGACATCATTTCGGGTCTTCGCTAGAGAAGGAGATAGACTTCGCACTCTTATGACAGACAAAGTTTCGGTCTGGCGCAAGAATGATACTTCGCAAATTCACTAAGATGCGCCTTTTACTCAACGTTACCTGTTCCGCCAGACTTGCCTTCACCAGCTCAGACCAGGCGAAGAGCAATGGAATCTATAGGGCTTCTTCTATTTTTATTTGAAAAATTTTCTAAGTCCCAAAAAAATGCTGGTGACTTTTTCAGGGGGATAGGCTGCAAACGTCTGTAAATTTTTTTGGGTACCCGGGTTCCCCCTTCATTTCCTAACATATGGCACATAAACTATACACTGGGCTCATGTGTAGGGCAATATAACAACTCTGTTTTATTTATTAAGGTTTCCCGGGCTTGTGCAGTGTAATGTATTTGCTGCAACATATACGTCCATTCAACTTTAACTTCCCGCCGTAAGCAAATTAGCCAACGCTGTCGCAACTTCGTTTTGCTTGGCGCAGTAACGCTAGCGCAACTTCACCAGCGTTCGGTGCCCTGGACACAACTTTGGATTTTAGTGAATTAGTGTTGTCCTGGCGAATCTACGCCTGGCGAAGCCAGTACTGTCGAATTTTCGGAGGTTAGTGAATTTGCCCCATATCTATGCACATGAATTTAAAAGTGAAGCAGTGAAAACAACCGAAGTCACAAAAACACCTGAAATTGAAATCGGCGCTCCGCGCTTAAAAGTTTAGCGTCGGAGTGGTTTAAATGGGGCTGCATCGCTAGTGCAACGAGCACGTACTGCGCTTTCTGCACTAGCAGAGCCGAATTTCCGGTTTAAAAACCGGAAAATCGGCTCTTAAAGTTACAGGAGGCGGCTTTTTGCCGCCTCTTGTAACTGGCCGTTCACTGCTGCCTGAGGCGAGGTGCTGCCTGAGGCAGGAACGGCCCTGCCCGAAGCAGTGAAAAGACCTGAAGTCTTGAAAACAGCTGAAATTGATGTCCTGAAGCGGCAAAAAAAGACCTGAAGTCACGAAAACAGCTAAAAATCTAACTCCCGAAGCGACGAAAAAACCCGAAGTCATGAAAGGAGGCGAAGTTCAAGTCCTGAAGCCATGAGTTCAATTCTACTGAACACTAATTTCTGTGTTTTTTTTGTTTTTTTATCCCCTGGCCACCAATGTATTTTAATATTCTATAGGCCCCTGCCACCTATGTTTTTTTTAAAAACATTTTTGGGGCCCCAATTTTTTTAACTTGTAAGGGGGGCCCTGTCACCAATGTTTTTGTTTTTTTAATTCATAAGGGGGCCCTGACCATCAATAGCTTTTTATAACTTGTGTGTGTGTGGGGGGGTTACTTTTTTAGCGCTGATGTCTGTGTGGTCTTCGGCGGATGGAGTGGGGCTTGGGTGGAGTGGGCGGGATCTGGGGTGGGGCTTGGGCACCAGTGTTGTACGGGGCCCCATGATTTTTAATGGCGGCCCTTTATATATATATATATATATATATATATATATATATATATATATATATATATATATAATGGTTGCTGGTGTCTGCACTCTTTTCTTATTAGAGCAGGGAAGCACGATCAACATTGTAGATAGTGGTGAGAAGGATCAGCACTCTCCCATTATCTTGAATGTGTTGTTTTATTGAATACACAACATTAGATCTAATAGGAATACAGGATCTAATGTTGTGTATTCAATAAAACAACACTTCATTCACTAAGCTAATGGGAGATATATATATATGTATTTATAATGTTAAAAGTGGACCAGCACACCGAAGTTTTAACAAGGAAGGAGTGCAGGTACTTTGTGAATGTTTATATGTATTTATATATATAGTGAGTTTGGTTCACATCTGAGTATATCAGTAGGATAGATGTTATTTCTAGCGATGGGCGAATCTCTCCCGTTTCGATTAGCCAAAAAAATCATGAAATCAGAAAGTTCACGGAAAAATTGTGAAACTCCGGTTTCACGAAAAAAACGTGAAGTTCTACCATTGTCACGAAAAAAATAGAGCAATTCGAACATTTTCACAAAAAAATCTAGCAATGCGTAAGTTTTCACTATAAAATCCAGCAATTCGAACGGTTTCACGGAAAAAACGTGAAAACCGGAAATTGGTGCTGGCGAAACGTGGGAATGTATTCGCCCATCACTAGTTATTTCTCAGAGTGGTTTAGCAATCCCTTAAATAGGCCACACACTGGCCTGAAGCAGGGGGTGAGTGTTAAATGGACATTGGATTTGTTTATCTAGATCAATGTTGCTTGTTGGATCTTAATATCCATGTATTGAATGTAAAGCACAGAATAAAATATTCAAATGCATCTTGATATAAACAGCACCATTATCAAATTTATTTGAAAACAACATCAACGATGAAATGGAAAGGCGCCAAACACAAGGAACGAGTATTTGTCAGTGAACAACACCTACACAGAACAAATGCCTTCACCTGAATAATAATAATAATATTCTATTTTTTTAGCAGCTTTAAACATGAAGTCTAACAGGATTTCAATAGGAACTCTCTCTTCCCACATGATACATTTTTCACATCACACATGTGCACAGCACTGTGTATCCAAGAAGCATTTTATAAATTCAGTTATACATACTAGGGATGCACCAAATCCAGGATTCAGTTTGGGATTTGGTCAGGATTTGGCCTTTTTCAGTAGCAAACTTGTGCCTGGCCATACTGAATCCGAGCCCTAATTTGCATATGCAAATGTACAGTCATTTCAATTTGCATATGCAAATTAGGGATGGAAAGCGAAATCACATAACTTTTTGTCACAAAACAAGTAAGTAAAACAGGTTTTTTCCACTTTTTCCCTACCTGTATGCAAATTAGGATTTGGTTCGGTATTTGGCCGAATCTTTAATGAGGGATTTGGGGATTCAGCTGGATTCAGTGCATCCCTAATACATACATCCAGCAACATCTTACTGAATCCGACTCAAACACTGTAGCGTTTCCACTAATCAAAAAACAAATCACTGCCCTCTCCTTTACTCACCTCCCTCCTCACCTCCTTCCTTCTCCTCCCCCTCCCTCCTCCTCATTCCTCTTCCCTTCCCTACCATTCCTCCTCCCCCTCCTTCCTCCTCCTTCCCCTTCCTCCTCCCCCTCCCTCCTCCTCATTCCTCTTCCCTCCCATTCCTCCTCCCCCACCTTCCTCCTCATTCCTCTTCCCTTCCCTCCTCCTTCCTTCCCCTTCCTTCTCCCCCTCCTTCCCCTTCCCCTCCCTCCTCTTCCTTCCTCATCCCCCTCTTTCCCCTACCTCCCTCCTCTTCCTTCCTTCCCCTTCCTTCTCCCCTTTCCCCTCCCTCCTCTTCCTTCCTCGTCCCCCTCTTTCCCCTACCTCCCTCCTCTTCCTTCATTCCCCTCCCTCCTCCTTGCCCTCCCTTGGTCAGGCATGAGTATGCAGGCAATTTTGGGCAAACGCACAGTGGGTAGCGGGCTGGTCAGCCAGGTTGCCTAGGAGGGAGGGGTTTTAGGAACCCAAAGGCTCAAGCATTAATAAATCAACTCCTTACTGTCAAAACTAAGGCAATGCATGTTTTGCTAACAGCAGCTTTAATCCATAACCCCCCCCCCCGGTTTAGCACCCAATTTAGCTTTGAATACTTAGCTTCACATATTACTGAGTGATCATCTTAACCTTTTTGAAAAGGTCCCTTTCAACTTTACATAATACTGAACAAATTCCTAATAAAACCACCTCTTCCCTTCCCTTTAGCACATTGTATGGACATTAGCTTTGGTTTTCATCTCAAAACACACATGTTGTTGCCTAGGCAAAGTCCTGGAGCCCTAATTTAAGCAACAAGGGTAACAACTTCTCCTTCAAGATTTCTTGCAGAAGGTCCAATGCTTGTGGTCAAGGTGCTTAACCCTCTGCTTGGAGGTTCCTCTGCTCTGCAGATCTACAAGTTCTAATGGGGCTAGTGAGAACTTGAAATTATCCAACACGTAAACATGTAAACGCTACACAGCTTCCTATACTTTTATACATAAAGACCTTCCTGAGATGATGACGTCTCTTAAGAAAGAAAAAATGGCTTTAGGATTCCTATGTGTGAACAATGTTTGGTTCAAAGATACTATTGTACTGGTACCTTTATCCTTATACTAATAATCTGCTTTTTGTGGAAGATGCTCTAGAGATTCTTAGGGAAGGGAAGTGCAGTAGAAAGGACAATTAAAGAACTTAAAACCCAAAAAGAATTAGTCCAGAAGTAATGTGCCTTATGCAAGGGACTGCTTGGGCCAACCAAAAGGTACAGCACCCAATGCTAATAATGATACATGCCTCTGAAATTGTATCCAGTACACCCCTGTCCTTCTTCTGGGCTGACCCACCTGAGATACAATCATGCTGGGTCTGCTTTAGGGTGATACACAGCTTAGTTATGTTTATTATGAAGTTCATTCAAGATCAACATGACCCTGAAATGAACAGGCTGCATACATGTAGGAATTTATTCCCAGCATACAAGCATTTATTTATGTATTTGAGCCTTGCCCTTGGGATCTGTAGCCATGGGGAATAGACCATGTTCTCTTTTTTCTTTGTTCAGCATTGCTGTCTACTCCCATGGCTACCTACCTGCAATTCAATAATTCTGGGGTTGCTGTGAGATGAAGCACAATAACCCTCTAGGTATGCAGCCTGAGCTTTAGCTTGAAGTGCTTTGCAACTCGCAACCCCTTGGATGTTGCTCCCAGTGGCCTCAAAACAGGAGCTTATTTTTGAATTTCAGGCTTGGAGGCAAGTTTTGGTTGTATAAAAACCAGGCTGATCACCGAAGAGACAATCTGCAAAGATCTACCAAATAGCCAATCATATCCTTTATTTGGCACCGCCAGGAACTTGTTTCATGCTCCCCAACTCTTTTTATATTTGAATATCGCTCATTGGTAATAAAGTTGGGGACCCCTGCCCTTAGCTCAGCTCAGTAGCCGGAGCTGATGCTGTGCCTCAGAAGAGAAGAAAGATGGGGTGCTAGTGGGGACATTTCCAGAAGCATGGATCTTCATTTCTATAGGTGTCCCTGTGCTGGAACAGTAAGTTAAATGGTACAATCGTACACCGTACACTATATTTCCAGCTTAATTCTTTTTGGGCTTTGGTTTTCAATGTGCAAAATCAGTTCTAGTAAATTTGTTCGTACCTCCCAGTGGTCCTAAATGAGTTGGGACAGTCCTGATTTTCAGACCCTAAAAAGGACGGATGGTTTCTACAAAGTTTCCATTCTAAAAGGGATACTGTCATGGGAAAACATGTTTTTTTTCCCAAAACATATCAGTTAATAGTGCTGCTCCAGCAGAATTATGCACTGGAATCCATTTCTCAAAAGAGCAAAACTTTTTTTTTATATTCAATTTTGAAATCTGACATGGGGCTAGACATATTGTCAGTTTGCCAGCTGCCCCCAGTCATGTGACTTGTGCTCTGATAAACTTCAGTCACTCTTTACTGCTGTACTGCAAGTTGGAGTGATAAGACACCTCCCTCCCCCCCCCCCTCCCAGCAGCCTAACAACAGAATAATGGGAGGTTATAAGATAGCATCTTACTAACACAAGATAACAACTCCCTGGAAGATCTAAGAACAACACTCAATAGTAAAAGACAAGTCCCACTGAGACTGATTCAGTTACATTAAGTAGGAGAAATAATAGCCTGCCAGAAAGCCTGTCCTATAGTGCAGGCAAAAGTCACATGACTGGGGCAGCTGGGAAACTGACAATATGTCTAGCCCCATGTCAAATTTCAAAATTGACATAAAAAAATCTGTTTGCTCTTTTGAGAAATGGATTTCAGTGCAGAATTCTGCTGGAGCAGCACTATTAACTGATGCGTTTTGAAAAAAACATGTTTTCCCATGACAGGATCCCTTTAACATGGCCTGATAGATATGGGGCGTTGCCTAAATGACCCCACCTAGTAACACTGAGATGTAGGGAGGTATATTGGTTTACTAGCATATGAAAAAAAATAAAAATAATCAATATATAAAGAATAGCAAAAACAATAATTAAACTATAAAAAACCTGCTATACCCATAATCCACAATCCTTCTAAATGGAGATTTAGGTATTTTCCTTCTGGCGACTGTATTGTGCAACTTCTGTGGTACCCCCAGTATTGGGAGATTCCTTTTATACAGCGCCCTTAGCAATCGCCATGACAGTACCTATTGATTTGATCCTGTCTCAGTGCTCCGAAATTCAAGTAAAAAGTAACAATAGTGGAAGCACTATAAGACTATAAAACTAAAAATAAGCAATAGAGCAGATCTGGAATAACAGAACAAAGAAGCGTAAGATTAACATCACACAACTAACAGTAACAACAATAACTACACTAAAAGGCACTAACAAATACTGGGTTGGCCTTCCCTGGGTTCCTGTGGAAAAGAGAGAAAAATGAAGCTTAAAAAGAGAAAGTATAAAGGGTCACAATTGCAAAAAGAAGGGAATAAGGAGATTTCAAATTAGAGGAGAATCTACAAGGCCCAGTAATATACATATACACAGTGTTCTGCTTGTCTTTTCTTACAAGCACAGGTATAGGACATGTTACCCAGAATGCTCTAGACCTAGGGGTTTCTGAATATGGGATCTTTTCCATTATTTGGATCTTCATACTCTTAGGGGCAGATTTATCAAAGGTCGAGGTGAATTTTCGAATGAAAAAAATTCGAAGTTCGAGCTATTTTTTCGTAGGGATGCACCGAATCCACTATTTTGGATTCGGCCGAATCCTTCTTGGAAGATTCGGCCAAATATCAAACCGAATCCGAATCCTAATTTGCAAATGCGAAAAAGTTGAAAAAAATTGGTTTACTTCCTTGTTTTGTGACAAAAAGTCACGTGACATCCCGCCCTGCCCACAATTTGCATATGAAAATTAGGATTCGGATTCGGTTCGGCTGAAAAAAAACGAATTCTAGCCGAATCCCGAACCAAATCCTGGATTCCTTGCATCCCTAATTTTTTGTGTACTTTGACTAGGAAATAGTCCAAATTCGATTTGAATTTGAAAAAAATTTGAATATTGAAAGTTATCATGTACTGTCTCTTTAAAAATTCAACGTCGCCCATTAGCCATCTAATACCTGCTGAATTGCTGTTTTAGCCTATGGAGGACCTCCTAGAACCCATTTGGAGTCAATTGGTGGACTTTGAAAAATCAATGTTTTTTTGGGGAAATTCTATCGAATGCACTATTACTTCGATCCGTACGATTCAAATTTTGGCTGAATACAGACCTATTCGAAAAAAACTTCGACTTCATTTTGGTTGGTCTTTTTGGAACTTTGAAAAGTTTTTTCAAATCGAAATTCAACCCTTGCTAAATATGTCCCTTAGGGGCAGATTTATTTTGGGTTGAATAGTAAATTCGAATGTGATATTTATCACACCTTGACCATGGAATCAGTTCTAATTCGAATATTCTCAACCTAAAACCTGCTGAGTTAATTTACAAGTCAGTGGCAGAGGTCTGACCATTTCAATATGTTAATTGTTTTCCCGACATCCAAGTCTTTTTTCGGAGGAAAATTAGATTCAAATTTTATCCGAATTTTCAGGGCTGAACTATTCGATCGAATATTAGACACGTAGTGAGTTCTTTATCAAAGTCTGATTTTTGCTACAAGCACTGATCAAATTTGCTTGGGTTTTTTACACTTATTTATTTTTACATTTTCCAAAAAATTTGCTTTGAAGGAAAAAATCCAATTTTCACTATTTTGTCAGATTTTTCATTCAAAAACTCAGGTTTCTTATGCTATTTTTGCCCTAAAACTCCAAAAACTTCGGGGTATTGCACGAAACCCAGCGCACATCAAAAAATCATTGGGACTTCTCCCATTGACTTATATGTAACCTCAACAGGTCTGAGATGCCAGATTTTCTAATTCAGACTTTTCCATCCTCGGGGTTCAATAAATTAAAAAATAAATGATTTTTTTAAAAGTCAGATTTTATAAAAAAAAAACCACAAATTTTTTTCAGGATTTGTGCATTCTTTGTTTAGTAAATAACCCCCTAAATTTTTTTCTTAAATAACCTCCTATTCGAGTTGTGAGTATATTCGAATTTAAAAAAATTCACATGAATTCGAAATTGGACCTTTAATAAATCTGCCCATAAGTCTGCTAAATAATTATTTAAAGATTAATTAAAGCCAATAGGCTGGTTTTGCTTCCAATAAGGATTAATTAATTAATTAAAATCTTAGTTGGGATCAAGTACAAGCTACTGTTTTATTATTACACAGAAAAAGGACATAATTTTTAAAGGAAGCCATGTTTTAAAATTTGAATTATTTGATTAAAATGGAGTCTACGGGAGATGGTCTTCTGGTAGTTGTGAGATTTCTGGATCAGGTTTCTGGATAACAGAGTTCATTAAGCCTTACCTGATACATGATCTGAAACCACCATAAATTATGGCCATACCAGGAGTTTCATGTAGAAATCCTCAATCCCTTCCCAAAGGTCCCACCAGCCCTATTCACATGTTGGGTACATATGGGACTTTGGGTAGATCTGTTTGTACTCACCTTATTCACAGTGTAGGTACCGTCTAGTCCAGTTCTGATTCCTTGCTGGAATTGTCTTGGAACATCTGGAATCTGAGAAATGACATAATCCAAGACCTCAGACGAAGAACTTGCTGCCACAATGAAGACCTGCAAAGGAGGAACATCATTTGTTAGCTGAGCTTCTATTAGAGTATTTCTCTTGAGCAACCCCAGTCTTTCATCACCTGTCTTTACGGACGATATATCTGATGCCCTGAGGATTTTCCTGCTCCCCAAAGTTTTGAGATTAATAGATTAAGGGACTTTACTTGAAATGCTGATAATGTCCTTCTCAATGTTTTGCATAGCTATGAAACCCCTAGATTCCAAGCTGTGCCAGAGTACAAGAAGAAGTACAATTTCTTTAAAAGGGATCCTGTCATCGGAAAACATGTTTTTTTCAAAACACATCAGTTAATAGTGCTGCTCCAGCAGAATTCTGCACTGAATCCATTTCTCAAAAGAGCAAACTGATTTTTTTATATTCAATTTTGAAATCTGACATGGGGCTAGACATTTTGTTAATTTCCCAGCTGTTCTGGTCATGTGACTTGTGCCTGCACTTTAGGAGAGAAATGCTTTCTGGCAGGCTGCTGTTTTTCCTTCTCAATGTAACTGAATGTGTCTCAGTGAGACATGGGTTTTTACTATTGAGTGCTGTTCCATACCTCTCAACTGTCCCTTTTTCGGAGGGGCAGTCCCTCTTTTGACAGCTCAACCCGCAGTACCTCATTTGTACTGGAAAGTCCCTCTTTTCTCTGCACTGAACAGCCAGAAAAAGAAACAAAGATTCTCACTTAATTGGCTTTTAGCAGAGAGCACAGAACACAAAACACAGTTTAGATAAGGAGAAATATTTTCAAACTTTCATAACCTGCCAAATTTTGTAAAACAAACATGGTAATTAGGGGGTATGGCCACAGAAAGGGGTGTGGTCAACAAATTGCTGCACTAGGTGCGGAAAAAAATTTTTTTGTCCCTCTTTTTACTTCCAAAATGTTGGGAGGTATGCTGTTCTTAGATCTACCAGGCAGCTGTTATCTTGTGTTAGGGAGCTGCTATCTGGTTACCTTCCCATTGTTCTTTTGTTTGGCTGCTGGGGGGGAGGAAAGGGAGGGGGGTGATATCACTTCAACTTGCAGTACAGCAGTAAAGAGTGATTGAAGTTTATCAGAGCACAAGTCACATGACTTGGGGCAGCTGGGAAATTGACAATATGTCTAGCGCCATGTCAGATTTCAAAATTGAATATAAAAAAATCAGTTTGCTCTTTTGAGAAATGGATTTCAGTGCAGAATTCTGCTGGATCAGCATTATTATCTGATTCATTCTGGAAATTTTTTTCCCATGACAGTATCCCTTTAACAATTCCCTGCAGGAATGTCCTTTCAACTTGAAAGTTATGGAGCCGTGCAAATGGCAAATACACCGTTTAGTAGTTAAGTTGAGCACACCCTGAGAATATTCCAAGGTAGGCTACCTACTTGCTCATCTGTCATTTCCTGCTCCTCATGGGAGGAGCTGTGAGTTGTAGTCACTCCCATGAATTCCTATTTACAGGAATGATCAACTAAAAGCTTTATGTGCCTCTCCACTTACTCTCGTTCCTGGCGTTCATGTTGAACTGGGCGCAGGTTCCTGTAAATAAAAACAAAACAATTCAGACTTTCCCACATTGCGTGTCATTGATTTGAGTACATAGAGCCGACCTCTTGTATGCTTACTTTTGTTTTACTCACAAAACGTTAACAGATTAGAGTTGTTTACTAATGATGGGATTGTTAAATAGGAGAAAATAAATAAAATAAAAAGGACTTACCCCCCCCAAAAATTAAAAGGAAATCCACAGATTACCCAAAGCCATATTTATATATATATCATTCTCTGGAATGTGGTATAACTTATCCAATGATGTATACGGCCCTGCTCTCCCTTAGTAATGGTTGGTTGGGACCCTACAAACTGTCACTTACACTTCTTCCTGTATGGGAGGGTGATCTGGAATAGATGGAATGCTCCAGTGGTTCCTGTTGAGAGAAAATTAGACTGACCAACTAAACAAGAATATTGTAGGGTTGAGGGACATGGGCCAGTCCATGATTTAGAATAGAGACCCCAAATGCTAAACAGAATGACTGAGTTCTTTGTAGCAAAGCAAACATATTAGGCTGAGAGAGCCCCTGTTATTAGTGAGTTACACCTGCCCATCACACCAAGCCGAGACATTGCACCTTTCAGTTTAACAACTTAGAACATTGTGGCCCCTTTAATTAGTAATGAATAATGAAACTGTACTGTCTTGCTGGAAATATTTTGTATTCCTTTGTTGTCTCTTACTTCCATTCTGTTTTAAACCGAAGAAATTATCCTTTGCATCAAAATTTGACTCTGAGGGGCAGATTTATCATGGGTCGAATTTCGAAGTGAAAAAAACGCCGAAATTCTACCATCGAATAGTGTAGTCCGACATTCGAAGTCGAAGTATTTTACAAAAAAATCCTTAGACTTCTCAAAACGTAGCCAAATACTGGCTATAGGTTCTAGGAGGTCCCCATAGGCTAACATAGCAATTCGGCAGGTTTAAGGTGGCGAAGTGTCGATGTCGAAGTTTTTTAAAAAAAAGAGACAATACTTTGATTTTCGAATGGTCGAATTTGTGAAGTATTTTCAATTCGAATCAAAGTCGAAGTCGAATTTGGCCTATTCGATGGTGGAAGTACTCAGAAATTACTTTGAAATTGGAAGTTTTTTAATTCAAAATTGACTATGACCTTTGCTAAATCTGCCTCTGAGTGTCACTTATGTACTATAAGGGATAATGTACCCCCTACTTTATATGATAAATTAATGTAAATATATGTAAATGATTTAGAAGTCAGTGACCATATAAAGACACAAGGAAACAGGCGGAGTTATACAGGGAACTCTGAGTATCACTCATGTATTATAAGGGATAATGTACCCCCTACTGTAAATGATAAGGATATTAGAAGTCACTGAGGGGTTGTTCTGAGATAATATAAAGACACAAGGCTGCAGGCTGAGTTATACAGGGAACTCTGAGTATCACTCGTGTATTATAAGGGATAATGTACCCCCTACTGTAAATGATAAGGATATTAGAAGTCACTGAGGGGTTGTTCTGTGACCATATAAAGACACAAGGCTGCAGGCTGAGTTATACAGGGAACTCTGAGTATCACTCATGTATTATAAGGGATACTGTACCCCCTACTGTAAATGATAAGGATATTAGAAGTCACTGAGGGGTTGTTCTGTGACCATCCACAAAACTATATCTATACTGTATACTGCACTATGGGGTATTAAATCATTCTCTGGAATGTGGTATAACTTATCCAATGATGTATACAGCACTGTTCTCCCTTAGTAATGGTTGGTTGGGACCCTACAAACTGTTACTTACACTTCTTCCTGTATGGGAGGGTGATCTGGAATAGATGGAATGCTCCTGGGGTTCCTGTTGAGAGAAAATAGAGAAAATTAGACTGACTAACTAAACAAATACATTGTTGGGTTGACAGACATGGGTCAGACCGTGATTTGGAGTAGTGACCCCAAATGCTAAACAGAATGACTGAGTTCTTTGTAGCAGAGCAAACATATTAGGCTGAGGGAACCACTTTTATTAGTGAGTTACACCTGCCCATCACACCAAGCCGAGACATTGCACCTTTCAGTTTAACAACTTACAATACTGTGGCCCCTTTAATTAGATAGTGAAAATGTACTGTCTTGTTGGGTATATTTTGTATTCCTTTGTTTACATTCACTTAGATTTCATTCTGTTTTAAACCAGAGAAATTATCCTTTGCATCAAAATTTGAGTATAAACTCTGACTATCACTCAGTTATACAGGGAACTCTGAGTATCACTCATGTACTATAAGGGATAATGAACCCCCTACTGTAAATTATAAGGATATTAGAAGTCACCGAGGGGTTGTTCTGTGACCATATAAGGGTACAAGGCTGCAGGCTGAGTTATATAGGGAACTCTGAGTATCACTCATGTATTATAAGGGATAATGTACCCCCTACTGTAAATGATAAGGATATTAGAAGTCACTGAGGGGTTGTTCTGTGACCATATAAAGACACAAGGCTGCAGGCTGAGTTATACAGGAACTCTGAGTATCACTCATGTATTATAAGAGATAATGTACCCCCTACTGTAAATGATAAGGATATTAGAAGTCACTGAGGGGTTGTTCTGTGACCATATAAAGGCACAAGGCTGCAGACTGAGTTATACAGGGAACTCTGAGTATCACTCATGTATTATAAGAGATAATGTACCCCCTACTGTAAATGATAAGGATATTAGAAGTCACTGAGGGGTTGTTCTGTGACCATATAAAGGCACAAGGCTGCAGGCTGAGTTATACAGGAACTCTGAGTATCACTCATTTATTATCAAGGAAGGTACAATCCCTACTAAAGCTTTATGTGTATTGTTCACTTACTCTCCTTCCCGTGCAATATACGGGTGTTCATTTTGGCCCGGGCGCAGGATTCCCCTGTGAATAAAAACAACACAATTGAGACTTTCCCACATTCTGTCAGGGATTTGTGTACATAGAGCCAATCCTTTGTATCCTTACTTTTGCTTTACTCACACAAAGTCATCATTTAAAAAACTAATTGTAACGGCGTCCACAAACCCTGGTGGTCTAGCGGTACAAGGGGGTCGGCCGGGGACACCCACCACGCTGTTGCTCCTCTGCAGTTCTGGGGCTTTAGGGCGCACGCGCCGCACGTCTCCTATTTTTATAGGCGCCACCGCGCATAGGTTCATCTGTATTGAGTTCCTGGTGCTTCTGTTTCATGATTCCTGTTGTGACCCCTGCCTGTTTTTGATGATTCTGATCTCTAAAATCCTGACCCAGCCTGGTAACCGACTCTTCTTATCTGTATCCCTCCTGATTGATCTCCTTGTTTGACCCTTGCCTGTTTGACTCCGCTTGTACTCTGCCTGCCCCGCCCCGCCCTGATTGAACTTGATGGACTTTGTCTTTATTCAACCAGATTTAACTATGTAACAATGTCATTGACACAGATAAACTTTCCATTGAATCACACAAAGAACTTACACTCCGTCCTGTACAACAAGGTTGTAGGTAACACTGACCCGGGTTGTGAAACAGGAAAATAGCAGAGGTTTGGTAAGTAATTCTGGGCTTCACGTTGACTTTATATGGCAATAGAAAGAGTTTATTTAAAGGGCTAGTCTTTGCTTCTGACCTCAAATAGATCATGACTAAAGTTTTCACATTGGAATAGTGAGTTCAAAAATTGTTAGTCAAAAATATCAGAATGTATGCAATATCTGCACACAACTGATATTCTTATTATATTTATCAGCAATGTGAGGGTATGATAAGCTTGTGAGACTTAATGGACAAGAAACATTCTTGAGAGTCACTGGGTCAGATTGCCCTCATTAGGACTTGGTAT
The DNA here is from genome assembly GCA_038501925.1 of Xenopus petersii. Classification (NCBI taxonomy): domain Eukaryota; kingdom Metazoa; phylum Chordata; class Amphibia; order Anura; family Pipidae; genus Xenopus; species Xenopus petersii. Next base: position 6,888,668 of record CM076684.1, on the reverse strand, counting down.
AACTCGATAAAGTATCATTATTACTGGTATATATCATAAACCGGATTGGTGCTGTGTTCGATATCCATGGGGATAGTTGGGAAATTTCCTCAAGCAAGAACCACATTGGGCTGAGGAGTAGGATGTCTTCTCCTCTTTTTATAGGCACCTGCGCACTGGCGTGTTGACGGATTTAAAGGGACATTTTGTATTTTTTAGTTGCCCGCTATAGGTTCATCTGTATTGAGTTCCTGGTGCTTCTGTTCTGCGATTTTGTCTGTTTTCTGAATCCTGTTGTGACCCCTGCCTGTTTTTTGATGATTCTGATCTCTACAATCCTGACCCAGCCTGGTAACTGACTCTTCTTATCTGTATCCCTCCTGATTGATCTCCTTGTTTGACCCTTGCCTGTTTGACTCCACTTGTACTCTGCCTGCCCCGCCCCGCCCTGATTGGACTCCACTTTCTGCCTACATCTTGTACTGTGACCTTCTGCCCTAAAGACTTTGCTTTTCCTTAGTGCCCCTTTGCTCATCCAGAACCCTTCGCTTGGCACCTCCCTTATTAAGACCTGGCAGCATCTGATTAGCCGAGGGCTCCTCCCGAGGTGAAAGGCAACTGTTAAAGGCAGACGCAAGAGCCGAGAACAGGGTGCTTAGCATTGGTTCTGGATTTAGGGTGCTGACCGTGACACTAATGCTGTTTACTTAAGTAGGAGAAAATAAATACAGCAAGGACTTCAACCCAAAAATGAAGAGGAGATCCACAGATTACCCAAAACCATCTTTATATACTGTGCCATGAGGCATTAAATCATTCACTGGAATGTATAACTTATCCAATGATGTATACGGCACTGCTCTCACTTAGTAATGGTTGCTTGGGATCTTCCAAACTGTCACTTACCCTTCTTCCTGTATGGGAGGGTGATCTCGAATAGATGGAATGCTCCTGGTGTTCCTATTGAGAGAAAATAATGAAGATTAGACTGACCAACTAATTAAGAACATTGTTGGGTTGAGGGACATGGGTCAGTCCATGATTTGGACTAGTGATCCCAACTGCTAAACAGAATGACTGAGTTCTTAGTAGCAGGGCAAAAATATTAGGCTGATGGAGCCCCTTTTATTAGTGAGTTAAACTTGCCCATCACACCAAGCCAAGCCAATGCACCTTTCAGTTTGGTCACTTAGAACATTGTGGCCCCTTTAATTAGTTAATGAAAGCTGCACTGTCTTGCTGGGAATACATTTCCTGACAATGACAAATACCTGTCCTGATATGCCAGTGTGAGTATAGGTAAGTCTGGGTATCACTCATTTGTCATAAAGGAAGGTGTAATTCCTGCTATAAAGGTATGATGCTTTTTAAAATGTTTTAGTATTATATTCTAAAAGTGCTAGAAGCTGTACCCTGAAGATTAAAGCAAGTTTCATGTGCTCAACTTGGATAGCTTGGGAGCCTGGTCTGAGCAGTTGAGATGCTGTGGATTTCCTATTCGGCCTGTGTCCCCTGTGTGAGGACAGATATTGTCTGTGTGTCTGCTATGTGGGAGCTACTTCCTCCATCCTAAGGAGAAGTTTTTAGGCAAGTAGCGCTCTCTGGGGAAGGTTAAGAACTTAGAGTGTGGGACTCTTCTAGGGTTGGGACTTACCACATGGAATCCCCAGGACAGGGGTGTTATTGATTATTATTGTAATTTAAATTTTACATTACTACCAGGTTATATAAAAGTTATATCTGTTTGCCACATTTGTGTGTTTTATTATTTGTTCCTAGTGGGACCACCCATAGGTGCACCCCCAGATCTAGGTGGAGACACCGAGTCAGAGAAATTCCCAGTATCTTTCATATAGCAAAAAGGATTCAGGCCCTGTATCAAAAAGAAGCATATTTTTATTAAAGGTGTACATCCTATAATACTCGAGGTGTCAAAATAATGTTACACATATTTAAAGATAATTATAACTCATGCTACATAGATATATTGACATTTTACCAACTCATTGGTAAATGGCTGATTCTGTTAATGCCTTTTAGAGGAGTTTGGATGATTTCTTGGACAGAGATAATATCAAAGGCTATTGTGATACTAAACTCTATAGTTAGTATAGATATGGGTATATATCATTTATGTGAGGGTAGGGAGGGGTGTATGTATGGATGCTGGGTTTTCATTTGGAGGGGTTGAACTTGATGGACTTTGTCTTTATTCAACCCGATGTAACTATGTAACTATCTATGTAACTATCTATGTAACTATGTAACAATGTCATTGATACAGATAAACTTTCCATTGAATCACTCAAAGAACTTACACTCCGTCCTGTACAACAAGGTTGTAGGAAACGCTGACCCGGGTTTTGATGTCTCTGAAACAAAAAAATAGCAGAGGTTTGGTAAGTAATTCTGGGCTTCATGTTGACTGTATATGGCAATAGAAAGAGTTTATTTAAAGGGCTAGTCTTTGCTTCTGACCTCAAATAGATCATGACTGAAGTTTTCATATTGTAATAGTGAGTTCAAAAATTGTTAGTCAAAAATATCAGAATGTATGCAATATCTGCACACAACTGATATTCTTATTATATTTATCAGCAATGTGAGGGTATGATAAGCTTGTGAGACTTAATGGACAAGAAACATTTTTGAGAGCCACTGGGTCAGATTGCCCTCATTAGGACTTGGTATAACTCGATAAAGTATCATGGTTACTGGTATATATCATAAACTGGATTGGTGCTGTGTTCGATATCCATGGGGATAGTTGGAAAATCTCATCAAGCAAGGACCACATTGGGCTGAGGAGCAGGATGTCTTCTCCTAGAGGTTGTGAAAAGGGCCCCAGTGTAAATAGGTTAAAAATAACTTTTATTTTTTATGTGTAAATAGTTTGAGAAGAACCCCTAAGGCTGGTCTGTAAGGGAATTCCCCTGTACAAGGTGGCGCAAGAGCTACGCACCTCCTCTTTGGCTTAGGAACATCTAGAGGCAGGATCAAGACTGAAGTGGCCAGACTATTTTTAGGAGATTGACTCCTTCAGGGCTAACTAGTGCTTGAAGGTGGTGTGAGTTCACTCAAGGGGGCAGATTCACTAACTGCCGAAAAGTCGCCAGTGACCGCTTGGCCCCCATCGCAACACTTCGCCAGGTGAAAATTCACTCAGACAACGCTTATTCACTAAAATGCGGAGTTTCTTCGTGGGAGCCGAATGCTGGCGACTCTTTGCTAGAGTTACTTCGGCAATGCGAGCAATTCAAAGCGAAGATGCGCTAGCGTTCATTTCTGCCTAGCGCAACTTCACTAGAAGTCTTGCGCTCAGTTTAATTTGCATACGACGGGAAAGTTAAAGTTGAATGGACGTCTTTATGTTCTATGTTGCAGCAAATACATTACATTTCCACTGTTAATTACACAAGTCCAGGGAACCTTAATAAAGACATTAGAGTTAATATAATGCCCTACACATGAGCCCACTGTATAGTTTATGTTCCATATGAAAATGTACGGGGGAAACCGGTAACCAAAAAATTTTTTCAAGGACTTTTGCAGCCTGTCACTCTGAAAAAAGGAAACAACGCCAGTGTCTTTTGAACTTTGATTTTTCCACTAAAAAATATAATGTAAGTTACAGAGGATTGAGGAAGATCTCTGCACTCCAATGCACTTCGCTTGGTCTGAGCTGGCGAAGGCAAGTCTGGCGAAAGAGGTAACGTTCAGGAAAATCTGCATCTTAGTGAATTTGTGGAGTTACGTCCGTTCGCCCGAAACATGCCTGACCCATCCCGCGGGTATCGGGTCGGCCCGCACATCAATATTTCTCATATATCAGACACAGACAGCCTTAAAACAATAACAAAATCTGTATTTACCCTTCTTCCTCCTCAGGAAGTCGGTCTCTAGGTGTGACTGTGTGTGGAGATGAACTGTTGAACAGAAAATGTCTCTGGTTTAACTGATAAAACTCTTAATAAAGATACTCTAAAGTCATTGTAAAGTCTTGGCCCCCACACACACACATTCATTTGCTTGTAGAGTGTTTTTAAAGCTGTGGGTCACCTTTAAAGGAACAGCAACATGAAAAAATGAAATTGTTTAAAGAAATACAAATATAATGCAGTGTTGCCCTGCACTGGTACAACTGGTGTGGTTCCTTCAGAACCTCTACTATAGTTTATATAAACAAGCTGCTGTGTAGCCATGGGGGCAGCCATTCAAGCACAGGATACACAGTAGATAACGGATAAGTACTACTATAGTTTATATAAACAAGCTGCTGTGTAGCCATGGGGGCAGCCATTCAAGCACAGGATACACAGTAGATAACAGATAAGTACTACTGTAGTTTATATAAACAAACTGCTGTGTAGCCATGGGGGCAGCCATTCAAGCACAGGATACACAGTAGATAACAGATAAGTACTACTGTAGTTTATATAAACAAACTGCTGTGTAGCCATGGGGGCAGCCATTCAAGCACAGGATACACAGTAGATCACAGATAAGTACTACTATAGTTCATATAAACAAGATGCTTGTTTATATAAACTATAGTAGTACTTATCTGTTATCTACTGTGTATCCTGTGCTTGAATGGCTGCCCCCATGGCTACACAGCAGCTTGTTTATATAAACTATAGTAGAGTTTCTGAAGCAAACACACCAGTTTTACCAGTGCAGGGCAACACTACATGATATTTTCATTTTTCTATTCAGGCCTTTCCTATTTATATTCCAGTATCTTATTCGAGTCAGTGCATAGTTTCTGGGGTCATTTGGGCCCTAGCAACCATATTTCTAAAACTGCAAACTGGAGAGCTGCTGAATAAAAAGCTAAATAAGTAAAAAAACACAAATAAGTAAAAAATAAAAATCATTGAAAATGGTCTCAGAATATCTCTCTCTACTTCATATTAAAAGTTCAGCAAGAGGTGAACAACCCCTTTAACCAGATGTAAAACTGCCATCTTAACCATAGTGCATCGGATACTATCTGGCCTACTACAGATGGTGCCCTCTAGTGTCAGCAGCGTTCAATTTTTTCAATTAAACATTGAACAAATATTACAACATTACAAACATTTCCCGTAAAGGGGTGGTTCACCTTTAAGTTAACTTTTAATAAGTTATAGAATTGCTAATTCTAAGCAAGGTTTCAATTTTTTTTATTTTTTTTTAATTATTTGCCATCGTCTTCTGACTCAGCTTTCAAATGGGGGTCACTGACCCCATCTAAAAAACAAATGCTCTGTAAGGCTACAAATGTATTGTTATTGCTACTATTTATTACTCTTCTTTCTATTCAGGCATCTCCTAATTATATTTCAGTCTCTTATTCAAATCAGTGCATGGTTGCTAGAGGAATTTGGACCCTAGCAACCATATGGCTGAAATTGCAAACTGGAGAGCTGCTGAATAAAAAGCTAAATAACTCAAAAACCACAAATAATAAAAAATGAAAACCAATTGCTAATTGTCTCACTGTCATACATATCATAATCACTTTCTACATCATACTAAAAGTTAATTTAAAGGTGAACAACCCCTTTTAAGTATTCTATCTTGATGCATAGCGTGTCACGTTGAGTAATCAAAACAATGAGATGAGAATTTTGTGTACATTCTTGGGAGTCCAAGAATATGTGTCATAAATAGTTTCCAAAAGGCAATTCACATGTTACTTTCCCTTTATGCTGAAATGACAACAGTTTGGGCTATTAGCAAACATTTGGACTTTCAAGTAAAGGAGGCCTCTTAAATATTAGTACCCCCTCTTACCCTTCTCCACCCAAGGAGGAGGCAAGGAAAAATCTGGTGGGATTACACATAATATTTTCCTTCATGGTAAAGAAATAATATACAATGAGTTGGACATGAGACCAGTAAAATTTTCTACTTCATAACATTGTGCCCATGGCTTTATATCAGAAAAATTCTGTTTTTTTTGCACTTTGCACCCTGCCCTACATGCAGAAAAATTGCCACCATTCTCTGATAATAAGTGGGCTCTCGCTGTTGTTCAGAGGCTAAGGGGTCGAGTAGAAAATGAGATTTACGGTATTTACCTCTCTTAAAGGAAAACTTTACCCACAAAGTGAATATTTATGCAACAGATAGTTTACATCAAATTGAGGGACATATTAAAGAATCTTACCAAACTGGAATATATATTTAAGTAAATATTGCCTTTTATACATCTCTTGCCTTAAACCACCATTTTGCGATGGTCTGTGTGCTGCCTCAGAGATCACCTGACCAGAAATACTACAGTTCTTACTGTAACAGGAAGAGATCACCTGACTAGAAATACTACAGCTCTAACTGTAACATGAAGAGATTACCTGACCAGAAATACTGCAGCTCTAACGGTAACAGGAAGAAATCACCTGACCAGAAATACTGCAGCTCTAACTGTAACAGGAAGAGATCACCTGACCAGAAATACTACAGCTCTAACTGTAACAGGAAGAGATCACCTGACCAGAAATACTGCAGCTCTAACTGTAACAGGAAGAGATCACCTGACCAGAAATACTGCAGCTCTAACTGTAACAGGAAGAGATCACCTAACCAGAAATACTATAGCTCTAACTGTAACAGAAAGAGATCACCTGACTAGAAATACTACAGCTCTAACTGTAACAGGAAGAGATCACCTGACCAGAAATATCGCAGCTCTAACTGTAACAGGAAGAGATTACCTGACCAGAAATACTGCAGCTCTAACTGTAACAGGAAGAGATCAGCTGACCAGAAATACTGCAGCTCTAACTGTAACAGGAAGAGATCACCTGACCAGAAATACTGCAGCTCTAACTTTAATAGGAAGAGATCACCTGACCAGAAATACTACAGCTCTAACTGTAACAGGAAGAGATCACCTGACCAGAAATACTGCAGCTCTAACTGTAACAGGAATAGATCACCTGACCAGAAATACTGCAGCTCTAACTGTAACAGGAAGAGATCTCCTGACCAGAAATACTACAGCTCTAACTGTAACAGGAAGAGATCACCTGACCAGAAATACTGCAGCTCTAACTGTAACAGGAAGAGATCACCTGACCAGAAATACTGCAGCTCTAACTGTAACAGGAAGAAGTGTGGAAGCAAAAGAGAGAACTTTGTCTTTTAATTGGCTCATGTGACCTAATATGTTTGGTATGTTTGTGTGCACGGGGAATCCTAGGATCCCAGGGGGTGGCCCTTATTTTTCAAAATGGCAATTTTCTATTTAGGATTACCTAATGACACATACTACTAAAAAGTATATTATTATGAAAATGGTTTATTTACATGAAGTAGGGTTTTACAAATCAGCTGTTTTATGCAATATCTTTTTATAGAGACCTACATTGTTCGGGGTATAGTTTTCTTTTAAATATTCATAATGATATTCTATATATATGGTATGTTGTGACATTTCTATTCTATGTGTACTGTATATTGTGAGTTGATCCCTAAGCTCAGTAAGTGACAGCAGCACAGAGCATGTGCAGTGAATCAGCAGAAAAGAAAACAGGGAGCTACTGGGGCATCTTTGGAGGCACAGACCCTCCCTACTAGAGGGCTATGGGGGACTTGGTTTATAAATGAAGGCCAAAACATAAATAAGCCTCCCTTATGACTGCCGGTGCAAGTGCGTTTCAGCAAAAATGGCCTCAAATGTTGCACTTATTGATGTCATTCAGTAAATCACTTGCATCTTACATAGTTACATAGTTACATAGTTAAGTTGGGTTGAAAAGAGACCAAAGTCCATCAAGGTCAACCCCTTCAAATGAAACCCAGCATCTATACACACTCACACTCACACTGACCCCTCTATACACTCACATAAATTATATATACCAATATCTATACTAATTGTAGATTTAAATATAGTCTTGGCTGTTCTGCTTGTCCAAGAAATCATCCGAGCCCCTCTTAAAGGCATCTAAACTCGCTCGTTGCATCCTTGTTCTCATCCAGTCTGATGAACCATGTGCCATTGCGCCACTGATGCTGGGGAACCCTGGAATTACTGACGCCCTGCACTTGATTATTATTCCGGGGGTTTCCACGTCGGAGGAAGGCAACAGACTTGCAACTTGGAGCACCTACAGACACTGGAATTCTGCCAGAAATATCAATGGCATTGGGATTTATTAAAAAAAAAAACCCATAGCAATTGGCATCCAACATGTGCACATTGCATGCAGCACTGATTTCATAGATACACCTTTCAACCACGTGCAAGTACTAATCTCACGGCGCTGAGATGAGGCCTAGTCAGATCCCGTGAGTCGAGTCTAGACACGCTGACTACTCCTGCTTCACTCTCAGTCTGTGGGAATGTGCAATATCAGCTGGAAGCCAGATGTTTTCCTTTCTTACTATCTCAGAATCCTTTCATAGAAGAACATAACTGACTGGAACGGGTGCCGATCCCGTGAGGCCCTGCAGCGTTTGGGGTTGGCCCAGCGTGTAAAGTTTTAGTTCAGCTGCGCACGACTTTATAACTACAACACACACACACACCCCACAAATCACTAACAATGGAGCAGCCTTTACCTGTGGCTCATGTTTGGAGGTAGCATCATGGCTGTATATCACAATCTCTTCCGCTGTCTTTGAGCCCCGCCTCTTCCCTCCCACAAAGTACCAAACTACAAATGGCTTAGCAATGTTTCCTGCCGCCAAAACATGCACGATAAATTCATTGATCTAATTCCACAGATATTTATACTACATAGAAGCACTTGGGAAACAGTAACTCCGCAGCTTTTTCTATTTATATTCCCGAGTAATAACTTTTAGGGATGGAAGGCTGTTGCACGTCTCTCAGCAGTACAATTGAGGGTTATGCGCGAGGATGTGCTTGTCACCCAGTCGAAATACTCTTATATATTCCATCTACCGCATTTTAATATCGACTGGTATCCCCAGGAAAAGATGAAAAAGAATATATGGGTTCTGCATGGGGGACCTTTGTAATAAAAATCTGAAAAATCTTAGTTTCTTTAAAGGAACAGTAACACCAAAAAATTTAAGTGTTTTAAAGTAATGAAAATATCATGTACTATTGCCCTGCACTGGTAAAACTGATCTGTTTGCTTCAGAAACACTACTATAGTTTATTTAAACAAGCTGCTGGGGAGCAATGGCGGAAATTGAAAAACGGCTAAATGGCACAGGATAACACCATTAGACAGACAGAGCTTATCTGTTATCTGCAGTGTAACCTGAGCCTTTGAATGGCTGCCCCCATTGCTACACAGCAGCTTATTTATATAAACTATAGTAGTTTTTCTTAAGCAAACACACCAGTTTTACCAGTGCAGGGCAACACTGCATTATATTTTCATTACTTTAAAACACTTTTATTTTTTGATGTTACTGTTCCTTTAACCTGAAAATTTCAAGTTTTGACTGCAACTAGCCTCGGAAAACTCAAATTTTTTCGGGAAAAGACAACTCAACCCCCTTAGAGATAATAACCCCCTTAGAGATGTTTTTTCCTTGAAAACAAGTGGCTTCTTCAGTTTAACTGAAGAAAAAAATAACTCCAAGGGGCCCATTCACTAAGTTCGAGTGAAGGAATAGAGGAAAAATAGTTCGAATTTCGAATGTTTTTTTTGGCTACTTCAACCATCGAATTGGCTACTTCGACCTTCAACTACGACCTTCGACTTAGAATCGAACGTTTCGAACTAAAAATCTTTCGAATAATCGACCATTCGATAATCAAAGTACTGTCTCTTTAAAAATTTCTTCGACACCCTAGTTCGCCACCTAAAACCTACCGAGGCCAATGTTAGCCTATGGGGAAGGTCCCCATAGGCTCGCTAACAATTTTCTGATCGAAGGATTAAAAAATCGATGGATTAAAATCCTTCGAATCGTTCGATTCAAAGGATTTAATCGTTTGATCGAAAGATTATTCCTTAGATCGTTCGATCGAACGAATTGCGCAAAATCCTTCGACTTTGATATTCGAAGTTGAAGGATTTTAATTCGGCAGTCGAATATTGAGGGTTAATTAACCCTCGATATTCAACCCTTGATACATCTGCCCCTAAATTTCCAGCTGCCCTTGACTTAATTCTACTAGATACTGTATATCATGACCTGGGTAAATAAAAATCTTCATAGACATTTACTCAAATCTTCTCTTTAGGCTCCGTAGGCCTTTGTGGAATTTTTGCTTCCCGATCTTCATTCATAACAGAATGGAGATCCGATAGATTTTATTTTGTATCTAATATCTGGAATGCTCGGGACCTGGGGTTTTCCGGATAAGAGATCTTTCTGTAATTTGGGTCACCATACCACTAAAAAACTTTAAAACATTAAATAACCCCAGTAGGATTGTTTTACCACCAATATGGATTCTTGCAGCTTAGTTGCCAACAAGTACAATGAAACTTATTACAGAGCAAAAGGAAATCATCTTGAAAAAAATTAGACTTTCCTGTAGTTTGGACCTTTCTGGATATTGGGTTTCCTGATAAATGATCCCATAGCTGTTTTCAGATTATTAAAGGAGAAGGAAAGCTACAAAAGCAGTTTATTGCCAATAGATTAGTCACAATAGTACAAGCTATAACACTATATTTATTCTGCAGAATGCATTAACATACCTGAGTAATTGGCTCTAGAAGCTCTCTCTGTTTGTTTAGGATAGCAGCTGCCATATTAGCTTGGTGTGACATCACTTCCTGCCTGAGTCTCCCCCTGCTCACTCATAGCTCTGGGCTCGGGAAGAGGGGGAGGAACAAACTGAGCATGCTCAAGCCCTAGCCCTGGAGGTTTAAGCTATAAACAGGAAGTCTGATACAGAAGCCCATGTGTACATAATAGAAGGAAAGAAATGCTAAATGCCAAGCCTCCACATGACATACAAAAAGAAATACTCCCACACAGCTTGATAAACAGGTTTATTTGAAAATGACAAGGAATGAAATGTAGCAGACTGGTACAAAAGGGGTGATGATTCACTGCCATTGCATAAAACCCCAATAAGGCACATACACAAAGAGAATTTTAGTTTAGGCATCAGCAATAGGCAACCCAATCATAAAAGGGGAATGCTAATGAGTATCTGCAGAGATTATGAAATGGGGTTTGTAAAGTTTACAACAATATTTTTCTATGCCTTTTTTCTTATGAGGCTTATGAATTTTAAATTATATGATTTTTTGATGGTTCTAAACAATTAAAAAAATACAAATTTCCAGTTTTGATTGTGCACTCTTAAAGGGGCAGATTTATCAAGGGTCGAATTTCGAAGTAATGTGAGTTCTTTTGAACTCCCATAACTTCGAAATTCAAATGATAAAATACCAATCGAAATTTAACAAAAAATCCAAGTTCTTTTTTGGCTGAATAGGTCCATTTTCGATAGAATTCGAATTGTACGAATCGAAGTAACAGCGCATTCAATTTGTTTTTCCAAAAAAAAACTTCTATTTTTCAAAGTCCACCAATTGACTCCAAGTAGGTTCTAGGAGGTCCCCCATAGGCTAAACAGCTATTCGCCAACAATATTTTTCTATCCTTTTCTCTTATGGGGTTTACAAATTTTAAATTCTATGATTTTTTGATGGTTCTAAACAACTAAAAAATACAAATTTCCAGTTTTGATTGTGCACTTTTAGGGGAAGATTTATCAAGGGTCGAATTTCAAAGTTTTTATGAACTCCCATAACTTCGAAATTTGAATTAAAAAAGACCAATTGAAATTTAAAAAAAAAAATCAAAGTTTTTTTTCCCATCTGAACAGGTCCGTTTTCAATCGAATTCGAATTGTACAAATCGAAGTAACAGCGCATTCGATTGAATTCGATTTGAAGTTTTTCCAAAAAAAAAAAATACTTTGATTTTTAAAAGTCCACCAATGGAATCCAAATCCCCCATAGGCTAAACAGCAATTCGCCAACAATATTTTTCTATCCTTTTTGTCTTTTGGGGCTTACAAATTTTAAATTCTATAATTTTTTGATGGTTCTAAACAATTAAAAAATACAAATTTCCAGTTTTGATTTTGCACTCTTAGGGGCAGATTTATCAAAGACAGTACATGATAAATTTCGATATTCAAATTCAAATCGAATTTGGACTATTCCCTAGTTGAAGTACACAAAAATTAGCTCGTAATTCAAATTTTTTAATTTGAATTTTCACTTCGACCTTTGATAAATCTGCCCCTTAGATTTCAGTAGTTATTCCTGTTTCACCATGACATTTTCTGTTTCACATATAAGATTTGGGAGAGGAGGGAGCCCCCTGGTTCATAGGGGTTTCAAGGATTAAGGATAAACCCAGGGATCCAGTAAAGATGGGACCAAAAAAACAAAGACCATGAAAAAGTGTTGGGAAGGGTTACTATCCTAGACAGAGGGGCCTATTTACAAACATTATCATGGTTTCCTTGGCCAGAACATTTTGCCTCTTCTTTTTCTAAAAAAAAAAAAAGATTGGTCCAGAAAGAAAACATCAGTTTGACTGATGGAAAAAATGTATATTAAAATACAGAAATCTAGCCAGTTTACCTCAATTTTATTTGTGTGATAAAATAATACATTGAAATAAAAAAAGCATATTACTATCTGTAACTTGAAATAAATAGAATTATCTTATATTATTATCTGCCGGGGAATTTCCCTGAGGTAATATATAACATTTATATTTTATGTGTAGGCAGCAATAAAAAAAAAGTTTCTTGTAAAGAGGCAATATAAACATTTTTAATGTAAAGTTTGATTTTCACTTATTGAGTAAACAGGCCCCTATATCATGGTAAGTATAAGTACATAGGTTATTTACTATATTTTCTATATATTTTCTATATTTTGGAGAGGCCTGAATAGAAAGTCAAAAGAATAAGACAAATAATTTAAAAAAACTATTAAAAAAATGAAGACCAACTGGAAAGTTGCTTAGAATTGGCCATTCTATAACACACTAAAAGTTAACGTAGCCCTATTTTGATGCTGAGGAGAATCCTGCCCTGATTTCTTTTTTTTCACACACAGTAATATCTGTGATCTTACAGCAACAGCTTTCTCTCTGCTGCTTCTCTTGCCTTCCTTCCTATCAGCTTCTCTCCCAGCACTTCCTGTGCAGCCATTCCTTCCTGTCAACTTGTCTCCTCACACTTCCTGTGCAGGTCTAGTACCTATTTTTTGGACGAAAATAGGCAGGGGGCATGCAGGTGACTTTTGGGGGATGGGCTAGTGATGTAAGGGGCAGGGCAGTTGCTGTGGGGACAGGACTGATGATGTGGCAATCAGCGATTGGCTGATTGCCATGTCATTCACTTTACTATCCTGTCCGGATTTCCTAATTTCCCTTCCAAAAACCGGGCTGTCCAGTTGAAATCCAGACAGGTGGCAACCCTACCTTACTGTCAGCTTCTCTCCCAGCACTTCCTGTGCAGGCCTTCCTTCTAGGGATGTAGCGAACGTCGGAAAAAAAGTTCGCGAACATATTCGCGAACTTGCGCAAAAATGCGAGCGGTTCGCGAACGGTTCGCGAACCCCATAGACTTCAATGGGAAGGCGAACTTTAACATCTAAAAAAGACATTTCTGGCCAGAAAAATGATTTTAAAGTTGTTTAAAGGGTGCAACGACCTGGACAGTGGCATGCCAGAGGGGGATCAAGGGCAAAAATGTATCTGAAAAATCTGCCTGTGTGTGCTTGGAAGAGATAGTGTAGGGGGAGAGCTGTTAGTGATTTCAGGGACAGATGATAGTAAGTTTGCTGGCTAGTAATCTGCTTGATACTGCTCTGTATTGGAGGGACAGAAGTCTGCAGGGATTTGAGGGACATTTTAGCTTAGGTAGCTTTGCTGGCTAGTAATCTACTGTTCTCTTTAAACAACTGCCATACGTTGACCTTGTAGGCATTGTTTGCCCAGTTTTTTTGGACGCAGCCACTGAAGCACAGTTGCCAGAAAAAATATGCCATATAAATGCTGAAAATAGTCATTTTTCGCCATACGTTGACCTTGTAGACATTGTTTGCCCAGTTTTTTTTGGACGCAGCCACTGAAGCACAGTTGCCAGAAAAAATATGCCATATAAATGCTGAAAATAGTAATTTTTCGCCATACGTTGACCTTGTAGACATTGTTTGCCCAGTTTTTTTGGACGCAGCCACTGAAGCACAGTTGCCAGAAAAAATATGCCATATAAATGCTGAAAATAGTCATTTTTTGCCATATACGTTGAGTCAACGTATGGCAAAAAATGACTATTTTCAGCATTTATGTGGCATATTTTTTCTGGCCTCTGTGCTTCAGTGGCTGCGGCCAAAAAAACTGGGCAAACAATGCCTACAAGGTCAACGTCGTTGACCTTGTAGGCATTGTTTGCCCAGTTTTTTTGGCCGCAGCCACTGAAGCACAGAGGCCAGAAAAAATATGCCATATAAATGCTGAAAATAGTCATTTTTTTGGTCGCAGCCACTGAAGCACAGTTGCCAGAAAAATTATGCCATATAAATGCTGAAAATATAAATTTTTTTGGTTGCAGCCACTGAAGCACAGAGGCCAGAAAAATTATGCCATATAAATGCAGAAAATATGCATTTTTTTGGTCGCAGCCACTGAAGCACAGTTGACAGAAAAATTATGCCATATAAATGCTGAAAATATAAATTTTTTTGGTTGCAGCCACTGAAGCACAGAGGCCAGAAAAATTATGCCATATAAATGGAGAAAATATGCATTTTTTTGGTTGCAGCCACTGAAGCACAGAGGCTAGAAAAATTATGCCATATAAATGGAGAAAATATGCATTTTTTTGGTTGCAGCCACTGAAGCACAGAGGCTAGAAAAATTATGCCATATAAATGGAGAAAATATGCATTTTTTGGTTGCAGCCACTGAAGCACAGAGGCCAGAAAAATTATGCCATATAAATGCAGAAAATATGCATTTTTTTGGTTGCAGCCACTGAAGCACAGAGGCTAGAAAAATTATGCCATATAAATGGACAAAATATGCATTTTTTTGGTTGCAGCCACTGAAGCACAGAGGCCAGAAAAATTATGCCATATAAATGCAGAAAATATGCATTTTTTTGGTTGCAGCCACTGAAGCACAGAGGCTAGAAAAATTATGCCATATAAATGGACAAAATATGCATTTTTTTGGTTGCAGCCACTGAAGCACAGAGGCCAGAAAAATTATGCCATATAAATGCAGAAAATATGCATTTTTTTGGTTGCAGCCACTGAAGCACAGAGGCCAGAAAAATTATGCCATATAAATGCAGAAAATATGCATTTTTTTGGACGCAGCCACTGAAGCACAGTTGCCAGAAAAAATATGCCATATAAATGCTGAAAATAGTAATTTTTCGCCATACGTTGACCTTGTAGACATTGTTTGCCCCGTTTTTTTGGACGCAGCCACTGAAGCACAGAGGCCAGAAAAAATTAAACCAGTAGGGTTTGCACCCTAGTTTGTAACGGTGGCGGAGGGAGGAGGACGCTAAAGGACAGCTGTGTGTGGAGTCATGAGGCTTGAAGAGAAGGACAGCTGCATAGAAGTCAGAACAAGTCTTCCGGCGTGCAGTAACCCTCCGAGATCCACCCCTCATTCATTTTAATAAAGGTCAGGTAATCGACACTTTTGTGACCTAGGCGAGTTCTCTTCTCAGTTACAATCCCTCCTGCTGCACTGAAGGTCCTTTCTGAGAGCACACTTGAGGCTGGGCAAGACAAGAGGTTCATGGCAAATTGTGACAGCTCTGGCCACAGATCAAGCCTGCGCACCCAGTAGTCCAGGGGTTCATCGCTCCTCAGAGTGTCGATATCTGCAGTTAATGCCAGGTAGTCCGCTACCTGCCGGTCGAGGCGTTCTTTGAGGGTGGATCCAGAAGGGTTGTGGCGCTGCCTTGGACAGAAAAACATTTGCATGTCTGATGTTACAGACCGGCCAAAGGGCTTTGTCCTTGCAGGTGTGCTCGTGGCAGGATTACTGGCACCTCTGCCCCTGGAATGTTGATGAGTTCCTGAAGTGACATCACCCTTAAAAGCATTGTACAACATGTTTTGCAGGCTGGTTTGTAAATGCCGCATCTTTTCGGACTTGTGGTATGTTGGTAACATTTCTGCCACTTTATGCTTGTACCGAGGGTCTAGTAGCGTTGCGACCCAGTACAGGTCCTTCTCCTTAAGCCTCTTGATACGGGGGTCCTTCAACAGGCATGCCAGCATGAAAGACCCCATTCTCACAAGGTTGGATGCAGAGCTATCCATCTCCGCTTCCTCATTATCAAGGACTGCATCATCCACGGTCTCCTCCCCCCAGCCACGTACAAGACCAGGGGTCCCCAAAAGGTCACCACTAGCCCCCTGGGAAGCCTGCTCCTGTTGGTCCTCCTCCTCCTCCTCCACAAAGCCACCTTCCTCCTCTGACTCCACTTCTGGCACCTCTCCCTGCGTTGCAGCAGGTGCCTGGGTTCGTTCTGGTGATTGCGACCATAAATCGTGCGCTTCCAGCTCCTCGTCACGCTGGTCTACAGCCTCATCTGTCACTCGTCGCACGGCACGCTCCAGGAAGAAAGCGAAGGGTATTAGGTCGCTGATGGTGCCTTCGGTGCGACTGACCATATTTGTCACCTCTTCAAAAGGTCGCATGAGCCTGCAGGCATCGCGCATAAGCACCCAGTAACGGGGGAAAAAAATCCCCAGCTCTGCAGATCCAGTCCTACCACCCAGTTCAAAAAGGTACTCGTTGACGGCCCTTTGTTGTTGCAGCAGACGTTCCAACATAAGGAGCGTTGAATTCCAGCGAGTCTGGCTGTCAGAAATCAAACGCCTGACTGGCATGTTGTAGCGCTGCTGAATGTCAGCAAGGCGTGCCATGGCTGTGTAGGAACGTCTGAAATGGGCCGACACCTTTCTGGACTGGGTGAGAACGTCCTGGAATCCTGGGTACTTGGAGACAAAACGTTGGACTATTAAATTTAACACATGTGCCATGCAGGGCACATGTGTTAAATTTCCCAGTCTCAACGCTGCCAACAGATTGCTTCCATTGTCACACACCACTTTTCCGATCTGCAGTTGGTGTGGGGTCAGCCACCGATCGGCCTGTGACTGCAGAGATGACAGGAGTACAGATCCGGTATGGTTTTTGCTTTCCAGGCACGTCATCCCCAAGACAGCGTGACAACGGCGTACCTGGCACGTCGAATAGCCTAGGGGGAGCTGGGGGTGCACAGGTGTGGAGGAGGAGAAGGAGGACCCAGCAGCAGAGTAAGAAGAAGAAGAGGAAGAAGACGAGGTAGAGAGCGATGGAGGAGTAGAGGTGGTGGCAGAACCGCGTGCAATCCGTGGCGGTGACACCAACTCCACTGTTGTTGTTGTTGTTGAGCTACCCATTCCCTGCTTCCCATTCCCAGCCATTACCAAGTTCACCCAGTGGGCAGTGTAGGTGACATACCTGCCCTGACCATGCTTGGAGGACCATGCGTCAGTAGTCATATGGACCTTTGGCCCAACACTAAGTGACAGAGATGCGGTAACTTGGCTCTGCACATGTTGGTACAGGTGTGGTATTCCCTTTTTAGAAAAAAAATTGCGGCTGGGTACCTTCCACTGCGGTGTCCCAATTGCTACAAATTTGCGGAAGGCCTCAGAGTCCACCAGCTGGTATGGTAAAAGCTGGCGGGCTAAGAGTGCAGACAAGCCAGCTGTCAGACGCCGGGCAAGGGGGTGACAGTCAGACATTGGCTTCTTACGCTCAAACATGGCCTTCACAGAAACTTGGCTGGTGGCAGATGACTGGGAATGGGAACAGGTGGTCAAGGTGGAAGGCGGAGTGGAGGGTGGTTCAGATGGGTCAAGGAGAGCAGAGGTAGAGCAGTAAGATGCTGGACCAGAAGGAGTGTGGCTTTTAGTTTGCCTGTTGCCTTTGAGGTGTTGCTCCCAAAGTGCTTTGTGCTTGCCGCTCATGTGCCTTCGCATAGAAGTTGTACCTATGTGGCTGTTGGGCTTACCAAGGCTCAGTTTCTGACTGCACTCATTGCAAATTACAATGCTTTTGTCAGAGGCACACACATTAAAAAAATGCCACACTGCTGACTTTTTGGAAGTCTGCGATCTGGCGGTAACAGTAGAAGTTGGCGGCATTGGCGGCAATGGCGGGTGCGTTGGCCGGCTGAACACAGGTGCCGATACATGTTGTTGCCCTACTGATCCCTGCGGGCTGGCCTCCCTGCTTCTTCTAAGTCTTATTCTCCTACTGCCTCTCTGACTCTCCGTCTCTCCATCTGAACTACCCTCCTCTTGCTCTCTTCTACTAGGCACCCACAAAACATCAATCTCCTCATCATCATTCTCCTCAGATGCATCAATTTCTTCTGACACATCACAGAAGGAAGCAGCAGCGGGGACCTCCTCCTCCTCCTCATCACTCATCATTATGTCCATCTCTGTCGTGTTCTCTGCCAGAATTAAATCTGGTGTAACGTCCTCATCTCCTTCATCTTCTTCTGCCAATAATGGTTGCGCATTACTCAGTTCAAGAAACTCATGGGAAAATAACTCCTCTGACTCCAGTGAAGAAGGGGCACCGGTGGTGGAGGAAGTGTTACGTGGGGTGGCCATAGCAGTGGAGGATGAGGAGGATGTTGTGGTAAAGTTAGAAACGGTAGAGGATGGGGTGTGCTGTGTAAGCCAGTCAACTACCTCTTCAGCATTTTGGGAGTTCAGGGTCATTGGCTTTTTAAAACTGGGCAATTTGCTAGGGCCACAGGATTGCATAGCAGCACGGCCCCTAGCACGGCCTCTGCGTGGCGGCCTGCCTTTGCCTGGCATTATTTTTAAAAAAACAACAACAACAAAAACTCAGTTGGTTTTTCTGGAAACGATAATACACACAGCTAGATGGCAGTTTGAAGAAAACAGTGTGCAAATAATGCCTACAAGATCAACGTATACACTACTACAGCGGTGGATACGGATTACGTAAAATATATGAATGCTGCTTGAAAAAAAGTAACTCAAGTGGTTTTTCTAGAGACGATAATATTATCAATATTTAGACAAAATGTGAACAAGCTCACACAGCTAGATGGCGGTTTGAAGAAAACACTGTGCAAATAATGCCTACAAGGTCAACGTATACACAGCGGTGGATACGGATTACGTAAAATATAAGAATGCTGCTTGAAAAAAAGTCACTCCGGTGTTTTTTCTGGAGACGGTAATATTATGGATATTTAGACAGAATGTGAACACGGTCACACAGCTAGATAGCAGTTGGTTGAATAACACACTGGGCAAAAAATGCCTACAGGGCAAATAATGCCTACAAGGTCAACGTATACACAGCGGTGGATACGGATTACGTAAAATATAAGAATGCTGCTTGAAAAAAAGTCACTCCGGTGTTTTTTCTGGAGACGGTAATATTATGGATATTTAGACAGAATGTGAACACGGGCACACAGCTAGATAGCAGTTGGTTGAATAACACACTGGGCAAAAAATGCCTACAGGGCAAATAATGCCTAAAAGGTCAACTTATACACTACTACAGCGATGGATACGGATTACGTAAAATTTATTATGGCTGCTTGAAAAAAGTCACTCCGGTGTTTTTTCTGGAGACGGTAATATTATGGATATTTAGACAGAATGTGAACACGGTCACACAGCTAGATAGCAGTTGGTTGAATAACACACTGGGCAAAAAATGCCTACAGGGCAAATAATGCCTACAAGGTCAACGTATACACAGCGGTGGATACGGATTACGTAAAATATAAGAATGCTGCTTGAAAAAAAGTCACTCCGGTGTTTTTTCTGGAGACGGTAATATTATGGATATTTAGACAGAATGTGAACACGGGCACACAGCTAGATAGCAGTTGGTTGAATAACACACTGGGCAAAAAATGCCTACAGGGCAAATAATGCCTACAAGGTCAACGTATACACAGCGGTGGATACGGATTACGTAAAATATAAGAATGCTGCTTGAAAAAAAGTCACTCCGGTGTTTTTTCTGGAGACGGTAATATTATGGATATTTAGACAGAATGTGAACACGGGCACACAGCTAGATAGCAGTTGGTTGAATAACACACTGGGCAAAAAATGCCTACAGGGCAAATAATGCCTAAAAGGTCAACTTATACACTACTACAGCGATGGATACGGATTACGTAAAATTTATTATGGCTGCTTGAAAAAAGTCACTCCGGTGTTTTTTCTGGAGACGGTAATATTATGGATATTTAGACAGAATGTGAACACGGTCACACAGCTAGATAGCAGTTGGTTGAATAACACACTGGGCAAAAAATGCCTACAGGGCAAATAATGCCTAAAAGGTCAACTTATACACTACTACAGCGGTAGTAAAATAAAAAAAAGTTAAATAAAAAAAGAATGAATATTAAAAAAAAAAAAATTAAAGTTGGTGCTGCTGAACTACTAGGAGCAGCAGATTAGCACACCAGTCCCACTCCCCAACACTGCTAGACTAATAGCACTGGGCTCTTATAGTAGTAGTAGTAGTAGTAGTAGTAGTAGTAAAACAACAAAAAAATAAATAAAAGCAGTCCTTACAAGGACTATTGCTATTGCAGCAGTCAGCAGATGAGATCAGAAGCAGGACAGCTGCCCACTGCAGCTACATACAGAGCACTGCAGTAGAAGGTAGATTACTAGCCAGCAAAGCTACCTAAGCTTAAATGTCCCTCAAACCCCTGCAGACTTCTGTCCCTCCAATAACAGAGCAGTATCAAAACGATTACTAGCCAGCAAACTTTCAACTGTCCCTGAAATCACTAACAGGCAGCAGCTCTCTCCCTACACTATCTCTTCAGCACACACAGGCAGAGTGAAAAAAAGCTGCAGGGCTTCGGTTTTTATAGGGAAGGGGAGTGGTCCAGGGGAGAGCTTCCTGATTGGCTGCCATGTACCTGCTGGTCTGGGGTGAGAGGGCAAAAAAAAGCGCCAACAATGGCGAACCCAAAATGGCGAACGTCGCGCGACGTTCGCGAACTTCCGGCGAGCGCGAACACCCGATGTTCGCGCGAACAAGTTCGCCGGCGAACAGTTCGCGCCATCTCTACTTCCTTCCTGTCAACTTGTATCTGAGAACTTCCTCTGCAGGTCTAGTTCCTTCCTGTCTGCTTCTGTCCCCGCACTTCCTGTGCAGGCCTTCCTTCCTGTCAACCTTTCTCCTAGCAGTTCCTGTGCAGGTCTAGTTCCTTCATGTCAGTTCACAGGGTGGAGACTCCTCCCCCTCCCTGCACAGAAACAAATCAGAGGATATTCCCAGCCTCCCTACATACATCATTGAATGTATCACTAACCAGTCTGGATAGTATAGTTCCAATGGACCTTATGAGAGTCTAAACAGCATGCAAACAAATATATTGGTCACATAATATGAAAGATAATCTACACAGAAGCCCTTCCTTATATCAAGATGGATTTAGAACAAGAAATAACTTGTATGACTCCTTATCTGAGAAACTTGCTCAATAGGTATAGTGACCTGCTGTCTTAAGGATGCCAGGAAGGATGTCTGCTTAGTAGAAAAATGCACAAGATGGTGAATTATTTGTCAAACTCACTGAAGTCAATGGGAATTTTTTCTGCAGAGGTTTCTTTTCTGCATGAAATGTATTGAAGCCAATGCATGTTTTTTTTTCTACGCATGTGTATTTTCCTTACAGTGAATCCATGCCTGGTGAAAAATATTGCTCATCGCTACTGCTCAGAGGGGTGCTGTAGAATAAACATTCTACAAGAACCAAAAAGCATTAAGTGAGATGTACTGTACCTTATGTACAACAACCTGTTCTGCCATTTAAACCTCCTGTTATACCTACGAATTAGTAAATAAGTACCATAATGGCCATACTTGTGCTGTGCTTGATCAGAGAAGGAAGATTTCAAAAAAAGGAGATGATGCCATTGGAGGCATGGTTCTTTAAGCCTATAGGCCTGGTGCACCTCTTACTATAAGGTACAATCTTAAAATATAATGTACTTTCCAGCTCAATTGTTTGCCAGGCTTTGGTTTTCTTTAAAGTGCAAAATCCGTTCTTTTGAACTTGTCTATACCCCCCCCCCGTGGTCTACAGTGTCTAGGTAAGTCAAACGTAACTGGACTTTGAGTATTCTTGAAAATTTTTCACCAAGTGGCTTCCCACAGTGAAAGACCTCCAGATTTTGTTGGAAAAAGTCCTGCTTTACAGATCCCAAAAAGGCGGTTGGCCCATTGAATTGTTACTGGGGTTTCAGGCAGATTACACATCTCTGGGCATAGCCATATGTAACAGACACAATGACCCCACTATTTAATATTCAAGTTGTAGGAGGAGTGAAAAATAGAAAATACATTCAACAAAAATAACATTCAACAGACAGCTGGAGGACCGGCAAGATTCCTTGTACAGATGGCAGTTTGACATGAGGTATTTGTTTGTCACAGTCGCAAAGTTGCGTAGCTTAAGCAAGTGTAAATGGTTTAACAACAGGGGGAACATTCAACAAACTACTATAGAGCCAAGAATGTTACGAAGAAATAGTGAAAATTAAATAAGAATACAACACTGTATAACAGGGATCTCCAACCTTTAGAACCCGTGAGCAACATTCAGAAGTAAAAGGAGTTGTGGAGCAACATTAGCATGAAAAATGTTCCTGGGGTGCCAAATAAGGGCTGTGAGTGGCCATTTAGTAGCCCCTATGTAGATTGTCAACCCACATTGAGGCTCTTTTTGGCAGTGCACCTGGTTTTTATGCAAGTTAATCTTGCAAGCCAGGAATTCAAAAATTAGCACCTGCTTTGAGGCCACTGGGAGCAACATCCAAGAGGTTGGAGAGCAACATGTTGCTTGCGAGCTACTGGTTGGGGATCACTGCTGTATAACATAAAGCTAAAATTTAGGCACCACCTTGAACTTTCATGGGACAATTTCCCTGTAGAAAAGAAAGAGAGAGATTAAAATTAGTGTATCCAAACACAGCAGAAAGGGGCACAATCATAAAGGAATGAGGGTGGTGGAGAACTCAGACATGGTGCATCATCATCTATAATACTTTTATGAACTTAGCATTATCTGCATCTATTTTTGGGGAGAGTATGCCCTTTGATGTCATGTTTTCTGGTGAGTCCTAGATAGCCCAGTGTGACAATGATACAGTGTCCCTGTTGCCTTAGAAAGATATAATATCGAGTTGATTTTGCCTTTTCTTATCTGATAAATAATCTGATACTACCGTAACAATGTCAGGGGCCTTGCGGCTCCAGTATCGGAGAAGTCCGGACCAAGGAGGAAGCACTAGGCCAAAAATCTAGTACTCTTTAGTCAAGGTTCCTGGTGTTATTTTACTGCTTGTTTATTGATTCTGGTCTTGCTTCACCCTGTCTACGATCCTTGCTGTCTGCCTTCTGAACTTCTGCCTGTCTCCTACCGCGTACTGGACTTTTGGCCTAGTGCTTCCTCCTTAGTCCGGACTTCTCAGGTCCGATACTGGAGCCGCAAGGCCCATGCCCATGTCAGAAGGTTCACGTGAATAAAGGGTCTTAGCTAACCATAACCCCTTTCCAAATACTACACCAGTCCTACTGATACAATTTTGCATTTTCCATGTTACTCACCTTATTCACAGTGTGGGTGCCGCTAACTCTTCTTCTTGCTCCTTGGAATTCTTCTTCTTCTGACTCTTGTTCTTGTAATTTGGACCTGTTGGAACCCCTTGGATGCGGTGGATGCGGTGGATGCGGTGATTCAGATTGTTGCAAGAAGAGCTTGCTGTCTCCCTGGTCTCAGTTGAAATATTAAAGAACACACTACAAACGAGATGAAAAATTTGTAGATCTCTTCTGAACAATGCCAGTATTTTGATTATCTTAAGGAATAGCATTGTATGGCTTTATGAGCACTGGAGCAGGACTTAGTAACAGTCAATTTTGCAGTTTTCTGGTTCCGACTAACCCTCACCCTAATCCTGCTTGGCCACAAAACATGATAACAAATTACTTTGCCAAGGACAATGGCCTTAGGAATTTTCTGTTGTCTCAACATGAGTTTAAGGCTTAATGGCTTTGCTAAGTATATGACACATGTATGTTGCTTATGGAGCACATGGGAACACTAAACACAAGTTACCATTCTCACGTCTTCATTTACTATCTATGGCTGAAAGCTAGAAATGTAACTATAAATATGCGGATTGGGATACTTCACTAATGGGCCTCAAAAATGGCAAAATTCGTCTGTAATTGGAATCTGATCCACACTTTCCTTGGTTGTATTCTAAGACTCATTGGGTGGACTTCAATCTATAGGGATTTCATAAAAATAAGTATTCAGGAGTGAAACTTTTTTTTACTAAGGAGTCCTTTTGCTTGGGGGGAAGATAGACATATTGTGGGAAAAATGCATTAGATATAAGGATTTCAAATGGAAATGTTAAGAATGTTCTTCTCAAAGGGGGACTATCACAAAAATAAAAATGTAATATAAGCTTCATCATACTGAAAAACAGAAACTTTCTAAATATAATCCATTAAAACTCATTTCAGAAATAACCAAGTTCCCCCCTCTTATCAAATGTTTCTCTTCATTCTCTGTTCATGCCGGAGTTGGGTGTCAGATTTAGTTTGACCATTAGATCCAATATATATTTTGGGGGTCTCCCTTTCCTAGCAAATTAATTAGAGAGCCCTCGAATAACTGATTCCGGCACAAGCAAAATCTATCAAAGTAACTGACTTTGGCACAAATCCTTCATGTAGAGAGACAGGATTTCTGGTGATTTTAAAAGAGTGATCTCTAATACATGCTGGTGGCAAAAGGATTGGATAAATTGGTTGTAACCATCATTCAAAATCAGACTCTAAACTCCTGTTTGAAGAGCGAATGAAGAGAAACAGATGCTGAGAGTGGAATAGTGATTATAAACTTGATAGACAGTTTTTTTTACGTCGAATGAACTCAAAACTCGAATGGTATCTTATTTAAGAAAAAGCTTGAATGTCTAAAACTCCAACGAATATTACCAATGCAAAAACTCAAATCGAATTTGAATGGAATTTCTATGGAATGGAATTTCTATGAAAAAAAACTTGAATCTTAGGAAGGCTATTAACATTTTCCAATGGGTCACTGGACCTCTGCCATTGACTTCTACATGAACTCGGCAGGTTTTAGGTGGTGACCTATCGAATTCGAGTTACTTCCAGGATCGAGGTATGATAAATCTTGAATTCAAATTTGAGTTTGAAAAATTCAACTTGAAAATTCAAATTTGAATTTACCCTTCGAACCTTAATAAATCTGTCACTTAATTGGTTATATTTCGAAAATTTCTTATTCCAGTATAATGAAGTTTATATAAAATTGTAATTTCCGTTACAGTTCCCCTTCAGTGTTTCTGTACTCATTTTAAACGATGCCCCTGTATCAGTAAACAGAATTTTAATTTGAGTGTTACATGATGAATACCCCTGGTTTATATGTTTCCAATGAACGCCATCTTGAACTTACCCCTCTTCCTGTATTGGAAGGTGGTAAGAATGTCTTTCAACCATATTCCCATTGAATCTGTTAACACAAAAACACACAATTAAAGTTTCTTCTGTTAGACACAGACCAATATAATTTGAGGATTTGATGTTGTGCTGTGAAAAGCCTGAATTATTCAGAGATGAGGAATCATGAAGCCTGCACTCTGATCAAGAAGGCAGGGTTAGGAGTAGGCCAGTGAATGCTGGTGATAATTAATAATAGGAATGTAGGTGCTATAGATGGAGCAAACTTTGTGCACTCAGGGCATAATGCAACACCATGGTTTAAGATGCCACCTTAGTCATTTAAAAAAAAAAGATGACTGGGAAAAACGTTTTATATAGTTTAGAAACCCAATGTTTTGGTCACTGATTGTCACCTTTCTCAATGGATTAAAGACTATAAACATATCACTGGCTGACGGTCACACTGTTACATAGTTACATAGTTACATAGTTAGTTACATAGTTAAATTGGGTTGAAAAAAGACAAAGTCCATCAAGTTCAACCCCTCCAAATGAAAACCCAGCATCCATACATACACCCCTCTACTTTTAATTAAATTCTATATACCCATACTAACTATAGAGCTTAGTATCACAATAGCCTTTGATATTATGTCTGTCCAAAAAATCATCCAAGCCATTCTTAAAGGCATTAACTGAATCAGCATCACAACATCACCCGGCAGTGCATTCCACAACCTCACTGTCCTGACTGTGAAGAACCCCCTACGTTGCTTCAAATGAAAGTTCTTTTCCTCTAGTCTAAAGGGGAGGCCTCTGGTACGGTGATCCACTTTATGGGTAAAAAGGTCCCCTGCCATTTGTCTATAATGTCCTCTAATGTACTTGTAAAGTCTAATCATGTCCCCTCGCAAGCGCCTTTTTTCCAGAGAAAACAACCCCAACCTTGACAGTCTCCCCTCATAATTTAACTCTTCCCTCCCTCTAACCAGTTTAGTTGCACTTAGTCTCTGCACTCTCTCCAGCTCATTTATATCCCTCTTAAGGACTGGAGTCCAAAACTGCCCCCATACTCCAGATGAGGCCTCACCAGGGACCTATAAAGAGGCAGAATTATGTTTTTATCCCTTGAGTTAATGCCCTTTTTTATGCAAGACCAAATAGGTGTTCTGGAATGATATATAAATATACTGTATAAATAAGAAATGTGTCATTGGTCATTTTAACCACCGAAGATCTAGAAGAACTGTACAAAAAATAGGATAGGTTCATTCGTGTTTCAATAATAACAATAAACCAATGATAGACAGTTATTCTTTATATATCTATGCCTAGAACTTTTTTTTAATTATTTTAAAATTGCCTTCTGTTGACACTTTCCAAAAAGTGGTTCACTGACCCCAAAATGCTCTGTTAAGGCTACACATTTATAGTTATTGCTACTTTGAATTACTCATCATTAGTGATGAGCGAATTTCTCCCGTTTCGCTGAAATAATTGCAAATTTCCTGTGAAATTCGCGAAACGCCGGAAAATTTGTGAAACGCAGCTGGACACCGGCAAATTTTCATGGCAGTTTCATGAATTTATTCGGAGGTGGCGAAAAGCAGGAATTTGCTGTGAATTTGCGCCGGGCAAATAAATTTGCCCATCACTACTCATCTTTCTATTCAGGCCTCTCCTATTCATATTCCAGTCTCTTATTCACATCAATTCATGGTTGCTAGGGGAATTTGGACTCAAGCAACCGGATTGCTGACTTTGCAAACTGCAGAGTGGCTGAATAACAATTTAAATAAGTCAAAAACCACAAATAATAAAAAAAGTAAGACCAAATGCAAATTGTCTCAGAATATCACTCTCTTCGTCATACTAAAAGTTACATTCAAACTGAACATCTTGGAAGAGAATAATTGATTTCTAGTGCAAAGCAGAAGCGGCAGCACAAATTGTAGAAAATAGGAAAAATGAAGCAACAAGTCCGTAATTATAACTTACCTCTGTATTACAATGATGCAAACATAAAGACAAAATGCAATTAGTTTCAGCGGCCATTTAAGACATCGCCCCACACTTAGTTTTAGGACAGGCTATTCCTACTCTGAAGGTCAGCCTCAGTCATCTACAGTGATGTGACAGACAGGTAATATGTTCTGTGAATGACTGGCTCAGCCAGGACAGTCATATTCAGAGTTTTATCAGACCCTTCATGCACAGGGAACCATGTCTCTTGTATAATAGTTATTGAGCCATGCAAACTGCAAATGCAAAGTTTAATAGTTAAAGTGGACCTGACACCCAGACACAAAAAGCTGTATAATAAAAATCCTTTTCAAATTAAACATGAAATCCAATTTCTATTTTTTATTAAAGCATTCATAGCTGCTGTAAAGTCATTTAAAAATCTCAGCTGTCAATCAAATATTGTCTGCCCCTCCTCTATGCCTTAGGCAATTACTTTCACTTTCCATTCAGCACTTCCTACATGTCACTGCTCTCCCCACATTCCCCCCAATCTCTTCACCATTTAATTGTGTAATCAGGACATGGGGATGGACATAAGGTCCCCCATTCTGGTGCACAAACAAGATTCTGAGATGATACAAGACTTGTCCACAAAATGGCTCCTGCCTGCTTGTTATAACTATGAATTCCCAGACTGAAGGAAACAAGATTCAAATAATTTATACAGTGTAATTAAAGCTCATTTTGCTTGACTGATGTGATAAAATAGGATTATTTTTTTTGGGTGATGGGTCCCCTTTAAAGTGCCCCCTCCCAATTATGACCACACCATTGCAATACAAAACACCTATGCACACCCCTATAATAACATTTATAGCGTCTACAAAGGTCAACTGGTAGTTTTGAAGCCATGCAACTAAAAAGGCAAAGTTTAGTAGTTAAACTACCCCCCCCCCAGAAAGGAGATTACACCCATGCATTATCAGCCAGCCCTTTAATAACAAGAGCTATAATTGTACTGTAATAAGTAGGGACTACTCACTTGCTCCTTGTTCATCTCTTATTGTCTGCTCCTCGTGGGAGTGACAGTGCATCTAAGCCACTCCCATAGTTTAATCTTTATCAGTATAGATACACTAAAAATTGAATGCACTCTCTTCACTTACACTCCTTCCTGTGCAACTGAGAGACCTGTAGTTTGGCCTGGGTATGGGTTTCCTCTGAAAAGACAAAAAAAATAGTCAGGCTTTCCTATAGATTTAAACCGGCAATAGTACAGTGACTTGTACCTATACAAACATATACTGTAGCATATTATTGTATTGCTGTATTTAAGTAGGAAATATAATACACACAATTGGTCTCCCAAAAAGTCATGCCAAAAGTAGACTTCCCAACCCATGTGTATCATTCCCCTTATGTATATCCCTCTGTTATCCCTTATCATAATCGCTGCTGAGTGTCTCCGACAAATTTGAATTTACCCTTCCTCCTGTGTGGGAAGGTGATCTGGAATAGATGGGATGTTCCTGGTGTTTCTGTTGAGAGAAAACAACACTTGTTGGACCGACAAACTACAACTTAGTGTAACTTTTATTTGCTAAAACCCAGCCGAGTGTCATTAATTATAAGGATATTAGAAGTCACTAAGGGGTTGTTCTGTGACCATATAAAGGCACAAGGATGCAGGCTGAGTTATACAGGAAACTCTGAGTATCACTCATGTATTATAAGGGATAATGTACCCCCTACTGTAAATGATAAGGATATTAGAAGTCACCGAGGGGTTGTTCTGTGACCATATAAAGGCATAAGGCTGCAGGCTGAGTTATACAGGGAACTCTGAGTATCACTCATGTATTATAAGGGTTAATGTACCCCCTACTGTAAATGATAAGGATATTCGAAGATACTGAGGGGTTGTTCTGTGACCATATAAAGGCACAAGGCTGCAGGATAACTGCTTTTATACAAGTGATGGAAATTTGATGTGACTTCCAGTATCCCCCTGCTTAAAAACAGGTTTTATACACAAATTTCAAGGCATGTAATTAAAAGGTGTGCCCGGTAACTTTAAAGTGCACTAAACTCATAACCTCAAAGAGTACAGTATGTAAATATCTATTTTAATGGTTATTTGTGTCTCTTCTCTATTATGAACTTATTAAGTACAGGGAGTTATGTAAAAACAATTATATATTATTGTACATTACATTACTATAATACACAAACGCTATGAATATCTTGTAAATTATATCCTTACAAACGGTGAGTCCTGATGTAATTTCTATAAACTCAATAATTTCTCCAAGGCATGCTAGTAAGTAAAAAAATATACTTTATTTACATCAATAGTTAAAAAACATGAAAAATATCCCCTCTAACGCCTGACGCGTTTCATGCTTACCCAGAATCCCGGCATGCATACCAGTAATGTTTACTGATCCTGCTCCCAATTTGATTCTAATAGCTGATGTCATTTCTGTCACATGACTCACTGAAATTTGTGTATTATAATAAATAAAGTACCCCCAGTTGTAAAATATGAGGATATTAGAAGTTACCTCGGAGTTTCATGACCTGTATAAAAACACTCAGCCTTCGGCCTTGTGTTTTTATATGGTCATGAAACTCCTCGGTAACTTATAATATCCTTATATTTTACAAGAGGGGGTACTTTATTCACTATATTCTACATTATATAATAATGTGTACTGCCAATTACCCCTATCAGTTACTGATACATTTAAACCCTCCTTTAACTCTCACTTACACTCCATCCTGTAGAAGAAGGTAATAGGCAACACCGACCCGGGATGTGACGTCTCTGAAATAGAAAAGTAGCCGAGGTAAGTACTTCGTATATTCTCAATGGCAGAAACAACAGTGAGGTCAGCACATCTGCCTTTTGGAATTCCTGTTTTTTTGTATGACCACAGATTGTTCAGAACAAAAGAATTTTCTAAGCTAAAATATTGCATTTCATTGTTTATCTTTATGTTATTATTATTAACACATTTTTATTGTGCAGCGCTGTAAAATTAATGTACTTGTACAAAGAAATCACGTCATTTACATACATAGAACATACATAGTTGTATACATAACAACCAG
This sequence comes from Xenopus petersii, assembly GCA_038501925.1. Classification (NCBI taxonomy): domain Eukaryota; kingdom Metazoa; phylum Chordata; class Amphibia; order Anura; family Pipidae; genus Xenopus; species Xenopus petersii. Next base: position 6,858,107 of record CM076684.1, on the reverse strand, counting down.
TACTGGTCCAAAAGGTGAAATAGGACCGGTGCAAAAGAGCTTACAATCTAAAAGGGAATCGGATGAGGCACAAGGTGTGGGAATGGGCAAGATCAGAAGTTATTTCAATTATACTTGTATTTCAGTAGAGGCAATGTTCAATTGTATACAGGTATGGGATTCTTTATCCGGAAACCCATTATTCAGAAAGCTCTGAATTACGGAAAGGTCATCTCCCATAGATTCCTTCTTACCCAAATAATTCGAATGTTTAAAAATGATTTCCTTTTTCTGTGTAATAATAAAACAGTCGCTTGTACTTGATCCCAACTAAGATATAATTAATCCTTATTGGAAGCAGAACCAGCCTATTGGGTTTATTTAATGTTTATATGATTTTCTAGTAGACTTAAGGTATGAAGATCCAAATAATGGAAAGATCCATTATCTGGAAAAAACCCAGGTCCCGAGCATTCTGGATAACAGGTCCCATACCTGTACAGGGTATAGCAGTACTATCTGCAGATAACTACTCCTTGGCAAGGATGTGAGGTTATAATAAACATATGTGGATAAAGGGAAAAACACATTTTAGTGCCAGTGGATTAAACTGCTGATCTTTTTGCCTTCTCCTTTTATAGCATATTTATTCATTTCCATAAACAGACCAAATACAGAGGCAAAACATTAAAGGGATTCTGTTATGATTTTTATGATGTAGTTTTTATTTCTAAATGACACTGTTTACACTGCAAATAATTCACTCTACAATATAAAATGTCATTCCTGAACCAACAAGTGTATTTAGTTGTAATATTGGTGTGTAGGTGCATCTCAGCTCATTTTGACTGGTCATGTGATTTCAGAAAGAGCCAGCACTGTAGGATGGAACTGCTTTCTGGCAGGCTGTTGTTTCTCCTACTCAATGTAACTGAATATGTCATAGTGGGACCTGGATTTTACTATTGAGTGCTGTTCTCATATCTACCAGGCAGCTGTTATCTTGTGTTAGGGAGCTGTTATCTGGTTACCTTCCCAGTGTTCTGTTGTTAGGCTGCTGGGGGGGAAGGGATGGGGCGATGTCACTCCAATTTGCAGTACAGCAGTAAAGAGTGACTGTGTAAGAAGGTTAACAAGTTAATGTTACTGAGTGATGAGCAAAAGTCAGTTAATTAATATGTGTATTTGTTAAAAAAAATGCAATACACTCCCCCACCACCAGAAGGAGATGAGTGAGTTTTAGAGGTATAAAAAGGGGCCACATCCTGGTTTTTATGTCTTTGATGGGAGAAAGAAGTCAGGAATGGAAGACTGGAAGAAAGGAGACCCGAAAGGAGGAAATAGAGCAAGCTGAGAGTATATAAGGGGAAGTAGAGCAGGCACTAGGTGTCTGAGTTAGGACAGAAAGCATGGGCCGCCTAATGCCCCAACGAGAAGGGTAGTGGGGATAGTACGTCAGTGGATATTCCACAAGATAAGGACCCCAGAGGAAGGGTTTAGGGCAGAACAGGGTATGATGGGCTTCAGGGCCTGAAGTCTGCCACTAGTAAAAGGCCTGGTTGGAATAGTAAAGGGGTACCGCTAGGAGTACCGGATTATTGAGACAGGTGGGAAACAGGTTTCATGGTGACTGGAGACCAGCGTGAGTACCCATTTGAGCCCTCCAATTGTAACCATCTGGGATAAAAGAGTAAACCTGAGATGCCTTTGTGGATTTACAGAATGTTGGATGTATGTTCCTGCGAAATTCGGATCTGAATGGAAAAGTGAAGAAATATAAATTCCTGATTGTTTTCCTATTCTCTTGGACTCTGTGTCTATGTGGGATAAAGAGTGTCCAACAACTGGTTACCCTCCACACAACTGAAGTTTATGAGAGCACAAGTCACATGACTGGGGGCCCCTGGAAGACTGACAATATGTCTAGCTACATTCAAAATTAAATATAAAAAAAAACAGTTTGCTCTTTTGAAAAACAGATTTCAGTGCAGAATTCTGCTGGAGCAGCTCTATTAACGGATGTGGTTTGAAAAAAAAGTTATTTCCTGAAACTACTTATTGAGTAATTCCTTAACACAACATTCCTTATTGAATCCCAGGTTAACAAATACATTCCTCTTAGAGCAATCAAATATATCCAAATACTTAGACTTAGGGGCAAATTCACTAACCTGCGGAAATTCGCCAGCGACGGCTTCGCTCACATCACCACACTTCACCAGGAAAAAATTTGCCAGGACAACGCTAATTCACTAAAATGCAAAGTTGCGTCCAGGGCGCTGAACTATGGCGAAGTTTCTCTAGTGTTAATTCGGCAAGTAAAGCAAAGTTGCGCTAGCGTTGGCTGATTTGCATACGTCGGGAAGTTAAAGTACAATGGCCGTATATGTTGCAGCAAATACATTACACTACACAAGGCCAGGGAACCTTAATAAAATAAAATAAAGTTGTTATATTATATACACATGAGCCCCGTGTATAGTTTATGTGCCATATCTTAGGAAATGTAGGGGGGAAGCCGGTTACCCTAAAAAAAAATTACGATCTTTTGCAGCCTATCACCCTGAAAAACTGACATTTTCAAAATTTTTTATGAGTAAGTCCTATCTACTCTATTGCACTTCGTCTGGTCTTAGGTGGTGAAGGCAAGTCTGGCGCAAGAGTTCAGTGAAATCCGCATCTTAGTGAATTTGTGTAGTTACGTCCATTCGCCAGAGCGAAAATTCGCCTGGCGTAAGAGTGCGAAGTAGCGATACAGTCTATCTCCTTCACTAGCGAATTTGTGCTGTTAGTAAATTGGAGAAGTACCGAAATGATGTCACACTGGCGAATTTTAACTAATGTTAGTCACTTTGCCCTTTAGTGAATTTCCCCCTTAGAGAGAGTAGAAAAAAGTGCTAAGGGCTTCTTGATAAACTTAACTGACTTAAGGTTGAAAGAATCTCTTTTACAGAAGGAACATCTTTTTTGATCCAAATAAGGGGCAAATTCACTAAAGTGGCGATTTTTCGCCAGCGAATGATGCGCCACACGTCGCACCACTTCACCAGTAGAAAATTTGCAACCGATAAAATGCGAAGTTGCGTCTGGGCAGCTGAACACTGGTGAAGTTTCATTAGCATTAATTCATCAGCGCAAGCATTTCATAGCGAACTTTCACTATCGTTTATTTCGGCCTAGTGAAACTTCATTAGTATTCTTACGCTTAGGTCAGTTTGAATAGGGCGGGTACATATAGGTCATATATGTGTCTTTATTAGAGATGCAAATACTTGAAGTGGCCACTTATTATTACACATGTCCAAGGAAGCAAAATAAAGACAAAAGAAATCCTCTAATGTCCTGGACATGAGCCCACCCTAAAACAAACGTGGCATGCCCCTCAAATAGTTGGAAAAAATGTTAACACAAAAATCTTTAGTAGTTAGAATTTTTAAAGGCAATGCCGCTTTAAAATATGAAAAAACGCCATTGTCTTTTACAACTTTTATGACTTTCCGGCATACAGGATATGATGTCACTGAAATATGATTGAGGAGGATCTAGCTTCTTTTTATCAGTTCGCCAAGTCTAAGGTGGCGAAGGAAAATCTGGCGACGGGGTTACATTCTCTAAACTTCGCACTTTAGTGAACTTGCAGAGTAACGATCCTTCGTCTGGTGAAAGGGTGTGAAACTGCGCTAGTGATGGTCTCTTTCTCTAGAGAACTGTCCTCTACGCCTGTTAGTAAATTGGCGATGTCCCTGCGGATGAGATTTATGGCGAATTTTCGATAGCGACGGCCACTTCGCCCTTTAGTAAATGTGCCCCACAGAGAGAGACGTTTTCTCATGGAACTCATAAATAATTGCAATTAGCTGATCTTTCTGCGTATAGCCACAACAGTGTCCTTATTCTAGGAGACAGTTCCAAGTTTTTGCATTGTAAACTTTATAAAAAATTATTGTTTCAATTATGGAAACGGTTGCCCCAAAATGTAGTGGGAATTTACAATTTATGGCGATTATTTTCTAAATTTGAAATCTACTTGACCTCTACTGAAAACTGCATTCCACTCCAGAATAATTATTTTGACATTTATTGAATTTGACCACATCTTTATCAATGAATCTTTATAAATGGTACAGAGTAAATATGCGGTTTCACTGTGATATTGATAAAAAGCCCCATCGGTATGAGCTTTATTTCTGTTCCAGCCATGTGTAAATACAAAACCCGACCTTAAATTGATTCGTCAGCACTGATCAGAAAGTCTTTGTCTATAATTACACGTTTGATTAATAACGAATCTGTATTTACCTTGTTTCCTGTACAGGATTGTTGTCTCTGGCTGTAAACATGTTTCTTTTCCGTCTGTTGAGATTAAATAGGTAATGTATTTATATAAAACTGTACAGAAAGAAACTAAGTCAAGAAAAATAAGGAGTCAATTTGGCATTTAAAGGAGATGGAAAGACTAAAACTAAGTAAGCTTTATCAGAAAGGTCTATATAAATACACCAGTAAATATTGATGGGCGAATAAATTCACCAGGCGCAAATTCGCAGCGAATCTCTACGATTCGCCGCCGACAAATACATTTGCGAATCTGCCCCGAAAATTCGCCGGCATCAAAAAATTTTGGACGCGTGTTGGAAAAGTAGCTCGCGTCAAAACAGTCATGTCAAAATTGTCGCGAGCATCTGAATTGATACAGGCATCCAAATTGACTCGGGCATCAAAATTTACGCTACGCAAATCTTTCGCTGTTGAGAGACTTTCACTGGAAATTCACACATTTTGCGAAACAGGACAAATTTGCTCATCACTACAAGTAAACCCTCAAAGTAATGCTGCTCTGAGTCCTCTGTCAAAAGAAACAGCACATTTCTTTCCTTCTATTGTGTACTCATGGGCTTCTGTATCAGACTAACTGTTTTCAGCTTAAACCTCCAGGGCTAGGGCTTGAGCATGCTCAGTTTGCTCCTCTCTCCCTCCTCCCCTCACTTCTCTGCTGTAATCTGAGCCCAGAGCTATGAGTGAGCAGGGAGAGACTCAGGTAGGAAGTGATGTCACAACAAGCTAATATGGCAACTGCTATCCTATACAAACAGAGAGAGCTTCTAGAGCTGTTTACTCAGGTATGGTAAAATATTCTACAGAATAAATAGAGCGTTCTATCTTTCACTAATGTGGCTAATCTATCGGCAATAAACTGCCTCTGGGTTTTCCTTCTCCTTTAAAGGGATAGTATGCTGACCATTTGAGTGGTGTTTGTTGCTGATTAACCGCAGGCATTGTATGGGCATTATTGAGGTATATGAGGAAACACTAGGGACCATTTACGTTGACCCCAGACAGAGGCTACATTGATCTCAAGATCTACAGTTAGTTTAGTATAGGTATGTGTGTCCGTATAAATATATGTATATGTGTACTATGAGTTATTTGCAGGGGTTGACTGTGTAACTATCAGGTACAAGTGGATTTGAATGTTGGCTGAAGATGCTTGTGAAGAAGCCCTACATGATTAAACTTAGCCTTTCAGTGGAGTTTTTTTTATTATTTCCATTATTTTTTGATCATCATGGTGCCTTTGGATATCACCAATAATGCACCAATTAATATCGCACAAAATTAAGTTTCATACAATATTCGGTGTGTGTATGGAGGGAGACGAGCCAACTGATATCGGAGAAAGACTGGGATATTGGTCGGCTCCTCGATTCGGCTGGCTTGAAAATTTTGATCATGCGCCTTTGAAAGCTGCAGAACATCGCCCACCTTTTGAATCATCAGATACAGGTAGAATTCTATTTTTTCAATCTACCTGTGTATATACATATATGATGATTCAGCTCTAACAGGTCTGTACTGAAAATGACCAATGGTCACAGGTAAGATCATAATTATTAAATCATCAGGTATTATGAAGTAGGGGATGTGTAAGGGAATGCTAAAATGGTTACCCTTTTGTTGAGGCAGTCCCCCAAGGTTTAAGCAGATGAACGGGTCCTTCGTTTAAGTGATGTAGTTTCCTCTTTCTTGATTAAAGAGTCAGTTTAATAACGGAGCAGGCTACGTCACTGTACAGGTTTAAATAAGCTGAAGCCCCATGTGCTCAGGGCTATTTCTGTTTGTGAACGTCATCTATATGGACAGGTGGGAGAAGATATAGAACTAGGCCTGAGAAAAAAGTCAGGATAGGATATAGTCTGTCATAGATCACACCAGGTATAATAGAGAGGAGGAGGGTAGCTAGTGAGCAGCCTGAGCTCCACAGAGGAGGTTATCACTGCCCAAAAGTATAAAGATGTATCGTTAGAAGCTGTCCCACCTAGTTCTCGTTTGAGAGGACTGAATGCTGGGGTGACACTTTTGAGTGACCATGACTATGGTGTTGTTATCGGCCCTTGATGGACAAAGTCTTTCTGGTGAGTATATGCAGAGTGCTTGTATATTATCCTTTGTACCTAGTTCTACTAGTCCTAGATCATGTTAATAAAGCCTTTATTGTTAAGTTCAAGAACCATTCCTCTTTTGAATATGAAAAAAATAACCATTCCTCCTCCTTTTGGACCTGTACTTGAGCAGTATAGTTCAGCAGCACGTTGCCTCTATCATACGCGAGGGCTCACACCACATGCCAGATTTATTGGTAAAGCTGATAGCAGAGCAGATTTATAGAAAGTCCTACTCTAAATAACACAGCTGAAACGTGCTCATTGTTTGTATCTGTATATAGAAGGTTCCTCTGGCCTAGGAAAGTCAAAAATAGCTTCATCGCTTTCCCTTTGCTTTGGAATGTCAACAATCTCAGCTATTGCTAAACATTTTTACAGAGCAGTTACTGTAACTTCTCTAATAGAGGATCCCCATGCACTGATCCAAAACATTGACTATACTACTGTTTCATCAACATTGACTATACTACTGTTTCATCAACATTGACTATACTACTGTTTCATCAACATTGACTATACTACTGATTCATCCACATTGACTATACTACTGTTTCATCAACATTGACTATACTACTGTTTCATCAGTATGGTGATAACAAGGACTTATTAGCTTAGGAGTTAATTCAGAAATTGTCTAACCACAGAGATTTAGTGAAAAATAAATAAAATACTTGTTACTTATATTTTCAGTGAAGTTACATAATTATAAGGATAAGGGGACTTATGGCTCCATGTTGTATTTCTGACACACCTTTTTTTAGCATCCATTGACTTTATGTTAAAAGAATTGCAAAAATCCATGTGTGACCCCCGACTTCATTGTTCTGAATGGAGTCCCTCCACTTACTACTGTCATCCCACCCTCCTAATTAACTATGTCACCAGTCCCCATCAGTTTTTTTGGGAGCCCGCCTCTTCTTTCTATACTTACCAATCGGCACATGCACAGTGTTGTTTCCATACCAATGGGGGACAAGGTTTCCCACCCCTCTGTAAAAGCTCCACCACCAGATTTGGCTGCAATCTCAGGTGGCAGAATTTATTTATCTATTTTATAATGTTTGAGTTTTTCTTTTATAATACATAGGAATCTGTGGGTTATCCCAAAGTCCACAGGTGCCTATTGTCACGGTCGGCACCCTAAACCAGAACTAATGGCAAGCTCCCTGGTCTCGGCTCGGCTTCACCAGTAGTGTGACCGCCTTTGGCTTCGGGAGGAGCCCTCAGCGTACTCAGATGCCACCTGGACTTTTCAAGAGGAGCAAGGCGAGGAGTTCTGGCAAGCAAAGGGGCACGACTGTTGTTAAAGTCAGTTAGGCCGAAGGTCGTGGTACAATAACGTAAGACAGATTCGTGGTCAGACAGGCCGGGTCGAGGCAGGCAGAGAGCAAACGTAATCAGACAGGCAAAGGTCGAACCAGGAAGTCAAATCAGAGGGTTAATCAGAAGCGGTAGTCAGTAATCAGGCAAGGGTCAGAATCCAGAAGTCAGAGTAGTCAAATAGCCAGGCAGGGGTCAAAAGAGGAATCAAACAGGTTTCAGAATTTAACACAAGCTCAAAAGCACCAGGAACAAATCCTATCACGGACAATGATAAACTGTAGGAATGCCCTTTAAATACTTTTTGAATTTGGCGCCTCTCGCGCTGACGTCATTACGTCAGCGCGCCTGCGCCTTTAAATCAGAGTGCGCATGCGCATGCGCGCGCACTAGGGAGCCGGCACAGGAGCAGCGCGGCGTGACGGGCGTCCCCGTCGAGGGGGCGGCAGGCGTCCCTGCCGTCCCCCCACTAGACCACCAGGAGAAGGTATTTTTATCACACCTATATATACATATGGCCCTCACCACTACACCTTCCCAGGATCTGACAGTTGCAAACATGGGTGCTGAGGATGCAGGTCCTTTCTGGACCCCACTGTCCCCTGGGGCCCCAATTGTGGTCATAGGGTCTGCTGCATTGGTCTGCAGGCCAGAAGTAACTCAACCTGCACCTGATCCTAACCTACTAAATGTTTCCATGATAGGACCCACACCCATGTCCTCCTACTCCGTACAGTTCTGGACACACCTCTGGTTCCAGGACAGGGAATCTTCCACACCCAACCCAAACCCTCAATAGCCACCCAAATTTCAACTCAAACCCACCTGACCTGTGGCTCCTGTTGGTTTCAGGTCAACCTGCCCAACACTGTTCTGCTGGCGGTAGTTAAAACACTGTTTTCCTTCTTTGTGAGAATTTACATGAATTACATTAATCACACGATGCACGTGCACACACACACACACACACAATTCCAGCAGCTATAAAAAACCCACACGTGCATCATTTATCCCTCCCGGCAAACCTTGTTTGGACAACATAAGTATGACATGAATAACAGAACTGTCATTAAAATAAATATGTACCTCAGGCTCATAGCGAAACAAGAAATGGCGACTTCAGGCTCCACCTCCTTCGAGAAATCGCGAGACTTAATAACGAAACTTTATTGAGTCACCAAAACATAAAAATAAGTTTTCCCACGGTCTCTGGGGGTTGGTTTATTCTAGAAGAGGAGAACGTAGAAAACATAAACCCAGAACTGGTTCTTCCACTTGGACATTCCAATATATTAACCCTAATGGTGCGGGAGGTTTCTTCACGTCTGTCAACTGTGATTCTAATGCACCCGGATAGCAAGGGATTTTCAGGCAAGATGTGAGCAGTGTGGGAGAAGTTGGTGTGGAAACAGTTCCTCCAGTCCTACTGTCATGGAACATTGAGAGAGAAGCAGACAGTACTAGGTAGCCCAGGCTGAACCTGGAGCAGACGTAAACATTTTTACGAGTCACCCTATTTTACCACCTCGTCTGGACACTTACTCCCTATAAATTGCACCAAATTAATTATTAACACTCAATTGATAAGTCGTAAGATCCACCAGTTCCAGAGCGGATCTGGGACAGTGACGACAGAGCAAGTGGCATAACACTGGGTAAAAGCACAATGGTGTATACATATCTCCCAACATTTTGTAAATTGGCCACGCCCATTTGTGTGGCCACACCCCCTAATTACCATATTGATGTTACACAATTTGTCAGCTTATGAAAGTTTGAACACATCTCTGTGGTTTTTCTGTGTTATTACAGTTTTGCTAATGAAGGTGAATTGCCCTTTAAGCTGCAAGTCACAGTTTCCCCAAGAGACCTGCTTATCTTAAATTGTTAGAATTGATACTTAGCTTATCTTAAATTGTTACAAAAGTATCTAAGAGCACCTGCCATGTATTCTGGGCTCTCTGCCATAAGCCAGTTAAGTTTCGGAAACGTTGTATCTTTTTCTGGCTGTTCAGTGCAGGAGATCAAAGAGATCAGGACATTTCAGTAACCATCTGGGACTGTGGACTGAGCTGTCAAAATCAGGGCTGTCCTGCGAAAAATGGGACAGTTGGGTTGGGGGGTATATGTATAGACAAAATTAAAGGGGTGGTTCACCTTCAAGTCACTGATCCCGACAGCCCATAAAACACTGCTCTGTGGGGCTACTGTTTTATTGTAATATTACTTATTGTTCTATTCAGGCCCTCTCCTATACATAATCTAGTACAGGGATCCCCAACCTTTTTTTACCCATGAGCCACATTCAAATATAAAAAAAGTTGGGGAGCAACACAAGCATTAAAAAAAGTCCATTGGGTTGCTAAATAACGGCTATGATTGGCTATTTGGTAGTCCCTATGTGGACTGGTAGCCTACAGGATGCTCTGCTTGGCACTATACTTTTTGCAATTAAAACTTGCCTCCAAGCCTGGAATTCAAAAATAAGCACCTGCTTTGAGGCCACTGGGAACAACATCCAAGGGGTTGGAGAGTAACATGTTGCTTGTAAGCCACTGGTTGGGGATCCCTGATCTAGTATCTCACTCAAACCACTGATAGTTTGCTGGGTAATGTGAACCATAGCAACCAGATTGCTGCCGGAATTCCAAACTGGAACTGTAGCTGCTGAACAAAAAGTGAAATAAATAAATAATAAATAAGTAATAAACAAAATAATAAATAAAACCCCCAACAAATAGTAAAAAAATTAAGATCCATTTGTCTCAGAATGTCACTCTGTACAACCCCTAGTGGCGTAACTATAGAGGAAGGTCGGCGTCCTCTCTAGGCAACAAGAACCCCCTGGCCCTTCCCCAGCCGCCTGTGGTTGGAGAGCAGAGCGCGTCGGCATGGGGTGGATAGTGGGCGGAGTCTGGGTGGAGAGTGGGTGGAGTCTTTGTGGGAAGTGGGTGGGAGGATGGGGATCGGAGTACGCTGGACCCCTCTGAAGATTTTTTTGCAGGGGGGCCCAGTGCACTGACACTGACAAGCCCTTTAACTGGTAAAAGAACAATCTGAGGGAGCTACAGGGACCTGTAAATCACAAGGCCTGTGACCAGTGAGGGGATAACTGGTGTTTTGGGACAAAGCAAGTGCCCTGAGCAGTAGAAATACCCCATTTAACAGATAGTATTATCTGATAGCATTATTGGAAAAGCATTTTCCATTGAATAAGATAAAAAAAAGTGTTTTTTTTCTAAAGTACACTTTAGAAAAGATCTTTAAAATGTTGATCATGTAGGAAGAATAAATCTGCCTCAGCACTATTAGTTTCTTTTATTCTGCAACACTTCCTGCATTCCTACAGCAGGGGGAACCAATGTGCAGAGCTGAGGGAGGAACTTTTGCTTGATGCACCAGCTCAGCTCAAGAGCAGCTTCCTGTTGTGTTTTTCAGTAGAAATTTTTTTTTGTAAATGTCATAACCTTCCAACATTTCAGAAATAAAAAGAGGGACAAAAAAAGTTGACAGGTTATGAAAGTTTGAACACATTTCTGGGTTTTTGTTTCAGTTATTACAGTTTTGCTAATGAAGGTGAATTGCCCTTTAAGCTGTGAGGCTAACCTTTCCCAAGGGACCTGTTTATCTTATATTGTTACAATTACTTATTTGCTTATCTCAAAATTGTTACAAAGTATCTTAGTTGCACCTAGGGTTGCCACCTTTTTTTAAAAAAAAATACCGGCCTTCCTATATATTTATCTTTTTTCCCTATTAATAACATTAGGATCACTGGCCTTCCTATATATTTATCTTTTTTCCCTATTAATAACATTGGGATCACTGACTTTCTTATATATTTATCTTTCTTCCCTATTTATAACATTGGGATCACTGACCTTCCTATATATTTATCTTTATTCCCTATTAATAACATTGGGATCACTGACCTTCCTATATATTTATCTTTATTCCCTATTAATAACTAGGGATGTAGCGAACGTCGGAAAAAAAGTTCGCGAACATATTCGCGAACTTGCGCAAAAATGCGAGCGGTTCGCGAACGGTTCGCGAACCCCATAGACTTCAATGGGAAGGCGAACTTTAACATCTAAAAAAGACATTTCTGGCCAGAAAAATGATTTTAAAGTTGTTTAAAGGGTGCAACGACCTGGACAGTGGCATGCCAGAGGGGGATCAAGGGCAAAAATGTATCTGAAAAATCTGCCTGTGTGTGCTTGGAAGAGATAGTGTAGGGGGAGAGCTGTTAGTGATTTCAGGGACAGATGATAGTAAGTTTGCTGGCTAGTAATCTGCTTGATACTGCTCTGTATTGGAACAAAAAAATAAATAAAAGCAGTCCTTACAAGGACTACTGTTATTGCAGCAGTCAGCAGATGAGATCAGAAGCAGGACAGCTGCCCACTGCAGCTACATACAGAGCACTGCAGTAGAAGGTAGATTACTAGCCAGCAAAGCTACCTAAGCTTAAATGTCCCTCAAACCCCTGCAGACTTCTGTCCCTCCAATAACAGAGCAGTATCAAAACGATTACTAGCCAGCAAACTTTCAACTGTCCCTGAAATCACTAACAGGCAGCAGCTCTCTCCCTACACTATCTCTTCAGCACACACAGGCAGAGTGAAAAAACGCTGCAGGGCTTCGGTTTTTATAGGGAAGGGGAGTGGTCCAGGGGAGAGCTTCCTGATTGGCTGCCATGTACCTGCTGGTCTGGGGTGAGAGGGCAAAAAAAAGCGCCAACAATGGCGAACCCAAAATGGCGAACGTCGCGCGACGTTCGCGAACTTCCGGCGAGCGCGAACACCCGATGTTCGTGCGAACAAGTTCGCCGGCGAACAGTTCGCGCCATCTCTATTAATAACATTGGGATCACTGACCTTCCTATATATTTATCTTTATTCCCTATTAATAACATTGGGATCACTGACCTTCCTATTTATTTATCTTTATTCCCTATTAATAACATTGGGATCACTGACCTTCCTATATATTTATCTTTATTCCCTATTAATAACATTGGGATCACTGACCTTCCTATATATTTATCTTTATTCCCTATTAATAACATTAGGATTACTGGCCTTCCTATATATTTATCTTTATTCCCTATTAATAACATTGGGATCACTGACCTTCCTATATATTTATCTTTATTCCCTATTAATAACATTGGGATCACTGACATTCTTATATATTTATCTTTATTCCCTATTAATAACATTGGGATCACTGACCTTCCTATATATTTATCTTTATTCCCTATTAATAACATTGGGATCACTGGCCTTCCTATATATTTATCTTTATTCCCTATTAATAACATTGGGATCACTGACCTTCTTAAATATTTATCTTTATTCCATATTAATAACATTGGGATCACTGACCTTCCTATATATTTATCTTTATTCCCTATTAATAACATTGGGATCACTGACCTTCCTATTTATTTATCTTTATTCCCTATTAATAACATTGGGATCACTGACCTTCCTATATATTTATCTTTTTTCCCTATTAATAACATTGGGATCACTGACCTTCCTATATATTTATCTTTTTTCCCTATTAATAACATTAGGATCTACCATCATTTTTACCAGCCAGGCAGGTAAAATACCGGCCAGGTGGCAACCCTAGTTGCACCGCTGTTCTGGGCTCTCTGCCAAAAGCCAATAAAGTTAGAAACTTTGTTTCTTTTTCTGACTGTTCAGTGCGGGACTTTTCAGTACAAATGCGGGACTGCTGGTTGAACTGTCAAAAGAGGGACTGTCCCACTGAAAACAGGACAGTTGGGAGGTATGCGCTAGACCACCAGGGTAAGCCCTTACAATACTTGTACTGTAAACTGTTTGAATTCATTGGCTGAACACTAACCTTATCAGCATACTGTCAGTGACCTGTGGAGTCATCAGCTCATGTTATTGTGCGGCTCTGCTTTTAAAGAAACAGTAGTGTTCTCCTCTGTTATTGAAACGCTCCCAAACATACCACTTATTTTATGTGATGTTGTTATGTTAGGAAAACATCTTATGGAACAATGAATAAAAACAATGAATAAAATATATATTCTGTAAAAATGAAATCCTCTGCTTTTATTATCCCTGGAATACTGTGAGTGTATTTTTTATCAATTGTTCATTAAAGATGTTTACAATTTTACACTATGTTAGTGAATTTCCAAAGTGGGATGAGGCTTTGGAGCCGCATGTAAAATCCGCTGCTGATATATTTACGCCTCTTTACTGTGCAGTATCCCTTAAACGTTCGTGAGTACCCCTCTATACAAATCCGCATGAGATAAAAGTCTAAGATAGTGGATAATACGCTGGAGTGGATACAAGGGCCACTTTTATCTATTTATTGTATAAGCTAATCACATAAAGGTGTGTGTACACATTTGGAAAATACTACACCATATATTTTCTCTTTTATTGTGGAGGCACCAGACGTGTAAGTTCTCTGCCTCCTTCCTCTAGTCTGTTCTCCTCTCTCCTCACTCTGCCAACTGTGTGGGACTGTTCAGGTGTGTGTGTCTATTCCACACCGCAACCAGCAAGGTTGCCCAGGGCACCTGACTGGTCTGGCCCGGCGCTGCTTGTCAGTGACAGATAACAAGTTTTTCTTTTATCTCCTCTTGTGCCAAAGTCTCCTATCAAGTCATCCATCAATGACTTATCTAGCCAATCATTCTCCAGCCAATGACTCATCTGGCCAATCATTCTGCAGCCAATCAATCATCTAGCCAATCATTCTCCAGCTAATGACTCATCTAGCCAATCATTCTCCATCCAATCACTCATCTAGCCAATCGCTTTCCAGCCAAACAACAATTTAAGGTTCAAAAGTTGCTCCCGTGCTCCCCCACCTTGGAACACACTCCTCACACTCTCTTCTACCTGCCAACCTTTCAGTCATGTGCCCTTGGTGGTCCCTATGGCTGGGCAGGCCCAGAGTGATATATAACACTGAATAAAGTTGCTCCCATGTGGGCCGGATATTGTCATGATACTAGCCAATTAATTCATTATAACTGACATTATTGATAGAACAATCTATCAACCACAAGGAGTCATTGCCCAAATTGATGCTGTTCATTGAAGGCATTTACATAAGCTTATCAATAGTTTTTGCATGGCACCAGTGCATCTGTCCCACCGGCTGTTCTAATTCGCACAGAAGTGGGCGAAGTGATTTTTTTTTTATTTGATTTTTTTGAGATTCAATGAAATCTAAAAAAATTGTTCTTGGTGCTTTTCTGAGCACTTGCAATTTAAACTAATTATTTATTTGTTCAGTTTCAGACCTATGTATGTTTTTATTTAACTTCTAATAAAATGAGTTTTTCACCTGCTGATCAGTTCCTGTAACTGTACAGTCAAACGGACATACCTTTAGAAGGAAAACAGAGTGTTCTGATGTTGCTCTTCTCAGGAAGGAGATGGGAAATGGCATCTGAGACATTTGAGATTTTTGAAATGATTTGCATTAAATAATTTTGAAAATACGAAATTCTGTAAGGCAAAGCTTTATTGATATGATTTTAAATGATACAAAACAAGGTCATTTGCACATCCTTACTTTTAAACAATCCACATATTTCCATCTTGTCACTGACATATTAAAGATATTTATATTTAAAGGAGAAGGAAAGTTGTTTACCACTTGGGGTTGCCAAATGTTAGGCATCCAAAGTGAATGTATTTACTTACCTGAAACCCCGGGCCGGTGCTCGTATCAGCAGAAAACTGCTCCAGCCCGGGGTTATACCTGTGAGCGGAGTGATCCTCTTCCAGCTTCTTCTTTCTTCTCATGGCTGCGCATTAGAGTGAAAAGCCGAATTTTAACTAAAAATTTGGCTTTTTCATTCTACTGTGCATGCGTCTGCCCCTGGGAATTTGAAGAAAGAAGAAGCCGCGTGGTGCTGACTGGAATAATCCTGGCCCAATGCAGTTTTCTGCTGATAGGAGCACTAGGCCGGGGTTCCATGTAAGTTAATACTAGGAATGCACCGAATCTACTATTTTGGATTCGGCCGAACCCCAGAATCCTTCACGAAAGATTTGGTCGAATACCGAACAAATCCTAATTTGTATATGCAAATTAGGGGAGTTAAGGAGAAAACCTTGTTTTGTGACAAAACGTCACGTGATTTCCCTCCCCGCCCCTAATTTGCATATGCAAATTAGGATTCAGTTTGGCCAAGCAGAAGGATTCGGCCGAATCCAAATCCTGCTGAATAAGGCTGAATCCTGGATTCAGTGCATCCCTAGTAAATACATTCACTTGGGGGTGCCTAATATTTGGCACCCCAAAAGGTAAACGACTTTCCTTCTCCTTTAATGTATATACAAGCTGAGGTAGCATTCCTGTTCTCGCATATACAGCTTAACTTAGTACTTCTAATTACATAAACATGGACTTTGCATTAATTCCAGTTACTTCAAATATGGGCAGAAATGGATGCCTAGTTTGCCTAGCAGACCACGGCTCCCAAATTTGTTTATCTGGACACTTTTTTTCCAGTCTCCCTCTATTCTTGTTTCCATTGTTCTCCTATGGTTCAGTTCAAATTTTGTTTTTTTTTTATAAATCTGCCTCCCCATGTGGCACATTAACAACTGACCATTCATACAGTTGACGCAACCCAAAATATTATAATATTACTAATGACATTATTATTATTATCTGTGAGATGAAACTGGAGATTGAGGATTATTCATTACTTACATTGGTTCTGCCTGGTGTGAGTGCAATTGGCAGTACAACCCATTGATTTTATTTAAGAGGGAATCCATAGGTTGAAGTCCTTTAATTATCAGAAATTGGATGAGATTAGAAAGTCTAGTGAAAGAGAATTAACACTGATATTCCCTTGTCTGGGCATGGAATGATTCCTCACACCTTGAAGGATCAGCCAAGATCCAATCAAGGTTTTGTTCTGAAATGAAATAGAATCGTAGGGTTCTTTATAGAAAGCCAACTTTGTAGCATCAGTATAGGCTGCGTCATGAAACACAATCTCATACATGGAAACACGTGGAACATAGATTAGTCTAGTAGAGATTTATTCTATTACAGCCTTTTATATTTCTGATTTGAGAGAGCTGGAATTGAAAAGCAAATGCTATAATTCTAAAATAACAAAAACAAAATATACACCGATAGCAAAGGTCCAAAAGAATCCAGTCCAGCACCCGGAGCAATATGTTTCTTCTTAGCTACAATCCAATAAATCCTGATAATCCATTTACCAGTGGTGATGGGCGAATCTGTCCCATTTCGCTTCACAGAAAAATTAGCGAAACTGAGAAAAAAATGGCAAAACGGCAAAAAACTCACAAAATA
Organism: Xenopus petersii; assembly: GCA_038501925.1. Taxonomy (NCBI): domain Eukaryota; kingdom Metazoa; phylum Chordata; class Amphibia; order Anura; family Pipidae; genus Xenopus; species Xenopus petersii. The sequence goes on along the minus strand of CM076684.1, from coordinate 6,841,014 downwards.
CATTGAAGTCAATGGATGTGAATTTTTTTGCGTGCGACAATTTTCTGCCCGCGACAATTTTTCTCACTCCACATGCAAAAAAGTCTTCGGGCATTTTTTCTTGTGGCAACTGATGGGCGTTTTTCTTATGGTGACTTTTTTGTCCAAATGCATTAAAGTCAATGAGTGTTTTTCGCATGGCAACTTTTTTTTATCTCTGCGGCTTTTTTGTCCAAATGCATTTACTGTAAGTCAGTGGGAGTGTTTCTTATGGCGACTTTTTTGTCAAAATGCATTAAAGTCAATGTGCGTTTTTTTTTTATGGTGACTTTTTTGCCTCTGCAACATTTTTGTTGCAGCAAATTTTTCTGCTGTGAATTTTTGCTGCAGTTTCACAAAAAAAAAATAATTGCAGATGGCTAAATGGGGAATTTCCCTGTGAATCCATGGCTGGCAAAAAAATTCACTCAGTTCACCAGTTTCATCCCATTTATGACATTGCTGCAATTCACAAACACCAAAAACGGCAAACTGTGTAATGTAATTATTATTTGAGTGGAGGAAAATAAAAAGGGAAAATTGAAACTTTATTTAAAGAAACTTTACAAAATTCCTTCAAAATGTTTATACTTTAAAGGAAAACTATACCCCCAAAATGAATACTTAAGCAACAGATAGTTTATATCAAATTGAATGACATATTAAAGAATCTTACCAAACTGGAATATATATTTACATAAATATTGCCCTTTTACATCTCTTGCCTTGAACCACCATTTCGTCACTCTATCTGTGCTGCCTCAGAGATCACCTGACCAGAAATACTACAACACTAACTGTAACAGGAAGAAGTGAGGAAGCAAAAGGCACAACTCTGTCTGTTAATTGGCTCATGTGACCTTACATGTGGTTTGTATGTGTGCACAGTGAATCTTACGATCTCAGGGGGCGGCCCTTATTTTTTAAAATGGCAATTTTCTATTTATGATTACCCAATGGCACATACTACTAAAAAAGTATATTATTATGATAATGGCTCATTTACATGAAGCAGGGTTTTACACATGAGCTGTTTTACTCAGTATCTTTTAATAGAGACCTACATTGTTTGGGGGGTATAGTTTTCCTTTAAAATGCCCTTAAAATGAATTTCTCCTTGTTTAATATGTATGTACCTACAGGATGTAGACAGTGCTGCACGTGTTTTGGAAAGCTAAACTTTGCACAAGTTGGAATTTCAATTTCCAAAATCTCCTTAAATAATTATTGCTGAACAACAGTTCCACCTGGCTCAGCGGTGGCCTCCACGGTCACACGTGGACCTACACATGTAGATCTCCATTAGAACTTGCTGTACGGTGTCCATTCCTTCCTGCTTCATTGTTATTAGAAAAGTTAGCCATCGGAATCTGTTCATCTGAATCCTCAGTTTCCAATCTTCTGCTTTGAATATAATCTGCAGTGTTTGGTCTCCTCCTAGAGAAATCAAAGTTTAAAAAAGTTGGAAAAAATTAAAGAATTATTTCATCTAAGATCTAATTTGTAGTTATAAAATTCCCAGCAGTAACTGTCCATATTACAAACAATTGTTTACCTATTGTGATTTTAACTGTTTTTGTTTCATGTCACTTCTATTTCAATTAGGGATGCAACAAATCCAGGATTCAGTTCAGGATTCAGCCAGGATTCTGCCTTTCTCAGCAGGATTCGAATTCGGCTGAAGACTTGTGCCTGGCTGAACCGAATCCGACTCCTAATTTGCATATGTAAATTAGGGGCAGGTAGGGAAATCACATGACCTTTCATCACAAAAGAAGATTTTTTTACCACTTTTTCCTTTGCTGCCCCTAATTACATATGCAAATTAGGATTCAAATTTGGCTGAATCTTTCACCAAGGACTCAGGGATTCTGCTGAATGCCAAGTACTAATTAATATTAATTTTTCAGACAATATTTTACCAAAATATGTTATCCACTCAAGAGTTTTTATATCTCGTTAAACCCCTGACTTACCGGAAATACAACAGGGACAGTAGAACTGTGAGGTGTGGGAGCACCAACTGTATATGTCACACTGTAGATTTCATCTAGAACAATGTCGTTTTTGGTGTTTCAAATAAACTGTGCATATTTTTTTTAAATAGGTGAAATACACCAAATAAATGTAATACACCAAAGTATATTTGGAAAATACTAATGTGGTTAATTTTCACATTTTTCTCTTTAACCAGTGTTAATAAGCTCTTTAGTTCTAAAATATTGCCTATGCCATCTTGCAGGCTCTGGCTAGCATGAGACAATTTGGACTTGACAGCCACATGAATATATGGTACTTACCTGTTACGGTTTCTGCAGACAATAAAAACTACTGCGACGACAAAAACCACAACAACAACAGCAAAAGCTATGACTCCAATAGTGATGTAGTTTGTTGACTCAGTCATTTTTTCTGAAATTGAAAAATGATATTTCATTGTGCCTGTGGAATACGTATATGAAGTCTGGTAAGATTGTCAGGGGTTCAGGGGTTTACTAGATCAGTTTTTAGATTTAGATTTTAGTCGAAAGGGGCTGATTTACTAACATGGTGCAAAATTGCAGTGTGTTACACTTGTGCATTTACCCATAACAGTCAATCAGATCATTTTTAAGCTTCCATTGAAATGAAATACTTATTGCTTTCTTTTCAACATATTTTTAACTTGCGACAAATTGTGTTGCAATATTTTTCTCACCCATTAGAGTCTATGGGCATTGTTTTCGCTGCAAAATTAGGCGAAAAATTTTGCTCATCGCTAGTTTTAAATTAAATGTGTTGATATCTTTTTTTTTTACCAAATCAGAAAAAAAATACATTAAAATTTGCTGATCCAGAGATTAATCTAATTGCCCCTTTAGAATCAGTGATCCATTTGTTTCCTCTGGATTTTTTGGTAATCTATGGAAAAAAACAAACAGAAATTGTGGACCTATTTGTAAAAAAAAAACAGAATACAAGAATTCTCCACTTCAGCACGTTTGCTGCTTTTAAAGACAGAACTCCTTATTTTCGAAAGCTTCAAAAATGTGAAAAACTGGAGAAACTAGGACTAGGAAATTCAAGAGAAGCAATAAAATGTTACTGAAATCTCATTAATTCGACTGCATTTCAACAACTTCTACAGAACTAGCGATGAAGATGCAATTTTTCACGGTTTTCAAAAGAATTTTGTTTTAGCCACCGACAGATTTTCCCAGTTCTGAGCTGGTAAATGTCATCACTAGAGAAGAAGGTCAGGATTCTTTATAAATTGAAGGATGTCAAGAGAAATGGCAGAAGTAGAAAAGTATGATAAATCTTTCAGTATGAACATTTTCATTAAACGTTGGCCATTTTGTTCCTCTACTAGATACTTGGGAGTCCTTAGAAAGGTAAAGGTTTTGCTTGATGAACTTATACCTGCATGTCAATCATTATGAACCCAAGGCAAGGGAATGTTAAAGTGATCATTGGCAAATTTCTATTTATTTCTCAGCCTCAGAAATCATTTGTAATATGAAACACTAAACAATGCAAACCTGGGGTTTCAGCCTGGGTAATTGTGGTGTTCTGTGTGGTGTTCTTCAGAAGACTTTCATTCTTTTTTCTCTCCACTGCAAGATACAAATTATATGTCAGACAATGGTTCTCTAATGATAGTTCAACCTGAGCAGATGTCTATCAAGATGATGGTCATAACATCAGCCTACAGAGACATACGGCTTGAACTTTTACATTGTGTTTTTGTATGAACCTCTACAAATTGTAAACAATATTCTTTGGTGTTTTGTCAAATCTACAAAACAACTTGGCTGTACCGTTATGGCAACAAGATGGCTGCGCCATCATGTGAACAAAGAAGTCTAGAAGCAAGACCAATACATAAGACATCAGAAATTCTCACATTGATTCTCAAAGCAAATTCTTAAAAACCTCCTTCATTGTGGCATTGTATTCAAATATTAATTATTCATTAAAGATCATATTTTCCGCCAAAGTATTCTACATTGGTAAACATTAGTTAACATGACATATTTTTTTAGGCACTAAAAATATTTTTGATGACCCCACACACGTGATTATACTAGTAATTCATGAGCAGAGGGCAAAAGCTTCAAAGAAGGGCTTCATAGGAAGCAGACAGACAGGATTGTGATTGGTTTGCTTCAGCGGGGATGGGCACCCCTAGGCTGCTCGCAACACAAATAAATAATTCATCTTAATTTCTGTAGGTTTTTCCCAGGGATGTTTCTGCCATGGTTCCCTTGTTTCTAGGTCTGAACTATAATGATGCTTAAAGGACATGTAAAGCCCCACACACACAAAAATGTAATCAGTGAACAGCCTCTTGAAATCTTTAGATAACTGTCACTCTAGTTGTAAAAGGTTAATAGTAAGACTGCAGCATCCCCTTAATCACTTAGAAATCCATCTCCTCCTCTAACCCCCTCCCTCAGGAATTTGCTTTGGCTGTTGGCTAATGAGTTCTTCTCAGCTCAGATTACTAAACACACCCTGCAGTCTAACAGCCAATGAAGAGATAGCATTGCCGGACCTGTGTAGACCTGCATTCTGCATTGCATGAATTTAACAGAATACATGTCCTGTTTGCAGATGTCAATGTTACGGGGAAAATGGCCGCCGGGTGAAAGCTGCTATTTGTTTTAGGAAAATGTGATGGTGCTGGCAAGTGGAGGGGGTATATGCAGTACAAATGATGTGGCTTGGGTGGGGAAGATATGTCCAACTTATATACATAGTAGGAACATGTAGGATTTACATGTCCTTTAATAAGGATTTGGCTGAATCTAGCCATTCATATTAGTCTTTTGATACATTCCTCATGTTTTCATAGACCTGCTTATAATCTAATTAAGAGTGTTGACCTGGGGGCTAAATGGTTAGATTAGTGCAGTTTGTCTGACCATATAAGTGTTCAAATGATTGGATCTGTTTTATGTATGACTAGCTTTAATCACACTGTGGAGAAGCCCCCGTATTCCTTATTATTATCAAAACTGACCACATTTTGTCTACTTTTTTAATCTTCCAATTCAGGCCTTATTTATCCTCTGCTCTACAATTCACTCCCCTCTACTGTCAGGTTGCCAGGTAAAGTTGGCCCCTAACAACTAGATAATATAAATACGTCATTTAGAATGTGCTTAAAATGTGCCTAAAATTCATGTTAGGGGGAACTTTCAAATACTTTAGTCATAATAAGATAAAGGATGGAAGATGCACTAATAACATAGGTTTATGGAAAGTAAAAATCTATATTCTAGGAGCCTGAAGACAAAGGAGTTGACCAATGGGGATGAGAGAAACACTGCAGTATATTGTGTACCCCTTACCAGGCATCAGCGGAACAACAATTGCTGGACTTTTCTGTTGTTCATCACATTCAAGATAGAGCGTTGGGCAGGTCCCATCATGTCCAACAGGGCTGCTGATTTTCACACAGGTCTTGTTTAAATAGCAGATTTTGAAGTCTTGGAAGAAGGATGCTGATTCAGGGCAGGTTTCTGGTTTGTTGACTACATAGGACTCACCAATGGAGACACTTCTAATGACCAATGGGGAATCTGAAATGGGGACCCGAGAGCTACATGTCCCAGGAGCTGAAGGCAGATGAACATACACAAGCATAGTGTTAAATAAACATCTGGCATTACATATACCTAATTTTAATGTGCAAATTTTTCTCAAGCAGAGGAGTTTTTTATGAAGAAAAAATTCCAAATTCCAAAAATTCCAAATTCCAAAAATTCCAAAAGCAAATTGTAACTTTAACTGTGGGTTTGAGTCTATTTTCCGCTACTCATGTGACATGTGTCTGTACTTCCTTTGTGGCAGAATACAGCAGGCATCTCTTGCTTTGTGGCAATAAGTCTAAGTATAGAATTGGAATCAGAACAATTACCTGAGAACCAGTGCCGGGCCAAGCCGACTGGGCGCCCTAGGCGACCCAGCTGGCTACCGCGCTCCCCTTTGTGCTTGCATGCATGCGCACGCTCCCCTTTGTGCTTGCATGCATGCGCACGCTCCCCTCTGTGCACCCACCCCCCCAATGCAGTGTGCGCAAACATGCGCAAAGCGATGGAGGGGAGGGCAGAGGGAGGGGAAAAAAACGAAGAGAAGAGCTCCGGAATTGAGAGGGAGGGTAGGGCAGAGGAGATCGGCAGAGGGGAGGGAGAGGAATGGCAAAAAGCAGAATGGGAGGGGAGAGCGCTGGAAGGGAATAAAGAGGAGGGGGAAAGCACAGAACATGGACTAGGGGTAAGCTGAAGACAGATACCTGCCCAGCGCCCCCCTTTCGTTGCGCCCTAGGCAGGTGCCTCTTCTGCCTACCCCTAGTTCCGGCCCTGCTGAGAACTGTTATAAGAGAGGGTCAATTTAATTCAAATTCAATTTGCCAAAGCCACGGCAAAGACGCAATCCTAAATTTATGTTTTAAGTTGAGTTTTTCAAACTCGACTTTACAATTAACCAATTAAAAAATCAAAGGAAAACATCCTACAAAAAAACAACTGCCTAGCTTCTATTAATGTCAGTGAACAGTGTATTGTTGACATTCAAGCTATTTTATTTGCGTTTGTTTAAAAAAAAAAAAAAAAATTAAAAATGATGGGGAGGGCTATTTACTAAAATCTTAATGTATCTCATTTTTAAATAAAAGAAAATCACAACGAAACTGGCATACCCGATTTAACCTTATATATTATTAAAAAAGCTTTATTTAATCAGTTCAGGTAAAAACTCAATAAAATCAAGCAAAAACCTGAATCGCTCAATTTTTTCGGACTTTTTCCCAATCAGCTTGCATTTTTCTGATTTTTGCCCACAAAGCTTGGATTTTCTGGCTTATTCCAGGGCAGACCACAGAAACGTCAAAATAGGATAAGGACCTCTGCCACTGACTTATACACAACCTCAGCAGGTCAGAGATGTCAGATTTTTGGATTCAGACTTTTTGCTAAATCTTGAATTTGAGACCCCCCTAAAATTTTGTGTTTTGCCCCAAATAGCCCTAGCAGAGTTTAGTATATAGCTATAGCTAGATTTCTTGGAAATAGACCTATGTAACCAATAATGGCATGCTGGGGTCCTCTAGTGACCAAACAGAGGTATAACCTTTTGCTTCAAAAAAATCCCACATGCATGCTTGTAAGATAAAAAATATAATTTTATTAAATCATTTTTAAAATATCAAAAACTCCCCACATGGAACCTTCGTGTGGGGAGTTTTTTATATTTTAAAAATAATTTAATAAAACAATATTCTTTTTATCTTACAGGCATGCATTTTTTTGAAGTAAAACAGATATTTAGGGCCTTTATCAAAATCCAAATTTATCTGACTTTTTTAATGAAAAAAGTCTAACCAAACTAGAAGTAATGGTTGGAGCTTATTTATTATTACACAAAACCACGATTCAATCGTATCGGGGATGAACTCCAAAAAATAGAGTGAAAATCCGAATTGTACAATTTCTTTCAATTTTTTTTCCCGGATCGCTTGATTTTTTTCCAGACTTTTTCCCAAAAAAACCCCAAATCTTTGGGATTTTTGCCCACAAAGTCCGAAATAGGATAGAGACCTCTCCCACTGACTTATAGACAACTTTGGTAGGTCTGAGATACTGGATTTTTGGATTCTGACTTTTTCCATCCTCAGGTATAATAAGTCTTGAAAAATTAGAATTTTTTCGTTTTTTGCCATTCGGACTTTAATAAATAACCCCCAAAGTGTAACTGCTGTTATCTTTTGCCCTGTTATAAATAATAATACCCCTGACCCTTTCTACTTACAACTGATACTTAGAGGGTTATTTATCAGTCCGAATTGATCTCAATATTTTCTGCTACAAATCCGCTCTGGTTTTTTAAGATTATTTATTATTACATTTTCCCAAATATTTCCTTTGCGGGAAAAAATAAGATTTTTGCAAATTTTTCAGACTTTTTCATCGGATTTTCATGATTTTCGCAAATTTTTTGGACTGTACATCGGATTTTCATGATTTTTACTATTTTTTAGTAATTTTCACCCGAAAACTCAGAAAACTTTGGGGTATTGCCCGAAACCCAGCGCACATCAAAAAACATTGGGACATCTCCCATTGACTTATATGCAACCTCGACAGGTCTGAGATGTCGGTCAGATTCGGACTTTTACATCCTCGGGGTTTAATAAATTCCGAAAAATTCGTGATTTTTTAAAAGTCCGATTTTATTAAAAAAAATCACGTATTTATTGTGATTTTTGCATTCGGAGTTTAGTAAATAACCCCCTAAATGTGCGATGCATGAACGTTTCTCTGTTTGTAACCATCTAATAACATAATTAAATTCATTAAAATCATCAGGTTTTTAAGTCCAATCCAAATACTTTTATTCCTCTACATTGAGTCAGGTACGAGTTTACAGGTACTTACATTCCTCTTCAGATTGTCCATTTGTAACACAAATTAGAGCCATACAGATGCAAAAGCAAAATAAAGCATGACCTGCAAGTACATATAAAAATAATATTTTAAGTATACAAATGCCTAAATAATCTCTATGTCATATCAGATCATAGGAGTATACACTAAAAAAAAGAGCATTTATGCATGTTCCAAACACAATAGTCACCTGTCTTTGTGCTCATCCATTCAACAATTAAGTAAGGGGTATAGTGGTGATCCTCACCTTGCACTGGATTGAAAATCCAATGCAGAGCACACACAGCACTAACTGTCTCTGAATGACATAAATAATACAGGACATGAGGAAAGGAAATACCCACTTGCCTCTCCCAGGTTGTGCCTCAGGAATACTTCTGTAATCATCTATAGGCACTTTGGCAGGGAGGCAGGCAACTGTGAATACATGGCGGCTTGTATCTGTTTTTTGTGCTCTGCCCCACCTTTTCTAAATGGGCCCAACATACAGAACCTTAAACATATTAAATAATATACAATAAAAAACTGTGAGCTCAATGAATTGAAATGTGTGAGACTGTAAATCTGAAGAGCCGTCACGCATGTCAAGAGTTAGCTATTCATCCTATAAAATGTAAAATAAATTCTGGATATAGAATCAGAAATTTCCCAGACAAAGATCTACTGGTTTGTGACCATCAAACATACTATAGAGAGGGGATTGATCAATTCACATCCCCTGGTCCACTGTTTCACTAGTCATTTAGTATCTATGCAAGTGCATATATTTAGAAATACAGGGGTTGTAGTATCAAAGTTATTATCATAAAATTGATAAAATTGTTGGCTTATTTTTGTGTATTGTTTGTGACCTTGCCAGATCAATGTATGCTGATTTACTATCATTTGTTAGTTACCTCTTAAAATGCTGTGAGCTCTCTTCCTTCCCCTCCTCAACTTAGTTCCCAATGGATTTCGTTTCTGGTGCCATAATGATTGCTTAGAAGTATCCGATTGGATCATGTAGGAAGTCTCATAATTCTCCTCTCTGTAACTCTTTGCCTTCTTAGGTGTTGTGGGCTGTGAGTGGGTGAGGCCTTTGAGACCTGAAGATGGGTTGACCGTCTCTCTTGTCTTTGTCATCTTATTGATGATATTTCTGTTAAGGAATAAACACACCAACATTTATCTGTCTTTAGTCTTAGAATTTTAAAGCTTCTCTTCCATATATTTATAAAGAGGCCATAGTCAGTGGTTAGGTCTGATGGTGGAGAAATGGGAACTTGGCATGGTCACAAACACAGCAGATAAAGTAGAACTAAAGCTTAAGTAGGTAGAAATGTTGTACATGATGTTTTGTGCTTCTGTACCAGCCCAAGGCAACCACAGCCCTTTAGCAGTAAAGATCTGTGTCTCCAAAGATGCCCCAGTAGCTCCCCATCTTCTTTTCTGCTGATTCACTGCACATGCTCTGTGCTGCTGTCACTTACTGAGCTTAGGGAGCCACTCACAATATACAGTACACATAGAATAGAAATGTCACAATATAAGGCTGATTAGTCATTAATACAGATAATTACTACATGGCAGCACAGAAACCAGTGTAATTAGCATCAGAATGTATTAATCAGCAAACCTGTAGCATCAGCTTATATTACAGGGGAAGCTCATTTTCTGCTGGATAATTAGTGACGAGCCCTAAGCTTAGCTTCTCAACAGCCAATCAGAGCCCACTGAGCATGTAAGTGTCACAGACACTTTCCAAGATGGTGACCCCCTGTGACAAGTTTGAAGTCCTGGATCATTGCTGCTATTGACAAGCTGAAACTTTAGCCTCATTCAATAAGTTGACTATAGAAAATATGGCATTTTTAGCCATATTCATTTTTAGGATTTAGTTTTCCTTTAAAGAGCAAGTCAACCACAAAATAACATTTTGCCTATTAAAACAAAACATAATTCTAAGCCACTTTCCAATATACTTTTGCAACCCCTAATTGGCTAATTTAGACATGGGCTACACACAATCCTTTGTAAATACAAAATAGCCAAGGTGAGACTGGAAAATTGGTCTTCGTTATTTATATTAGTAAAAGCAGAGCCTGGGGGAGAGCTACTCCCTTCTATTCTCCTTGATGGAGCTTGAGCTGCTCTTACTAGCTAAGCCTCTCTGACTCACTCTCATTAGAAAGTGCTATGAAAAGAGCTATCCTATACATTGGCTTCACCTCCTTCACGGGGTCCCTGTACCCCAACTTCACTAAAGGGCCCTAACACTTCTGGGGCCTTGTTGACTCCAGGCTCAGTGGACCTTTCACCCAGATCAACAGCTACAGGCCAAAGAGGAAGGACCTCCCCCAGTAACGTAACTGGCGGGGGGCTGGGCCCCGCCCCCCTCAGTACCAGATTTTTTTTACCCGAAATCGACCGATGCGGCCGGAAATCGGCAGTGTGCGAGCTGCCGGGAGGCCCTGATGGGGTGTGGGCCCTGGCCCAATTGCACCCCCTGCTACCCCAGTAGTTACGCCGTTACCTCCCCCATCAAGGCGCTTTGTTACAGCACTGCAGGAAGTGGTTACAACCAAGAACCAATGGAATGGGTATGCAAATAATGTTTAATATGTTACATGGGGTTTAACCCAGCAACAGGAAAAGGAGGCACTGGCAGGGAATGAAGCCATAAGGGTCATTACACTTATGGATCCCTAAACATTCATTAAACATTTCCTGTGCTTTTAAAGATATTTGTAAAAACAATTGCTGTTGAAAGCAGCATTTACTTCTCTCCTGGTTGTCTCCAGCAAAAACATGTCTGTTAATCATCTGCCTTGTCTTACGTTGTATCAAGAGTCTGAACCACCAGTGCAGAGAATAGAAAGGAACAGACACTGGCAAAAATGACTCACTCATGTTTTGGGTTAACATTTCATTTAAAACTTCTTTCTTAATAATCACATCCCTCTAACTCTTCCTTCTCATTCTTGGTTCATTGAGCTCAGTCTCGTTTATTTCACGCTTTATTGTCTAAATAAATATAACATTTGTTTTGAAGATCAGCATTTCAGCTGCGGATAATGAAACACCAGGAAACCATAGCAAATGTTACACCATCACCCAAGAGCAACTGCCCCATTTTCACTTGATGATGAACCCTATAGGGTAAAACATTTGATATAAAACATAAGCAATGTGGTGTAAAGACGGTACCTTTATTGGCTAACTAAGATGATCGTCACCCCAATGGGCAGATTTATCAAAGGTCGAATTTCTGTGATTTTTTTTTACTCTAATAAATTCAAATATACTCACAACTCTAATGGGAGGTTATTTAAGAAAAAATCCAAACGTCTAATATTTGATCGAATAGTCGCGACCCAGAAATTCGAATAGAATTTGAATTGAGTTTTCTCTCCAAAAAAACTCGATTGTCAGGAAGGCAATTAACATATTCAAGTAGTTCAACCGACCTCTGCCATTGACTTGTAAATGAACTCGGCAGGTTTTAGATGGCGAATATTTGAATTAGAACTGTTTCCATGGTCGAGGTGTGATAAATCTGACATTCAAATTTACATTTGAATTGGGGGATTAACAGCTAAAAAAATTCGAAAATTCAGATTTACTATTCGACCCTTAATAAATCTGCCCCCAAGTTTTCAGACCATTTCAGCTCCTGAACATGGTACTGAAATCTCTGCCTGATGTACCCTCTGGAACTTATTGATCCCCACAATTATAGATGATTTTAGCACAGTATAAGGGGAACTTACCCTTCTTCCTGTACTGGATAGCGCACCATTCTGCTGGAATATCTGTAAATACAAAATAGCCAAGGTGAGATTGGAAAATTGGTCTTCGCAATATATATATTTTTTTAAATTATTTGCCTTCTTCTTCTTCTGACTCTTTCCATTGTTGAAATGGGGGTCACTGACCCCATCTCAAACACAAATAATCTGTAAAGTTACAAATGTATTGTTATTACTACTTTTTATTACTCATCTTTCTATTCAGGCCTCTCCTATTCATATTCCAGTCTCTTATTCAAATCAATGCATGGTTACTAGGGGAATTTGGACCCTAGTCATGTGTCTGTAACCAGTTTTTGGGCTATTTAAGCACAAAAGAGTTAATGTCCAGCTATAGGCATAGAGCATGTGTTACATTGGACTCTAACACACCAGGATAGACCTTTGCAAAATGGAAGAAATGAAGGCATGGTGTAGTGCAACTGCAACTCCCATCTGCTACTGTGCATGAAAAACAAAATACAAGGGCACCAGGAGGTTCTGGCAACAAAAATAGAACAGTTTATTTCTCAGAGACAAATGATCCACAGGTTTTGTACTTATAATACACAGAGGCCCAGCAGATAATCATGACATGGCTACAACATGTCCCTCAGAGACAACACAGTGGAACTCCCTGAGGCGATAGCGTCCACCTCGATAGATACACCCTCAGGATCTCAGCACCTTGACCTGGATTCCCACACGTTGGATCAGGGAACTCACAAGCCCTAATTCCCTATTAGTCTGTGTCCCTATACTACAGTCTTGCCTGAGGGGAGAGCTACCTCCTTGTTATCCCTCCTATCCTATCTCTAGCTGGCCTCATTCATGGGGTCCCTGCTCCCGACTTATCTCTGTAGAGGTTCAGGTCCCTCTAGGGCATGTGGCTTTACTGAGCATTGTTGCACCCAGGCTTCTCTGGAAACATCCAGCTGGATCAGACACCAGAAGCCAAAGAGGAAGCTCCACCCCTTCTCACTCATTATACCAAAGTGTGACAGGAAGTGGTCACAACACCTCTTGGCCAATAACTGTGATATGTAAACTAGATACATGGGCATCTGCCCAGCAACTAGGGAGATCAGGAAGTGTAGGGATGTAAAGCCATAGGGGCACATTAATCCTACATTACTTTTCTAAAAGGAGATATCTCATCTCTAATTTATTTCATGCTGTATTGTTACAGAATATTTTTTTGTAATTAAATCCCATCAACAACCAAGATTCCTCTATCACTATGGGTTACTGCCCAGTTTTAAATTAACTCACGAGCCCCACTGTGTTTTTCTCAATATTTTTTCAGCCAGAGTAGAATTGCCCCTGTACCCACCTATATGCCTGAAAGCACCAGTACTGACTGTTCTTGCCCTGGAAACACTCACTGGAGAATTACAGGTAATGGGAAACAGCAGAGGAATTTAACATTTTAAACAACAACCATCCAGCAGAGCATAAACGTCAATGGCAACACCATCAGGATCAAGGCATTATATACAACAGTAGCACTATTTTACTTCTCAGTTGCAACTTGTGCTTTACTCAAGCAGGGAATGGGTTGAAGTCCACTTTCCTGACACTCAGATGAGAACCTTCACCCACACACAAATAGGAGGAGATTTTAGTAGAATTTATCTACAAGCTGTAGAAGTTAAATAATAATATTCCCTGTGCCCTTCCCATTATGTAAACAGAACAAACCAGTCCAACTGGTCTTCCCCGAAGCTTTGTCCAACCTCCCTAACACTTCCTCCTTATCCTTCACCAACCAGGTACAGACACCTGTTTATGAGCCACTCAGAGCCAGTCATCAGGTTTATACAAAATATTCTCTTTGTACAATGACGTAAAGGTGTAAGAATTCACCCTACCAAGAACATACTGCGTTTCTGCTAAAAAGAGTCACCTGTAAGGATATAATCTGTGTAACAGAGGGATTCAGGATTTTTGCTTTTCACTTTATGGCTTTTCTACCTATGGACCCCCAGACCTAGAAAAAGGAGCCTGACATTCAGGTAAGAATTTAACCTCTATTTTCTGTGTCTGGGGGAGTCCATGGTTGCCTGTTATGAGGTAAGGCATTTGTCCTCTATTCCTCAAGAAGAACTCTTGTTAGAGACCACCCTCTCTCTAGGTGGGACTTTAGGAAGTACCTGGGGTTTCTTTATGAAGCTCTACAAGTCTTAGACTATAGAATGTCTTGTGGAATCAGCGACTAATGAACCAGAACAGTGAATGACTTATTTGAATAAACTGACAAAAAGTGAAAATAAAGATACAAATATACTGTAAATAAAGTGCCAGTTGTTCTGTCTCTTAATTAATTTACCATTCGGCCACAGCTCTCTGTAACAGCTTCCCATAGGATATTGTAGTATTAACTAATGTAGCAGATCCTGCTCGGATATTGTGAGTGGATTATGCAGTGTGAGAACCATGTTTAGATTCATGTGTTTGTGGCCGGACCTAAAAAGTAGAGGAAAAGTGTATGGAATTAGAAGAGACAGCTGAGATGTGTCTGGATGGAAGGTGGTGGATTTCTGGGCTCAGGGCTTTGCAGGATAAATAATCTGAGACTGAGAACCTGTTATCCAGAAAGCCCAGAATAGACTCCCATAGACTCCATTTTAATCAAATAATTCAAAAGTTTGAAAATTATTTTTGCCCTGCAATAAGAAGATAATACCTTGTACTTGATCCCAACTAAGATATAAGAAAATCTTATTGGAGGCAAAACCAGCCTATTTGGTTTATTTAATGTTGAAATCATTTTTTTAGTAGATTTAGGAGGCTATTTATTAAAGTTCGATTTTTTCTCATTGGCCTTTTGAAGGGGTAAAAAACAATTTTTAGCTGGAAAAAAGAATTTCGATTTTTTTTTCGGTATTTATTAAACCCAGATGGTGTTAAAAGTCTGAATAAAAAAGTACACCAACCTGTTGAATTCATGTAGAAGTCAGTGGGAGAGGATATCCTGTTTGCACTGGGTTTCTGCAATAATCCGAAAATTTTGTGGTTTTTGGGTGTCAAACAAAGCCCAAAAAAATTGCTGTATTAGGATTTTTTTTTCCGAACAAGAAATGTTTGGGAAAATGTATTGATAATGAGTCGTTTTCAGAAAATTCTCAGATATTTTCGGATTTCCATAAATAACCCCCCCCCATGTATGAAGGTCTAAATTACATAGATCCATTATCCGGAAAACCCCAGTTCTCAGGCAAGAGAGGATAATGGTGCGCCTGAATATCTCACTAACTTTTCTGTAGATTGGGGCAGATTTGCTGTACAGACTTAAAGTGGCAGTTGCAGACAATTAATGGAGGAAGTGAGGGAAGGCAGAAAGTCTGGGTGAGCAGAAAATGATTTCTGAGGGATGAGAAGCATAAGAAAGAAATTACTAATATTTTACTTAATGTTTCGGTGAAAGATTTTGACGAAGACATTGAAGTTGATCATTCAGAAAGCATGGCCAAGATGGTGCTGGTCTCACTCACCACACCCAATGTTTTCTCCCAACTGTCATTGCTATTAGTGTAGGAGGAGTAACACACGATGGAAACCTCTCCTGCTTAACCCATATCAGCCCAGTCAGGAACATGCTCAGCCTTATGGGAAAATGCAGAAGCAATGTTATAGGACATAGACGAGAAGGTCTGATCACTTCACTCCCATATAACTGCTTCATATATATATATATATATATATATATATATATATATGTGTGTGTTACCAGACATACAGGCAGACAATGCCACTAGATTCATATGATAAGCAGGAGGTCCAATGATTGTGTTGAAGACAACAGTAAATGCATGCCTTGAATAAAATGCCTATTAGATATTCACCCATCTATTGTGAGTTTGTCAGTAAATGGAGACAAGGAATTAAGTTCTTTCTCGTGTAAACACAATACTTCCATGATCATTCCTAACCCAAGAGATCCCTCTACCATGTTTCCTTCATCTTACAATGTTGTAATCATAGTAGGAGCAAGTCTCTATATATAACATCTACTCCGTTCCAAGGAAGTACTTGCCTCAGTGGTGCCCTGATGTGCCCAACGTTCTCCGTGCCAAATCATCTGTTAGGAAAAGATTCAGAGTCCAGGGCTTTATTTAGTCATGCTGTGATTGTTTCTGACCATGTGATGCTCCAGACCAAACCTAAATGATATCCCCATCCCTAAAGGCGACCATACATGATAAGATCCGCTCGTTTGGTAAGGTCACCAAATGAGCAGTTCTTTCCCTGTTAACTTTTTCCCAAATACAGAGCTATATCGGGTTAATCCGAAAGTTCGGCCCTAGAGCAGAACGATCAGATTACAATGTAGAGAATAGGCGCCGACTGGTCGTAGGACCGCATCAACTAGCCGAAGCAGTCCTCGATCACAGGAAAAATCAAACCTGCCCGAACTATATCAGGTCGATTTTTGACCTCGATCAGGGAGACCCATCGGAAGCCCCAACACAAGGGCAGATAAGATCCTGAATTGGTCTAAAGGATATCGGCAGCTTTAATCTGTCCGTATATGGCCACTTTAGAGCTATTTATTCATAGCTCCTTCACAGAGAAGACGGCACATTAGTTACCGTATATTTAACTTATATTTTATTGGGTTTTCATAACTTTTACGCTTCAAGTTGCTGCTACAATGTTGCTGCTACAATAATCAAGATGAAATAAATATTTATCTACGCACTGATAACATGCACTTAATTTTTGTATAGGAGAAAAGAAAGAAAGGATCCCCGTCTTTTTGATCAGAAAAAACACACAAAAAGTTATATATTATCACTATGTAATTTGATTTCAGTTAAACCATTTAATCTCGTGATTCTATATCTGTTGGTTCCCCCCTTAATAATTCGTCCCACAAAGTGCTAGTGCTTAACTTTAATTAAATAGCATTAAATACAGTAAAACTAAGACACAATTTTCTTTTAAATATTGTGTATACTTTGTAATTTCTAACTCATGAACAATTCATTTAACATTTAGGGGCCGATTCACCAAGGGTCGAATATCGAGGGTTAATTAACCCTCGATATTCGAGTAGGAATTAAAATCCTTCGACTTCGAATATCGAAGTCGAAGGATTTAGTGCAGATAATTCCTTCGATCGAACGATAAAATCCTTGGAATCGAACAATTCGAAGGATTTTTTTTTTAAAATATTTTATTAGATTTTCATGTTAAACAAGCGATAACAGTATAGCAACAAATATTTTGCAGATGAAGACAGAAACCGAACAATTCGAAGGATTTTAATTCAACGATCGAAGGAATATCCTTCAATCCAAAAAGTTTAACTGAAATCCAATTACATAGTGATAATATATAACTTTTTGTGTGTTTTTTCTGATCAAAAAGACGGGGATACTTTCTTCCTTTTCTCCTATACAAAAATTTAAATACTGACAGAAGTCAGATCCCCTCCTTTTAATCATTTTTATATATCTGAAGTTAGATCATTCCTTTTTATTGAAACATGCATTTAATGCTATAAATTGATAACTACATATGAAATTTGAATTTTGTACATGATTTTATATATATATATATATATTGTGTGATGAAATAAAAAACCTCAATTAATTTAAATCAATTTACTCCAATAATCATTTAATTAATTCATGATTATTATATTTCATTAAGAAGAAACTTATAAGAGTGCGACATAAGGGACCATTTTTCGTTTTAAAATCATTAAAATATTCTAATCCCACGCACCACCTTTAAAAGGTAAAGTTATCTTCAATTGATATTTAGTAGCACTTTGCCCCAGAATGACTTATAGTTTCCTATGTAGTACTCACCTCTGCTCTGCTTGTACTGTACTGACCGCTCTTCGCTGTGCTTTAAGCCTTTATTTAGAAAACATCCACTTTATAGGCATGATTTGAGCATGTGCAATTTTGAGCCCGCCCTTGGAGAATGTTCCAATCCTTTTCTTCTATTTTTCCTTTTGTCACGAGATGGAGACAAAGCTTCATAATAAGACAGTCTGTAATTCCAAGAGAAGCAGCTTTCAAAGTTGCATCAGTAACAAGCGTATTGTGACTACATATATGTATACAATGATTTATTTCCAAAATGTTTATTTTTATTTAGTACAGGTATGGGACCTATTATCCAAAAATTCAGGACCTGGGCTATTCCGGATAAGGGATCTTTTTGTAATTTGGATCTTCATACCTTAAGTCTATTAGAAAATCATATAAACATGAAATAAACCCAATAGGCTGATTTTGCCTCCAATAAGGATTAATTATATCAAGTACAGGTACGGGATCCGTTATCCAGAAAGATCCAAATTATGGAAAGCCCAACTTCTATAGACTCCATTTAATCCAAATAATTCATATTTGTTTTCCTTTTTCTGTGTAATAATAAAGCAGTCGCTTGTACTTGATCCCAACTAAGATATAATTTATCCTTATTGGAAGCAAAACCAGCCTATTGGGTTTATTTAATGTTTACATGATTTTCTAGTAGACTTAAGGCATGAAGATCCAGATTACAGGAACATCCATTATCCAGAAAGTTCCTGAGCATTCTGGATAACAGGTCTAACATCTGTACGAGTTACTATTTTATTATTACAGAGAAATAAGTTTAATTAAAAATAATTTAGATATTAAATAAAACAAAAGAATTGTGTTGCCTCCAATGAGGATTGTCTAAAGGAGTAGGCCTTCCTGTAAATTGGAGGTTTCTGGATTCAAGCTTGTGGATGATGTACTCCTTTCGTTATTATGTCTGGTTCCACTTCAGAGTCAGGGTCCCGCCAGACCTGCAGACTTACTATATTATAACAGAGGACTCCGGAGAACCAAGATAGCAATTCAGTGATTCATTTTATTCATACAGTGCACGACATGTTTCGAGCCTACTGGCTCTTCCTCAGGTGCTTATACAAATGCTGTGGGTAACTCAATTTCAGTTGTGGGTAACCCAATTTTCAATGCTGTTGGGTTACCCACAGCATTTGTATAAGCACCTGAGGAAGAGCCTGTAGGCTCGAAACATGTCGTGCACTGTATGAATAAAATGAATCACTGAATTGCTATCTTGGTTCTCCGGAGTCCTCTGTTATAATATAGAGGTTTCTGGATTATAGTTTACAGAAAGTACACACCATATACTGTATATATATATATATATATTATATATATGTGCTTTATATATACTAAATTTTGATGCATGCCTTCTGTCATCTCTTGAAATGAAGTGATTCTTGTTATATTGTAATGAGAGAAGATAAAGTAGTTGAGACAAGCTTAAATGGGAACATAATCCTACTGTATATAATAAAGTTGAAGTGTCTCTGCGTCCAGTCCCTGTGTCCGTGGGATTGCGCTACTGCGCATGTGCCCCACGGACCGTCTCCTAGCGACGTAGACAAGCAGATGAACATATTGACGCACCCTCTCCTAGATTCAGTGAAGGTGTCTGGTGGATTCCTGGAGAGGCTGGGGCCGGGCAGCGTCATGGTGTGCAAGTGTGACAGCTGGGTACAACAAGCGCCGACATCAGGAGCCACAGACCAGCGAGGCACCTGCATGTGACGCAACAATCTACTCCTCTTCCGGCTCCCTCTCTGCAGACTGAGGCAGTCGCAGGCAGGGCTTCCTTTCCTCCTCTGGCCGTTTCCACTTTACGGGGGTGCGAAATGTAAGTGGATCGGCCAGGGGAGGGACCCAGCACCAAGTACTTATTTAATAAATAAATAAAGGCAAAAAAAAATGACAAGTCAGCCATGGGCCCCCAAAATAAGTGTGCCCTGGGCAGCTGCCTACTCATTAAACGACCCTGCCCCTGCAGCCAGCACCCTTCTCTGAAAGCAGCATCAGTAGTTTGATCAGTAGAAAAGCTCCGTCGTTGTTTCACAGTAGCTGCTCTCCTTCTGCAGCTCCCCCTCCCCTTTCACTAACCATCCTATACTGTATAATCCTATATAATAAAGTTCAAGTGTCTCTGCGTCCAGTCCCTGTGTCCGTGGGATTGCGCTACTGCACATGTGCCCCACGTAGATGGGCATGAACGGACTACATATGTTCTAGCGCCCGTTAATTTAACGGGCTTAATGTCTAGTGACATAATAATTAAGCTGCCTGAGAATTTGGAAGTCCACCAACTCTCATGTTGCAAAGTACTTGTCATCAGATTTCCTCCTCTCCAACGTGCTTTAATCCTCTCAATACCATACCAACGTAAACCTTATTATATTTTTCCAAAAAAAATTTGATATAAAATGGTCAGAATAGCCCTTACACATATTATTTATATGTTTTCCTATTCTCTCCCTTATTTTCCTATTTGTTTTGCCCACATATTGGAGGCTACAGGGGCACAAGTATAAAACATCAGTTGTGTCACATTCAATTAAATCTTGAATTTGAAATGTTTCTCTTTCTAGTATATCTACATGATTTACAGAGATTACACGGAAAAATAACCTTTTAAAACATTCCTTAGTGTTACTTTTTGTTCTTGTTTTTTCTCTTGTGAGTAAAAACCGATTTTGTTTTAGATTAGGAGCCCTTTGAAAAATATTTATAGGTTTATCTGGAAGTATAGGTCCTGATGTTTTATCTAAACTTAAAACCCCCCAGTGTTTCTTAATAATACTCTTAATTCCTCTGCTCTAGGATTGTATTGAGTTTTAAAACAAAGATCTAAATAATCTTTCTTTTTGTTTTCTGTTAATCCTTTTTCTTTCTTATATTCTAACATTTCTCCTCAATCCAGATTCCTCACAACTTCACATGTTTTTTCTATTTCTTTTTTCTTGTAACTTCTCTGGACAAACCAGTTTGTCAAGTCTTTTGACCGTCTCTCATAATCTTTAGATTGTTACAACTTTTGTGAGTCTAAATTGTGCGTTTGGAATATTTCTAATCCACTGAGGGTTATGTTTACTGGAAGCTAAAACATAATTATTAATTGGGATGTAGTGAACGTCGGAAAAAATGTTCGCAAACATATTCGCGAACTTGCGTCAAAAATGCGAACGGTTCGCGAATGTCGCGAACCCCATAGACTTCAATGGGAAGGCAAATTTTAAAAGCTAGAAAAGACATTTCTGGCCAGAAAAATGATTTTAAAGTTGTTTAAAGGGTGCAACGACCTGGACAGTGGCATGCCAGAGGGGGATCAAGGGCAAAAATGTATCTGAAAAATACATTGTTGACACAGCGCTGCGTTTTGTGCTGTAAAGGGCAGAAATCACACTACGTCACTCAGGTGATGTTTCTGGACACGGAATGTGAAAAAGCTCACACAGCTAGGTGGCACTTGGTTAAAGACTGGGCAAACAATGCCTGCAAGGGCAACGTATACAGTAGTGGATACGGAATATATTATTGCTGCTTTAAAAACATCACTCAGGTGATGTTTACGGACACTGAATTATTATTGTTATTTAGACATAATGTGAAAAAGCTCACACAGCTAGGTGGCAGTTGTTTGAAGAACACACTGGGCAAACAACAATGCCTGCAAGGTCAACGTATACACTACAGCAGTGGATACGGAATATATTATTGCTGCTTGAAAAACGTCACTCAGGTGGTGTTTCTGGAGACGGTATTATTATTGATATTTAGACAGAATGTGAAAAAGCTCACACAGCTAGGTGGCAGTTGTTTGAAGAACACACTGGGCAAACAATGCCTGCAAGTGCACTAGTATTGGTGCACTACTATGAAGAACAGCAAACAGCACTGGACACGTTAAAGAACAGTAAGATAAGTAAAATAAAAAAATATATATATATATTAAAAAAAAAAAAATTACTCTGGTTGGTGCTGAACCAGAGCAGCACACCAGTCCCACTCCCCAACACAGCTAGACTAATAGCACTGGGCTCTTATAGTAGCAAAGTAAAAAAACTAAAAAGAAAATAAAAGCAGTCCTTACTAGGACTATTGGGTTACAGGCAGGCAGCAGTCAGCAGATGAGATCAGAAGCAGGACAGCTGCCCACAGCAGCTACATACAGAGCACTGCAGTAGAAGGTAGATTACTACTAGTCAGCAAAGCTAACTAACCTAAACTCACTGTCCCTCAAATCCCTGCAGAGTTCTGTCCCTACAATACAGAGCAGTATCAAGTAGATTACTAGCCAGCAAAGTTACTATCAACTGTCCCTCAAATCACTAACAGCTCTCTCCCTACACTAGCTCTTCCAAGCACACACAGGCAGAATGAAAAAACGCTGCAGGGCTTCAGTTTATATATGGAAGGGGAGTGGTCCAGGGGGTGTGGGGGTGGTCTAGGAGGGAGAGCTTCCTGATTGGCTGCCATGTATCTGCTGGTCTGGGGGAGAAATGGCAAAAAAAAGCGCCAGCTAAGGCGAACCCAAATTGGCGAACGTCGCGTGATGTTCGCGAACATTCGGCGAACGCGAACAGTCGATGTTCGCGCGAACTAGTTCGCGGGCGAACAGTCCGCGACATCCCTAATTATTAACATCTACAGGTTTAGAAAATATCAGTCTATGTATTTGCCATTTTTCTATGTAAATCTGAAGATCTAATTGAAAATTCGTTTTTTCAGAACTAAAATATAGGGAGAATTCCAAGTTCATATCATTCCATCATCTGGTGTGTAGGTATTAACCACACTCTATAAAAATCTTTTCCTTTTCTAAAACACAGCTCACTATATTTGATGCTGTATGTGTATGTTTGAATCGATTCGCCTGCACTTTAAGGTTAAATTGGGAATTATAACACTGATAAGAGTGAATGCGACTACACTGAGGTTTAAAGGGGACCCGTCACCCAAAAAAATAATTCCAAATCCTATTTTATCATGTGAGTTTAGCAAAGTAAACTTTAATTATACTGTAAAAATTATTTGAATCTTGTTTCCTTCTAAGAGTTATAGTAGAAAAAATTTTATAATCACACTCCCACGGAATGAGTCGGGATTAGAATTTACACAGTATCTGGTGTTGCGTAATTTCTGTAAACTATATTATTTATATCATTGTGATTTGTAGTTCAACATTAATACATTATATGACCATGTATTTTTGTATGCTGTGTTTAATCTTCTCAATACAACTTGTAGATTCAAGGAGCGTCGGTGATGTTTATTTTGGTGAGGGGAAGAGACAAGGTGGAATGTGCAGACACATTGGAGTATTGTGTAAATATATGCGCCAGTTCTGCATAAAAACAGCCAAGAACCGTTCAAGGTTTTGTTCTGAATTGAAATAGAATCTTAGACACCAGGGTTCTTTATAGAACAGCCAAGAAGTTGATTAAACTTTATTAGTATTAGTTCTATGACATAGACAGACTCTCGCTCACAAGCGTTGAACCTTCCGCACACCATTGACTGGAATCAACCCAAACAATGCTGTAGTATATATATACTCAGAAAAATGGTGCACACCAGGATTTGTTATTCAAAAGTTTAAAAATTCATAATTTTATTAAATACATTTAAAAAACGCCAACGTTTCGGTCTCCATGTAAGACCTTTATCAAGACCATATTGCTGTTAAACTCACAAGTTGAAATAGATAAAACACTCACCCAATTACGTGCAAGCTCACCAATCATGTGACCCGTAGGGGAACCCTGCACCAAAGAACAGAATCCCCTGGGTTATAATGCGGTGTGTGCATAATAAAGAAGAACACCTTGATAAAAACAAACTACACAGAACAAAACAGAGACATTGTAGCTTATAAATGTAACAAGGGTCAATAGAGCGATATGTAGGTAACAAAAATCAATAAAGTAATATAAAAGTAACAAAATATATTCACCACTGGTTTAAAAAGCATGAAAAGGAATAGCATTCATTAAAGGAACAGTAACGTCAAAAAATAAAAGTGTTTTAAAGTAATGAAAATATAATGCAGGGTTGCCCTGCACTGGTAAAACTGGTGTGTTTGCTTAAGAAACACTACTATAGTTTATATAAATAAGCTGCTGTGTAGCCATGGGGGCAGCCATTCAAGCACAGGATACACAGTAGATAACAGATAAGTACTACTATAGTTTATATAAATAAGCTGCTGTGTAGCCATGGGGGCAGCCATTCAAGCACAGGATACACAGTAGATAACAGATAAGTACTACTATAGTTTATATAAACAAGCTGCTGTGTAGCCATGGGGGCAGCCATTCAAGCACAGGATACACCGTAGATAACAGATAAGTACTACTATAGTTTATATAAACAAGCTGCTGTGTAGCCATGGGGGCAGCCATTCAAGCACAGGATACACCGTAGATAACAGATAAGTACTACTATAGTTTATATAAACAAGCTGCTGTGTAGACATGGGGGCAGCCATTCAAGCACAGGATACACAGTAGATAACAGATAAGTACTACTATAGTTTATATAAACAAGCTGCTGTGTTGCCATGGGGGCAGCCATTCAAGCACAGGATACACAGTAGATAACAGATAAGTACTACTATAGTTTATATAAACAAGCTGCTGTGTAGCCATGGGGGCAGCCATTCAAGCACAGGATACACAGTAGATAACAGATAAGTACTACTATAGTTTATATAAACAAGCTGCTGTGTAGCCATGGGGGCAGCCATTCAAGCACAGAATACACAGTAGTTAACAGATAAGTACTACTATAGTTTATATAAAAAAGCTGCTGTGTAGCAATGGGAGCAGCCATTCAAAGGAGAAAAGGCTCCGGTTACACAGCAGATAGCAGATAAGCTCTGTTTGTCTAATGGTGTTATCTGTTATCCATTAGTTAACCTGTGCCATATAACTGTTTTTCAATTTCCGCCATTGCTCCACAGCAGCTTGTTTATATGAACTATAGTAGTGTTTCTGAAGCAAACACATCAGTTTTACCAGTGCAGGGCAACACTACATAATATTTTCATTACTTTAAAAGACTTCCATTTTTTGGTGTTACTGTTCCTTTAAGACCTAAGGGGGCCAGGGTGTTTAATTTTTGAATCCAAAAAACCTCCCTCTGAAGGAGTACTTTGGATTTGTCACCCCCTCTCCCCTGGGATATGATCTAAACATAGGCAACCTGTGTCCCATCTCTAAGAAATGTTTTGTCTTTGGATTCTTTGACTTTAAGAAGATGTAGTCATTTGTTCAATTCCCTGGTATGTCATGCAGCATTGTATATTCTTCTTCTGCGCTTATCTTGACATACTCAATATGTTGTAAACCATAATCTGTTGTGTTTATGAAAACCCAATAAAACATTGTTGAAAAAATGTTTCGCAGCGGGCTTGTTTGTGGTGCCATCTCTGAATGCTAAACTGATTGTGGACCTGTGTGCTTCCATCTGTACATGTAACATCTGATCAGTTTTACCAACGTATGACAGGCCACATGGGCATGTTATTAAATAAACAACATGTGAAGTTGTACATGTGATGTTGTATCATTAAACGTTTACCTGTTTGTGGATGGAGAAAAGAATTAGCAGGTATCATATATCTACATGATGTGCAGTTGGGACATTGGAAACACCCAGGTTTACTACCAGCCAACCACTCAGTAGATGTCTTTTAGGAACAGCCAACTGGATCATTTTTCACTAACAGGTCACGTAAGTTAGTAACCTGCTTGTAGCAAATCCTAGGGGGTTCTGGAACTATTCTGCATAGATCTGAGCCTGCACAGATAATCTTCCAATTATCTTTTACAGTTTTACTGATCAATTTAGGGCAGTCATTATACTTAATAGTAAATACCAAAGAAAGTTGCTTCCTCAAGGGGGGTCCTTCCATAGCTCAACGCCTCCTTGCTGTCAATAATGCCTTTTGTAGCATCCCCTCAGGATAGCCCCTATCTTTAAACAGAGCCCACATGGCCTTCACTTGAGATAGATTGGGAATAGAATTGTTTCTCAATACTCTACAGCAGGGCTGTCCAACTGGCGGCCCCCATTGTGTGGCCCTCCATATCAAAGTCTGCCTGCTGTGTCTGTTTACCTTGTGTAAACTTTAAAAGGTATCACTACAGAGATTAACTGGCCCCTGCATTGTTTAAACCTCAAATTCACACTGTAATCCCCTGTATTGTTCACACTTGTGACACCTCTATTGTTTATATCCTAAAGCCTGTACTGTTCTACCTGAGACCCAGACTGAAACTGCCACATTGTTCTCCTGTTCACACTTTATACAAAATGCTAATGGGGCACCAGCACTGTGTCACTGTATGTAGTACATCTTAGATTGGTCCTGATTTTCCTGTCTCCTGCTCTGTTCTGCCTTCCCTCCCTGTGTGTGTCATACTTTGCCTGCTCTTTGCACCCTGTGTTTTCCATACTCTGCCTGACCTATGATCCCTATGGAACGTAAGTCTGGTATTTGTTCTGGGGGTTTGTTAGCATTTGAAAATTATTGTTAGGGGCCCCTAAGATGTTTAATCATATGCTGGGGTACTGTATTACACACAGGGGAGGAGGAGGCATATGGATTTTGGGTATGTCTAAATATGACTTGGCTTTTTTCATATATGAGTGACATCCCTGCTGGTGCCGGGTCAAGGTAGTCTGCCCCCCAGGCAAAAGCTTCAATCAGTGCCCCCCTGTCCTGCATTACCATTTCCCTCCTTACCATGATGGTTTTTAAATAAAGAAAACAAGAAAATGTACAACACTTTTTTATTTATATTACTGCCCCCTGTACCAGCAAGCTCAGCAGCCCTCCACCATACAGCCCTCCAGCAGCCATCATATTGCCTCCAATCTTTACCTGTGTCAGCAGCAGCCAAAAATAAATCTGATCACATGATATTGTCCCCAAGTATTTATGTACCTGTGCCAGCGCCCAGCAGCAACAGCAAATATATGGGCCCAAATCTGTACGTGGCTGTGCCAGCAGGAGGCTTCACACTTTACAGTAATAGAAAGAAAGTCTTGAGTTCAGTGTAACTGTGCAAGTCTGAGAGCAGCGAGAGTCACACCCAGCAGCCCCCCAGCTCTCTGCCTCTCTCTGTCACCCAACACATCAGTGACGTCATTGACGCGTATGCGCACGACGCATTGCACTGCACAGAAGGAGCTATTACTTGCCGGCAAGAGGAGAAGGCGAAGGAGGGGGATTCCACCCGAATGAGTGACCATCATTACTGAAACAAATTATTAAATAAACGGTTGAAAAAAAACCCCATTAAAAGTGCGCCCATCAATGATGGCGTCCTAGACAACCGTTTACTGTCTACCCCTAGTTCCGGCCCTGATCCCTGCAATGAGCACTAACCATTTGGTTTTTTGGTGTGCTATTAATGTGGACATGGTCTTGCGCTAACATGGGTGTGGTTTAAAGTGTGTGTTGTCTTACAACAGGGAGGGGCTAACACTGGCTTCCGCTATCGGCCCTCCACCATGTAGATTAGAAAAATTCCGGCCCTTGGTACCATAGAAGTTGGACAGCACTGATCTACAGAATTGCGAAATAGGCAGGCCAGGCTGACCACTCTTAAAATAAAGCAATACATTTTTGTCTGTGGGCTTTCTGAAAAGTGTGTAGTCTAAATGATCACCGTTAAGGAATATTTCCACATCTAAAAAATGTTTTCTTGCCGGGTGAATGTCAAAAGTAAATCTAACAGAATTATCCATAGTATTTAGTTCATTCACCATATCCCTAAATTCACTTTCAGTGCCACACCAGACTATAAACATATTGTTGATATAGTGACGTAAAAATAAGAGTTTGTCAGCAAATCTGGGCACTATGTGATGCTGGTCACACTGGTGCATGTACAGTTTGGCATAGGATAGGGCCATGGCCGCACCCATCGCCGTCCCTGACACTTGAAGGTAAAAATCATTTTCAAAACAAAATTAGTATAATTACAATGCCAGATTCAAGAGGTCTAGAACCAATGGAATGGGAGGGCCTGTATAACAATCAAATTCCTCATGAGAACGCTTCACTGCTTCCATCCCAGCTGTGTGGGGTATTACAGTATATAAGCGGAAGCCATAAAGAGTAATACGGAGACTTGTGAGCCCAATTTTCCCTTGAGAAAGCATAAGCGAAACGCACGTCGGCAATCCTCCGCTCTTATTATTTTTTAAAAGGCTAATTTTAAAAGCTTCAGTACTTTTGCGGCAATCTTCAGCCGCACAAGGTTTTGAATTATTTTTTAGCAGCAATCATTCTCCAAACCTCTTTTACTCCACTGCTCTAGGGATTTGCGTTTTTATAGATTCTTCTACAGATTAGTTAAATCACCGAGATCGCAGTCCTGCCTTTCTCTCCGCGTGGTGTCCCAGGGCATTAGACAGAAAAAAAGCCTTATTTAGGAGATATTGGGACAACTCCACCTCTAATCTATTTTCTTTTTCCAATCTTTTTATTCATGAATTGCTGAGATTTATAAGATATTTATTTTCTTTTTATAAGTGATTATGACATTTTCAATTAATTTTGATATTTATTAGCAACAGCACTTTAACTAATTAATGGATAACTAATGAATTCTTAAATCAATTGAAGTTTTATATAAGCCCTATGAACAGAATGAAACATAATTGATGTTTTAAATGAATTCATGAACTAATTTTGGTACAATTAATTGGTGGTGTGTAGGTATAGAATTAATTAAACGGCACAGGAAGCACTAAGCACTTTTTTCTAATTGCTGCACCTTAATGGTAAATTAATTAGTGAATTCATTCAACATATTTTCATCGATATTGTGGGGTGAATACTTTCTCTTTTTTAATTTAATCAAGTATATAAGCTCACCACATCCTTGCTCACCAACAAACAAGGTGCATCATTAGGGGGGGACAGGGGGGAGAGGTGTAGGGGGCCCCGAGGGTAAGGGGGGCCCCGGCCACGCCACACTTACTTGATTAGCCGGGCCCACCATATTTCTGAGAGCTGCTGACTTCGGGAAGGCATGGACGTTTAATTTTCTTATAATGTGGGTGGGGGGGGCCCTAGCCACCAATTTCTTTTCCTCATGTGGGGTCCTAGCCACCAATATTTTTTAATGGGGGGGGCCCTGGCTACAAATGTTTTTTTATGGGGGGCCCTGACCACCAATATCTTTTTATTTTTTATTAACATGTGGGAACCCTAGCCACCAATATTTTTTTGTTTTTTTACTGTGTGTTGGGGAGTGCGGACCTGTAGGTGGGGCTTGCGGTGGGTGCAGCCCAGGGGGCCCAGTGTCTCGTAGGTATGTAGGAGCAGCACAAACTGTTGGTTGAAAAACTGTATCCAAATACATTCCAATTGGGTGTAACAATGACTCTCTACCAGAAACAATTGGGCAACCTGGTGGTCGTATCATACTTTTATGTACCTTGGGCAGTGTGTATAGGTGTTCCTGTTTCAAAAAGTCCCTTTAAATCAAATGCACCATCTACTATTGCATCAAGATTAGATTTAAATTTCACACATGGATCCCCTGGTAAACATTTATAAACCACAGTGTCAGACGATTTGTTGCAAAATTTTGTCATGGTAATGACTGTAATTCAAGATCACTATCTCCCCACCCTTATCAGCAGGACGTATAACAATGATAGTACCTTTAGTAAATGGCTGCCCTCTCAACGTTCGTGATATTATGTTGATAGGAACAGGAAGCCGCCCAAATAGCCCCTTCTCTCTCAACAGCCTGTTTAAACAATTTGCATTTAAACACCTCAATTTTAATGATGAAACCTCCACCGGCTTAGTATTTTTAGAATGATCTTTGAGAGTCAATAATCGGCAACATTTTGAAACAGTCAACTTCCCAATCTAGTAAATTATAACGTCCTGTCCATGTTGTATTGTGTTCAGACTCTCGTACACAATACAACATGGAACACAGATTAGACAGATTCGTTTTTCTGTAATTTGGATCTTCATACCTTAAGGCTACTAGAAAATCATATAAACATTAAATAAACCCAACAGGCTGGTTTTGCTTCCAATAAGGATTAATTCTATCTTAGTTGGGATCAAGTACAAGCGACTGTTTTATTATTATACAGAAAAACGAAATCAGTTCTAAATATTTGGATCAAATGGAGTCAATGGAAGATGGCCTTTCCGTAATTTGGAGCTTTGAGGATAACGGGTTCTGGATAATAGATCCCATACCTGTATTAAAATATGTCAAGCAGATGAGAACTTAAGACTTTATCATATCTTTGAAGAAACAATCATTTAGTTTATCGTGCTATGTTGAGAATACAGCTCAGCTGTATAATCTTTAAAGGATAACTAAACCCTAAAAATTAATATGGCTAAAAATGGCATATTTTATATAGTGAACTTATTGCACGAGGCTAAAGTTTCAGCTTGTCAATAGCAGCAATGATCCAGGACTTCAAACTTGTCACAGGGGGTCACCATCTTGGAAAGTGTCTGTGACACTCACATGCTCAGTGGGCTCTGATTGGCTGTTGAGAAGCTAAGCTTAGGGCTCGTCACTAATTATCCAGCAGAAAATGAGCTTTCCTGGCTGTAATATAAGCTGATGCTACAGGTTTGCTGATTATTAAATTCTGATGCTAATTGCACTGGTTTCTGTGCTGCCATGTAGTAATTATCTGTATTAATTACTAATCAGCCTTATATTGTGCCATTTCTATTCTATGTGTACTGTATATTGTGAGTGGCTCCCTAAGCTCAGTAAGTGACAGCAGCACAGAGCATGTGCAGTGAATCAGCAGAAAAGAAGATGGGGAGCTACTGGGGCATCTTTGGAGACACAGATCTTTACTGCTAAAGGGCTGTGGTTGCCGCGGGCTGGTACAGAAGCACAAAACATCATGTACAACATTTCTACCTACTTCTTTAGTTTATCTTTCCTTGTCCTTTAATTCTATTAACTAAGATGTTACAGTGGCAGTGAAATGAAAGTCAAATCGCTATTGGAAAACACTGTGTTTATTTTTACAGAAATACAATAGCAAAATGTACAAAATTGTTTATAAGAGGTAATTATATACATAACTATTTGATCTTATCCCTCACTGGCGTAACTATCAAGGAAGGAGACGCCACAGTTGTTGGCTGGCCCGAGGAAAAAGGAGGGGGAGTCTCTATAGTATTGAAATCCCCTTTCCTGCTGATTTCTTTCTCTTTAAATTGACATGCTCGCATCTCAGCGATGGGGTGGGGAGTAGGGGTGCACTCAGGAGTCCCTAATCACACTGGACCCTCCGAATATATTTCTGGCACAACTTTTTAGTTTTAATGTCCAGTAAAAGTTGCCTGTAGATCATGTTGATCGTTTTTCACTGATAGTTTTGCTTTTGTAGGTAATTGTCACTTGAAGTTCCTAAACCTGACAGTTTTGCCAACCTGACTGTCCCTTCTTAAACTGTCAGTTAGAGTTTCTAATGCTAACGGACTTCTGCTGCACAAATATGGCAGCCCCCTCAAAGAGGAACATGGGGGATTTACTAATCTAAAAGAACACTAAAGCACCTATTTTACCCAACTGCTTAAGTGATGTATTTATCAAATTTAACAAATGAACTGCACTTCTTATTTCTATTTATTTTGGGCTATTTAAAAAAACAAAACATCAATACAGTTAAAACTTTTTGTTTCATACCGGTTTATTTCAGCCATTTTGAGATGATGCAGTTGGCTTGTAAGTCATTGTAACAAACAAGGGAAAGTTGTGCTCACCACTAATTTTTAAAACCATTAGGTGGGGGTGCAATGAGGCTGTGACCACAAAATACATATTGTCAGGTATTGCTGGGATTTGAGCCAGGGACCTTTGGGTTTGTTTGGTATGTGTAACCTGGTCTCTCCAGCCCTAGCTCAGCTGCAGCCTAGCTGCAATCAGCCAATCAGGGCTGACGCTTCCCTATTTTAGGGCAGCACTTAGTACACTCCTTGATAGAGCATTACACTGTTTCTCCCTAGTACTGCGGCAGCGCCCCTAACTAGGTAGTTCTAGCTCTTGCCCCCTTTCCCTTATTATTGCTCCTTGCCTTTGTCCGCCTGTCCTTGTCTTGTCTTGCTTTACCCTATCTTGTACCTTTCCAGCCTTGACCTTGATCCTGCCTTGCTTGTTCCTGATTTCTGCTTCCTGTTCCACCTTGTACCTTGCCCTGACTTCACCTTGTACTGACCTTGTTTCGCCTGTTCCTGATTCTTGCTTTCTGACCCTGCCTTGTACCTTGTACCCCTCTCTCGCTATCCTCAGCTCCAGTCCTGTCTTGCTATCCTGCTCCAGTCTCCCTCTGCTATATTGCTATCCAGTCTCCCTCTGCTCCAGTCTCCCTCTGCACTCTATCCCCAGTTTGATCTGATCTACGATCTGCACCCCAGAAATAAATTAATATTGGGTGTGCGCCTTCCAAACACTAATTTCTATGAGTTTTACCTACAACTTACTTGCTGCTTTTTTAGTTAATTTAGTTTGCTTAATTATATTGATAATGGGTTTAGTGCAGAGGAAACTTGTATTTGTCTATTTGTAAGTCATTATGACACTAACCTTTCAGCCCAGTTGCCATACTTTCTCCCGGTACTGATGAGTGCTGTGGTTTAGTCTATATAAGGCAAATATTGTTCTGCAGGGAGTGTGGGGGGTCAGCCGTAGTCTTGTACCAGGAGAACCTGTTTTCAGTGTAACATTGAGAAGAAGAGGAAAAAAAATCCCCTTTCTCACTGACTGTGTACACTACCACATTACCTTAGGAATATTTATTACTCTATAAAGAGCATGCATGCATTCAGATACAATATAAATCCTTACGTAGCTGTAGCTTTATAACCGAACTTACCGAAGCTGCTCTGGTTTCTAACACAGAGTAAATAAACTCACTTATCCCATTTAACATAATAAATTGTGTCAAAACATCCTGTCTAATTAAATAGTTTTTCTCTGAGGCTTCGAGTGAACAATGGTGGTATTGTATTGGTCTTGGAAAGGTTTCAGTCATTACACCATCTTACGTGACTTTCTTCTCGAGTCATGACACGTTTAACCCATAAATCTTCATCTGTACATTAAAGGAAAACTATACCCCCAAAATGAACACTTAAGCAACAGATAGTTCATATGATATTAAGTGGCATATTAAAGAATCTTACCAAACTGGAATATATATTTAAGTAAATATTGCTCTTTTACATCTCTTGCCTTGAGCCACCATTTCGTGATGGTCTCTGTGCTGCCTCAGAGATCACCTGACCAGAAATACTTCAACTTTAACTGTAACAGGAAGAAGTGAGGAAGCAAAAGACACAACTCTGTCTGTTAATTGGCTCATGTGACCTAACATACAGTACAGTGAATCCTAGGATCCCAGGGGGCGGCCCTTATATATTAAAATGGCAATTTTCTATTTATGATTACCCAATGGCACATTCTACTAGAAAAGTATATTATTATGAAAATGGTTTATTTACATGAAGCAGGGTTTTACATATGAACTGTTTTATGCAATATATTTTTATAGAGACCTACATTGTTTGGGGGGTATAGTTTTCCTTTAACTTGATCGCAACCTAAAAACAGCTCTTCCTGTAGTTTTATAATTTCCCATTTTTCAATTGTTTTCGATCATTTTCAATATTTACTATTACCTTTGTCAATTTATTAGGCGAGGTGAGATTTCCCTGATACTTTGCCTTTGTATTCCATAATAGAAATTCTCTAATGTAAAAAAAAAGGCAGAATTTATTGCTGGGGTTTCTGTTTGTCTATTGACTCCTGTATGTTTATAAATATGAAATATACAAGAAGCAATGATTATACAAAGTACTGGAGGGAGATCATAACATACAAATGTTTATAACCTTTTGCATGAATCATTTTCTGCTGGTTATCATGTCCTTTGCTTCTGTATATTCCAAAGATACAATATTCCCTAACATGAGAGAATTGGTGTTGTTCACCTTTAAATTAACTTTTAGGGGCACCCTCGAATTCGACCCTCGTGGCAAAATACTATGAATTTGAATATTGAATTCGTAGGATTTACCGCAAATCCGACGATAGAAGGAAAAATCGTTCGATCGAACGATTCGAAGAATTTTAATCGATCGAACGATTTTCCTTCGATCAGAAAAAGCTTAGAAAACTGATGGGGAAGGTCCCCATAGGCTTACATTGTAGCTCGGTAGATTTAGGGGCAAATTCATCAAGGGTCGAATATCGAGGGTTACTTAACCCTCGATATTCGACTGGGAATGAAAATCCTTCAACTTCGAATATCGAAGTCAAAGAATTTTGCGCAAATACTGCGATCGAACGATCGAAGGAATAATCTTTCAATCGGACGATTAAATCCTTTCAATCGAACGATTCGAAGGATTTTAATCCAACGATCAAAGGATTATCCTTC
This sequence comes from Xenopus petersii, assembly GCA_038501925.1. NCBI lineage: Eukaryota > Metazoa > Chordata > Amphibia > Anura > Pipidae > Xenopus > Xenopus petersii. The sequence continues at coordinate 6,806,505 of CM076684.1, read as the reverse complement.
GACCAAAAAAACTTAGCCAAGCCTATGGGGACCTTCCCCATAGGCTAACATTGGGTTCGGTAGCTTTTAGGTGGCGAACTAGGGGGTCGAAGATTTTTCTTAAAGAGACAGTACTTCGACTATCGAATGGTCGAATAGTCGAACGATTTTTAGTTCAAATCCTACGATTTGAAGTCGAAGTCGTAGTCGAAAGTCGAAGTAGCCAAAAAAACACTTCGAAATTCGAAGTTTTTTTTCTTCTATTCCTTCACTCGAAGTTAATGAATTGGCCCCTAAATGTGGCAAAGTAGGTAGTCAAAGTTTTTTTAAAGATACAGTAATTCGACTATCGAATGGTCGAATAGTCGAAAGATTTTTAGTTCGAAACGTTCGAATCAAAGTCGTAGTCGATGGTCGAAGTACCCAACAAAAACTTCGAAATTCGATTTTTTTTTTACTTTGAATCCTTAGTAAATGTGCCCCTTAATATGATGTAGAGAGTGATATTCTGAGACAAGAAAGATGAATAATTCAAATATTTGAAGCCTTATAGAGCATTTGTTTTTTTAGATGGGGTCAGTGACCCCTATTTAAAAGTTGGAAAGAGAAAATGGCAATAATTAAAAAACATTAAAAATAAATAAATAATAAAAAATGATCTGAAAGTTGCTTAAAATGACCCATTCTATAACATACTAAAACTTATAGGTGAACAACCCCTTAAAAAGTATTATTTTATACAAAATCAGCATTCCACTATATTAATCTCTATATCAATTTGCATTAACCACAAACCCTCCTGTTGCGTGAAGCCATTAAAATAAGTTCTTAGTGATAATCATTGCTTGAGTTAATTCTCACAAATAAGCTGCATGTTCTGCCTTTAGAAATACAGAAAGGTGACGACTCTTACCTCTAATTACTTGATTCTACCAAGATGTAATTATTAAACATTTTATGGCAAGCACTGATAATTGCTTAATTATAATTCCAAAAATTGCTATAAATAATAGAGCCCTCAGTAAATAAAATCTCTTTAAGTCGTCATTATCAGTTTAATTTATAACTGTTGGGATGTTGAGAGAATCTAATTGAATGTTTACTCTCCTAAGAACACTTTGGGGCAGATTTATTAAGGGTCGAATTGGAAATTTGAATTATCGAATTGGATTTTTGGTCAAAACTCACAAATTCGAGGAATAATCCAAACTAGAATGTAATTGTGAGATTTATCATATCTGGACCCTGGGAACAGTTTGACTATTCTCCACCTAAAACGTGCCGAGTTCATGTAGAAGTGGCCCATGTAGGTCCAGTGGCCCATTTGAAGATGTTAATAGCCTTCCTGACATTCGGAGAAAAAAAAATAGATTTGAGTTTAATCAAATTTGATTGGCGTTTTCAGGTTGGTAATATTCGTTTGAGCCTTAGATATTGAAGTTTTTCTTAAATAAGATACTAATCGAAAAATTCGAGGTCATTCGAATTAAAAAAACTCTAAGATTCGTTCTTTGATAAATGTGACCCTTAGGGGCAGATTTATCAAGGGTCGAATTTCGAAGTGATAAATACTTTGAAATTCGACCCTCGAATTGAAATACTTCGACTTCGAATATTGAAGTCAAAGTATTTTTCACCGAATTTGGCCATCGAACGAACAAAGTAAAATCGTTTAAACGATTAAATAGTTGATTTTAGCGCACAATCGATTTTACTTTGACGTGTAAAGAAAAATGGTCTACAAGGTCCCCATAGGCTAACATAGCATTTCGGCAGGTTTAATTTGGCGAAGTATTGAAGTCTAAGTTTTTTCAAAGAGACAGTACTTCGATTATCGAATGGTCAAATATTCAAACTATTTTTACTTTGGATCGAATTTGAAGTTGTAGTATCCTATTCGATGGTTGAAGTATCCAAAAAATTACTTTGAATTTTGAATTTTTGTACTTTGAAAATTGCCTCGCATTCACTTCGACCCTTCATAAATCTGCACCTAGAGTTACATTTTTTTTACCCTTATAAAGCTTTGAAAAGTTAAAGGAACAGTAATGTCAAAAAATGTAAGTGTTTTAGAATAATTAAAATATAACGTGAGGCTTCCCTGCACTGGCAAAACGGGTGTGTTTACTTCAGAAAGACTATTATTGTTTAAATAAATAAGCTGCTGTGTAGCAGTTGGTGGGGTCATTTATTGTTTAATCCATCTTGGAATTTACATTTAATGGTTTATGGGGTAACTTTTTGGAAGTATAATTGAGATAAACCTAGTGTAATGGAAATGGAGGTCACTACTCACATCCAAGATGGCGACGGCGTCCAAGATGGCGACTCCTGGCCCCTCCATGTGGATCCTGCTGGTCGCAGCACTATGACGCCAGCATCGTCCCGCCTGCCGATTGTGCGTTAGCGTTAGTCATTGCGCCCAAACTTTGGCGCCAATCCTGGCCTATATAAAGCCTTCTGGACACTACAGACATTGCCCAAGTATAGGTTTAACTTTGTGTATTCCTGGGTGTGTTATTATTGATTGATTCCTGTGTACCAACCTTGCCTGTTATTTCGGATTGACCCTTCGCTGCCTGGATTGAACATTTGCCTGGACTTCGACTACTCTCTTGCCTCATCCTTCTGATACCGCGAACTTTGGTTTAACTACCTGCCTCCTCCTTGGTCCGTACTCCAACTGCACCTTCGGGCCCTTACACCTAGCAGTTGCAATAAAAATGTTCTAATAATGAAAGGTTAACACAGTTAAGTAACTGCAGGTAATAACAGGCATCTTTCCTCGTTTATACAGGAACATCGTGACACGTTTTAATTCAAAAATAAACTCAAGAACGTACTGTCACTAAGCATTTTATTTAGAAACCTCAAGTAATCTCTTGATATGTGGACACTTGATACTGTATAGTGAAATACTGATTCCATAGAAAATAAAGAACTGAGTTTTATGTTTAAAACGAACAATGAAGAATAGTCGATAGTTTATTAGAAAGTTTTTCTGGTCTCTGTGAAACTCACCTATTGTGGGGGGAGGAGGTCCAGTTGCACCACCCTGAACCTTCAGCTTAGGGCAGTGGACCACCGTGTAGAAAAAAGAGCAGGTACTTTCAAAGACCAATCCTACAGGCAGACTTGTCAAATCATGAGTCATTTTATTTCGGTATTTCGGTATCATTCAGATACTTAAAGGAGAAGGAAACCTAGTCGGCGCAAAAACCCTCCCCCCCGTGTGTTGCCCATAATTCCTCCTCCCCCCTGGCCTACCCGTCCCGCTGGGCAAATGCCCCTAACTTGTTACTTACCCTTCTGCACAGGTCCAGTCCATGGACCGACGACATCTTCTTCCACGCGATCTTCTTCCTGCTTTGACCGGCGTTTTGGCGCATGCGCAGTAGGAGCATTTCGCTGGTACGGATCTACTGCGCATGCACCAAAAGTCACAAAGTTTTCCGATTTCACTTCGTGACTTTTGGCGCAGTAGATCGTACCAGTGAAATGCTCCTACTGCGCATGCGCCGGTCAAAGGAGGAAGAAGATCGCTAGGGAGAAGATGGCGTCGGTGAACTCTCTCGACTGGACCTGCGCAGAGGGGTAAGTAACAAGTTAGGACGGGTAGGCCAGGGGGGAGGAGGAATTATGGGCAACACACGGGAGGGGGGGAGGGTTTTTGCGCCGACTAGGTTTCCTTCTCCTTTAATCATAGCCTATGATAAAGTATCTGAATGATATAAGGCTGTATCCTTGTTTAAAATGACTCATGATTTGACAAGTCTGCCAGTAGGAGTGGTCTTTGGAAGAACCTGCTCTTTTTTCTACATGGTGAGTTTTATTTTTGAAAAACAAAAAAGGGGGTTTTGGGAGCACTCCTAAGGCTAAGTAAAAATGTATTAAAGAATAATGGGAGTGCTACTGACTTGGACAAATTAATCAATGCACATTCCCTGGGCCCTTGTCCAAGTAATTCAGTATAAATGCAAGTGCATGTGCTCCCAAAGACAGGGGTTTTTAGTTACAAAGTTATGATCAGCCACCATATCACGTGACTTAGCCTTAGGAGTGCGCCCCCATTTTTTGAGTTTTATGTTTGGCCAGAGGCTAAAAAGACGATTGCCTTTGGTCTCTTTAACGTGACACTATACAATCGTTTTTTAACAGTAGTAAATAGGGCTTGTGCTTTGAATGCTTTTTGCCTATTGTTTTAAGTAAGAAATGATGTTGGTTTCTGTTATTTCTGGGGCTAAACAAAAAATATGAAGCCAACTTCACTCTATGGGGCCCATTTATTAATGGTGGAATTTTAGTGCTGTAAGAGCTGTTTGACACACACAGTAAGGGGCACATTTACTAAGCTCGAGTGAAGGATTAGAATGAAAAAAACTTTGAATTTAGAAGTATTTTTTTGGGTACTTCGACCATTAAATAGGCTACAACGACCTTCGACTTCGATTCGAATGATTCAAACTAAAAATCGTTTGACTATTCGACCATTCGATAAACGAAGTACTGTCTCTTCAAAAAAAACTTCATTCTTCGCCACTTTAAACCTACCGAAGTGCAATGTTAGCCTATGAGGACCTTCCCCAGTACTTTTCTAAGTTTTTTTTTGATTGAATAAAAATCCTTCGATCGCTCGATTAAAATTGTTCGAACAGTACGATTCGAAGGATTTTATCGACCGAACGTTTTTTATCGAAGTATTTGCGCTAAAATCCTTCCAATTCGATATTCGAATTCGAAGGCTTTTACTTCGAGGGTCGAATTCGAGGGTTTATTAACCCTCAAAATTTGACCCTTGATAAATGTGCCTCCCCAACTCATTTTGTCTAAAATCCCATGACACATTAAAAGATATGAATAGAAAAATATGATTTGAAAAAAAACTGTGAATGGGCAAAAAAAATAAGTAAACTAAAATTTCGAGTTTTTCAGACAATTTCATGTATTACCGAAAGGTTGTCTCGCATAGACTTCATTTCATCCAAATAATCCAACATTTTAAAAATGATTTCCTTTTATAATAAAACAGTAACTTGTACTTGATCCCAACTAAGATATAATTAATCCTTATTGGAAGCAAAATCAGCCTATTGGGTTTATTTAATGTTTACATGATTTTCTAGTAGACCTAAAGTATGAAGATCCAAATTACGGAAAGCTCTTTTATCTGGAAAAACCCAGGTACTGAGCATTCTGGATAACAGGTCCCATACCTGTTTTAGCAACAAAAAAAAAGAATCGGAAAACCTCTAAAAGGCTAAAAAAGGCTCCAATAGTATCAGCACAGTTTCCATTGACTTATATGGGAACTATACACTTTACAAAGAGTTTTCGAAAAACGAAAAAAATAAAATAAAAACATTTGAAAAAATAAATTAAATGAATTGAATGAATTTGCCTTTTACAGTAATAATAAAACTTAGGTAGCCTGACTAGCAGGAAGTGTAATTATTGAACAAAAAACAATATAATTATGTCAGTCCAAGAGAAGATCTAATAGACCTTCAGGAAAAAAAATCTGTTATTTTTCTCAATCATTATGAAATACAGAACAGGAATTACAGGTCTTTTTATAAGGTGTTGGAGGAACGCCCTTATTTTGTCAAATGTATTTTGTGTCGAAATGTCCTTTGCTAAAGCTTCATAAACTTTCAGATGAAATATGATGGACGGTGAAATGGTTGTTAAATATTAACAAGAAATGTTCTTGTCTAAGCAGTTAAATGATACAGAAATCCCATTATTTCTTTAGCATTTCAACACATGATTGAGCAGAGACAAAAATGTCTGCGCTTTGCTCCCACAGCCGCATTGACCAGGTCTGAGCAGGAGAAACGTGACAGACAGCCATGAAAATTACATTTTACAAATAAGAAATGTGTAAATTTGACTGATGTTCCAACTCTGACACTTTGGGGATTATTTACTAAACTCCGGTTGGGTTTTTTGTGGCAAAACTAAAAAAAAATTATTTTTTTAAAAAAAAAAAACTTGAATTTTCAAGATTTATCAAAGCCCAATGCTGCAATAAACCTAAATCCGAAAACCCGCCATCTCAGACATGCCAAGGTTGTGTATAAGTCAATTGCAGAGGTCCCTATCCTATTTTGAAGTTTCTGTGGTCTCCTCTGGAATTAGCTCAAAAATCTGACCATTCGGGCAACACTACAAAAAATGTGGACTTTTTGGGGAAAAAAAACAAAAATGTGAGCTATTCGGGAAAAAACCTGTAAAAATCGTACGATTCTGGTTTTCACTCGATTTTATCAAGTTTTTACCCAAACCAATTTAATCAAGCTTTTTTTTAATAATAAGGTAAAATCGGGTATGGGAGTTTGGTTGTTTTTTTATTCAAAAAATGAGATAAATTCAGATTTTATTAAATAACCCCCTTTATAAATAGGTTCATAAGGAGGAGAAAGATTTTACTGATGAGTATTAACCCAAGGAACGGGGAAATAAAGCTCATCATTGGCAAATTAATACTTTTATATATTTATTTATTAATACATAATGATGTTCAATATAAATCAGCTGTAAAATCAGATGGTTCAGTCCTTGCCATTGTGGTAAAGATTCCCTTCTTCATTATGTGGTTTCTGTTCACAGCAGAATGCAATGTATATGTAAGATAATTAGTGATGGGTGCATTTATTCGCCAGGCGTGAATTTGGGGTGAATTTACGCGATTCGCCACCAGCGAATAGATTAACGAAATGGCCGCCAAATTTTGCTGGCATAAAAAAAATGGACGCCGGCATCAAAAATGGACGCCAGCATCTAAAACGGACGCCGGCATCAAAAACGAGGAGTTTCACGAAAAACGTCGTAAATTCGCCCATCACTAAAGATAATTGATATTTAATGAGTTATAACAAGATGATGCTGCTGCTCATATAAAACTCCAAACATTTCATGGGGAGGCACATTTATCAGGGGTCAAATTTCAAATTCATCTGAGTATTTTAAACTCCCCTAAACTGCTATGAATTCAAAATTCATTGTTAAAATCAAATTTTTTAAAGTCGGGCAAATTGAAATGACCCGAAAGCTCAAATCAAATTCAGAAAAAAAATTGAATGTCAGGAAGGCTGCAAACAACTCCAAACTGATCCCGGGACATCTTCCATTGACTTAAACAGCAATCGGCAGCTTTTAGGTGGCAAATCTTTGAATTTGACCGTTTGATAAATCTGCCCCATAATGATTTGTGAAATTTACAAACAAATTTCAAGATGGCAGTTAAGGAATTTAGCAGCACCACAAAAATAACTAAAAAACAAACAAATACAAAAAGTATTGTAGACGTAATACTTATATTGGCTAACAATAAAAATAGATTGCAAGCTTTCAGAGCACCAAGGTACCTTCGTCAGGCAAAATACAAATGAAAGCTAGAAAGGCACAGCATATATTGTGTTAGATCAGTGAAAGGTATTCATGGGCAATAAATTAGGAAGTTACAGATAGATAGGGATCAATTGTAGAGATAAGCAGCACCACAGAAATCCTTTACCAAATTAGCCAAGGCCCAAACAAGAGCAATTCTCGTATTCTTTCAAATGCAAATTGCATTGATTTAACAGTACACTAGTATTTACTAAACCTCAAATTATTCTGGTCAGGCTTTTTGGGGCAAAAACTAAATTTTTAATAGAAAAAAACCTCACATAGGAGATTTATTATACCCCGATGCTACAAAAAAGCCTGATTCAGAAAATCCGCCATCTCAGATCTGTCGAGGTCCTGTATAAGTCAATGGGAGAGGCACCTACCTTAATTTGAAGTTTTTGTGGTCTGAGCAATCTTACTTTTTTATGGGTTTTCAGTCAAAAACTCAAAGAATTCAAGTTATCTGGGGGGAAAAAAAGACCAAAATATTTGAGTGAATCGGGTTTCCTCCACAATTTATAGAGTTTTTCTGTGATCTGATTAAATCAAAACTTTTTAATTAATAAATAAACTAAATAGGGCATGGGCATTTGGTCGTGGTTTTTTAAAATAAAATATGAGTTAAATTAGAATTTTAGTAAATAACCCCCAAAGCATTATCATCATATTCATTGCTAATTGCCAATCATATCTTTCCCCAAAATTTACCTTCATTATTAAACATTACATATAAGTTGGTTTGAGTAAATTGTTGCTTTGAAAATATGAAAATAAAACTGTACCAGAATATTATATATAGGATCTAAGTAACTAGAACCAGTGCAGCTTGAATCTGAAGGTTTTGAACTGGTTGTACTGGAAATTCCAAAACCAGACTGTAGCTCACTCATTGGCATATCATGTACATTTCTGGTATATTTTTTTTGTAATTAAAAATTGGATTAGAGGTCAGTATTTAAAAGTACTTGTATGAAGGTGATTCGTTAATCATCTACCCTACTTTTAATTCCACCATACAGCTTCTAGTGTACATGTTCTTATAAGATTGTTTGGCCTCTCCATTTTTTACAATTCACCACCTAGTTGTCAAGACTACAAATTGCCAATTTATTTCTAAATTACACTGTAATTAATTACACTCTTCCATAAAGAGCCAGCACTTTAGGATGGAACTGCTTTCTGGCAGGCTGTTGTCTCTCCTACTCAATGTAACTGAATGTGTCTCAGTGGGACCTGGATTTTACTATTGAATGCTGTTTTTAGATCTACCAGGCAGCTCTTATCTTGTGTTGCTATCCAGTTACCTTCCCATAATTTATATAGCTGGCACACCTAGGCCCGATGTCGTTCATCGCCCCCGTCCCCTCCATTTTATTTTCTTAAATTGTCATCTTCAGGACTGGAGCAATGGGGATTGGTGCACGGGAAATTAAAAAAACTATAGTATATCCTGCACATCTCCAATGTTTGTGAACCAATGTGGGTGTGGTTGGGCAACATGTTGCCCCTAAAATCCTGCTGCCCTAGGACCGGGCCTTGGTGGCAACTCCACAAATCAAGGCCTGTTCCCATTGTTCTGTTAGGCTGCTTGGGGGGAAAAGGTGATATCCCTCCAACTTGCAGTACTGAACAGAGTAACTGAAATTTATCAGAGCACAAGTCACATGACTGGGGGCTCCTGGGAAACTGACAATATGTCTAGCCTCATGTCAGATTTCAAAATTAAATATAAAAAATCAGTTTGCTCTTTTGAGAAATGGATTTCAGTGCAGAATTCAGCTGGAGTAGCACTATTAAGTGATGTGTTTTGAAAAAAAAACATGTTTTCCCATTGGGTTGGGTGGAGTGGTGTAGAGTTGTTATATTGCCCTACACGTGTCCAGTGTATAGTTTATGTGCCATATGTTAGGAAATATAGAGGGATTTTTGGTCACCCAAAAAAACATTTTTAAGGATTTTTGCAGCCTATCACTCTCTTTCCACTAAAAATTGAGGAAGATCTATGCACTCCATTGCACTTCGCATGGTCTGAACTGGTGAAGGCAAGTCTGATGAAAGAGGTAAAGTTCAATAAACCCACATCTTCGTGAATTTGCGGAGTTGTCAATTCGCCAGAGCAAAAATTCGTCTGGTGATAGAGTGCGAATGACCGCTAGCGTCTGTCTCTTTCGCTATCGAAGTTACACCTGCGCCTATTAGTAAATCAGCAAATTGCCTGAATGTCGTTAGTCACTTCGCCCTTTAACAAATCTTCCCCCCTAGACTCCAAGGGGATCTAAACCCTCCATAAAACCAACTCACTGCACCCACCAGCTCCCAAACACTTTATTAGAGCAATATACATACATATCATTTGCTGTAGGAGTTAACCCAATGAAATCATTCATACCCATAAATCATCAATTAATACTACACATGTTAATTAAAGGGATTGACAAAGATAGTATAAATTTCCTTGATGTCCAAATAACCAGGGTCGGTATGAAATTGGAGACTGATTTATTCAGAAAACCAACTGACAAAAACAGTTTACTCCATTATACCAGTTTTCATCCGAAACCGTTACGTGACTCGTTACCCTTGAGTCAATATACAAGACTCAAGCGTATAATCAGTGACGATAACTTGTTACAACAAGCGAATGATGAAATGACTTCCCAATTTAGGGAGAGGGGTTACCCACAGGAGATACTCAATAAGAACCAGCACAAGGCCCTAGACAAAAATAGAGATGTCTTACTCAATCCAGCTAAAAGAAAGCCATGTGAGGGGGACAGACTAATGTTTGTAAGCAAGTATACCACAGCCAGTAGGCATGTGGGTAACATCATTCGCCGACATTGGCATATACTACAATCATGTCATGAGAATATACCAGCTTTTCAACAGATGCCAATGCTGACTTACAATCGAGGCAGAAATTTAAAGGACCGAATGGTGAAGGCGGATATAGGGGGTAAGGATTCCACCAAACAATTGTTTTTGCAGAATCCTAAATTTGGGACCTTCCCATGTCTACATTGCGTTCAGTGCAATTCAGTCACGAAGGGCAATGTATTCTACCATCCGCACCGCGGTAACAAATTTGAGATAAAAAAGTATTTTACATGTGAGTCATCGTTTGTGGTCTATCTCATAAAATGCCCATGCGGCTTACTCTACGTAGGGGAGACCACGCAAAAAAAAAGAGATCGTATCTCTAAACACAAATCCACCATACGTAGAGAGTTAATAATGTTACCAATTCCTGCACATTTTCATGCCGCTAGACACTCCATTAATCAACTCAAATTTCAGGTTATTGACTCAGTCGAAATCCCTAGGAGAGGCGGTAATAGACTCCTTATGCTAAAGAAGCTTGAAATGATGTGGATACAGAAACTTGACACGATTTGGCCCCGCGGATTAAATAGGGAATATACCCCATCACAGTTTATATTCTAGGTAATTACTTGATGTCCTTGGATGTGTATATGTATATGCATAGATGTTACATGCTTTGATGCCTTTTAAACTACATGTTATTAAATTATACCTTTTTTCTCTTAGGTCATTAAAGATCCGCTAGAATACCTTGAGTGCTAACAAAACACCTCGCATATCACAGATGTCTCAGAAAAGTACTGAGTACGATGTGCAGAGTGAGCCATTTGAGGCAACTCAGGTATGCTGGATCATTACCTTTCAAATGATATTAAATATTAAGGTTATTGAATGGTTAATATTACCATATATACTTATATAACAGAAGTTTCAAAATGTTTTAGAATGTTACTAACTTTTAAGGATGTGATGGACACGATCTTTTGATACAAGATGGAACACAAATAATGGATACACTAAGCGGACTCACACATCGAGTTTTTAAAGTGCACTAATGGACTGTTTACAAGTTTTTAATTGAACATTTTTTTTCTTTTTCACTTTTGGAATTTTCTTAATGATGAGGTATTTTTTCACTGGATTCACAAGAGAATGGATAATATATCATGATAGCACAACATGATACACATGTTTTTATATGCAAAACAGCACTTACTATGATGTCACTAATTAGGAGGTGGGATGTATAGCCACACCCCCTAATTTTAATTTTACTATAAAAGGTGGTTTTATGATGTAACACATGGGCTTGATAAAGGGCCGGTTGGGCTCGAAACGTTGCCTTTGCATATGGGCTTAATAAAAGTTTGAATTTTGCACATTATTTCAATTGGATCCGGTGTGCTGCTGTTTTTTTCCTTAATTAAAGGGATTGTGTCATCAGAAAACATGTTTTTTTTCCAAAACACATCAGTTAATAGTGCTGCTCCAGCAGAATTCTGCACTGAAATCCATTTCTCAAAAGAGCAAACATATTTTTTTTTATATTCAATTCTGACATGGGGCTAGACATTTTGTCAATTTCCCAGCTGCCCCTGGTCATGTGACTTGTGCCTGCATTTTAGGAGAGAAATGCTTTCTGGCAGGCTGCTATTTTTCCTTCTCAATGTAACTGAATGTGTCTCAGTGAGACATGGGTTTTTACTATTGAGTGTTGTTCTTAGATCTACCAGGCAGCTGTTATCTTGTGTTAGGGAGCGGTTATCTGGTTACCTTCCCATTGTTCTTTTGTTTGGCTGCTGGGAGGAAAAGGGAGGGGAGTGATATCACTCCAACTTGCAGTACAGCAGTAAAGAGAGATTGAAGTTTATCAGGGCAGCTGGGAAATTGACAATATGTCTAGCCCCATGTCAGATTTCAAAATTAAATATAAAAAAATCTGTTTGCTCTTTTGAGAAATGAATTTCAGTGCAGAATTCTGCTGGAGTAGCACTATTAACTGATTCATTTTGAAAAATTTTTTTTTTCCATGACAGTATCCCTTTAACGTGCAAAAAATTAATTACTTGTTAATCACATGAGGCGATAGCCTTAACCATTTAACTAGTTATTCCAGTTTACCCATCTGTGCAGAAGGACTGGGTATAATTAACCTCAAGAGGGAGGGGATAATGCTATAGTGACGGGAAAAACTGTGGTTAAAGCTTCCCGCTAAAGTTGCTCAAATAACATGGAGCCGGATTTTCACACACCAGCTGGGATCCTTATTGGAGGATTATTTTGTACTTTAATGTTGCTGCTGGCTCTGGAGAGTTTACTCAAACAATATGTTGTTGGATTGCAACTCCTGGAATGCTTTAAGGTCAAATTTTGAGGTGATGGGAGTTTTTTTAAACTCCCATCAAAAGACCAACCAAAATGTATTAAAAAAGTCCACCAAATGACTCCAATAGGTTCTAGGAGGTCCCCCATAGGTTAAAATGGTAATTTGGTAGGTTTTAGATGGCGAATAGTCGAAGTTGAATTTTTAAAGAGAGAGTACATGATAAATTTTGAATTTTTTCAAATTCGATTCAAATTTGGACTAAAATTGGACCAAATCTGCCCCTAAGTGATGATGGCATTTGTAGTGTACAGTAAAGTGTAGTGGGAGTAACAGTGTTAGGTCTTTGGTAACATTCAGAAGATGAAACGCAATATCAGGTTTTTCCTGCAACTGAATCTATCCATCCATTTGTCATTTGTAGTGCTTACACATCACTTTATTATAAATTATAACAAACAGAAGATCAATTAAAGGATAAGTAAACCTTTAAAATAAGTGAATAAAGAAAGAGGCTGCTTTGATGTTCTTCTGATTAGGAATAAAATTAGAAACCTTTCTCACATCTTTCCTAAGCAGAATAACATCAGAGCAGCCTCTTCCTTTCTCCTAACAACTTCCTTCACCACTTGGTAGTCAGACTGGTGGGAAAATGACCAGCAGGTGGTGCTGTTGTAACACAATTCTTTCATAGTAACAGTACACGTATCCCTTAATATCGAGGCTGGGGTAGGCGACCCCATGCCTGGAAGCTCGATCAGGAGGGTCGGAAGCTCCGGCTTTTCCAAACTGGATGTGGAAATGCTTGCGCTTTAGACAGTGCTGGGAGCTACAGTTCAGCTACGGATTTAGCAAAGCTGCATTTCTTGGATAAAGATTCTCATCACTGTGGATGCCGGTTTCCGCTTTGTGTGAGCCTGCCAGCTCTGTGTGTAAGCCCTCGTGTGAGTCTGCCTGGGGAGAATAGAGAAAAAGGGATCCAGTGTGGTTTCTATTATGTCACGGGCTGTTTGTGTGCCTGCCACGTGGGAGCCAGTACCTTGTCCATCGGGAAAGGTACTTGGGGAAATAGCAAAACCTGGACCATTTGTACTCATTGGGAATAAGGGACTGAGACTCAGATTCTTCCAATGGAGTAGTGCGGGACTTTGCCTGGTAGGGAATTACCAGGGTGGGACTGGCACAGGTTCACCAGGGTAGTGGGTCATGCTTTAAAATGCATATTTGTACCTTTACAGTTTACTTACCCTTTAATCTGCAATTCTTTGCATAAAGTTGATATGTGTGTGTTGAATGTTTTCCTAATGGGGCCACCCGCAGGTGTATTCCCGGACTCCATTAGGTGGAGGTACTGCCAGAGAAGAGTTTTCCCAGTACCCTTTCATTTAGCAAAGGGGACTCGGGACCTGTAATTGGTAAGACATGGTATGATGTATAACCTTTGGCGGGGGGGGGTGGCCAAAAAGGGATTACATATTTATATATTTTATAATTTTTCAAGATTAATATTGATCCTTTTTTTTTAGAGTAACCTAATAAATGAAACACTACTCTTTGCTTTGAGATTTAAATAAAACATGACACTATCCATGGAAAAGTTACTCAAGTTATTGACTACTTACAGTACCCACCTACTTCATCATTTGGTGTTGATATACAGGATCATCATCATCATTTATTTATATAGCGCTGTCAAGATACGCAGTGCTTACAGGATGTAAATCATATACTTTAGAGAGAGAGAAATACAAGAGTCCTCTGCACTCAACCCATTATCAATATATTTAAGACAGAGACATTTTGTGCTACTGCTACTGAAAAATGCCTTCCCCTTTAAACAAACCGGGATTGTTTGTCCATATATTGCAATATATTTAAGATGAACAACTACGTCACAGTCATCCCATATCTGGCCAGTTCTATGCTTAATTTTTATACACACACACACACACATATATATACATACATACTAGGGATGCACCGAATCCACTATTTTGGATTCGGCCGAACCCCCGAATCCTTCATGAAGCATTCGGCCGAATGCCAAACCGAATCCTAATTTGCATATGCAAATTAGGGGTGGGAAAGGAAAACATTTTTTAATGCCTTGTTTTGTGACAAAAAGTCATGTGATTTCCCTCCCGCCACTAATTTGCATATGCAAATTAGGATTTAGTTCGGCCGGACAGAAGGATTTGGCTGGATCCTGCTGAAAAAGGCCGAATCCTGGCTGAATCCCGAACCGAATCCTGGATTCGGTGCATCCCTAATATATACACACACACACACACGTAACCTCTCTGAATTACAGAATGCCATTCTCCCATAGACTTCCTTTTAATCATATAGCTCTGATTTCCTTTTTCTGTGTATTAATAAAACAGTAGTTTATTTAATGTTTACATGATTTTCTAGTAGAATTAAGGTGTGAAGATCCAAATTACAGAAAGATCCGTTATCTAGTAAACCCCAGGTCCGGAGCTTTCTGGATAACAGGTCCCGTACCAGCATACACAATTCAATAAACGTACCTAAATACCTATTGATATAAATAAAACTATAAATTAAAACACTGACCCGCTGTTAAAGGATAAGTAAACCTTAAAAATAAGTGAATGTAAAATTGATGAGGGGGCTGTTCTAATGTTCATTCATTATTTATTTATTTTTAATTCCAAGATATTAAAGGATACATGTACTGTTAATATGAATGAATTTTGTTACAACAGCGCCACCTGCTGGTCATTTTCCCACCAGTCTGACCAGCAAGTAGTCAAGGAAGTTGTCAGGAGAAAGAAAGAGGCTGACGTTCTTCTGCTTAGGAATAAAATTAGAAACCTTTCTCACATCTTTCCTAAGCAGAAGAACATCAGCCTCTTTCTTTCTCCTGACAACTTCCTTGACTACTTGCTGGTCAGACTGGTGGGAAAATGACCAGCAGGTGGCGCTGTTGTAACAAAATTCATTCATCATTCATCAATTTTACATTCACTTATTTTTAAGGTTTACTTATCCTTTAATAAAACAGGTGCATATATAAATACAGTACAAATAAGGGCCAGTGCTGTAGCTGCATAAGTTAAATATGTATGAAAAATCTATAAAATAGGAAAGTTTTAAACAAAGAGCACTGTCTTACCTTTACCTTTAATTTAACTTTCAGTATATTATAAAGTGATCTAACTAAATGTCACTGGGCCCCACAGCAAATTCATTTTAAGGCCCCCCAACATATCCAGAGGTTGCTCTGTTTTACCAATATATGTTGAAATTGCTCATTAGTTAGGGCCCCCTATACCATACCTCCCAACTGTCCCTGTTTCGGAGGGACAGTCCCTCTTTTGACAGCTCAACCCGCAGTCCCTCATTTGTACTGGAAAGTCCCTCTTTTCTCTGCACTGAACAGCCAGAAAAAGAAACAAAGTTTCTCACTTAATTGGCTTTTAGCAGAGAGCCCAGAACAGCTAACAGGTGCAAATAAGATACTTTGTAACAATTTTGAGACACAAAAACACAGTTTAGATAAGGAGAAATATTTTCAAACTTTCATAACTTGCCAAATTTGGTAAAACAAACATGGTAATTATGGGGTGTGGCCACATAAAGGGGTGTGGTCAACAAATTGCTGTGCTACATGCTGAAAAAAAAAATGTTGTCCCTCTTTTTACTTACAAAATGTTGGGAGGTATGCCCTATACCTTCTGGGCCCCCCTGCTGCCGCAGGGTCTGCTCCTCTGTAGTACACCCCTGGTGCTCTGCATTTGTCAAATGACCAACTGCATAAGTGTTAAATGTTGCTTTAGCTGCAAGTGCACCGACAGGATCCAGGCAATTTACCATCCAAGGCAACAGAGAGGAGATTCTTTTTGATTTTGATCACTGTATCAATCACAGAATCACATTTGCCCTAGTCCTTTACATGTTATACCAGTGGGTAAGAGACCACATTTTGCACCACCATTAAAACTAATCTAAAATGAGGATGTACAGTATAAATATTGCTTGGAAAAAAAGCAAAAGTGTGATTCATTGTTCATCCTATCAGTTTTAGCCGACATTCTGTCCATTTGGAATATAATTCTGCTCGAATTTCAGCTCATCGCCACCATCCCTGTGTTGTGTTCTGGATGGAATACAGTGTGAACTTGGGGTTTTTCTTCCTTTTCTGAGTGAGACAAAAAAAAAATATGAAGGGAAGAATAAACGCTATTATTTATCTCAGTATGTCTTCCATTGCCACTATAGGCATCTCTCCCTACTACATCTGCCAGCGTCGGACTGGGCTACTTGGAGTTCACCAGAGAATCTCACCCCAGGGACACGATGAGATCTGCTTGGTTGGCAAGGTTACCAAATGAGCAGATCTTAACCCAATATGCCCACCAAAGGCAGGACGATAGTGGGTTAATCCAATCGTTCGGCCCTAGGGCCAAACGATTGTATTACAATGAAGGAAATGGGATGAGGATCAACCATCAGAACACCCCCACACACACACACGGGCAGATAAAATGCTGAATTAGTCTAAAGGACTGATATCGGGATCTTTAATCTGGCCGTGTATGGCCACCTTAAAGCCAGTGTCGGACTGGCCCGGCGGTACACCGGGAAAAAAAAGACCCTCGTGGGCCCCAGCCGGGCCAGACCCCCTCTACATATATAAATTTTGGGGGGAAAAAGTTTTCGCCGATGCGCATCGCTGCTCGCGCATGTGCATGGCGGCGTTCGAGCGGCCGAACTCGGTGCGGCACAGTAGGGGGGCGGGGGCCCTGGACCAGCAGTCCCGGTAGGCCCCGGGCCCCCCAGTCCGACCCTGCTTAAAGTTATAGTAAATTGAGCAGCTTTATCCAATAATGGTTCCAGGTGAGACCTATATTCCTCAGGGGGAGATCCTTCGCAGCGGTGTGGAGGCAGGGTGTTGTGCAACTGTAACTGTATGTAGTACACAATAACTGGCCACCAGTGGTTCTTGCACTTAGCAGCCCTAGCCCTCTAGTAGTACTTGAAAGGGGAATATCAGTCTACCCAGAGTTTCTCCTGTTTCCTCAAAGGACACCTCTTATGTGGAACCCAGGTGGGATCTATCCCTGGTTCCATGACTGGGCAACAATGCCCTTGGGATCTATCACTCCTTGGTGGAGCCAAAGCTGCTCATTATAGGTAGCCCTAAGCCTGGCTGGCTCTTACGAGATCTGTTACAGAATCTAGCTACATCTTACTAGTCCTGACTAATGATGAGTTCACAAGTGACGCAAATTCCCTTAGGAAGGTCACTACCAGAAGCCTCTGGCAAAAAGACCTGAGGCCGCCATTATATATTACACGGTGCAACCTAGCGGCCAAACCAAGGAAGACGGGGGGTCATACTGTAACCCAGGAAATTGAGGAATGACTAATTACTGTATGTATTAATTACTAATCAGCCTTACATTGTGACATTTCTATTCTATGTGTACTGTATATTGTGAGTGGCTCCCTAAGCTCAGTAAGTGACAGCAGCACAGAGCATGTGCAGTGAATCAGCAGAAAAGAAGATGGGGAGCTACTGGGGCATCTTTGGAGACACAGATCTTTAATGCTAAAGGGCTGTGGTTGCCTTGGGCTGGTATTGAAGCACAAAACATCATGTACAACATTTCTAGCTACTTCTTTAGTTAGGCTTTAGTTCTCCTTTAAGAATGTAAGATCCCCCCTATTTCCTAAATCATGTTACTTTCAAACTATTTTGTTTGTCTATTTAAGAACTCGAATATAATGAAATGACGTGTTCTTACCTTGTGTGTAAATAACTTGAACTGAATAACAGTAGTACCAGTAACAATAGGAATCCAATAGGCATAATCAGGAATAACCTGTTTCTGGGGGCATTTTGTTCTGAAAGAATTAGAAAAAGTTATTTTGCACTTGTATTTCATTCCTGCGAGACAAATTAAACATGAAATTACGACTATGAAGATCTTCTTTCATCCAACTCATGAGACTATCTAGTAGGATTGTCTAAAGCAACTGGACTTTGAGATTTTTTGAAAAGGTTTAACCTCACTCAAGCAGCTTCTTCAAGTTTGCTAAAAATAACAAACATTAAAGGGGTTGTTTGCCTTTAACTTAACTGTTAGTATGATGTAGAGAGACAATTTGCAATTGGTTTTCATTTTTTATTATTTGTGGTTTTTGAGTTATTTGGCTTTTAATTCAGCAGCTCTCCAGTTTGTAATTTCAGCAGTCTGGTTGCTAGCATCTGAATTCCCCTAGCAACCATGCATTGATTTGAATAAGAGACTGGAATATGAATAGGAGAGGCCTGAATAGAAAGAGGAGTAATAACAAGTAGTAATAATACATTTGTAGCCTAACAGAGCATTTGTTTTTAGATGGGGTCAGTGACCCTGATTGGAAAGCTGGAAAGAGTTGGAAGAAGTAAAATATTTTAAAACATAAAAATAAATAATGAAGACCAATTTATGTCATAGAATTCCCCATTCTATAACATACATAAAGTTCTTGCTCCAGTTGCACAAATTACCTGGAGCTGGATTTTCACAGACCAACTGGGGTGCTAATTGGAGGATTATTTTGCTTTATGGATCATTTGTTTTTTAAATGGGGTCAGCGACCCCCATTTGAAAGTTGGAAAGAGTCAGAAGAAAACAGCAAATAATTTAAAAACTACAAAAAAGAAAACTAATTGAAAAGTTTCTGGGTTTGCAAAAACTAAAATCCAAGCAAAGAAAAAATGTGGGTTGGTCTGTAATATAAGCTGATGCTACAGGTTTGCTGATTATTCAATTCTGATGCTAATTGCACTGGTTTCTGTGCTGCCATGTAGTAATTATGTGTATTAATTACTAATTAGCCTTATATTGTGACATTTCTATTCTATGTGTACTGTATATTGTGAGTGGCTCCCTAAGCTCAGTAAGTGACAGCAGCACAGAGCATGTGCAGTGAATCAGCAGAAAAGAAGATGGGGAGCTACTGGGGCATCTTTGGAGACACAGATCTTTACTGCTAAAGGGCTGTGGTTGCCTTGGGCTGGTACAGAAGCACAAAACATCATGTACAATATTTCCACCTACTTCTTTAGTTAGGCTTTAGTTCTCCTGTAACCTACAACATGTTGCCATTTTAGGACCTGCACCCAACTCATATCTGTATCTTCTCATTCTGTTTGCTACTTCTATGCTCACAAGACAGGGAATCTTCGGGAGCAGTGTACTTCACCAGTCTGACCCAACCCTCATCAACAATGGTCACCCAAATTCAACCTGAACCCACCCAACCACTGGTCAACCCATGAGTCACAGCAGCGATTAACCCAATTAAGTGCAATACTAGTTAAGCTGTGAGCCAGTGAACTCCACTACCCTTTCCTTACCTACCTTTCCCTCATCCACTTACCTTTTCCTCCTTATTTGGAAAATAGCTCTGTGCAATGCTGGAAGTCTGGTGCCTTATGAACTAATCCCAGGGTGAAGTGCTTCCACCAGTATTTAACACTTGATTGGTATCAGGAGCCTCCAGGTTTGGGGCCCTAAACTGCCAAGGGCCAAAACCAATAATTTAAAAAAACAAAAACACTACAGGTATAGTCGATGGATGTTTATTCGATCATAAAGAGGTGGCAACGTTTCGTGCCTGTGATCAAGCCTTATGCCCTATGAACTGTGTTAAGAATGTTTTGTGGTTTCCCAGGAAGTGCCTCATCCTAAAAAGGGAGTGGATGATAATCCAGGGCAGATACAGGTTGGCCGACAGTTTTCTCTGGGGCTACAACATCCAAGGCAGCCATAAGGAAGAAGATTGAACCCCTTCTATGTCCCTATCCTGCCCTCATAATGTTTTGGTTGGAAAATAAAGCTTTGGCCCAGTGAACTCCACTACCCCAACCCAACTAACCTCTCCCCTATCCACGTCACCTTCCCTTCATAGTTTATTACGTCTAGATTATAATATACGTTTTTCCAATAAAAAAAACAAAAAAGCCCCAAAACAAACTGTTCTGCATTTGGGTCCAATCATAATTCTGCCCTGCCTGTGCCTTAAAACCCAGCAGGAGAGTCTTGGGAGGTATTACTGTTAAATGGAAATTGTAGGAGCTAATCTGTGCACCCTTCCCAGAATTCCTTCTACATATTATCAAGTAAATTGACATATAGCAACTGGCAGATTTCCTTAAACACTTAGGTCAGATTTATCAAAGGTCAAAGTGAAAATTAGAATTTCGAAACTCGAATTTTCGATTTTTTTAAGAGAAATTTGACTAGGGAATAATTAAAATTCGATTCGAGGTTTTTAAAATTTTTTAAATTGATTTCTGAAATTTATCAAACACTGGCCCTTTAAAAATTAGAATTTGATTATTTGCCACCTTAAACCTGCCAAATTGCTGTTTTAGCCTATGGGGGACATCCTGGGATCAATTTGGAGTCGTTTACTGTCTTCCCAAAAAAAACTTGAATCAAATTTTAAAACTCGAATTCGAATTAGATTCGAATTCTCAGGTTGGTCCTATTCATCAGATTTTGGAAAATTCTAATTTATTGTTAAATTTTGATTGGTCGAATTCAAATTCTCCTCTGAATACATGCATTGATCAAATTCAAACTACTATATTTAAATATTGGTCTAATGTTGTTTAATTGCATAATTTTCTTGTTGGCTTCCTTTATAGGTCAACAAAAGTCAGTTTTATTAGGAGCCAATTACCCTGCCTGTATGGATATGAAGTAAAGGATGAAACTGGAGTACCCAGAGGAACCCCCACCCAGACACAGGGAGAACATACACACTCATAGTAACATAGTAAGTAAAGTTGAAAAAAGACACACGTCCATCATCTTTTTTAACCTGCCTAACTGCCAGTTGATCCAGAGGAAGGCAAAAACCCCATCTGAAGCCTCTCCAATTTGCCTCAGAGGGAAAAGAATTCCTTCCCGACTCCCAAAATGGCAATGGGACCAGTCCCTGGATCAACTTGTACTATGAGCTATCTCCCATATCCCTGTATTCCCTCACTTGCTAAACACCATCCAACCCCTTCTTATACCTATCTAATGTATCAGCCTGTACCACTGATTCACTTCCCAGCTCTCCCTGTAACACCCCTTTCCCTCCTCTAATCTCATTGGCTCCCTCCTGTCTGCTGGGAGGAGCTACTGGTGAATAAAGCATCCGACCCTTCCTTATACCTATCTAATGTATCAGCCTGTACCACTGATTCAGGGAGACAATTCCACATCTTCACAGCTCTCACTGTAACAAACCCCTTCCCAATATTTAGCCGGAACCTCTTTTCTAATCGGAATGGGTGACTTCGTGTTGGCTGGAAAGACCTACTGGTAAATTACAGATAGTGTCCTGGCTGGAATCAAACCCAGAGAAAGGCAGCAAAGCAAACCACCGCTCCCTTGAGTTCACCAATGCCTAGTGAGATTTATCCCATTCTATGCTTCCCCTCTGTCTGTCTTCCCTCTCTTCTCAATCCTTTTATATTGAGAGAAAATATAATACAAACTTTCTTTCATACTCTCATTAGTCTTGGAATATCCAGATTTACTTATCAGACTTTCATCTTCATCCTCCATAGAAATCTTACAGGCTAAAAAGTCAAAGAGATACAGATTATCAGTTTCAGGTTTTTTATTTTTTTTTTAATCCAAAAAGGAGTTGGTGGATGCATTTAAAATACAGATGCCACAAGCTTTAAATGGGAATTCTGGCTATAAATTAGTGATTGACCCGAAAACCACAGTACCTGTTGAGTTGAAATTCGGGTAACCATTGCAAGTTTGGTTGCAGGTTATCCTGGGGAAGCACACTCCTCCTCTGCTCAGGCCCGGATTTGCGGCAAGGCCGCATAGGCCCGGGCCTAGGGCGGCAAAAAATAGGGGCGGCATGACGCCCAGCCGCATTATTATTCAATTACACCAGCTGTGCCGGCGTTTTTCCGCCGGCGCGCTGGGAAGGGGAGGTGTAGGCGGTGTTAAAACCCAGAAATTCGGTTCCACTAATGCAGAGAGGCAGCTTTTTGACGCCCCTTGTAACTGGCTGCTCACTGCAGGAGTGGCCCTGGGTACGGGATAAGTGCAGGACCTTCAGTAGCAACATATTGAGGGTTGGGTATGGGTTGAGTTTTTTCTGACCTGCACATCACTTCTAAGATGCACTTTTACTACAATGTAACCCAGCGCAACACACAGTTTTAGTGGGCCTGGGCCGAGGGTTGGAAGAAACATGCCAGGCACTGTGGGAATGGAACTGGAAGTCTTGGCTGGAGGAGAGCTGACTTCTGCTACATTTATTTAGGCAGAAAAAAAAGACAAAAACTCTCCTTTCAACTGCTTTCAAAAATTATTTTAAAACTAAACAATGTATATAGAATGTATGTTGTAAAGTTTCTTAAATTTCTATTTCCTTTCATTGTGCACAATCTTCTTTAAATCCCCCAGAATATATACAGAAGTTCAGATCTTACCTCTTGAATCATTGAGGTTGATGACAGTAGTGAGCCCCTGGCCAGTAGTTCCATGCTCCATTGTAATGTCTTGTGCAGTTTCGTTGGTTTGGAAATAAAGCATCATTGTGGTTTCATTATGAAAACAAGCTTTAAAGTCAAGGTCAGGACATCCATCTTGGGGGCAGGTATGAGCTGGTTGGATGGTGCAGCTCTCATGTAGTTTGGATCGTATCACTATCACTGTACCTTCAACTTGGGTTCTACATGTTGTGTGATCTGGGCAGGAATATAAACAATCCATAAATATTTAATCATTATTCTCCAAAGACTCACTTACAATTAAATGCATGTTCCTGCATAGTGCCAGTGTGAATGGGGAGAGCATCACATCAAAGTTCTCTCAGCCGGCCAGAACTAGGAGTAGGTGAAGTATGTGCCTAGCACCCCCTTATATTGTGTCCAAGAACATGCCTTTTCTGATGACCTCTAGTTCTGGCCCTGCTCCACTTTTACTGCCTGTGCCCATAGTCAGACTGGTGCCGTTGGGAAACCGGGAATAAAACCCTGTGGGTCCCAGCGGCCCAGACCAGAACCCCGCCAGTGCTCCCCCAGGCTGCTGATCTCTTGTTTGCCATTTGGCTGTGGTCCCTGTAGGGGTGTTCCCATTCTCAAATGAGCAAGGTATCACAATTTTTAGTAAGAATCGGTAGGTAGGAAAGGAGATGGGACTCTGGAGGGAGGAGCTGTGGGTCTGTTTAAGAGACAAGTCCAAGCCCATTGGTACCAGGTAACAGCAACATACTTACAAGGTGGGCTGGAAACAGTATTCACAGTGGTGGTTGCAATCAAAACACTCACTGATAAGAGACCTGCAAGAAAAAAAAATAAATGTATTAGGCAAGTGCCACTGATTCAATTTTAGGTGAATAGCAATTAATCCAATGCCTTTGTTTCCCCCTATATTTTGGTTCAATTTGTGTTTAGGGCACTTCTTACCAATGTAGCTGAGGAAATAGTCCATAGGGGTAAAGGAGGTAACTACATCTACTGTGCGGTGGTGTACCTATGCCCTTGGAGAGGGAGGCGTTGTCATAGGCCACCGGGTGAGAGTACATTGTTCTGTCTCTTTGGACTCCAGCTGGTATGGGCGGTGGATGCTACACTTAGACCCTAAAGCAGGAGACCTCAATGGGAAGAAAGGTAACCAAGGCCTCAGTAAAGGCAGGGATAAGGGACCCGGAGAATTAGCTAAGGATAGAGGTAGGTATATCCTCTTATAGAATGCTCTAGAGTGTTACAGTGCTTGCAGTTTGAGTTCCACCAAGGAATGTTAGTTCCCCAGGTGACAGGACTCACCACACTAGTAGGACTCATGGAAGTTTTAGTGTAATTCATTGGAGGAAATACAGTAAGTACACTAGGAGCAGAAACCATGGTCTATGATGTGGCCTTCAATATTTGGGTATACAAAGAAAGCATATTTCTTTAATAAATCTACAATTCCTGGTTAAGAACCACTGGCATCCAAATCTATTTCTGAATGAATGTGTTTAGAGTTACAGTTAAGCCAGGAGACTGGTCCTCCAATACTGGTCTTGATGCGGCTTCCTAGAAGGACTATGGACAGTGAGACTGTCCTACCAGTAACGCAAACATCTCCTGGTGTGTCCCATGCAATGCAAGTCTCCATCCAGCTTCATTTTCACAATAACCAGATCTGCATCCCTATAAGCTTCTATATCTGCAATTCCATCAGCCCCTTGCAGTTGCATTTACACCAGGAGTAGCATTAGACTATCCCTGGAGCCAATACACAGGCTTTGTAAAAACTCACAAGTGCCAAATTGTGTTCACTCGCAATAGTAACAATTAGGTGCTACTTAGAAAGGCATAGCTGAAGGTCTAGCATGCATGCTGGGAAAATGGCAACACACGACACAAAATTGCATTTTGGATTAGATTGTGTCTATATCAGTTGTATCTTGCACCAATACACTAGTGTGGCCTATATGGATTTAGTGCACTGAATGTGCATGGAGGCAAGGGAGTCCTTCAATTAACAGCTGCCTTTAGCCCCACACGAGCACAAAATACATTGTAAGTTGTTGCTGTTTCTAGGTTAAATATGCATAATATTAATTGTGTGTAGACCAACAATAATAAATTAGGTTATGGACAATATTTGGTACTCACCATATCCTGGTGGGAGGTTTTCCATCTTCTCAAGTTCTTAGATCATGGCAACCAAAAGTCAGAGAGATAAAAGTTGGTGTCTGCAAAAAAAAAAAAAACAAACAAAATAAAAAAAAACAGTCATTTCTTGAGCTTCCCCCACAGCACAGAGATTTTATAGACCCTCTTTAAAGTGATTCTGTCAGGGGAAAACAGTGCTGCTCCATCAGAATTCTGCATTAAAAATCCATTTCTCAAAACAGCAAACTTTTTTTGTATTCAACTCTGCGTCACTGGGGCGACACTTGCAATGTGTTACTTTTATGGTTGTTAAAGTCTGATGCAACTTTCATTTAGGGTTAGTTTCGTTTCTCCGATTACAAACAGAAACTGCAAACTTTGCACAATAATGAATTGCTCCTCTATGTTCCCACCATGTAACAACGGAGCTACAATCGTACATGCCCCAGAGTCTGACATTTTGGCAAGATGGTGGAACTGGCAGTTCTGGACTCTTCAGCGTAACCTTTCTGAGGCCCCTTCAAAGCACTAGGAAAATGAACTCTTTTGCATATGTATACAACTGCACCTCACTTATAACCCCTAAAAGCCACCCCTAAAAAACCCTCCCCCCAACAGTTACAGAATATACCTACACTGCATCCTTCCCTTTTATTTATGTGCACATTTATGGAAAAACCAAGAATTTTTACTCAAAAAAAAAAAAGTCTATGGCTGGAATATTTTCACCCAATAACTAAGTGCTCATTCTCTGTGTATCATCCTTTAGGATCAGGTGCTGACCAGTATACTACTAGATGAATCAACATTGCATCATGGTGAATTTATTGGATCAAACTAAAAGTAGACAAAGGAAGGCTATGTTTCAGGCCTTACTGGGCCCCTTAAAGGATAAGTAAACCTTAAAAATAAGTGAATGTAAAATTGATGAGGGGGCTATTCTAAGCACTTTTGCAATGTTCATTCATTATTTATTTATTTTTAATTCCAAGATATTAAGGGATACATGTACTGTTACTATGAATGAATTTTGTTACAACAGCGCCACCTCCTGGTCATTTTCCCACCAGTCTGACCAACAAGTAGTCAAGGAAGTTGTCAGGAGAAAGAAAGAGACTGATGTTCTTCTGCTTAGGAAAGATGTGAGAAAGGTTTCTAATTTTATTCCTAAGCAGAAGAACATCAGCCTCTTTCTTTCTCCTGACAACTTCCTTGACTACTTGCTGGTCAGACTGGTGGGAAACTGACCAGCAGGTGGCGCTGTTGTAACAAAATTCATTCATAGTAACAGTACATGTATCCTTTAATATCTTGGAATTAAAAATAAATAAATAACGAATGAACATAGCAAAAGTGCTTAAAACAGCTCCCTCATCAATTTTACATTCACTTATTTTTAAGGTTTACTTATCCTTTAACAGCGGGTCAGTGTTATAGTTTTATTTATATCAATAGGTATTTAGGTACGTTTATTGAATTGTGTATGCTGGTACGAGACCTGTTATCCAGAAAGCTCTGGACCTGGGGTTTTCTAGATAACGGATCTTTCTGTAATTTGGATCTTCACACCTTAATTCTACTAGAAAATCATGTAAACATTAAATAAACTACTGTTTTATTAATACACAGAAAAAGGAAATCAGAGCTATATGATTAAAATGGAGTCTATGGGAGAATGGCATTCTGTAATTCAGAGAGGTTACGTGTGTGTGTGTGTATATATTAGGGATGCACCGAATCCAGGATTCGGTTCGGGATTCAGCCAGGATTCGGCCTTTTTCAGCAGGATCCAGCCAAATCCTTCTGTCCGGCCGAACCAAATCCTAATTTGCATATACGAATTAGGGGCGGTAGGGAAATCACATGACTTTTTGTCACAAAACAAGGAATTAAAAAATGTTTTCCTTTCCCACCCCTAATTTGCATATGCAAAAACAACCAAACAAAAAGGTCAAGTGGACAAAGTAAACTGGAAAAATCTGAGATGCTTCTATGTTACTTTTCTTGCAAGTTTGTACTTCGCGTTCACTCTATGGTCTCCCCATAATGTTAGCATTCAGAATATTCCGGTTCCAAATAATATTCAGTATCCTCTTCTCTTTCAAGGTTACTGAATACTAAATAGAAGAGCTCTGGCCCAGGAAGAACAAACTATTCAGTGATTAAAAAAAACTCACGAATGTATGAAATCTGAACCTCTAATGTCACAGAAAATAAATACACAGGGACAACCGAGAGTAGAAGGGATGTAAGGCTGTGGAAGATAATGGAGTACTCAGTGGAGCTCTACAAAGAGCAAAAGTGGAGCAGTCGCCATTCTCAAGTTAGTTTTGACTGCCAGCGGCTCTTCCTTAGCTGTAATCCATTGTAACTATTCCCTGTTCAACCACACTGGTTTATCTCTCGTCGCCAGGGACATAATAAAAAACGAAAGTCTTCTTCTTTGCCCTGTTGCTCTATAGTGTCTGAGGAACCATTAAGAATGTGTCCAAAATATAATTAACCATTATAAGTTCCTACCTTCCAGTGTTTTTCCTCCTGTATCTCTGTATTGTCTCACAATGAGCTCCTGGCAAGCAGCAAGTCGTCTGAGAATTCAGTTCCTATCACATGTGAGTTTAGAGGAACGGAAGGTGGAAGTCTCTGTTTAAAACGAAAGCAATGCAGATGTCATGAGGCAGTATTATGCATAAAGATTTGGTGGAATTCCCAGCTTAGGTGTGGCAGGTATGTGTTAAGCAAATACCAAGAGCTTTGTCATTATCGACTTTGTCTTTTCGTGAGTAGCGGCTTTTCCATAGGCGGAGGGTGATTTTTTTATTTGGAGTGGTTAAATTTGACCATATACTGGCTAACGTAAAGTGAACCGGTCAACCTGAATTTCTTTTACCCCACCAGAGGAGTGGGGTAATAGAGCTTGCACGCCGGTTGGGTTAAACAGTAGTTTTTTTTTCCAAAAATATATTGTGTATTAGAGACAGTGGGTTCTGGCACATTATACTCAGTGGGAGGCAGTGAGTCCTGGCACATTATACTCAGTGAGAGACAGTGGATCCTGGCACATTATACAGCCCCCCTGCAAAAAAATCTTCAGAGGGGCCCAGCGCACTCAGATCCCCATCCTCCCACCCACTTCCCATCCTGCCTCTGCCCCTCCCATGCACTGCCTTTGCCCCACCACAACTACACCCACTCCCATCCGACTTGCATCCACCTTCCTCTTCGAATGTAAGAGAGTGGCTGGAGAGGAGAGGGGTTCATTAGCTATAAAGAAGCAGACCCCACAGTCCAGGCCCCTCTGCGACTGCGGATCTGCTATCTCTATAGTTATGCTACTGGTCAGATGTCAGTCCTGCATTAAAAAGCACCACCAATCCAAAATGGCAGCCGGAAGGGAAAACTTAGGGAAAAGGCTGAAAGCTGGGTGTACCTTCATTGCTGCTGTATATGTTCTCTTCCCTGTGAGGACTGATACTGACCAAAGAGTGCTGTGCCTATCCACTGTTCTGTATGATCCTGCTTTGCTATTATGTATACTCCACTGATGATTGTAATTGTTCAATAAATATGTTCATTGGTTAAGTTATAAGAACCACTGGCGCCCAATTCTTGCACCCTGTATCTAGTTACAGTTACACTACACCCTGCCTCCACACTGTTTGCAGGGCTTACTCCCTAAGATTTAAGGTCTTATCCGGAGCACATTATTGGGAGTGGAGACTATAGAAAGAACGGTGCACTCATTTTACTAAAGCGCTACAATGGTTCCCAGTGTAAACACTGACATTCAGGCTGAGCCCCCTTAGCTCATAACAAGGTTACAGATATATAGAAACATTGGGGTGTCACCCTGCTATAGTTCCAGGGGTACTCAGGGTACAAATAAACACTCACCCCAAATCTCTCCCTAACTGACCTTCAGACTGGGCCCCCTTAGCTCATAACAAGGTTACAGATATATAGAAACATTGGGGTAACAGTCACCCTGCTATAGTTCCAGGGGTACCCAGGGTACAAATAAACACTCACCCCAAATCTCCCCCTAACTGACCTTCAGGCTGGGCCCCCTTAGCTCATAACAAGGTTACAGATATATAGAAACATTGGGGTAACAGTCACCCTGCTATAGTTCCAGGGGTACCCAGGGTACAAATAAACACTCACCCCAAAACTCCCCCTAACTGACCTTCAGACTGGGCCCCCTTAGCTCATAACAAGGTTACAGATATATAGAAACATTGGGGTGTCACCCTGCTATAGTTCCAGGGGTACCCAGGGCACAAATAAACACTCACCCCAAATTTTCCCCGAACTGGCCTTTAGGCTGGACTTTCAGAAATATTTAGAAAATCTAACTAAGTCCAAGTTCCATCCAAAATTTCCTTTTCGGTGTTAGAATCCACTCCTTTGGCCTCCTGTAAAGGAACTACCCCTACAGTTTGGGATAGGTGTGTGTATAAGATAATTTATATATAATTAACTGGCTTCCTTTTCAGAGAGAATTAAAGAAAACATTAGGACATATATTTTTGGCTTAAACCATTCTTGCTGTTTCACCGACTGGGACTGCTGGGAATTGTAGTTTAAGTAAAGGGTTGTTTAAAACCCAGAAAGCACTTGATTGTGATGAATAAAAGAAGCGCATTACTCATACTTTCCATTCCTCCAACCCTCCCATACTGTACTTTGTACTCTATAAACAACACTTCCTTTAAAAATGAAAGTAAAAACCTGTAATTTTGAGAGAAAAAATATTTAAACACAGCTGTGAAAGCCACAGATTAGAGACTTTTCTGGAGGTAAAATAAAAACATTTTTTTTATATTATTGTTATAAATTCCCACATTATTCAGATCAAGTTAAGAACTCTCCAAACGATCAATGAACAATAGTTGATAGTAATAGTAGTATATATATATATATATATATGTATGTATATATGTATATATATATATATATATATATATATATATATATATATATATATATTATATATATATATACATAAGTTCTCATGTCTCAGTAAAAATCACCCGTCCTGAACCTTCAGCTTAAGAAACCAGTCCACCATGTAGAAAAAAAACATAAGCAGGCACTTCCAAAGACGAATCCTCCAGGCAGACTTGCCAAATCATGAGTAATTTTACTACAGTACACAAGGATAGAGCCTTACACATTTGATATCATTCAGATACTTAATCATAGGCTAAATTCACACATTTCCCACAGCATAGTTAAAACAAGATTGAGCCAATCAATGTTAAGTATACTTCAGTGTCATAAACGATGCAACATGGAACACCACAATCGGTAGCTCTTAATATGACATCATTGAGTATAGGTCAATGGGCAGGTTAGACGCCATCTTGGTACCCTATAATGAAGTTAATTCAAAACAACAAAAACTTTATGGAAACAAACATAACAATAATGTTACAAACAAAAAGTTTTTAAAAAATGGTAACTAGGGAGTAGAACAGCTATAATGAATTATAGTATCAAGCAGTCTTGACCATGTTGACTCCATTTAAAAAGGACATATATATACTTCATAGGTAATCTCAATTTGAAACGGACAGGTTAAATATTTAAATGGTGGTCGGCATATA
The DNA here is from genome assembly GCA_038501925.1 of Xenopus petersii. Taxonomy (NCBI): domain Eukaryota; kingdom Metazoa; phylum Chordata; class Amphibia; order Anura; family Pipidae; genus Xenopus; species Xenopus petersii. Next base: position 6,775,730 of record CM076684.1, on the reverse strand, counting down.
CAGCGCCGGATTTCAATAAGGGGCGCCCCTAGGCCGTGCGGTCCGACCAGGTCCTAGCGTCCACCTCACCTCCCCTTCCCAGCGCGTCGGCGAAAAAACGCCGGCGCAGCTGCTGTAATTGAATGGGGACGCACTCATGCGGCTGGGCGGCATGCCGCCCCTATTTTTTTGCCGCCCTAGGCCCAGGCCTATGCGGCCTTGCCGCAAATCCGGGCCTGGGCATATACACCTCAAGAGGAGTGTTCCTTTTAGAAACTGGAATAGTTATTGGTAGTGCAACTATACATATAATAATAATGCAGAGACCAATCCTATAACGTAATGCCTACATCATACTCATTTTTCATACTTAACGGAAATCCATTTAGTTTCAAGGTATAGAAGTTTTTTTGTGATGTCCCTCCCTCTCTGATCCAAAGACACCCTTACTATGTCAGTTCAAGGTTGTTAGAACAACATAAATGTAAATGTTTAGCTACATTAGTCTCATTGTTCTTATAAATATTATTTATATGTTCACAAGCTCATTCTTTCAGCGACCTATCCGTCTGGCTTCCATATTGTTTGTCACAATGTAGGCAGGATATAAGATATTTGACATTGCGTCTGTTCATGTATTGTTTTATTTTGTACATTTCTTTTGTAATATGTGAAGTGAATCTGTCTCCCACCATTACATAGTGACAGGTAATACAGCTAGATGTGCTGCATATAAAGGAACCTGTGTATGTGTAAGCCATGTGGGTTTCTTATGTGTATGGGTCATGGTTGGAGATAAAATTTTTATCTCAAAGTCCTCGATTTTCTGGAGACAAATTGGCAGCCGTCTCGTAGAATAGTGTCTAATGTCGGGTAGTTTTGAGTATAGTTAAGTTCTTTTTCACAGTGTTCACAATCTCATAGTATTGGGGACTATATGTCAAAATACACGATACAGAGTTGGATTTAGAGTTGGAAAAAAGTTTTGTTGTAACTTGTCGATTCTTGAATTTTCTGAAAAGAGTATAGAGGGCTTTGGAAAAGGCTCTTATTAAGTTGGACATATTATCTCCTCTTTTTTTTCTACAAGTTAAGAACTCTGGCAGATTGACACCCCTAGTAAATCTAAACTAAACTAAAGTTTAATAAGAAATTCTACACTTGCTTGGTTTTTCTGTACCAGCCCAAGGACCCCGTTTAGCAGGGAAGAAGTGATGGACGAATTTCTCCAGGCCGAAAAATGTGCAAATTTCTCTCAAAATTCGCGAAATGGCATAAAATTTGCAAAACGCTAATTTTGACGCCCATTGATGGCATTAAAGTCAATGGGCATCCAAATAGTTTTGACGCTCCTGTGTTGACGTAAGAGACTTTTCCGACACGCATCCAAAATTGTTTTGATTCTGGCGAGTTTTTGTGGAATTAGCCACAAAAGATCTGTGCCTATGGATGTCCCCTATAGCCCCCCATCTCCTTTTCTGCACACCACCCCTAAGTTTAGCTTCTCATAGAAATAGCCCAGAGCCCACTGAGCATGTGCAGTGCCACTGACACACAAAAGATGCCAATTCGATGGGAGAACTGTGAAGTCCTGGATCATTACTGTTAAGGGGCTGCTGAACCTGCTGGTTTATTATATCAAATACAGCAAGTATAGCAATATTGTATTTAAGGCTTTAGTTCTCCTTTAAAGCTCAGTTCTGCAAATGGGCATTGTGCAAAATGCAGAAAATCAACCTTGTTTGACCTATAAGGTGTAAAACCCATTGTCTTATACCCTATGGCGTTTTCTGGCCTCTTATGGAATGCCCAAATCTCATTGTACTGACTTATTAGCTGCTGCCAAAAAGTATCCTAGAAGAAAAACAGGCCCAAGGTTTAATTGTGTCCGCAAATCCCAGCCGGCTCCTACTTGTATCCCTTCAAGTCCGCAAAAATATCACTAAAAATGAAAAGCCAGCGCGAAAGGCACAGGGGACAGACAAAACAGAATATAGGGTTATATTGTTTTACAATGTTGCCACCTCTTGTGTGAAAAGCAAAACAATTAACTTCACCTTATAAGTGTTATCCTCATTCGGTAATAACCACCACCAAAGGGTTAAAGAACTTTCCTTAGAGACTTGTTTAGGTGGGTACTCACAAACATAGAATATCAACTTGCACGTAAAGAGTCATGAAGCACTTCTCCTAGGGGCAAATTCACTAAGATTCGTAGTTGCGCCAGGTGTAACTTCGCCGCACTTCGCCACACTTCGCCAGGCATAGTTTCGCCAGCGCTTCGCAAATTCACTAAAATCCGAAGTTGCGCTCAGGGGAAGCGTAAGGTTGCAAAGTTGCACTAGCGTTGATTCGCTAAGTAAAGCGAAGTTACGCTAGCGAAGGCTAATTTGCATACGGTGCCAAATTCAAATTTCAATGGAGGAATACGTATCAGCACTACAAATGCCTAGAAAAGCTTCAAAACATCAAATAAAAATGTTATTTTGCCCTACACATGTGCCCACTGTCTAGGTAAGTTGCCATGAGTCAGGAAATGTAGGGGGGAAGGAGGGGAGCCCCAAAAATATTTTCGATCTTTTTCAGCCCATCACCCATCATGTAGAAAACACGCCAGCGTTTTTTGGGACTTAGAAAAAATTTTGACTTTTTTTTGAAGCAATCCCTATCTACTCTATTGCGCTTCGCCTGGTCTGAGGTGGCGAAGGAAGTCTAGCGTAAAAGGTAGCGTTCAGTACACTGCGCGCGTTAGTGAATTTGCATAGTTACGTCACTAGCGAAACTTCACCAGGCGTAAGGGTGCGAAGTAACACTAGCAAAACTACGCCAGCGTTCGTTAGTGAATTCGCGCAGTAACGAAAATGCCAAACGCTAGCGAAGTAACGCTAGCGTTCGGCGCTTCGGCGCTTAGTGAATTTGCCCCCTGGTATGAACTGTAAATCGACATGCAGCAGCAAATAGTGTAAAAATACCTCTTTAATTTTTTTTTTTTTTTTTAATTCTTGATTTTAATTCTTGATTTTAAAAAACTAAAGAGGTATTTTAACACTATTTGCTGCACACAAGAGGTGGCAACATTGTAAAACAATATTACCCTATATTCTGTTTTGTCTGTCCCCTGAGGCGCTGGCATTTCATTTTTAGTGATATTATCTGCTGCTGCGGCTAAGGATATTCTCCTAATATAAAGCCACAAATGAGTCATGCAGGAAAGAAAGAACGTGATTTCCCATAAAACAATATTGTGTAATTGCTGCAAGGCTTGCACCTACTAACCGATGTGGCTTAACCACACTGAGCTGCAAATCCCAGTGATATCTAGTTGAGGTATATGGTCCGCCTTCTAATTATTTTGTTAGAAAGGACAGTGTATTCACTTTTCATCATTCAGTAAGTTGGGTTTGTGCTGAACGTGACTTTTTTCTTTTTTTTTAATCAGCGTCACCCTAGACTAGAGTCCTGCATCGGGTCATGGAATACCCGCAAGGTGGTCGGATTTTGGGCAGAAAGTTTGTGCGAAGAAGAAAAAGATTGTGTGGGTAGACTGCGGGTAACCCATCTGGGCACTCAGCTATGTTGCAGGACTGGTCCCTCCTACCCTCTCCTGAGTTTGTGGTAAGATTTCTTTCCTTACCTAGGAATAGGGTCCAGTGTGATGCCACTTTCGGTTAAATGTGACATCACTTCCTGTTAAAAGTGACATCACTTCCGGGTTTCGTGGATGCCGGGTCAGGGGGTAAGCAAGCTGTTTGCCGGCTAGGTCAGGTAGTGGGTCTGGGTGGCAGGGCATAGTGGGTGGTGGGTGCGGGTCAGCTTGCAGGTCTGCGGGTCTGGCACATGTCTGCCCAATTAGACCCATGCAGGACTCTACCCTAGACAACCCGGCTGGCATCCATACCCGATCCCACCTGCATCCACAGTGAGCATGCATGTGCACAGGAGCTTATAACAGGGGGGTATGATGGGGCTAATTAACTAGCAGAAGGTGGGAGCGGTGCAGAAGAGGCATCTCACTGTTGCCCATTTTTGTTATTTCTTGCTCTAATAAGGGCAAAATTTGAAAGTGAAACTATTGTCACATTCTACTTCCTGATCCAAAAGAGTCAAACAAATCAGTTGTCCACTTAGATGCCTCTGTATCTCAAAAGATAACAGGCTGTAGCTGGGGAAGGGAGGGGTTTGTTTATACAGGGGCATCTCAGTGGAATTAGAAGCCTGATTTGAAACCCGGCCTGATCCTGATGGTCTTGTGGCTAAATGGAAGAAACTCCCAGGAACAATTACAGTTACAACATCTAGAGGAACCTTCCCAGAAGAGTGTAAGGAAATTCTTGAGTTAATACTTGAAACGCATGATATGTGAAATGTAGCTTCTTTTACCAATAACATGTCCTTGTGATAATTGTAGCTTCTTTAACAATAACAAGTCTTTGTGTTAATTTGAAACAGTGCATTTGTACGCAGCTAACTGTCCCCTGAATAAATGACGTGAACGTTGGGGCCAGATCAGCTGCAGAAAGATTGTAACATTTTACAGTATCTATAAAAAGCCAGCTACTTTCTGTGTTGGTCAACCTGCAGCTTACTTCTGTATTGCTTGTCCCCTCGCAGCGAGTATAAAACTTATCACATTCCTCTGAACCCTGAATGGTCATTGGCAGATTTTTCTAACAACTTGGTCCTTCGAGCCGGAAACCAACATCTGTCTTCTCAAACGGGAGACGTGACTGTGGTCACTGCAGAGGGTTAATCATATTCTCTCTGTGGACTGAACCGAAAGACCTCCGACAGCTGTCGTTAAGAGAGGCCAGTCGCACTCGTTTGGGGGAACAGTGACGGTTTCCAAAGAACACAGCGACCAGGGTCACTGGAATCTGGTAACGTATATGTTTTCTTTTTGTTGTTGTTGTTATTAGTTGTCTACGTAGAGGTCCCATCACTAGACTGTTGACATTAAGGTGTTAAGTGGCATAATCGCCCGCCTTTGATAAAGAGACAGGGAGTGATAGTGGGTCCAGTCACTTAGACTGTTGCTACGTAAAGGTCACTAGACTGTTGATATTAAGGTGTTAAGTGGAGTAATCGCCCGCCTTTGATAAAGAAACAGAGTGACTAGCGGACGAGTCCAAAGTCTGTGTGAGAAGACTACACGAATAACTAACTCCGTGTGCACGTTAAAGATAAAGAGTACTCCGGGGACCACTGAATTTGTGTTTGAAAGTGTGTGAAAGAGAGTGTTTGGGAGTCAAAGAGGGAATGGTCAACCCCTCAGACAGGCCGTAAAGGGTGATACACTGACCGGTGAACGTTTTCGGCAAACGGACTACCTTGCTCCTCAGGTTTTACTTGGCCGAGCTCCAAGCTGTGAGGCAATATCCGTGAGTACTGCTTCACCAGGCGTTTGACTCCACAAAATTGTTTGTCAATTGTTTGTCATCTATACCTACTAACCATGGGAAATAAATGCTGTAAAAGTATCAATGATCTAACTGAGGACGCTCAGTTCATGTGTGATCAGAATCCAAATAATATCAGGTTCTTAAAAGGTAGAGAGAGGATTATAATTTTAACCCTATATTAGACAAGGAACAGTATAAATGTTGGAGAGGTACTGACGATAAAAAATGTACATTAAAAGTTACCTATAGGTAAGTAATTATTAGATGAAGTTTCTAAACCTGACTGTTTTGCCAACCTGACTGTTTTATCAGCCTGTCAGTTAGAGATTCTAATGCTAACGGACTCCTGCTGCACAAATATGGCAGCCTCCTCATACAGGAGCATTGGGCATCAGACAGGTAATGTAAAAGCAATGTGCAAAAACGTTATTGTGAAGTTATAAGTTTCTTTCCAATGCAATATTATGAGGAATGTAATAGGAGGGAAAATAAAGAAAGGAATGCCAAGAAAGGCAAGGTACAAGATCAACTATATGTCAGGTAATAAGATAATGAAGGGATTGTGGATTGATATTATTGTAAACTGAAGGAAGTCTTTGACACATATAGTGGTGTGCCTATACCAGATCAGAGCATGGTAAATGATAGTCCTTATGAGTTACAACTAAAAAATGCATTCCTATGAGGATGTCTTTGCAGTTTTGTGAGTCAGCATATGGTAGACCACTGGGTAGCCAGTTTGCAAGCAGTCCTTGAGTATGCCAGACATGCTGAAAGACATCTCCAAAAAAACAAAAAAAAAAATGAGGCTTAAACTATGTGTTTTTTAGTAGAGGAAGATGTGTATGTGGTAAAGCAGAATAGAGGACGAGATTCAGACCCGTTGAGATGACAAGCGAGAAAGGGAAATACTGTAAGTAAAAGACGTAGGAGAAATTAGTTTTTTTTTCATTGTGAGAAACCGGTGCATTTTGCTAGAGAATGCCAAGCAGAATTGAGTAATGGGGATGACAGGAGCCCCCTTGGGGAGGCATGACTATCTGAGAGTATACATTCCCCTGTAAATAACTTGAGGATAATTCTTAATATAGAAGACATAGAATGTAGTCTCTTATGTAAGTCGAAACTCCAACTCACACTTGAAGTTGGGGGAAAATCCATTACCTTCCTATGTGACACTGGGGCATGTAGATTCCTTATACACCCCCCTGATGTGCCAACTATCCAAAGAACTGAGGAATTTACTTTTCTAAGAATAGCAGGGGGACAATTAGATAAAGTATACCCACTATTAGCCGTAACTGACCCTGACATTCAACAGACTATTCTTAATCAGTTCATTCTCTCTTCCCATTGTCCATTCAACTTACTGGGAAGGGACATGTTCGTGAGATCAGGAAAGTGCCTTATAACTATCCGGATGGTTAATTGCCTTTGGTGACTATCCGCTTAATAGAATAGCAGCCAACCCAAATCAAATACCAATCAAACCTCTTACACAATCACAAAAAATGAGGAAGCTAGAAAGCTAGAGGGAAGAGATAAAGCTGCTTGTGAAGGGGTTAAGTCAGAAAATAGAGAACAGTGAGAAACAACACCAAAAGGAAAAACACCTTAGACACAATTTACCTTTCAGTGCTGAAAATAGCAGCTCTGATACTGAGGAACAAGCAGTTCCCAGCCCCCCAGCCAAGTTCTACCCCGTCGGCAAAATACAAACTAGAGAAGAGGGGTAGAATCGGGCTGCTGCTTCAGCACGTCACATTACACACACAGAGTACATTCCATGGGCAGCATCAGATCTTAGAAGGATTTTTCAAGACGTTCCACATCCCTGCACCAATCCACACAAATTTGTACAGGAACTCATGTCTGTCCAACCCTAATTGGACTGATGTTAGTTGTACTCAAACATGTGTGTGGTCCAGGGGCTTACCAACATTTGTTGGTCAAAATGAATAGGGAGACTAATCCTGCTGACCCAGCCCAAGAAGGGGTCCGCTTACATGCTCTGGAAAGTACCAAAGGCACCATTTTTCCAGAAGTTTATTTGGAAACAGTTTTCAAATTTAACCAAGATGCTCAAGAGTCTGTTGTCCAGTATGCAACCAGATTTAAAGAGAGGGTCATTGCCTGTGGTGGACCTGCTGCCCTAACAGATGAGGAAAACCTGATGGGAGTTGTTGCATGGTTTAGGACCTACAGGCAGTAAATCAGGCCGTTTTCCAAGACTGACCCAGTCTCATTAGAAAATGCCAAAGCTGATGCGGCTGATAAAGCACATTCCGATTCAAGCTTTAACTGCATCACCAGACACAAACTTTTTAGATCAAGGGTTACTCAAAGACATGCAAAATAATGTCAGTGAAGCAGAATGCCACAAATGGGTTTCTAAAGGGGCCCAACTTAAACAGGGCATATATTGTTGCCCCAAAAGGAAAACCAATCTTTCCTACTACACTATTTCACTATGCTGCAATTTTGAGTCATGGGCAAAGCCATGTCTCAACAGGAGGTATGGTAAATAACATACTCATTTTAGATTTTAGATCTGCATGGATTTTATCAAACTCAATAGATGGGAGAACAAGAAATGTTGCCTTGTAATTATAGATGCCTTTTTCAGATCATCGAGGAAGAGGCAGACCAAAGTTTGACAGAACACGTGCAGAATATTAAATAAACAAGAGCTGACTCCAAATTCTCTTCCAGATACCGGAGAGCCCACCCCAATAGAACTTGTGAAGCCTGGAGGCTACATGTGGGTAGGGATGTAGCGAACGTCGGAAAAAAAGTTCGCGAACATATTCGCGAACTTGCGCAAAAATGCGAGCGGTTCGCGAACGGTTCGCGAACCCCATAGACTTCAATGGGAAGGCGAACTTTAACATCTAAAAAAGACATTTCTGGCCAGAAAAATGATTTTAAAGTTGTTTAAAGGGTGCAACGACCTGGACAGTGGCATGCCAGAGGGGGATCAAGGGCAAAAATGTATCTGAAAAATCTGCCTGTGTGTGCTTGGAAGAGATAGTGTAGGGGGAGAGCTGTTAGTGATTTCAGGGACAGATGATAGTAAGTTTGCTGGCTAGTAATCTGCTTGATACTGCTCTGTATTGGAACAAAAAAATAAATAAAAGCAGTCCTTACAAGGACTACTGTTATTGCAGCAGTCAGCAGATGAGATCAGAAGCAGGACAGCTGCCCACTGCAGCTACATACAGAGCACTGCAGTAGAAGGTAGATTACTAGCCAGCAAAGCTACCTAAGCTTAAATGTCCCTCAAACCCCTGCAGACTTCTGTCCCTCCAATAACAGAGCAGTATCAAAATGATTACTAGCCAGCAAACTTTCAACTGTCCCTGAAATCACTAACAGGCAGCAGCTCTCTCCCTACACTATCTCTTCAGCACACACAGGCAGAGTGAAAAAAACGCTGCAGGGCTTCGGTTTTTATAGGGAAGGGGAGTGGTCCAGGGGAGAGCTTCCTGATTGGCTGCCATGTACCTGCTGGTCTGGGGTGAGAGGGCAAAAAAAAGCGCCAACAATGGCGAACCCAAAATGGCGAACGTCGCGCGACGTTCGCGAACTTCCGGCGAGCGCGAACACCCGATGTACGCGCGAACAAGTTCGCCGGCGAACAGTTCGCGCCATCTCTACATGTGGGTAAAGGTAATAAAAATGAAGAATTGGGCGACTCCATTGTGGGAATAGCATTATCAGGTAAAATCGCAGAAAGAGTGTCCTGGGTACACTCCAGTCATTGTAAACTAGTAAAAGAACTAGGGCAAGTGGCTAGGAAACCCAAATAGTCCTTTGGATACAGTCTGACTACAAAGGGGGTTCTCTCCACTAGGGAGGGGGTCGTCTCAACGTCAGTGAAGAACCATGGGACTATTTGGGAGCAGCAGCAGAAGTAGGGAAAGAGTAGAACAATATGATACCTGGACACCATTCTCAAGGTGGGGTTGTGCAGGCATGTTAGCACTAATAATGTTTTTCATCTTATTCCCTTGTCTTTTCTTCCCCTTATATCATAATGCCACCAACCACAATAATACACCTGTTGGGGAGCATCCCTCATTCCCAAGAAATAGGACTCCCCAGAGTGTAGGTACAACAAGCAGACAGGATTGGGGACCACCTCCTAAGGATTATTCATATCCACCGTGGAGCAAACCTCTAGACATTACCATTATCGAAGGAACCACTACCACAGTTGAATTTGATGCCAGTGAATTCAGTGTGATTCCTTAGAGACCGCTAGGTCCTTTGCCTGGGAAAATAAATATATGTGCATCATTGCACACCCCAACCCCGGACTAAAGCCCTGCCTGGATTGGTCCACAGTCTGGTGGAGTACAGATCCCCAAGGGTGGAAGATAGCACCATGGGTAGGAGACTTAAAGAAATTCATGCAGCAGTGGATTTCCATAATAAAGAAAGCCCCGTCTGCTTACTGTACGATCAAGTCGTGTAACCCACTGCTCCTAACCATTAAAAATGCACATCCCAGAGACCAAAAACTTTTTGGTCTCGGGATTACCATCACAGGAACAGACCCCATGGGATTAATTAATGTAACCATAGATAGGGCAAAGGCCATAAAGAGAGATTCCACAACCCCATTCCTCAAAGAAAAGATCTCTACCTCTGAAGGGAGGGTGACTTACTTACTTACCCAATCTCACCCTTGAAAAAGCTTTTGGAATAGAGACAGGTGTCCCCAAGGGGAACAAATGGTTAAAATCTGTCCCATACATGGCCCCCGCGCAGGGAATGATAACTGCTTCGCTTGCGCAAAAGCACGGCCAGCCCTTTGTACGGTGCCATTCCTGCTAAACCCTTATAATGACTTAGAAGGGTTGTAGTGTGTGCTTAAGTTATATACTCAAAAGCAACCCGCAAACGGTACCACCCTGTCCTTTCTCTGCCCTGCTAGATATGCCACCTTCCATTACAGTATATTCAGGTAACCACACCTGTTTCCATAGTCAAGGGCGTAGTCAGAAATTACTGGCATTGCCAGCCTCCTTTTGTGCCTGAAATATAGTTCTGACACAGAACGACACCACATTTAAAAATGATTATTCCAGGACCAGTGTGCGGGCAGATATATGGTGGTTATGTGGAGACATGAAATTGCGCCCCTTACTTCCAAGTCTCTGGAGTGGGAGCTGCTGTTTAGTACAACTGATATTGCCTTTCTATGCTTTTCCCGTAACCTATATTCCGCAGGTACCAAGATAGGAAATGATTCACCGCTCCAAACGAGAAGTCCGACTTAAAGGGTCTTTCGACAATCATGTAAACACTGATGATATAGGAGTACCCTGAGAAGTCCCAGATGAATATAAGGCCAGAAATCAAATCACCGCTGGTTTTGAATCCTTCCTCGCCTGGTGGGCAACTATAAACAAGAACATCGATTGGATCAACTACAACCAACAGAGATTTGTCAACTTTACCCGTGATGGATTTAAAGGTTTAGCAAGTCAACTAGAAGCCACCTCCTTGGTTGCCTGGCAAAATCATATAGCCTTGGACATGCTTCTTGCCGAGAGAGGTGGCGTGTGCAAAATATTCGGTGACATGTGTTACACCTTCATCCCAAATAACAAGGCTCCTGATGGGAGTATCACTAAGGCCTTGGAATGACTGACTATGTTATCTAATGAACTGGCGGAAAACTCTGGGATAGCCAACCCTTTCAACGACTTTCTTCAGACTTGGTTCAGGAAATGGAGCGGACTTGTATCCAGCATGTTAATTTCAACTGCCATACTTGCAGCTATTTTGGTAACCTGTGGGTGCTGTTGCATTCCTTGTATTCGTGGCTTATTGCAACGTCTTATTGATAATACCTTTACTAAAACCATGTATACTGCAGCTTCACTCCGCTCTTATGACTATGTGGATAATTAAGCCAGACAAGCACAGTAACTTCTGGTACATGTATTACAACATGGCAGGTGGGTGTGGCCTGTCCCATTATTGCTCTCAGCTTAGACAGGAAGAGGGAAACAGGAACAGGAGTGAATCATAAAACAATAGCAAAACAGCAGGAATGCCCTTAACCAAAATGGCCACACAAGCAGGTTACTACAATAAGAATAGCTATATCACCTCAAATGATCATATTTATGTTTTGCATACTTTTCTTTCTCTACAATCATTATAAGTGCAGCATTATATTTCTCAGCCATTTGTAAAAACTTCCAATTATGAACCTGTAGTGTTTAACAGCAGCTCTTTTAGGAAATGTTTGTTCATGTTTATTACTATGCAGCACAGGGCACATTAGAGGGCGCCCTCTATAGCAGGTCACATACTATGCCTTAGCCATGTGGAGCAGAGCTGGCCACTTCTCATCTTGTTTGTATATGGCAATAAGCTTTGTTCTTATTGGTTCAGGAATGTGACTGACAGTGTTGCTTCACAGAATGGTTATTTTATCTGTTTTGTGAAACAAAACTTTCATTTTGTGGAAAGAATCAATCCTGTACTATAAAATCTTGCTTTCTGTCACAGATATCTATTTTGTTAGCTTGACATGTACTAGTTAGTTACACTATTATATATTATGTCCAAGTTTTTTTTTTTACATAATTCATTCTGTAAGTAACTTTGCACATAAGTGCGTCCGTTACATGGAGGTTATACATTTGTGAGACAGATTGCTTGTTAAACTGTACAAAATGGAGTTTGTGATATAATGACATCCTTTTGTGCACTAACCAGATTGTGTTTTCATTCTTTAATAGAAATTAATCTTTTGTATATTTTTTTTCTCTGTGTATGGTCACAAATACTTATATACCATGAGAGACATTCATTCTGTGTATTAGGGATAGAAAGATAAGAAAGGTAAAAAGATCCAAATTACTGAAACAATCCCTTATCTGGAAAACCCCAGGTCCTAAGAATTTGTTTCATGACAGCAGCTCCCCTGACTGAATTGATCTCAGCCTAAACTGTTGTGGCTCACTGCTAGCCACCGACTTATGTCTGTTTATTGAAAGCTATTAAAGGAAAACTATACCCCCAAAATGAACACTTAAGCAACAGATAGTTCATATCATATTAAGTGGCATATTAAAGAATCTTACCAAACTGGAATATATATTTAAGTAAATATTGCTCTTTTACATCTCTTGCCTTGAGCCACCATTTTGTGATGGTCTGTGTGCTGCCTCAGAGATCACCTGACCAGAAATACTTCAACTCTAACTGTAACAGGAAGAAGTGAGGAAGCAAAAGACACAACTCTGTCTGTTAATTGGCTCATGTGACCTAACATGTATGGTTTGTTGGTATGTTTGTGAGCACAGTGAATCCTACGATCCCAGGCGGCGGCCCTTATTTTTTAAAATGGCAATTTTCTATTTATGATTACCCAATGGCACATACTACTAGAAAAGTATATTATTATGAAAATGGTTTATTTACATGAAGCAGGATTTTATATATGAGCTGTTTTATGCAGTATCTTTTTATAGAGACCTACATTGTTTGGGGGGTATAGTTTTCCTTTAATATGTGTAATTTCACGTGTATTTGGCATCAAAATGAAATACTGACTGGAATTTTTACACCGACTTTACTTGGTTTCTGTAATCCGCAGGTTTCCTGGCCATCCTGTCTAGTGATGTGTGAATCCGCTGCGTTTCGCAGCAAAACTGCCAAATTCGCCATGAATTCAACAATGGCGAAAATTTACGCCATCGCTAATCCTGTCATATTCCAGTAGACGTTTCAGGGTATTCTGCCCAAAATGAGTAGCAGTATGAGAGTCTTGTTTGTCCAGTTCATGATATCCAGTATCTAGTAGAGTTAGGTCTAAAGCAACTAGACTTTCTGAGTTTTCTTGAAAACTCAATGTGCATATTTTGGACTGAGACGACACCTGGTTTGAAAGAGGTGTGAAGAAGACCATTTATGTCAAACTAAAAGAATCATCAATGAACAGAGGAGGGGTCTGCGACACTGCTTGTCATCAACATATAATGCTGCTTTGACATCTTTACACCGGCGTTTTCACAACAATTCCCTCTTCCAGTCGTGTACATTAAAAAAAATGAGCACTCTACGAGGATCATGGGGCCACTATGACTAGATTATATTTTCACTCCTCTGTGACTTTCAGTCAACACCAACTGAATAATTTCAGCGGAAACATTGTGATTTGATGCCTGTAACTTTACTACCTTCAGGGTATTAATGCCGGGGAACCCTACCAACTCTACCGTTGAGCCGAAGAAGCTGTTTGGATATGTAAACTCAAGGAGGTCTCTGAGGAAGTGTTGTATCACGAAACGCATCAGACCTCAGACACTATGCTTACTAGATTGATACTATGTTTAAATAAAGTACAACGTTTTTAAACCAACTTGGATACAAGCGAACAATTTTTGAAACCCAGGAGTGTGCTGCCTTTATTCTACTGTATTGCTGTTGGCGTTCCCCCTAGAGATGGACTCAGGGCTGGCTGCACCCGGGTCACAACAACTGAAGGGTAAGATTTCAGCTTCATTCACTTTGATTTATATGCATTACTGAAGACTGTGGAGATCCTGTCTTTAACGATTAAGCGCAGGGTCTGGGGCATCTAGCACCCGGACCAACTGTTATTTACGGTGAGCAGGGTTAGGTATGTAATTTATTAACAGTTGTAATTGAACCCGCAAGACATCTTTATTAAGGAGAGTAAAGTCATTAATGGAGCCGGATAAATGCAGGTTATGCACTTTGGTAGAGATAACATAAAAGCAAGTTATACACTCAATTGGAAATGTGTTGGGGGACTCCTTAATTGAGAAGGATTTGGGGATTTTTGTGGATAAAAAACTCTAAGCAGTGTCATTCTGTGGCTACTAAAGTAAATAAATGACTATCTTGCATAAATTAGTTCAAAAAATATAATCTTGCCTCTTCATCTTTGCTAAGGCCTCACCTTGAGTATGCAATGCAGTTTTTGGGCTCCAGCTCCAAAACTCCAAATAAACGGAAGTTTTTGAGCTAAAGTTATGAGTACATGCTTTTAAGGTTTAAATCATGATTATGTCTATTTGGTTATTATAAATAATATATATAAAGAAAGAATTGTTCAGTGTACCTTCCTAAAAAAGCAATACGTTTTCCGAACGAAAGAGGTGTGATTACCAAAATAATGTGTTATAGAAATGAAAAGAAGTAAAACCCCTCTCTATTCAATTGACCACCAAGTAAAGAAAATTCAAGTATTAGTGCAGCAGTGTCAGAGTTTATTAACAGTTTCGTTAAAGGTTACTAACCCAGTGTTGCTTCAATTATTGGGCAGCCATTGCTGGGTTACCCAATAAAGTGCTATGTGCTAGGTGCTAATAATTCATCAGCAATTAAAAATCATGTAACAGGATTAATTAATATTGTGTATTATAGCACAATATTAATTAATCCGGTTACATGATTTTTAATTGCTGATGAATTATTAGCACCTAGCACATAGCACTTTATTGGGTAACCCAGCAATGGCTGCCCAATAATTGAAGCAACACTGGGTTAGTAACCTTTAACGAAACTGTTAATAAACTCTGACACTGCTGCACTAATACTTGAATTTTCTTTAATTGGTGGTCAATTGAATAGAGAGGGGTTTTACTTCTTTTCATTTCTATAAATAATATATAATAAATATCTTTAGGGATGCACCGAATCCACTTTTTTGGATTCGGCCGAACCCCCAAATCCTTCACGAAGGATTCGGCCGAATACCGAACCGAAGAACAACACTCAATAGTAAAATCCAGGTCCCACTGAGACACATTCAGTTCCATTGAGTAGGAGAAACAGCAGCCTGCCAGAAAGCAGTTCCATCCTAAAGTTTTGGCTCTTTCTGAAATCACATGACCAGGCAAAATGACCTGAGATGCACCTACACACCAATATCACAACTAAATACACTTGCTGGTTCAGGAATGACATTTTATATTGTAGAGTGAATTATTTCTAGTGTAAACAGTGTCATTTAGAAATCAAAACTACCTGATAAAAATCATGACAGACAGAGGGGGTCGTTTATTAACACTGGGCAGTAACCCATGGCAACCAATCAGATTGCTGCATTCATTGTTCTACTTGCAGCTGGCTTCAAAAAGCAAATCACTGATTGGTTGCTATAGGTAACTGCCCATGGGCAAATTTGCCCGGTTTTGATAAATGAACCCCAATATCCCTTTAACAATCAACATATGGTCACTTACCTTCTCCATAAACAAGTGGCGGGCCAGGCCGGCCGGGTGCCCCAAACTAGAGCATGCGCGGATAGGAGCCCATCATTTGCGCTTTGTGGCCCCATTAATCAGGTAACACTGCTGGACCAGGGGTAGGCAACACGGAAGGTATATGCCTGGCGCCCACAAGCTTTGTGCCCTAGTCCTTTGTATCTCCCTTGCCTTCCCCTAGTTCTGGCCCTGCCATAAACTCTTTCTCATCAGTCTGAAATAAAGAGGTTTGTGCTCAACATGTAAAGTGTAACTTACTCTATAAGGAAGCAGAGACCAAACAAGGGAAGGGTTTGTTCATATACAGTATATATTTTATTGAAGCAGGTTAAATATTCTACTACCAAACAACAAGTGCAGCAGAATGAAGCAAGGAATACAAAATGAATTTTTACAGAATTACACAACAACACAAGTCTAACACAACAGAAACCAGAGAATAAAATGTCGCAGTATGAATCATATATACAGTAAAGCACTTTATGTGGTCAGGATTCTGAAACAGGGCTCTGATCCCACAATATATTGATATCATTCAGACAAAGTTATCATTTTCTGTCCTCCATCTTTAATAAAACCCTTTATAGGGCTGGGTGTTGTGAAATGAATTGGAAGCTCAGAATTTATATTAGGAAGATATAAAGATATTTCGCTTTTCATGTACAACGTGAGTTCCGCAGCCCAGAATTATACAGCTGCTGATATAAACTTGTATTGCCTCCAGTATTTAGTTGCATTTAAAGGACAAATCAACCCTAACATTTTTTTTTGCCTGGTAAAAGAAAACACAATTCTGAGCAACTTTTCAATATATATTCAGTACAAATCTTCTATGGATTTCAAGTTATTTGTGTATGTATTGCTATTGAAAGCAGTGTCTGTCTGTTCCTTTCTGTTGATACAATGTGAGACAAGGCAGCTGATTAACAGACCTGCTGAGAAAATAAAACTTTTGCCGCATTGTTTAAAAAGTAACATCCAGGAGTTATTGAAATCAGTAAATGTTGCTTTCAATAGCAATTAAATTTACAAATGATTTTTAATAAATTCATATTGGGAAGTTGCTTATAATTGTGTTTCTTTTTTTAAACTAAAATATAATATAAAATATAAAGGTGATGCGTCAGAGATCCATCATATGGATAACAGGTTTCTGAACTTAACATATAATTAAAATATAATACAGATAATGTTACACATGGAGACACAGAGGCTGCTGCCTGACCCAATCTTTGGGCTGAGTTATAGAGAAGGGAAATTGGGACCTGCCAATGGATGTAAGGAATGACACATGGGAAGTATCCCCTTAGCTCCGACACCTGGTACAGTGCAACGTGTGCTCCATGCCTTGTCCTGGTTGTGTATTTGTATATAAGGGAGTCTTGTTGTACCACCATGTAAGGGGCAGCATGTGGCATCCATATACACGCCCCAAACTTGCTTGTTATTCCTGAGGTGCAACTAGTTTGGTCTGTGGGCACAAGGCAAATGGGTAGCACTGTACTAACTAAAGGGGTGGTTCACATTTAAATTAACTTTTCATATGTTATAAAATGGCCAGTTCTAAGAAATGTTTCAATTAGCTGCTTTATTTATTTTTTATAGGTTTGTAATTATTTGCCTTCTTCTTCTTCTGACTCTTTTCAGCTTTCAGATGGGGGTCTAAAAAGCAAATGCTCTGTAAGGCTACAAATTTATTGTTATTGCTACATGTTATTACTCCTCTACTATATTCCTCTACCATTCATATTCCAATCTCTTATTCAAATCAGTGCATGGTTGCTAGGGCCATTTGGACCCTAGCAACCAGACATTGCAAACTGGAGAGCTGCTGAATAAAAAACTAAATAACCACAAATAATAAAAACTGCAAACCAATTGCAAATTGTCTCAGAATATCACTATATATATATCATACTAAAATTTCTCTTAAAGCCTGCCTTGTCTAGACCCCCAAACAATTGGATCTTACTGTTAATGTCCAGCATTAGTGAGACTATTCTGTTAGTGGATCACAGGGAACATCATGAAAGTATTAATTACATGTTCCATTTACAGCAGCTGGGCTTGTAGTGTTCCTACTTGGAGTTAAACCCAGGCATTCACTGCCCACAAACATCGGCCAGCTTTTATTTTTTATGTTTTTATTTATTATCCTTTCTATTCTTGCCCTTTCCACTTGTATTATAATTCGTATTTTGTGGAGTTTCCTCTATTCTTCCTATAGTGTTTTATAATCTGCTCCACAATAACTAGCAACCAGCACCCAGGACTTGCGGCTTTGGAAAAAAAAATTAAATAGCTCCAAAACCAAGTAGTATAAAAAGTGAAGGCCAAGAGCAAACTTCTGCACAAACATATAACTATAAATGAAAATATATCAGGTCCCCCAACACATTTATACTTCAGCTACAGGGACAATTCTATGAAATACTCTCCTTAATTTATTGTTTTATTTGGGTTCCTGTCCAGTGGTTGCCACTAGCATAGGATCCAATACATAATTAATTGGGGATTGAGGTTGTGTATCATTTTAAAATGCTTTTAATAAGGTATAAAAGGTAATAAAAAAATACGAAATTATCAATATATATATATATATATATATATATATATATATATATATATATACATACATGAATTTATAACATAGAAGTCTTATAGAAAAAATATTATGTAATACCCATTTTCTTTTCAAAGCTATACATAAATAAATACCTGTCCATCAGGTCGCTAGATATATCTAACCATTAACCATTAACACCACTTTAAAATAATAGCTAAAGTTAACAGAATGCACATGGAGCATAACAAAGAAGCAGTTCATCTGCTCTTGGGCAATTTTAATGGTTCTGTCCCTTCACGAGACTGTAATACACGTATAGGATTTATTTATCAAAGCCCTGTTACCCAGAATGCTCTGCAAAATTCCAGGATGGTGCATAATGCCAGGGTCGGACTGGGCCAGCAGGACACAGGGAAAAAACTGGTGGGCCCTGGCCGTCTCGGGCCCCGTTGGCCCAGACCTGCTCCCCGGCTGCCTGAAACTACCTGCTCTCCCTGACCTCCAGGCGGAGCAGGGTTTGCAACAGTTGTGGCTGATGATGGGCCCTTGGAGTTGGTGATGGGGGGGTTGGGTCCCGGGGAAGGTGTGTGCTTCCCCTGTTGTGGAAACCCTGTTGGGCACGGACCCCCAGTCCAACACTGCATAATGCAGAAAAGACCTTTATCCCACTAAACCCACTTAATCTCCCCCTTAACTTGCCGCACCCCTCTTGTGCTCACAAAGATGGGCGAATAAATTCACCAGGCGCAAATTCACATTGAATTTTTGTGTTTTACCGCCTGCAAATAAATTAGCAAAACTGCAGCGGAAATTCGCAGACGAAAATTCGCCAGCGCCGAAACATTTTGGGGCGCGCATTGGTAAAGTCGCTCGCATCAAAAGTATCGCGTCAACATTATTTGGACGCCCACTGACTTTAACGCCAGCATCAAAATTGAAGCAAACGTCAGAATTGACACCGGTGGCAAAATTGAAGCAGGCGGCAAAATTCACGTTTCAATAATTTTTCACCGTTTATCGAATTTCGCTGGAAATTCGTGAATTTTTCGCCAAAGCATAACGGGACAAATTCACCCATCACTAATCACACTTCTCCCACAGTTCTAATGCCTCATCTTTGTTTTGATCTTGTGTTCCCCAAATAGTGATGGGTGAATGTATTCATCAGGCATGGATTTGCTGCGAATTTCTGAATTTTGACAGCCACGAATATTTATTGTGAAACTGCAGCAAAAATTTGCCGTGGAAAATTCACAGCAATAAAAAATTGTTGGGCATAAAAATTTTGTGTGTCAAAATTATTCAGACTTTAATGGATTTGGACAAAATAGTCCAAATAAAATAAACTGTATTGTTCTAGTGAAGTCCCAACTGCCATGGGCAGATTTATTACTTCTGGTGCAATTGCACAAACTAAATGTGTTTTTTTGTCAGTTTTCTTTTTACTTCCCTTTGCCTTCTATGGCATCTAGGGGGCCCATTTACTTAGCTCGAGTGAAGGAATAAAATAAAAAAAACTTCGAATTTCGAATGTTTTTTCTGTCTACTTCGACCATCGACTACGACTTCGAATCGAACGATTCGAACTAAAAATCGTTCAACTATTCGACCATTCGATAGTCGAAGTACTGTCTCTTTAAAAAAAAAAAAACTTTGACCCTCTAGTTCACCACCTAAAACCTACCGAAGTCAATGTTATCCCTGGATATTCGAACATAAGTAAATTTGCCCCTAGGTGTCATCACTTTATGTTTAATTTTTTTACAATTTTGAGGAAACTACCAGTTTTTCTTTTTAAATAAATGAAGTTTAGAAAATTAAAGAAAATAATTGTTTTGCCGTAATTTGCACAAATAAGGCCGTAATTGTGAAGTGCAGTGAACTTAGACTACTCTCACCTATTACTTGAAAGAATTCAGTCTCCCACCCTAGAAGAATTAAATCACAAACTCAAATACAGGGAAGCAGCCAAAGGGGCCTGGGGTTTTCCGGATAATGGATCGTTCCATAATTCTGGATTTGTCTACTAAAAAAATAACGTAAACATGAAATAAACCCAGGCTGCTTTTGCCTCCAATAAGGATTAATTATGTCTTAGTTGGGATCAAGTACAAGCGACTGTTTTATTATTACACAGGAAAAGGAAATCATTTTTATAAATTTGGATAATGTGGATAAAATGGAGTCTATGGGAGATGATCTTTCTGTAAATTTCTGGATAACAGGTTTCTGGTTAACAGATCCCACTCCTAATAAGATCTGACTAGAAGACATATTAAATAGTTCCATCAACTTCCATTGTAGACATATATGTGTGAAATGTGGGTGAAAGGGAAAGGTCATCCTTTGATAAATACGCCTTTAAAAATGCCATAGAAATGAATGTAGAGTGGTGGAGTTTGATACTAGGGGACTGTGGTGATCTCTAACTGATAAATATGTGTTAAAAGGCCCAAATCACTCCCTGGAAACTCAGAGTTGGCCACAAGGCACTCCACGCGCTATAAGATTAGCTTGTTTGCACATTAAACAATAAATACTTTTAAGATTTGACAAAATATCAAATCCTCCCAGACAAAGGGACAGAATACTAAACCCAATGCAAACCCTAATTTGCATATTTAAATTTGAAGTTAAATATAATAAATTCCATCATTTGTGGACAACAAAAATCGTTCCTTTTAGTTGTTCAGAGCATTAATGTGATTTGGGTTTAAAGGTTCCACCCAGACCAGATCCAATCCAGGAATTTGGTCAAAATCTGTAACCGAATGCTGGATTTGATGTATCCTGAGTGCATTATTATTATTTTTTTTTAAATATATAAATTATTTTGTAGCTTCCACAGCTCGGATTGTTTTTATATAATATTCACAGCACTACAGCAGCAAACCTTCCCTGTGATTTGGAGCCTGCCCTGTCCATTGTTTGGCACAACAAGTAGTATATAGAGTATATAATAATATAGAGCTTGCATATGACTGAGCACCTGCCGGCCTATCACAGAACTGCCTGTAGCTCCAAAGAACGTAGGGTAAAGGTTTTGCTTAGAAAAAAACGCTTTTTTGTTTGAAAAGTGTTTCACACCCAGATTCACCCATCACTACTGGCTTAGTCTTACATAGCTGTAGAAAAGTATTGTATATATTGTTTTATAAAATAATGGATTATAAACACCAGTCATGTTGCTCTAGGTCAGGGGTCCCCAACCTTTTTTACCCGTGAGCCACATTTAAATGTAAAAAGAGTTGGGGAGCAACACAAGCATGAAAAAGTCCCTTGGGGTGCCAAATAACGGCCACATTTAAATTTAAAAAGCAATACAAAAATGAAAAAAAGTCTCTTGGGTGCCAAATAAGGGCTGTGATTGGCTATTTGGTAGCCCCTATATGGACTGGCAGCCTACAGGAGGCTCTACTTGACAGTATACTTTCAAGCCTGGAATTCAAAAATAAGCACCTGCTTTGAGGCCACTGGGAGTAACATCCAAGGGATTGGAGAGCAACATGTTACTCACGAGCTACTGGTTGGGAATCACTGCTCTAGGTAGTTCCAATCATTGTTTCCATGTAACCAGTTTGCAGCATATTGACCTAGAAATCAATTTGATTTTCAGTGCAGTCAGGTCAATATATTCTGCTAGTCTGGATGCTTGTGTTTTGCAACATCCCGGGGGCTGATTTAGGAATAAAAGTGCATCAGACAAACCATCTGCTCTGCTGCTCCTCAATAATCATCTAAAAATGTGTATGTAGATGGAAGCCCGGTAAATACATCCTACTTCAAACACGGATTACTCCACAAATCTCCAATGTTGTAGCAACTTTGTAGTAGGCAGGGCTGGACTGAGAACTAAAATAGGCCCTGGCATTTCAGGTACACAGAGGCCCAATCAGCCCACATAGAGGCCTAAACAGCCCCCAGCAGCCCACTAAATACTGACTTTCTATGGGACCTTATAGCAGCCCCTCTGGCATTTGCCAGAACCCACAGATAGCCAGTCCGGGCCTGGTAGTAGGGATGCACCGAATCCAGGATTCGGTTCGGGATTTGGCCTTTTGCCTTCTGCCAGGCCGAACAGAATCCGAACCCTAATTTGCTTATGCAAATTAGGGGCGGGGAGAGAAATTGCGTGACTTTTTGTCAGAAAACAAGGAAGTAAAAATGTTTTCCCCTTCCCACCCCTAATTTGCATATGCAAATTAGGGTTCGGATTTGGTTCGGTATTCAGCCGAATCTTTCGCAAAGGATTCGGGGGTTCGGCCGAATCCAAAATAGTGGATTCGGTGCATCCCTACTTTGTAGCTCCTAAAGCACCAAGTGCACAATGCAGCTCCCACCTTCACCTTGCACCCACTGACCCTCTCTCAAACATTCTGACCTATCATTGAATAGAGAATAGCTCCCAGAATGGAGAAATCCTTTTTTCACCAAAGGAAGCTCACAGGGCAACCAGGAGTCAGATACTAAGAATATCTTCTGATCCAGGGGTTTTGGCTCAGGCTGCATGTAAACTTGTCCTTCACTCCCCCCAAGAAATGGCCCATGTGCTGGATTCACAAAAAAACACATTATTGAAGAATTCGATAAATAGTGTGGGTATAATAAAAATATTAATAATAACAATAATAAACTTAGTACTATAAAATTTCATTAATAAAACCCAAGCTGCAGAGAGATACTGAGGGGGTTCAAGCAGTTTTAGCAGCAGAAGGCCCATGTATTACCTAATAAATGGGCCCCATCATGTCTGTTTTGCCCACCACCAATAAAGATAGTCTTGCAAAGTGCACAAAAAAAGGAAAAAAAAAGCTATACTTTCTACACATGTACCTGGTATAGACAATTTGTTCTACAAAACAAGGGCTCAAACTTGCAGTATCTTGTAACAAGTCACAACCAATCAGATGTTTGCTTTTATCAATCAGAGCACTGGAATTGTAAAAGCAGTCACAGCAGAGGGGGTAAAGAAGGAGGTTTTATATTGGGAATCTACTGGGAATCTAAGTATCTGCCTAGCAAGGACCAGACATGGAGGAGCTTCAGTCTCTATGTTTGACACAAGAAATAACAAAAAAGAAGGAATTCTCATTATTGAAACAACAGGGAAAGAATATGTTCAGCACAAGCCCTATTCACAGCACTCGTGTTGAATAAGGAGGAATACGGCCCCTTAAAGCAGCCCCTGCCTAAGCTGAGACAATTGATCATTTTGCCCCAGAGATTTAAATGCTGTAAAATGATGAATTAATTTCTGTGCCAGCGCACGGCTATACCACTGCCAGGAGTGCGACATTGTTCTCAGGCTGCAGCTCCACGTGCCGATCATTGTGGCTTTCTTGTTCAGGGTTAAGTTCACCTTCCCCATTGAGACCATTTTGTGTCGCTGGAAGATTCTCCAATATTTGTCCTATTTTGTTCCTGTGAAAATGAAAATAAGCAGGTTAATTTCATTCAGGATAGAAAGGTAAATGATAATTATAATGAGGAGTTATTGGAGAAAGATCATCATAATAAAGACAGAAGACACTGAAGGTGCAATGTTCTCTATAGGTTGTTGGAGGGGCCCTAAAGTGGTGTTGGTGGGGGAAGGTTACGTCTAGTTGTGCCACAGAACTGACTCCAAATGAAGAAGCCACAGAAGCACAAAGTGGGTACATTGCACATACCTGCCCACCGTGGTACCCCCAATTGCCAGCAGATTTTGCACTGTTAACCCTATACTAGACACCAAACAACAAACAGGTGCAAATAAAATATTTGTCCGTTGGGTGTATAAGAAAAGTCATTATTTGTTGATAAACACAAAGAAAATGGTAATGGCATATGCTATATGCAGTTATTAGTTGTAGTGTAACAAACAGCAGCACATTGGTATGTGTTTTTTTTCATGTATGTAACATTCCCCTACAAATACTTATCAACAGAAACACAACTGCAGAAATACATTTGCACCCGAATACTTTATATGTAGACGCACTAGATATTAGTGTACGCCAACAGACCAGTGTAAATGCCACCGATTTTGGGCTTGAACTTATGAAATTGGCTGCAAAGTGCAGTGTTAACCCGCACTTATTTTTCAGGGGTCTCCTGTACTTATACCTAGGGTTGCCAGCTTTTTTCTTTGGGGAAAACGGGCAGGGGGCGGAGCGGATGAGATGGGGCGGGATGGGTGATGTGGGGGTTAGACTGATTGGCTGATTGCCATGTCATTCACTTCAATGTCCTGCCCCGGATTTCCTCATTTTGAAATCCGGACAGGTGGCAACTCTACTTATACCATTGGCTGGGACAGGGCAAGAGTGTGGTGGGGGCATAACTGGAGTGGTTAGAGCATGACTTGGGCTTGGACAAACAGTTCATGGTTTGGTTAATGGTTTTTTACCTAAAAAGATAGCACAGTCCACCAACAATCATCAGAAACAGACTCAGAGGTAGGATAACTCCACGCCAGAAAGTTCTCTTTCCTGATTCTTTAGGACCTTATGGACAGATTAACAATACACAGTCACTCTCTTTGTACTTCACAAATAGGCTTTACATTTATTTGTACTATAAATATTCTATAACCTGCTGCAATAGGTTACTGGGCCTTATATCTGCCTATGATGTATATGTTTTTTCCATTTATACAAAATAAGGATCTCTGGTGGCCAGATGTCATGAGCTATTACTGGGTGCTGTTGTGCTTTATTGGCAGCCATTGCAGATATGTGTAAGATGCATTTGTAATTCGTTTCTGCACTCATTAGATCTATACAGTTTGCCAAGCTGAATGTAGACCCATGGCAAATACCTGTACTTGCTTTACCAATCACATTAAGATTGCCCAGAGTGTGGCATATAACAGCAACCTTCCCAGTGTTCCCTGGGTACTGTATGTGGGGCAGAAGGGAGGATATTTAGATCTGAATTTTACAAAAAAGGCACAAGGGGCTAAAACATGACACCAATACAACAGTTTCAAGCAATTCAACAAAAAGTGGTGACTGGTAGTGCCACATGTTTCTTCCCCCCCCCCCTTACAGTTTCCCCTACATATGTATATAGGTTCTTTTCTTGTGTTTAGTGTACAGATATGGGACCTGTTAACCAAAATGCTCGGGACCTGGGGTTTTCCGGGCAACAGATTATTCCGTAATTTAGATCTTCATACCTTAAGTCTACTAGAAAATCATATAAACATGAAATAATAGGTTGGTTTTGCTTCCAATAAGGATTAATTATATCTTAAGTTGGCCATAGATGTTGAGATTTTTAAAAGATCAGATCCTCATCGTGAGACCACGATCTTCTAGGAACGATCGTACGAATTTACCATCAACTAAAAAGACCAATTTGGCAGGAAAACAAAGGGGAGCTGCTTGGCCCTGCAAACATAGATAGATTGCACTGGGACCGACAAAGATTTTTTGACCTGGCCGATCAATTTCCTGACAGATGTCGGCCGAAAAATCGTGAGATGTACGATCGTTCGAATCCCACTAACCGCACGATAATTTCAAAGGATTGGTCAGACTTCCCTAAAATCAGTCGTTTGGCAAGAAGAATCGTCGCGTCTATGGGGAGCTTAAGTTGGGATCAAGTACAAGCTACTGTTTTATTATTACAGAGAACATATTTTTATAAAAAAATTTGGATTATTTAGATAAAAAAGAGCCTATGGGAGAAATTTACTAAAGTGGCTAACGCTGGCTAAAATTCGCCAGCGTGACATAATTTCGGCACTTTGCCAATTAATAATTTCGTCAAGGAGATAGACTCTGTCGCAACTTCACTCTCTAACGCCAGGCGAATTTTTGCTCTGGCGAAAGATCGTTAGTACACAAATTCACAAAGTTTTTGATTTTAGTGAACGTTACCTCTATCGCCAGACTTGCCTTCGCCACCTCAGACCAGGTGACGTGCAATAAAGTAGATAGAAGTTCCTCAAAAAAAAGTTGAACATTTTTCTAAGTCCGAAAAAACGCTGGCGTCTTTTCCTTTTTACAGGGTGATAGGCAGAAAAAGATTGAATTTTTTTTTTGGGGTTCCCTTCTTCCCCCCTACATTTGATAACATATGGCACATAAACTAAACGGTGGGCACATGTGTAGGGCAATATAACACCTCTATTTTATTCTATTAAGGTTCCCTGGGCTTGTGTAGTGTAATGTAGTTACTGCAACATATACGTCCATTGTACTTTAACTGCACGCCATATACAAATTAGCCAATGCTACTGTAACTTCGAACTGCTGAGTGTATTTTCGCTAGCGCAACTTCGCCAACGTTTGGTACCCTATGCGCAACTTCGGATCTTCGTGAATTAGCATTGTCCAGGCGAATTTATGCCTGGCGAAGTGTTGCGATGTGCCCGAAGCCAGCACTGGCGAATTTTCGCTGGTTAGTAAATTTGCTCCTATGGGAGACAGTCTTTCTGTAATTTTGGAGCTTTCTGGATAATGGGTTTCCAGATAAAGGATCCCATACCTATATATGTTTTTCAACATTTGCCAACATGGGATGGATAGGTCACATTGGTATTCTTGCCCTGTTCCGACAAATTCACTAAAGGGCGCATTTTTGCCAGCGAATGATCAGCCATACTTTGCACCACTTTGCGAAGCATAAATTCATTACCACTATGCTAATTCATTAAAATCCGAAGTTGTGTCTCTGTAGCCAAACCCTGGCAAAGTTTTGCTAGCGTTAAATCGACAGCATGAGCATTTCATAGTGAACTTTCTCTAGCGTTCAATTCTGCCTAATGAAACTTAATTAGTACATTTACGCTTAGATCAATTTGAATAGGGCAGGTACATATAGGTCATATATACGTCTTTATTAGAGATGTTGGTGCAAATGCTCTTATTATTACACATGTCCAAGGAAGCAAAATAAAGACAAAAGAGATCCTCTAACGTCCTAGACATGAGCCCACCCTAAAGCAAATGTGGCGTTCCCCTTAAATGATTTGGAAAAAAATGTTTAGAACTTTTGAAGGCAATACCGCTTTAAAATATGAAAAAAAAAACATCTTTTTTTTATAATTGATATGACTTTTCAGCATACAGGATATGATGTCACTGACATAAGATTGATTCAGTTCGCCAGGTGTAAGATGGCAAAGGAAACTCTGTAAAACATTCTGTAAAATTTGTGGTTTAGTAAATTTGCGAAGTAACGATTGTTTGCTTGAGAGAAAATTTGCCTAGCGCTAGGGTGTGAAATTGCTCTAGAGACGGTCTTTTTTTGCTAGCGAATTTTCCTCTACTCCTGTTAGTAAATTGGCCGTGTCCCTGCTGATGGGATTTCTGGTGAATTTTCTCTAGTGACGACCACTTCTCCCATTAGTAAATCTGCCCCATATTCTTTATATGGAAAGGCCACCAGGACTTTTTTCTGCTATAGATAAAAAAAGCTCCTCTGTCTACTTTACTCTACAGTTGCCTAAAGGCAAAACCCCAATGTACAGCCTTGTGCCCTGTGCCTGCAAAATACACTGGCTTGGCATTGGCCTGTCAGTTCTGGGAGAAGTCCATGGAGGGTGCAAAGCATTGGATGGTGTTTTCTACTCCAGCAGAGAAAACCCAATGGGTACCACTAGCCTTAAATCTATTCTCCTGGCTATTAAAATTGATCCACCCTCTCCATGAAATGGCAGTAAAAGGTAAGAAAGCTTGAGTGATGTACATGCACTAATAAACTATATCAATTCTGTATATGAAACTAATAAAGCTTTAGTAGAAAATTAAATGATTATTATAATAATAAAAGGGGGGATTATCTGATGCCAGTATCTCCTTTAGAAAAAAATCAGCCCTACTAAATGCCATCCATAGAAGAATGTTTTCCCATCATCCGGTCACCATGTTTGATCCCCTAGTCAACAATCTCTAGATATAGATTATTACCTGCTCCCCTAAACAACAAAAAAATAACTTTTTCATGAAATAGATACATAAATGACAAACCTGCATTAGGGCGTCCGTGGCTGGTTGGGTCTGTTGGGCGCTCCTCCACGGAAGGCTTGCATTCTACAATATGAAACAGTTACTACAAGTCATTATCTGATTTTTTTCATTCGGTGGTGGGTAGACAACCTTGTGATGAACCTACTAATAACATCTGAGAAAATAAGATCCAGAAACCTCACACAATACAAAGATACAGATGATAGACGTGTGGTTAACCTAAGCAGTGGGTTGGTGAAGGGAACTGGCTGGCATGAAAGTATTTAACTCCTTAAGGTGACTTAGCACCAACATATTCAGACTTATATATGTAGATTATTATTAGTAGAGACTGCATTATCCTAAAGATCTTAGATATAGCACAGCAGTTTTCAGAGCAGTGCAGCCCACTTGCAATTATGGTGAGGCCCTGGGGATTTATTTTTTATTAGGGACTTCTTGCTCTTCATACAAAGATTTTAAAAAAAAAAAATCGATATTTTTGTTTTTGCCAAGTTTTGTTTTTAAACATAATGGGATCTGTATAAACAACCCCTCCCTTCCCCCAGCTGCAACACACAAATAAAGAGATGTTCCTTGCTATACATCCGACTCCCATAATTGGAAAATGACCGGTTTGCCCTGTTTAGTGCAGAAAATAATTTAAAGATTAAATAAATAAAAACGAAAATACTTTGTTAATAAAAAATAGCCAAATAGTATGTTTAATGCCAACCCTAAAGTTATCTTATTTTTCAAAAAAGATAAAAAAAAAATCCATGTTTTGTATTTGCTAAGTATTGTTTTTAAATATAAAGAGCTCTCTATAAACAACCCCCTCCCTTCCCCAGGCTGCAACATACAGATAAAACCATGTTAATTGCTGTACAATCACTGAGAGTTTTGCTGGGAAGGGAGAACAAATTTATTGCCCACTCCCACAATTCCTCTGAAGAACCAAGTAGTTGCAAATATAAAAATACTGTCAATTCACCTATTTGCACTGATTAGTACAAACATGTTTTGAAAAATTAAATAAATTAATTAAATAAAACATACTTTGTCACTACAAAAAAAAAACAAAAAACAGGCAAAGAGTATGCTCAGCACAAGACCTACTGATTGAACTCATATTGAACAAGGGGATATATTGAACTTAACAACATTTTCATAAGCTCTTTGTAAAATGGGGGCTCTGCTATTTAGGGGTGATGTTTGATGAAGAAATAATTCAATTCCAACCTCAGTACAATTTGTGGCCCCCCCATGGGAAGAAATGAAGGAAAAAGCCAAAAGGTAAATAATGTTCTATGTCATTTCTAATAATTGACTTAAATGAGTGCAACTAACTCCTCCCAGTAAATACAAATTCAAACACATTATTGTATTTATACTAAACACATACAAAAACCTGTTATCATAAAAATAGATGTAATACTTATAATCAAAAGGCAAACACATTCCAATATTATCATTTAAAAGCCCCCATCTACAAATTTATAAGTAAACCTTTAAATTAAGTGAATGTAAAAGGGGGGCTATTTTAAGCACTTTTGCAATTTACATTCATTATTTATTTTCTTTTTATTCCAAGATATTAAGGGATACTTGTGCTGTTACTATGAATGAATTTTGTTACAACAGCGCCACCTGCTGGTCAGTTTCCCACCAGTCTGACCAGCAAGTAGTCAAGGAAGTTGTCAGGAGAAAGAAAGAGGCTGATGTTCTTCTGCTTAGGAAAGATGTGAGAAAGGTTTCTAATTTTATTCCTAAGCAGAAGAACATCAGCCTCTTTCTTTCTCCTGACAACTTCCTTGACTACTTGCTGGTCAGACTGGTGGGAAACTGACCAGCAGGTGGCGCTGTTGTAACAAAATTCATTCATAGTAACAGTATATGTATCCCTTAATATCTTGGAATAAAAAGAAAATAAATAATGAATGTACATTACAAAAGTGCTTAGAATAGAACCTTCATGAATTTTACATTCACTTATTTTTTTTTAAACTGACATGTTTTATTGAGTTCGATCATGCATAGATCAGGCTATCCGTGTCACACGGTACCCTGTTAGCAAAGGTTACATGTAATCACATAACTGGTAATGAACATTATACAATGAAAAAAAAAAAAAGAAAAGGGAAGAAGAGAAAAAAAAAAAAGGGCGTGGGGTGGGGAAGAAGGGAGTGGAAGAACGGAGGTAAGAGAGAAATTATATATTGCAAGCATACAATGCAAAAAATAACATTATCATAAGGCAGTGGGGTATCTATATTGACACATTTAGGAGGGTACATTCACTTATTTTAAAGGTTTACTTATCCTTTAATAGAAAAGCACAGGCATCTATTCACCAATGAATATCTGTAGCATTTAAGGGGGTTCCCAAGCACACAGGCTCATATTTGCTTCATACCTTTGGATTCTTTAGGGTTCAGCACATCAGTGATGCCCCTCTGCTCAGTTCCATGTTCTACTTTGACCTCTTGTTGATCATTTATTTGGAAGATAATCATAACGGTGGTCTCATTGACTATACAAGCTTGAACGGGGAAATCTGCACATGCTTTGTGGGGGCAAAGATCTGCGTTAGTGATCACACAGCTTTTTTCCAACTCACATTTGATCACTATTGGTGACCCGTTCACCGGGACTATACAGATAGTGGGATCTGAGGAGAAACACAAGAGCTAGAGATGAACGTCTTTTTCTTCCAGAAAAGCCTACACTCCATTTTCAATTCCAAACAAGAAAAAAAATGCATTCATTTTATCAATTACATTTGTTGTTGGGATTTCTTAAACAATATTTTGTAACATTAATGCTCAACTAGGAACCCATATATAAGCAGCCAAGAACAAACAATCCTTTGGGGTCAGAACTGATGAACCGATGTCCTTTCCACCCTGAAACATTTTTATATTTATTTTTGTCTATGTTTAAGAACTTTCTCTTTAAGATAATGAAGCTCAAACGACTGTTATTGACAAAAGTTCTCCCTGTGGGCATATGGTTTGTAGTTCTTGCTCAGTCGTACTTTTCAGGTGACATTGATACAAAAGATATTGATTGATGTATTGATAAGAACATGTACTTACACAACAAGGCACGGGCGCTGCATAAAGAGCTTGCCAAGATCAATCCAAAAAACACCCAAAGGAAACCTGTTGCACAATAAAAGAAATTTGTTTATCTGATCCAGTTTGAACTGACTGTTATTTAACATAATCATTTTTTAGAGCTACTGTTGTTTGAGTGAAATCACATACTGAATACACCCTCTCGACCATTAGACTCGAACCCATGGAATCAAAAATAAACACATGGTTTAAGGCCACTGGAAGCAACGTCCAATGGTTGGTGAGCAACATGTTACAGGTTTTGTGATCACTTAAAGTGTTAGGTACAATTAATTGTGCGCTTCATGACAAGGTTAAATAGGGGAGAATTGATTTAGTCTTCTGCTAAACTTGTTGGTCCTTCTTTAGTTTAATGACAGAGGGGTGGCCTGTGTACTCATGGGTGGAAGGAGGTACAGATCATACTAGTGTAGACGTCTATCAATGCTTGGGAAGTTCCCATTGTCAAAGTGATGGTAGGTGGTTTCCCCTAGTGGTTCATAAAGTAGGGATGGCAGACTTTTTTTCTTTTTGTTGGACTCCCCCAAAAAGGAGGGTGGATGCTGCCAAAAGTCTGGACTAGGAAAAGACCCTAAGATAGGGCACCAAGTGTAGAGTATTGATGAGCAGTAGAATTCTATGTTTAGCAATTACCATTGACAATTCTCATCCTCTTCCCAGCTCTGAGAATGGAAAATCCCTACTCCCCTGCAGTTATAATTCAGGATATTTAAGTGGCATCTCTCTCTCATCACTTTCTCCCCCAATATGATCTAATGCACTTAATATGATGGGTCGTTGCTATTAATGATGTACACTTATAGAAATATATTATAAAACAATTGATATACATCATATTAAAATCTTCTTACTTTAACAGACAGTACTCACATTTTGTCAGCCAAGTCAACTTCATTCCCTCAACTTCACAATCAGGTTATGCAGGAACGAAATGAGATCATACGTTGTACAGTATCTTTGAAGTCCAGTAGCAAATGCAGCAAAATCCAACTTGTGCGTTGTAAAGTTCACATGGTTCAGATGGCGATTAAAAGACTGCCCGCTTTTTCACAGATTTCCTGATATCAGGACCGATTTTATACAGCTGCTACAATGGAACCGCGGAGGAAGGTCTTGAATGATGGGTTGGATGGACAGATAAAAGCTCTGCCACAGAGATGAAATAGAAAGAGTTGCAGAAACCAATCAGTCTTTTCATGCAACTAGAAGAAGAGGAGGCACAATCATGATGTGGGTTATTCTATGGATACTTCTGACCAGTCTTCCAACCAATGCAAAATAATCACAAATAAAAATAGAACGCATGAAGGACCTGCACTGATCCATGTGTGACATCAGTACCAGACCTAGACCCAGAACTCCTCCAGAACTTTCCTACAATCTGCCCACTTGCCTTTTATTTTCTTTAACAATTTTCTTCCTCAATAGAGATGCCACTTTTATAGGTTAGTCTGAGGTTTATAAACTTTTTATAGTCAGCACTCACCCACTTATTAACCTCTTAATGATTCAGGCGGTGCACGTGTCCAGTGGCCCACTGTCCAACCGACTTCGCAAAGTATTCCAATATATGACACAGCTCCAGTCAAGATAATAGTCTAAAAAGCCTTTATTAGCACTTCAAGATCTGCAACAAACATGACGTTTCTGGGTCACCTGTAGCCCTTTTTCAAATTACTGATACATCTGTGAGGTTACAATTTATACTCATTATCACAGTGCCATCTCTTGGCTACATTGTTTCGTGCTCCAACAAAAATTACAATTTTAACATAGTCTCACTTATCTTTCTCTGTAACTTTTAGAATTATCTGTCTGACTTAATTTCATAGTCTTTATACATCTGAGGTTTATGACATGTATCCCCTTTACACAGTCTCTCAGATGTGCCAGAAATGTAGTGCTTGGATACGTCACATGCAGACGGGGTGACATTGGGATCAAGCACATAATAAACATGAGTGAAGGTGGCCATAGACGCACTGATATTATTGTACAAATATTTTCGTATGATATTCGGTGTATGTATGATGGTAGATGAGCCGATATCGACAGAAGACTTGGTCGGCTCTCCGATCGGCCCAAGTGGAAAAATTTGATTGGGCGTCTATGAAGGCACCCGATCATCGGCCATTGTTAGCCCTGAATCATCAGCTACAGGTAGAATTCTATTGTTTCTAACTGTGTATCTGATGATTCAGCTGTACATGTGTGTATTGAAACGAACAATCAATCTTGGAAAGATCCAGCAAAGATCGTAATTTTAATGTCTATGGCCACCTTAAATCCTAAACCACTGCATAAATTACACTTCACGTTGTAACCTCTGCCACCAAACCATCCACAGTGCCCAAGGTTCAATAGGATACACAGTTATATCCTTAAAGCAATGTCTCTATAGCTCATTTCCCAAGCTCTCCAGAACCAGTGGTCCCATTAAAATGCAAAACAGTCCTTCAATGAGAATCCCAGCTGATCTGTGTAATTCTGGCTCCATGTTCTTTGTTCCTACAACTGGAGCTAGAAGCAATAAACACATCAAACACTGCTAAACAGCAATATCCCCCTTCATCCCTGATGTCTGATAATATCAACAAAGCCAAATAAATACAATCATCTCTTTAGGTAAAATAATAGCAAGATGGCTGCCATACTGCAGGTAAGCAGCATTCTCATTGGTCAATTCTCTTGCATCTGTAAGTTTTTAGTGGCCTTCTTTAGGGAACTAGTGGGTGCAATGGAGCAGATTTATATCTCCTTTAATGCTTGGGCCAGATGATTGTGGATCTCGGCCTATGGAGAAACACAGGCAGAGAATCCGCTCCCCCGGCTGTTCCTCTGCTCCTACTCTGACTGGTACGAGAGGGGGGTTGTGGGTGCACTCCTAAGGCCATAAAAAAAAAATATATAAATACAATAATCCCCTGTCTAAAAAAAGAAAAACAGGGTTTTTTGTTACAAAGTTATAATCATAAAATTGGTAAGCCGCCATACCACGTCAAGGTAAACCCCATACAGCGGTCCCTAACCTGTTTACCTGCGATCAAAATTTAAAACCTTGGTTTCAATCTGGACTAGATCCTCCCCCGCCACCTGCATATGCGGCTTTTGAAGGGGAGACTGCCCAGACCAACGCCCATTTAAAAAAAAAAAAAAAAAAAAAAAAAAGTGATTGTGAAGAGACTGTAATGAAGGAAAAGTAAAGTTGTATATATAAGTGCACACTTGTGTGTGTATGTGTGTAAGTATAAGTACAGGTGTGAGTATAGATGTAGAGGGAGATGAAAAAAGAAAAGCTAAATGTGGAGTGTAATAGGTGTAATGTGTGTGGGTCTGTGCAAGTGTTACCTAGTGATAAGTGCAGCAAATATTATGAGTGTCTCACAGGCGTTGTTTTTTATGATCATAAAATTGGTAAGCCGCCATACCACGTCACTTATATATACAACTTTACTTTTCCTTCATTATAGTCTCTTCACAATCACATTTTTTTTTTTTAAAATGGGCATTGGTCTGGGCAGTCTCCCCTTCAAAAGCCGCATATGCAGGTGGCGGGGGAGGATCTAGTCCAGATTGAAACCAAGGTTTTAAATTTTGATCGCAGGTAAACAGGTTAGGGACCGCCGTATGGGGTTTACCTTGACGTGGTATGGCGGCTTACCAATTTTATGATCATAACTTTGTAACAAAAAACCCTGTTTTTCTTTTTTTAGACAGGGGATTATTGTATTTATATATTTTTTTATGGCCTTAGGAGTGCACCCACAACCCCCCTCTCGTTCCTACTCTGACTGCACCTGAAAGCATTGTCTCTGCTCTGGTACAGGTACATGCAGCTGAGATCAGCACCGAAACACGAGATTTTGCCTTTTGGTTCTAACCTAAAAATATATGTAGAAAGCCCATATAAAACAATAAACATGATGTCGCCACTAGATGTCATACTTAGTCTACAGGATAATTCACATAGAAGAAGAATGAACAGATTCAAAGCAGTCGTTTCAAACTGCAAGTGTTCTTTTATTTAGCAGTGTAAAACACTACAAGTTTTGGGACGAGCCCTTTCTTGTATGCAGGGTGCAAGGTATTATGGGATTAAATACCCTCATCTAAACCAAGAACCTCCCCCATTCACCTCTTAAAGTGACAGTAATGCCTTACACAAGTACAAAGATTACAAAAACGTGTGTTATAAATCCATTCGGATCCAATCAAGTCCAGTGTGCCCATGCAATCAATCCATTTTTGTACGTGCCACCTCCGACTATACCTGGTGTATTTGCTTACAAATCACAGGTACTGCAAAAATTAGCCTACTTAAAGGAATTGTTCAGTATAAAAATAAAAACTGGGTAAATAGATAGGCTGTGCAAAATAAAAAAATGTATCTAGTATAGTTAGTTAGCCAAAAATGTAATGAATAAAGGCTGGAGTAACAGGATGTCTAACATAATAGCCAGAACACTACTTCCTGCTTTGCAAATCTCTTTTTGTTTTCACTGATTGGTTACTAGGCAGTAACCAATCAGTGACTAGAGGGGGGCACATGGGACATAACTGTTGCTTTTGAATCTGAGCTGAATGTGGAGGATCAATTGCAAACTCACTGAACAGTTATGTCCCATGTGGCCCCCCTTATAGTCACTGACTAACTCAGAGTTAGAGAGCTGAAAAGCAGGAAGTAGTGTTCTGGCTATTATGTTACACATCCAGTCACTCCAGTCTTTATATATTACATTTTTGGCTAACTAACTATATTAGATACATTTTTTTTATTTTGCACAGCCTATCTATTTACCTAGTTTTTATTTTTACACCAAACTGTTCCTTTAAGGGTTACACAAAAACATATACATCAGGTAATCATTACTATATAAAGCACCAGCATATTAAGCTCCTGTATATATGTCTAACTTTATTTGTAAAGCGATGTTAAGCGCTGCATGATTATAAGTTTTATTTATTTACATGGCAGGCGTTCCGTGAATTCAAGGACTAGCTGGCTCTTAATACCTAAGGAAAGAAGGAAATGATACCAGGTTCCAAACGTAATAAACACTTGATACTAAGGGGCCGATTCACGAAGGGTTGAATATCGAGGGTTAATTAACCCTCGATATTCGACTGGGAATAAAAATTGTACGACTTCGAATATCGAAGTCGAACGATTTTCCGCAAATCCTGCGATCGATCGATCGAAGGATTTTTTGTTCGATCGAACGATTAAATCCTTCGAATCGAACGATTCGAAGGATTTTAATCCAACGATCGAACGAAAATCCTTCGATCAAAAA
Organism: Xenopus petersii; assembly: GCA_038501925.1. Taxonomy (NCBI): domain Eukaryota; kingdom Metazoa; phylum Chordata; class Amphibia; order Anura; family Pipidae; genus Xenopus; species Xenopus petersii. Next base: position 6,739,155 of record CM076684.1, on the reverse strand, counting down.
ATCACAGGCAAGCCTATGGGGACCTTCCCCATAGGCTAACATTGACTTTGGTAGCTTTTATCTGCCGAAGTAGGGGGTCGAAGTTTTTTTTAAAGGGACAGTACTTCGACTATCGAATGGTCGAATAGTCGAACGATTTTTACTTCTAATCGTTCGAATCGTTCGAATTCGATCGAATTTAACCAATTCGATGGTCGAAGTACCCAAAAAATACTTCGAAATTCGAATTTTTTTTTATTCGAATCCTTCACCCGAAATTCGTGTCAGTGTAAGTATTTAAGGTTTAAGTAGGCTTATTTGTGCAGTACTTGTGAATTGTAAGTAAATACACCAATAATAGGCTGAGGTGGCAGTTTCCTTGTTACAGAATCAAAAGACTTGCCTATGGCACATACAACAATGGATTGATTGCACAGGCACACTGGACCTGAATGGACTAATAATACACGTTTTTGTGTACTTTACTACTATTACTACTATTTTACTACTATTATTACTATTATTGTCACTTTAAGAGGTGAATGGGGGAGGTTCCTGGTTTAGGTGAGGGTATTTAATCCCAAAATACCTTGCACCCTGCACACTTGAGAAAGGGCTTGTCCCAAAACATGTAGAGGCAGATTTATCACGGGTCGAATTTTGAGGGTTAATAAACCCTCGAATTCGACCCTCAAAGTTAAATCCTTTGAATTTGAATATCGAATTCGAACGATTCAACGATTTTAAGCGATTGATCAAAGGATTTTTTTTTTGATCAAAAAAATGTAAGAAAAGTGCTGGGGAAGGTCCCCATAGGGTAACATTGTACCTCGGTAGGTTTAAAGTGGCGAAGTATGAAGTCGAAGTATTTTTTAAAGAGACAGTACTTCAACTATCGAATGGTCGAATAGTCGAACGATTTTTAGTTTGAATTGTTGGAATCGAAGTCGAAGGTCGTAGTAGCCTATTTGATGGTCGAAGTACCCAAAAAAATACTTTGAAATTCAAAGTTTTTTTCTTTCGAATCCTTGACTCGAGCTTAGTAAATGTGCCCCGTAGTGTTTTACACTGCTAAATAAAAGAACACTTTCAGTTTGAAACGCCTGCCTTAAAGCTGTTCATTCTTCTTCTATGTTAATTATCCTGCTCACCTTGAACTCACCTTGGGTGTGTTACACAGACTCCTGCAATTTACAGCTGAACTTTGAATGAATATGTTTTTACCAGAATTTTATTTTATTTCTTCCCATACTTAGTCTACAGTACACGCAGCAAGATCACAAAGCCTTTGAGGGAAGGGTTTAACATATAAGCTTTGCCCAGGAATATCTACAAGATTAATTACCGAATTAAGTTTAAAAAAACCTTTAGGTGCAATACAATTAAGAAAATAGTCCAAAAGCTTCACATTTTATAAGCCCTTTCCCCAAATATTCTTGCTCTTATTGATTAATGGCCTTCTGGCATGAATCTAAATTCCCTTAGATCATTCTGGCCGAATGCCCAGCAACTGGTTTGTGTGTTTAGTAATCGTATAAGCCAGATGTGCCCGTCTACCTTCAGAAATTCCCAAAAATCACTAAAATGCCAAATCCCTGAAATATTTTCCCTTGCTTTCAGGGAATTTCCAGGGGACTCGTTGTTTTGCGAACACTAAGCCAATGCTCCCGAGGCTACACTGTTTGGATGTACGGGCATATAAAATGTTTGGGAGAATTAACTTTGTTGTGTGTGTTTTTTTAAAAAAAGATGAAAAATAATATTTCAATAGGGAATATAATGCATTATATGATATAAGGATTTAGACTGTGAGGGTCTAATAATAAGGGAAGGGGAGGTTGGGAAAAAGTGGATGAAGAGGGAGCTGATGTGTTTCTCAAGGAAGAATAACAATGAGTTTCAACTGCAATTTTGTAGCTAAGAATCGATGGTTCCACCTCAAGATGGAGAATTGAACCCAACATTTTTAATTCCTCTAGGATTTCAATGTTTCTAATAGACACAGATCATTCTCTTGGACTGGATCTTTACTAAAGACAACGACAACACAATGTATTGAGATCGGGTGATTTCCCTGCAATGCACATACCTTCCGACCTGTTGAGATCCCTACTGGCCAGTGCTGGGGTCCAATCTCTGGAGTTTTCCTCTGGCGGTGGCTTTCATCAGTTTGGTGGCGACTCGGTTACCTTCACCCAAGGTGGTTTATCATCTGAGATGCCGAGCAACATCTGAGCCTCAGTAACGGGCAGGTTCTGATTGAAGAATATCCAGTATGGAGATGGAAATAAGTCATTAGACGTCAGTCCCTGGGATAATCCAGCCCTGGTTTTTATAGAGGTTTAGCCAAAGAGAAGACCTAGAGCAGGAGAAGAGAGGAGAGTTGAAGCCGACAATGAGACAGACTGCTGTATATACATCAAGAGTTTCAATGAAAGAGTGAGGGGCAGGTACCTAGCCTCGCCCTATTGAGTCATACATAATCTGCCTATGTTCAGCCTATGTAAACTTGTCTAACTGCTTGCTAATCCAACAAAAGGCATACAAAAAAACCTCACCTGAAGCCTCTTCTGTTTTCTTTATAGGGAATATAAACCATCCAGTAAAATTTAATCTCACTAACCCTGTGTTTTCTGAAATGACTATATACAGGCATATGAGTCTGTTCCTGCCTGCACTGCTGCAAACCAAACCAAGCCATAAATCTGCATGTCTTCTAATTGCTCATTTCTCCCTTTTATGATGGTTGGGGTTAAGTTAAAGCAGTAAGGGGTCCCTACCCACCTAGAGAAACATGTTGCTCACGAGCTACTGGTTGGGGATCACTGCTCTAGAGAATTCACAACCAGCAGTAGTGGGTAATGCTCAGTGCAGGGGCAATGGGCAGTATGTTTCAGACTACCAGGCCAAGCATAGAGCCCAGCGGTGGTGTGGGGGGCCCAGGGGTGGTTTGGGGGCCCCTAAGGCAGCAGGTCTGGTGGGCCCTGGGCAACCTAGTCCGCCACTGACAGTCACTGTATTAAATATGGGTCTAAATCTCCAGTGGTCTCAAGTACTGATGAAATGGGCTTTGTGAATTGCTACCCACTCTCTCTACTACTATTTTATATTCCTCTCCCAAATCTGTTCCAGGATCTTGTGGGGTTTAATGAATCAGTGCTGCCAGTGTTGGACTGGCCCACAGGGATACCAGGAAAACTCCCGGTGGGCCCAGGTGTCAGTGGGCCTCTTGTTTCTAAACATTTGGTCTATTTCATGGTCATTCCCTATTTCTTTATGGGGAAAAAGGCGTAACAATGGGAGAAAATAGTAAGTATATATAAAAGACTAGGAGAGTAAAGAGGTTGAGTTAGTAGAGGAGGAGTAATAGTTTGGAAAGGCCCACTGTCTAAAGTTTTCTGGTGGGCTCACGGTCTTAGGTTTTCTGGTGGGCCCAAGGTCTAAGACTAGTGATGGGCGAATTTATTCGCCAGGCGCGAATTTGCGCGATTCGCCGTCGGCGAATAAATTAGCGAAACGGGCGCGAAAATTCACGGAAAAAACGGGCGCCGGCGTCGAAAAACCGGGCGCCGGCGTCAAAAACGAGACGCCGGCGCAGTTTCGCGAATTTTTCGCCGTTTCGCGAATTTCGCGCGAAATTCGCGAATTTTTCGGCGAAGCGAAAGTGCACAAATTCGCCCATCACTATCTAAGACTTCCTGGTGGGCCCCTGGCATCCCAGTCCGTCACTGAGTGCTGCTCTGTGTTCGGCACATTTACTTTTTCAACATTTTTATTGGGTTTTCAAAAATATACAGAAATACTTTTACACAGCGTAAATTGAGTATGATTAAACTATTCGGCACATTTACTGTATGTCTTAAATCCAATGCGCTGAATTAAATTGAACTGAAACAAGTGTTGGAATGTGAACAACCCTGTTAACCATTTTTTGCTGTTTTGGTGTATAAAAGAAATGGCTTCCGGCTGCCTGTGCTGTAAAAAAGTCCCTTTAATAGTTTATTAGGGTTACAGAAATCCTATTAAAGAACACTGGCCTATAAATCTCTAATGGACTTTTATTTGATTTTTATGAACCTTTTTATTACATAGTGCCGACACATTTACATAGAGCTTTACTGAGTTTGTTTATCATTCGCTCTCTCTCTGCCAACATTCTGCCAACATTCAGAAATTGATTTCTAATCACTTAGGGGCAGATTTATCAAGGGTCGAATTTGAAAAACCTCGAAATTCAAATTCAAAAAGACCAACCGAAATTTATGAAAAAAAAATTCTGCAGGTGCAGAATAGTCCTTCGAGAATAGTCGTTCCAGTTCATCCAAATTTGAATCGTACGAATCAAAGTTTTTCCAAAAAACGTTGATTTTTCAAAGTCCAACAATTGACTCCAAATAGGTTCTAGGAGGTCCCCCATAGGCTAAAACAGCAATTCAGCAGGTTTTAGATGGAGAATAGTCGGAATTTTTAAAGAGACAGTACATAATAAATTTTAATATTCGAATATTCTAATTTTTTTCAAATTCGAAATGAATTTGGACTATTCCACAAAAAATAGCTTGAAATTCAAATTCTTTTCATTCAAAAATTCACCTCGACCTTTGATAAATCTGCCCCTGAGTACACAAAAATTAGCTCGAAATTCTAATTTACACTTCGAACTTTGATAAATCCGCCCCTTAATATAGCTTCTACTTACTGCCCCAAAGCAGAGACCAATTGCATTGAGGGATAAATATAAAGATGTTCAGACACACAAGAGACGCAGATAATCCAGTATTATAGAAACTTCTCTAATATCTCCCCAGTCACATGAAATAGAGATATTATCTTACGTGTAGGTGGTTCTGTAATTAGTAATGGCTATGGTGCAGTCATACCAGATGAAACAATCCAATTGTTTTGGGGCTGAATTTATGATTTATTCCTCTATTTCAGAAAAAAGACCAAAAAACACAGATGTACACAACAAATATACTCGACAATATTCTTTGGAACATCGAATAATCTGTTTATTAAAGGGGTGGTTGTTGGCAGAGAGAGAGCAAATGATGAACAAACTCAGTAAAGCTCTGTGCAAATGTGTTAAGTATGTTATAGAATGAACAATTCTAAGCAACTTTTCAATTGGTCTTTATTTATTTACTTATTTATTTTTATACTTTTTGGAGTGTTTGCCTTCTTCTTCTGACTCTTTCCAGCTCTCAAATAGGGGGTCACTGACCCCATCTAAAAACAAATGCTCTGTAAGGCTAAAAATTTAGGGGGTTATTTATCAAAGGTCAAATTTTAGAGTTTTATATACCTCGAATGAATTCGAATGAACTCAGAACTGGAATGTTTTTTTTATTAAAAAGAAAAACTTAGATTGGAAAAACTCAAAATCAGCCAGTTTGGGGTTAACAACCCAAAAAAAAACAAATAAATCAAGTTTGCGGCTGGAGAAAAACTCAAATCACTCGTATTGATATTTTTGGGCAAAACCCTCTAAAAAAAACTAAAAAAAATCATTACTCCTACATGACCTCAACAGGTTTTAGGTAGTGAATTTTCGGATTCAAGCTATTTCCAGGGACGGGGTATGATAGTTTTTGTGAATATTTGACCAAAAAAATGAACTCAAAAACTCAAATTTCCCAGAAAAACAACTCGATCCTTGATAAATCTGCCATTTATTGTTATTATGATCTACACACTCCTATTATAGACGTGCTTTGTAAAGCGTCAATTACACTAAAAGCATTAGACAGCTATTTTTCTCGAGATATCTCTTGCCATCATTACAAAATGACATCCTAGATGAAGTTATTATATCATATTCCAGCTAAATTGTAATTATAGTATATCAAGTTTAGTAGAATTCTCTGGGGATTTTACTTACACTGCTTCAGTGATTCACAGTGGTTTTTCGAGTAATGGCTTCACTTCAGTGAGTGTGACATTTAGTAACCGAGTCTGACATCACTAGTGCAACAGGCAGTTGTGTGACAGTCAGTGCTTCCAGGCAATTTCATGCCATGCACTTACAGGATTGTTCATAGGGAGTGGCCACTGGCCCTGTAGTTATCCGTCCATGTTTTGGAAATGCATGTAACGTGTTCAAGGGTATTATATATGGGATTGGCCTTTTATTTATCCCGACATGTGTTCTGTGTATTATACTTTAAATTAGCACTGTATTTATCAGCCATGTATTCTAGGATATTATACATTGAACGGGCACTGTATTTATCCTGCAGAGTGTTCTGGGGTATTAAATATGGAATTTGCCTTATATTTATCCTGAGATGCGTTCTCTAATATGATACATGAAATTAGCACTGTATTTATACTACTATGTGATCTGGGGTATTATACATGGAATTAGCACTGTATTTATCCTGCTGTGAGTTCTGGGGTATTATACATGGAATTGGCACTGTATTTATCTGCTGTGTGTTCTGGGGTATTATACATGGAATTGGCACTGTATTTATCCTGCTGTGTGTTCTAGGGTATTATACATGGAATTGGCACTGTATTTATCCTGCTGTGTGTTCTAGGGTATTATACATGGAATTGGCACTGTATTTATCCTGTCACGTGTTCTAGGGTATTATACCTGGAATTGGCACTGTATTTATCCTGCTGTGGGTTCTGGGGTATTATACATGGAATTAGCACTGTATTTATCCTGCTGTGTGTTCTGGGTATTATACATGGAATTGTCACTGTATTTATCCTGCTGTGTGTTCTGGGGTATTATACATGGAATTGGTACTGTATTTATCCTGCTGTGTGTTCTGGGGTATTATACATGGAATTGACACTGTATTTATCCTGCTGTGTGTTCTGGGGTATTATACATGGAATTGTCACTGTATTTATCCTGCTGTGTGTTCTGGGGTATTATACATGGAATTGACACTGTATTTATCCTGTCACGTGTTCTGGGGTATTATACATGGAATTGGCACTGTATTTATCCTGCTGTGTGTTCTAGGGTATTATACATGGAATTGGCACTGTATTTATCCTGTCACGTGTTCTAGGGTATTATACATGGAATTGGCACTGTATTTATCCTGTCACGTGTTCTGGGGTATTATACATGGAATTAGCACTGTATTTATCCTGCTGTGTGTTCTGGGGTATTATACATGGAATTGGCACTGTATTTATCCTGCTGTGGGTTCTGGGGTATTATACATGGAATTGGCATTGTATTTATCCTGCTGTGTGTTCTGGGGTATTATACATGGAATTGGCACTGTATTTATCTGCTGTGTGTTCTGGGGTATTATACATGGAATTGGCACTGTATTTATCCTGCTGTGTGTTCTAGGGTATTATACATGGAATTGGCACTGTATTTATCCTGTCACGTGTTCTAGGATATTATACATGGAATTGGCACTGTATTTATCCTGTCACGTGTTCTGGGGTATTATACATGGAATTGGCACTGTATTTATCTGCTGTGTGTTCTGGGCTATTATACATGGAATTGACACTGTATTTATCTGCTGTGTGTTCTGGGGTATTATACATGTAATTGGCACTGTATTTATCCTGCTGTGTGTTCTGGGGTATTATACATGGAATTGGCACTGTATTTATCCTGCTGTGTGTTCTGGGGTATTATACATGGAATTGGCACTGTATTTATCTGCTGTGTGTTCTGGGGTATTATACATGGAATTGACATTGTATTTATCCTGCTGTGTGTTCTGGGGTATTATACATGTAATTGGCACTGTATTTATCCTGCTGTGTGTTCTGGGGTATTACACATGGAATTGGCACTGTATTTATCTGCTGTGTGTTCTGGGGTATTATACAGAGAATTGGCACTGTATTTATCCTGCTGTGGGTTCTGGGGTATTATACATGGAATTGGCACTGTATTTATCCTGCTGTGTGTTCTGGGGTATTATACATGGGATTGGCCCTGTATTTATCAGACATGTGTTCTGGGATTATACATACAGTAGAACTGGCACTGTATTTATCCTTCTGTGTGTTCTGGGGAATTATACATGGGATTAGCACTGTGTTTATACTACTGTGTGTTCTGGATATTATATATCAGATTAGCACTATATTTATCCTGTGGTGTCTTTAGGGGTATTATACATGGAATTCGCATTGTATTTATCCTACCAGTGTGGGACTGGCCACAGGGATACCAGGAAAACTCCCGGTGGGCCCAGGTGTCAGTGGGCCTCTTGCTTCTAACCATTTAGCCTATATCATAGTCATTCCCTATTTATTTATGGGAAAAAATGCTTAATAATGGAAGAATATAGTAAGTAGACTAGGAGAATAAAGAGGTTGAGTGAAGAGAGGAGGAATAAGAGTTTGGAAAGTGGGGCCACAATCTAAGGTTTTCTGGTGGGCTCCTGGCATCCCAGTCAGACACTGCATCCTACTGTGTGTTCTGGGGTATTATACATGGAATTGGCACTGTATTTATCCTGCTGTGAGTTCTGGGGTATTATAAATGGAATTGGCACTGTATTTATCCTGCTGTGAGTTCTGGGGTATTATACATGGAATTGGCACTGTATTTATCCTGCTGTGAGTTCTGGGATATTATACATGGAATTGGCACTGTATTTATCCAACTGTGTGTTCTGGGTATTATACATGGAATGGGTGGGTGGGTAAAAGGGAAGATTGACAGTGGAGGGGGATAAGAAAAGAGAGGGATTTAGTTTCCGGGGGGGTAATTGTTCCTTAAAGGAACAGTAAAACCAAAAAAGGAAAGTGCCTTAAAGTAAAAAATATAATGTAGTGTTGCCCTGCACTAGTAAAACTGGTGTTTTTGCTTCAGAAACTCTACTATAGTTTATACAAACAAGCTGCTGTGTAGCCATGGCGGAAATTGAAAAAAGTCTATAAGCACAAGTTAAACATTGTGTAACAGATAACACCATTATGTTCTACAGAACTTATCTGCTATCTGCTGTGTAAAGTGAGCCTTTTCTCTTCTGAATGGCTGCCCCATGGCTACACAGCAGCTTGTTTATATAAACTATAGTAGTACTTATCTGTTATCTACTGTGTATCCTGTGCTTGAATGGCTGCCCCCATGGCTACACAGCAGCTTGTGTATATAAACTATAGTAGTACTTATCTGTTATCTACTGTGTATCCTGTGCTTGAATGGCTGCCCCCATGGCTACACAGCAGCTTGTTTATATAAACTATAGTAGTACTTATCTGTTATCTACTGTGTATCCTGTGCTTGAATGGCTGCCCCCATGGCTACACAGCAGCTTGTTTATATAAACTATAGTAGTACTTATCTGTTATCTACTGTGTTTCCTGTGTGTTACTTCAAAACACTTTCATTTTTTGATATTACTATTCCTTTAAATGGACAGTTCATTAGTAGGACTCACAGATGAAAAAGGAATAATAATATATAATAATAATAATAATATAATATAATTTAATATAAAAATAATTATAAACTGGGCATAATAATTGTTTGGTAAAAATTATCCTTGATGCCAATGTTATTAATAAGGAAGAAAGGTAAAAGTATAGAAGGCTGATATGGTTTCCAGCAAAACCCTCAGTTTAATACAGTAAATCTCCCTTTGAACAATGTCCCTGCTATGAGCTCACAGCCTACTGTTTATAATAAGGAAATTAAAGGAAGCGGCTGAATAACAAGTAGAAGAACACGGGACGTTACATGAGAAGAATCAATAGACACAATACAGAGTATATTTAGTATATGATTTCTATAAACATCGCCATTCTCCTGCAAACACAATCTCGCTCTAACAAACATTATTCAATTTAAATACATGGAATTTTCTTACGGTACTCTCTTGCTCTCCCTCCCGCATAGAAGTCGAATAGCCGGAATAACAAATAACAAGATCTGTTTCAGAGCTAAAAATAAACAGTTTGCTCTTCGCATTTGATTCTTTGTTGTCACATTTCTTGGACTTTCCCCACAAGGCAGATTCCATTAAAGCTTTGTAATTACGCCATTGCGTTGTTTCTGTGCGCCCTGCTAAGCTTTCTAATTTCATTGTCTGCTAATAAGCAATATTAGGGCTTCAAATACTGCCGGAGTTTTAGGGGAGTGATCTGAATGATCTATAATAGACTCTAGTAAGTGGAATCAAAATTCTAAAATTATATTACACACAAATAAATAATACAATTAATCAGTGACTGGCCAGTCTACCAATTTAAACCAATTAATCAATGTAATCAATAAAGAGACCCTTAAAATTCATATAATTACCAACCATAATTCTGTTCAAATTCATATAATTCCATAAAAACCTATTTCTGATTAAATGTAAAAGTAAAAAGCCCAATTCATTCGGCAGAGACAATTGGGGGCAGATTTACGTACTAAGCTCGAGTGAAGAATTTGAACAAAAAAAAATTCGAATTTCAAAGTATTTTTTTGGGTACTTCAACCATCGAATGGGTCAAATTCGAAGTAAAAATCGTTCGACTATTCGACCATTCCATAGTCTAAGTACTGTCTCTTTAAAAAATACTTCGACTTCATACTTCCCCACTTTAAACCTACCGAGCTGCAATGTTAGCCTATGGGGTCCTTTAAACGTTTTTTTGATCGAATAAAAATCATTCGATCGATCGATTAAAATCGTTCGAATGGAAGCATTTGCAATAAAATCCTTCGAATTCGATATTCAAATTGAAGGATTTTACTTCGAGGGTTTATTAACCCTCGAAATTCGACCCTTGATAAATCTGCCCCTTGATGTTTCAAACACACGTCATATCAAGCAGCAAATATATATCTGTAGCCCAACAGGGAGCAACTTAATTAAAATGTTTTAAAACACCGCTTAATGTCAATTCCTGATTGTCGAATCCTGGAGGTTCATTTCCAAGAAAAGGTTTTTTTCCCGTCCAACAACCTCTCTACAAAACCACAATATTGGTTGTATTATTAGCAGCACAACGTCCAATTATAGGGTACTGTGTTAATACAAGATATAGTGTCTGTGTCATACTTTTTTTTTTTCTTTTGTGCTGAAAGCTACAAATATACACTCATGTGCAGTGGTAATATATAGTGAATAAAGTGCCCCCTCTTGTAAATCATAAGGATATTATAAGATACCGAGGAGTTTCATGACCATATTTCGGCTGAGTGTTTTTATACAGGTCATGAAACTCGAGGTAACTTCTAATATCCTCATATTTTACAACTGGGGGTACTTTATTTATTATAATACACAAGTTTTAGTGAGTCAGGTGACTGAAATGACATCGGAACTCACTGTTTACAAGGATATCATTTACAGGATATTCATGGCTTTTGTTTAATATATATAGTGAATAAAGTACACCCCATTGTAAAATATAAGGATATTATAAACTACCGAGGAGTTTTATGACCATATAAAAGTACGAGCCCGGAGGCTGAGTGTAGTTATACAGGTCATGGAACTCCGAGGTAACTTCTAATATCCTCATATTTTGCAACTGGGGGTACTTTATTTATTATAATACACAAGTTTCAGTGAGTCATGTGACAGAAATGACATCAGAACTCACCATTTATAACTGATGACATCAGAACTCACCGTTTATAAGGATATCATTTACAGGATATTCATGGCTTTTGTGAATTATATCCTTATAACATCAGAACACGCCGTTTATTTGGGTCAGCACTTCCACCTCTGCTCAGCAATTCCGTCTCCCTGCAGCTCTCCCTCCCATCTGACTGCCAAGATTAAATGTTACTTACGCAGCACAGAATGCTCCTCCATTCAAATTAGGGATGCACCGAATCCACTTTTTTGGATTCGGCCGAACCCCCGAATCCTTTGCAAAAGATTTGGCCGAATACCGAACTGAATCCGAACCCTAATTTGCATATGCAAATTAGGGATGGGAAGGGGAAAACATTTTTTACTTCCTTGTTTTGTGACAAAAAGTCACGTGATTTCCCTCCCCGCCCCTAATTTACATATGCAAATTAGGATTCGGTTCGGCCGGGCAGAAGGATTTGGCCGAATCCGAATCCTGCTGAAAAAGGCCGAATCCTGGATTCAGTGCATCCCTAATTCAAATTAACAAAAACTCTTTGCCCAGGGGAGTGGCACTGTCAGCTGGTGATGTCTAAGGAGGCGCTAATTCCCCTCCCCCTCCTGTTAGGAGCAGCGCTGCTAAGGAGAATCTAATTCCAATCTCAGCTGTTAATTATCTGGATACTACAGGTACGGGACCTGTTATCTGGAATACTCAGGATCCGGGGTTTTCCGGATAATGGATCTTTCCATAATTTGGATCTTCATTCCTTAAGTCTACTAGAAAATCACATAAACATTAAATAAAGCAAATAGTCTGGTTTTGCTTCCAATAAGGATTAATTATATCTTAGTTGGGATCAAGTACAAGCGACTGTTTTATTGTTACACAGAAAAAGGAAATTATTTTTAAAAATTTGAATGATTTGGTTATAATGGAGTCTATAGGAGACGGCCTTTCTGTAATTCGGAGCTTTTCTGGATAATGGGTTTCCAGATTACAGATCCCGTACCTGTACTACATTGTTTCTGGAATCAAACCCTGAAGTGCAGAGAATATGAACAGCCAGATATGCGCTGCTTTCAATAGCAATTACAAATAACTTCAATAAATTCATTGAACATCTATCAATCAATATGAATATATCAGATATCAGGAAGTTACTTTGCTTCATATTTTCTTTCATTACAAAACAAATAAACAGTTTTTTGGTGCAGACTAGTGATTTGATTTAAATGCATTTGGACAAAATAGTCGCAGGTATAAAAATTGACGATTGCTTCAAAATTGTCACGCCTCAGAATTATTTTTACACCCATTGACTTTAAGGGCTCTTACAGACGAGCGTTTTTCCCTGCGCTCCCCTGCGTTCCGTTTTTCTGCGTTCAGCCGCAGGGGAGCACAGGAATAGACGCATTACATTTTTACCAATGGGGCTGTACTCACACATTTTTTTTTTGTTTTGTTTTTTCGGTACTTTCGCGAATTTTCTGGCTAAGACGTTTCGGTAGTCATCCGGCCGGCTTTCTCAATTCAGAATGACTTGTACAACGCTCGTTCTAGAGTTATATACCTTGGAATTTTACTCCAATCAGCATCATTGTTTAATATAAGCAGAATAATCAATTAATTGATTTGATTTATTACTATAGATACACTATGACCTGAAAGAGAATGAGAGCTCTATTTCTTACCCTGAGAAGTGACAGAACTCCCAGCATACTGTATAAGGAAGGGTTAATGTCAGACGTTGTAGTGTTTATGGGAGGAGGAGGGAGAGGCCGGGGCGTGGGACGTGTGCAACATGGAGGATTAAGGAACAGTGAGTGCGAGGGTTAACAAGGCAGGAGGATCGCCCCCCTCCAGCATAATCAACCTGCTCAGCTAAATGTAAGCATTTTATATACCCCCCAGTGACTTTATATCGACTGATTCACAACACACAGAGAAGTGAAAGTAAAAGCAATTGCTGTTTATACGCAGCTCGATAATCAGAAAATCATCATCATCATTTATTTATTTATATAGCGATGTCAAGATACGCAGTGCTTGTATTTAATCATGTATTTAATTGTCGCCCCAGGGGCCTTCCTTATATACCGCCTGTCCCTCCATCTCATGACCAGTTCCGCCACCGGCCTTGGGGGCAATTTAGGAGTCAGAACTGACGGTGCCCATGGCCTGTAGCTTTACCCACCCCGAGCAATAATAATATTTTCATAGAAACTGCAAATCTTCTGCTTAATGAATAGAATAAATACCCAACCTTCCTAAATCTTCTGGCTGCGCTGTAATATTGCCTTTATATAGCGCCTAATGAAACTTGTGGCTCTCGCACACCCTCTGCAAATTAGTAGAACGATACCTGGTGCACAAAGGTAGAGGATCGGCCGCCTCACAAACAGTCTTAGCAGAAAGAATCCAAAAGCACACAGGGTCAATGCAAGCAAGCTGCCTTGTGTGTTTATTGGGAAATGCAACGTTTCCGGGTCACGCCCCTTGGAATTTCGCAATAAACACGCAAGGCAGCTTGCCTGTTTTTGGATTCTTTCTGCTTTATATAGCGCCGACATATGCTGCAGTGCAGTACAGAGATTATACCTCATTCTGAGCCCAATGGAGCTTACAATCTAAAATCCACATCACATTCACACACTATAGGGCCAATTTAATCCACAGCCAATAACCTGATAAACAGAATTGCTATTTACCTACCGTCACAGCCTGGAAAAAGTGTCGCTCCTGCTTCCTACAAAGCTCGGAAGGTTCTAAGATCAGGATAATTTTACGGGAGGGGCGACATAAAGACAATATGGGAGGAGACAAACATTATTATTTATGCTGAGAACATGTGAGAGCCACAGTACTGCCCTGTAGCTGGGTAAAGGCACAGGCTTATAAATATCTTCCATCCTTTTTGTGATGGAGTCCGTTTACTAAAGCGCGGTAAATTTGATTATAACTCTCCGCATGTTATTGCTGCGAATATTTTTCCGACAAAATATTCGCAGCGACTAGGTTTACTAAACAGCGAGGCGCTCAGAAGTCATTGCAATCATTTCGTTAATGAAACCAGCTTAGGTTAGCGGGAATTTTAGCGAGTCGCAAATTTTCTGGCAACAAATTAAGTTTGTGAATATTTATGCTGTAAAAATAGTCTTGTTTTAGGGCGGTTATTATGCCAATTTTTACTGTGACATTTATGGCCAGAAATGCATCTTCTCATAAACTTTATTGACTGATGATTATCCATCCAACAACATTACAGAGTAACACCAATCAAACATCATATAAACCGATACTTCATCCATCCAGTCACAAACCCTTCTGCCAATAGAATCATATGAACGAGAAATCATACCAGTCGATCTCTTTGCATCATATAAATGCACAAGTTTAATGTTAATGAAACCGAACCCCCTGCCAATTGGATGATAAAGTTACAGAAATCAAATATATAAAAAATATGTACAGCCGCTGCCATTAAAGGACAAGGAAAGTCTAAAATAGAATAAGGCTAGAAATGCTGTATTTTGTATACTAAACATAAACATGAACTTACTGCACCACAAGCCTAATCAAACAAATGATTTATGCTTTCAAAGTTGGCCACAGGGGCCTGTCATCTTGTAACTTTGTTATACATCTTTGCAAGATCAAGACTGTGCACATGCTCAGTGTGGTGTGGGCTGCTTAGGGATCGTCATAAATTATCAAAACGGGGAAACAAACAAAGCTGCTTGAGTTCTGCATGGCTGGGAAGTAAGGCGGGGGCTCCCCCTGCTGTTCATAAGTATGATTGTTTCCCTGCAGAGCAGTTAGGGACCGTCTGACAATTCCTATCCACAGCAGTAAATGAAGGGAGAATTTCACTGCATACAGTCAGGTTTCTTATAAAAACGGTACACATTTTTTATTAAAGTGTATTGGAGATAGGTTTCTTTTTCATTAATGAAAGTAAAAATGGGATTTTATTTATTTTGCCTTTACATGCCCTTTAATACGCCTGAGCTGAAACTGCTGCTGCTGCCGCAAATAGAAGCAGAAGCCGTGGCTACATTGGTAAAAAGAGTATTATGGGATATTTCCTGTTCCCTTTGTGAATTTTCTGATGGAAAAAATAATTTACCGCCACTATCTAGATGGCGGTATAATTTTGTGAATATTCTGGCATTAATTTTGTCTTACGCACATTTCACTGTTTAGTGAACAGGCATTAATGTGTACGTAGCATTATTTTCAGTGAATGCGATAACTGGCGAACACATATTCTTGCGCCAGAAAATTCGCAAATTTATATTTACCGCAGGTTAGTAAACTGGCGGAAACATATTCGGCGATATATTTGTCTTTGTGTGTATATTTTACTGCGCTTTAGTAAACAGACCCCATAGATCAAGACGATCCTGTTTTTGTATGTTTTAATCCTGTGTTGCCTTTTGTTCATGTTAATAAATGATTATCAGGTTCAACCCCTCCAAATGAACCCCAGAGCACATATATATATATATATATATATATATATATATATATATATATATATATATATATATATATAACAAACAAGGGAAAGTTGTGCTCACCACTATTTTTTAAAACCATTAGGTCGGGGGTGCAATGAGGCTGTGACCACAAAATACATATAGACAAATACAAGATTCCTCTGCACTCAACCCATAATCAATATATTTAAGACAGCGACATTTGTGCTACTGCTACTGAAAAATGCCTTACCCTTTAAACAAAACAGGGATTGTTTGTCCATATATTGCAATATATTTAAGCTGAACAACTACGTCAAAGTCATCCCATATCTGGCCAGTCCTACGCTCAATTTTCATCTGATTCATTAAGAATTCTATTGCTTCATTATACATTTGACAAAGAGACTAAGTTTTACCTGCAACTTACTTGCTGCTTTCAAAGTAAAACTATATATATATATATATATATACCTATACAGAACTATCAGTACACTTACATATATATACTATATAAGCAGGTAAAGGATCTTGTTATCCAGAAACCCATTATCCAGAAAGCTCCGAATTACGGAAAGTCCACCTCCCATAGACTCCATTTTATCCAAATTATCCAAATTTATAAAAATTATTTCCTTTTTCTGTGTAATAAAAAAACAGTAACTTGTACTTGATCCCAACTAAGATATAATTAATCCTTATTGGAGGCAAAACAGAAATGCTGTATTTTGTCTTTATTTAATGTTTATATGATTTTCTTGGAGACTTAAAGGGATCCTGTCATCGGAAAACATGTTTTTTTTCAAAACGCATCAGTTAATAGTGCAACTCCACCAGAATTCTGCACTGAAATCCATTTCTCAAAAGAGCAAACAGATTTTTTTATATTCAGTTTTGAAATCTGACATGGGGCTAGACATATTGGCAATTTCCCAGCTGCCCCATGTCATGTGATTTGTGCCTGCACATTAGGATGGAACTGCTTTCTGGCCGGCTGTTGTTTCTCCTGCTAAATGTAACTGAATGTGTCTCAGTGGGACCTGGATTTTACTATTGAGTGTTGTTCTTAGATCTACCAGGCAGCTGTTATCTTGTGTCAGGGAGCTGCTATCTGGTTACCTTCCCATTGTTCTGTTGTTTGGCTGCTGGGGGGAAAGGGGAGGAGGGTGATATCACTACAACTTGCAGTACAGCAGTAAAGAGTGACTGAAGTTTATCAGAGTCACATGACTGGGGGCAGCTGGGAAACGGACAATATGTCTAGCCCCATGTCACATTTCAAAATTAAATATGAAAAAATATGTTTGCTCTTTTGAGAAATGGATTTCAGTGCAGAATTCTGCAGAACTATTAACTGATGTGTTTTGAAAACACATCAGTGGCCACAACCACTGGCTGCTATCTGAGTGATTTGATACCATAGAGAGCATGTTCTTCCAGAGACAGCATCTGAGTGGACCTCCTAAAAGCCACCAGATAAACTGAAATCCTGTACCCATTATCAGGTCAATCAGATGTAGACAGTGCTAGATCTCACAGGCACAACATTATATAAGCCTAATAAGTAGTGATGCGAATTGTATTAGGCTGGGGTGACCTGGAGATACTCTAGTATTCTGGTGGGCCTCTAGAGGCCTGCTTCCAGATTAGGTCTTGACTTATTCTTTACTGTCAGTGTTCATGAGTGTAACCATGGGTCTACTTTAATGTAGCCTGAGTGAACTGCTAAAACCCGCCAGAGAAGCTGAAAGCCTGCAGGCACATTCAGATGAAGACAACGCTAGATGCCATGGACCCACCTGGAGTATTCGAGGTGTGTCCATGGCATCTAGTATTCGAGTGGGCCTCTCTGCATGCCTGCTTCTGGATTAGGTCATGACTTATTCTTGACTGTCAATGTTCAGGAGTGTAGCCTCGGGCCTACTTGAATGGTGCCTGTGTGAACCTTCTAAAACCCACCAGATAAACTGAAATCCTGCACCCACTATCAGGTCAATCAGATGTAGACAGTGCTAGATTTCACAGGCACAACATTATATAAGCATAAGGAGATAATAAGTAGTGATGAGAATTGTCCTAGACTGGGCCGACCTGGAGATACTCTAGTATTCTGGTGGGCCTCTAGAGGCCTACTTCCGGATTAGGTCTTGACTTATTCTTTACTGTCATTGTTCATGAGTGTAACCATGGGTCTACTTTAATGTAGCCTGAGTGAACTGCTAAAACCCGCCAGAGAAGCTGAAAGCCTGCAGGCACATTCAGATGTAGACAACGCTAGATGCAATGGGCCCACCTGGAGTATTCGAGGTGTGTCCATGGCATCTGGTATTCGAGTGGGCCTCTCTGCATGCCTGCTTCTGGATTAGGTCATGACATATTCTTGACTGTCAATGTTCAGGAGTGTAGCCTCGGGCCTACTTGAATGGTGCCTGTTTGAACCTTCTAAAACCCACCAGAGAAACTGGAAATCCTGAAGGCACAATCAGATGTAGACAGTGATAGATGCCATGGGCCCATCTGGAGATCCTCTAGTCTGTTGGGGCCTCTACAGGCCTGCTTCTGTGTTAGGTCATGACTTATTCTTGAGTGTCAGGAGAGTCACCTTGGGCCTACTGTAATGTTACACTAGAGCAGTGATTTGGTTTATTTCCAAAGCTCAAGGAAACATTTGTGTCTTGAGGACATAAAACTGGAAGAGGGAGGGACACCAATAACAAGAATACATGGTTTTCAAGTATGTGACTCTTTCAAACCGATTGTTTACAGTGGTTTAAAACACAGACTTGTTAAAAACATTAGTACAATATTTTATATTATTTAATGACTCCTTGGAATGACAGCAATAAAGCAGCGCTATACAAGACAACGGTGGATACATCGCACAAACAGACTTCATGTATTGGCCTATATAAAATGTAAAGAGGGCCCTGCTCAATAGAGATTACTACCTAAACAAGTTGCAGTACTTGGTACATAGGAACAGTTAAGACCCAGAGGAGATGTCATGGCCTGGGTCAAGGCACCTGATATTCACTTGCGGGATGGGCAAATTTGACCTGTTTCACACCACCAAAAATATTAGCCGATAGTGAATATTCGCTGAAATGCATTAAAGTCTATTGGCAACAAATTTATTTTGACGCAGAATTTTTTTTTTTTGTAAGCGCAACATTTTTTTCTCCCATTGAAGTCTAAGGGCATCATTTCTGCAGCGAAAAAATTCGCTCATCCCTAAAAACAATTATTGGTAATTGGCTTTTGCTGCCTCTGGTGTAAGACAGGACAGACTTGTTAGACACATGTAATTGGATGCATTTTAAACGTTCCGCACTAACCACAGCAGAGGCAGGAACACAGCTTTCAGCACAGAACCATGAAAGACTTTCTAATTATTAAATCACTGCAATTAGTTTCTTTAACATTTACATGCACTGTATAGACTAGGGAATATTATTGAGAAAGGGTTAATAAACAACCGCTACACATGATACTCAAGATGAGTGTGTATTTTCAGGCATCGGAACAAACAAAAGAAATTCAAAAAGTCACATGACTGGGGGCAGCTGGGAAACGGACAATATGTCTGGCCCCATGTCACATTTCAAAATTAAAAATGAAAAAATATGTTTGCTCTTTTGAGAAATGGATTTTAGTGCAGAATTCTGCAGAACTATTAACTGATTTGTTTTGAAAACACATCAGTGGCCACAACCACTGGCTGCTATCTGAGTGATTTGATACCACAGAGAGCATGTTCTTCCAGAGACAGCATCTGATTGGACCTCCTAAAAACCCACCAGATAAACTGAAATCCTGCACCCACTATCAGGTCAATCAGATGTAGACAGTGCTAGATTTCACAGGCACAACTTTATATAAGCCTAAGGAGCTAATAAGTAGTGATGCGAATTGTATTAGGCTGGGGCGACCTGGAGATACTCTAGTATTCTGGTGGGGCTCTAGAGGCCTACTTCCGGATTAGGTCTTGACTTATTCTTTACTGTCAGTGTTCATGAGTGTAACCATGGGTCTACTTTAATGTAGCCTGAGTGAACTGCTTAAACCCGCCAGAGAAGCTGAAAGCCTGCAGGCACATTCAGATGAAGACAACGCTAGATGCAATGGGCCCACCTGGAGTATTCGAGGTGTGTCCATGGCATCTAGTATTCGAGTGGGCCTCTCTGCATGCCTGCTTCTGGATTAGATCATGACTTATTCTTGACTGTCAATGTTCAGGAGTGTAGCCTCGGGCCTACTTGAATGGTGCCTGTGTGAACCTTCAAAAACCCACCAGAGAAACTGGAAATCCTGAAGGCACAATCAGATGTAGACAGTGATAGAATCCATGGGCCCATCTGGAGATCCTCTAGTCTGTTGGGGCCTCTACAGGCCTGCTTCTGTGTTAGGTCATGACTTATTCTTGAGTGTCAGGAGAGTCACCTTGGGCCTACTGTAATGTTACACTAGAGCAGTGATTTGGTTTATTTCCAAAGCTCAAGGAAACTTTTGTGTCTTGAGGACATAAAACTGGAAGAGGGCGGGACACCAATAACAAGAATACATGGTTTTCAAGTATGTGACTCTTTCAAACCGATTGTTTACAACACAGACTTGTTAAAAACATTAGTACAATATTTTATATTTAATTTAATATTTAATGACTCATTGGAATGGAAGAATAGTTTTCTGTTTGGCACCAATAAAGCAGCGCTATACAAGACAACGGTCGCACAGACTTCATGTATTGGTCTATATAAAATGTAAAGAGGGCCCTGCTCAATAGAGATTACAATCTAAACAAGTTGCGATATTTGGTACATAGGAACAGTTTAGACCCAGAGGAGATGTCATGGCCTGGGTCAAGGCATCTGATATTCACTTGCGGGATGGGCAAATTTGACCTGTTTCACACCACCAAAAATATTAGCCGATAGTGAATATTCGCTGAAATGCATTAAAGTCTATTGGCAACAAATTTATTTTGACGCATCATTTTTTTTTTTTTTTAAGCGCAACATTTTTTTCTCCCATTGAAGTCTATGGGCATCATTTCCGCAGCGAAAAAATTCACTCATCCCTAAAAACAATTATTGGTAATTGGCTTCTGCTGCCTCTGGTGTAAGACAGGACAGACTTGTTAGACACATGTAATTGGATGCATTTTAAACGTTCTGCACTAACCACAGCAGAGGCAGGAACACAGCTTCCAGCACAGAACCATGAAAGACTTTCTAATTATTAAATCACTGCAATTAGTCTCTTTAACATTTACATGCGCTGTATAGACTAGGGAATATTATTGAGAAAGGGTTAATAAACAACTGCTACACATGATGCTCAAGATGAGTGTGTATTTTCAGGCATCGGAACAAACAAAAGAAATTGGAGTGAGTGTAAGATGTACACAGTGGCCCCAGCAATATTTACACAGTGGCCCCAGCAATATTTACACAGTGGCCCCAGCAATATTTACATAGTGGCCCCAGCAATATTTACATAGTGGCCCCAGCAATATTTACACAGTGGCCCCAGCAATATTTACACAGTGGCCCCAGCAATATTTACACAGTGGCCCCAGCAATATTTACACAGTGGCCCCAGCAATATTTACACAGTGGCCCCAGCAATATTTACATAGTGGCCCCAGCAATATTTACATAGTGGCCCCAGCAATATTTACACAGTGGCCCCAGCAATATTTACACAGTGGCCCCAGCAATATTTACATAGTGGCCCCAGCAATATTTACACAGTGGCCCCAGCAATATTTACACAGTGGCCCCAGCAATATTTACAGTGGCCCCAGCAATATTTACACAGTGGCCCCAGCAATATTTACATAGTGGCCCCAGCAATATTTACATAGTGGCCCCAGCAATATTTACATAGTGGCCCCAGCAATATATGTAACTGTGAGTCCAGTAATTTATCAGACAACAGACCCTACCACTTTACCATTGTCTCCAGGTTGTTCTGGGAATGCGAGGGCCGCTAGCTATATATTGGTAGAACTTTGGGAGCATTTGTAGATCTAGAGATGTTATTAAAAAGCTTTTCAATTGCTGTTATCTTCACACCCCACCACAGGGGGAAAATGTCCTATCGTTTGAGAAACACCGGCATAATTTCTGCATCCTGTCTTAATTTAATTACTTACCCTTTACTTTTCCTACTTTTGAGGGATGTGAGAGAGTTATCTTTCCCTACTGTGTGAAGTGTAACCTATGTCTGGTTGTGAGAGGTTTATAGGGATGTGTTACTATTTCTCCAGGAAGGAGACAGGGGACCTCAGCATGGAAATTCCTGGACTCTAAGGGGCGAATTTACTAAAGGGCGAAGTGACTAACGCGGGCGAAAATTCTTCATTTCTGTACTTTTTACGTCCTGTAGCAGCATCTATCATTATGCCTCCAATCTGTACCTGTGCTAGCATAAGCCAAAACAATCATATTGTTACCCCAATCTGTACCTGCGCCAGCGACAGCCAAAAAAATCCATCATAGATATTGCCCCAAACATCTGTGTACCTGTGCTAGCAGACACCATATTGCCCCATATACCTGAACCAGCCAATCCCTAATATTGCCCCCAATCTGTACTTGTCTCAGCAGCAGTCAAAAATCTATCATATTGCTCCCAAATATGTATTTGTGCCAGCAGCAGCTAAAAGTCCATCATATTGCCCCTAATCATCTGTTTACCTGTGCAAGCAGCAGCCAAGATATCGCCCAAAAATATGTTCCTACGACAGCAGCTGCAAAGAGGTGGGAATTGCTTCTGCCTGCAGTACGAATCACGGGCAAGATGGGGGGTTGAAATTGAAAAATTATTAAAGGCCATGAAAAAAAGGGTTTAAAAAAATGAAAAAAAAATTCCCCTTATAAGTGCGCCCCCCCATGATTGCGCCCTAGGCGGGTGCCTACTCTGCCTACCCCTAGTTCCGGCCCTGCTTCACACTCTAACGCAAGGCAACTTCAGGAGTATAATATAGACCTGCTCAGCTAATAAGAGTAGTTGTGTAGAGACTTCAGTGGGTAGGGACAGGGGTAGTGCACTAGGGCACTATAAGATCCTGGCATGCTGGGGGCATCAATGCAAAATAAAAACCCTGTGATTGATAATCTGCCATCAATATCCAGTGTCCTTACTGAAGTTATTTGGATTTTTAATGTCTGCCCCTGTGTGTATGAATTACACGAATATGTGTGTGAGAACTGAGAGTTATAGTTCACTGTAGTGCAAGGGCCCAGCTTAAAGAGACAGCGCTGTGTGTGCAGCAGAATTGTGCTACTAAAGAGCAGCTGAAACATGTCCCCCATGTCCAAACTCCTCCATATCTATCCCTGCTGCTCGTCACCCTGTAAAGAGTGTTCTGGCAATTTACAAAATAATAAAATCCCATTGTTTACAGACAAAATAATAATAATAATAAAATACTGACCAGTTTCTCGTGCAGCACCCGGCTCTGATCTTTGCACACAGGGCTCCTATGGGTGGGGCACAAGCTCCCGGTTGCAGCTGAGAATATTCTTCTTCCTGTAATAATAATAACATTGATTTGACTGCTTCCCAGCAGGCAGTTTGTATGAGTCACCCCCCCCCTCATTCCTAAAATGGCACCTGACAGATTTCAAGGGAGTTGTAGTTGCAACAAGGGTGATTTATTGTCCAAACGTGGCTGATATTTAACAGCGATTTGAGTTGAATCCAACAGACACATTACAGTGTGTAGAAATGAATAGATATCTCCAGTATTTACATGATCTATGTCCAATGCGTCACCTTCCTGCTATTGTTGAACTGCAGCTCTCAACATCTTGCGAGTTGTTGTCCAATCGGAGGAGCACAGGTTGCACATCTCAGATAAATCCTTTCAGATAGGGACCCCAATCTTCTTTATTGTCCAGCCCAAACTGCTCATCTGAATCACACGCTACAAAGTTGTCATCGTCTCGTTCGGGTTCATTCGTATTCACGTTTTATTTTTGATAAAAAGTCTCTCTGGACTCATCTTTCACTGAATATTCTGCTAACTAGAGGGAACGAATTCCAATTTCATGAGTGGGCTGATCAAGGTTGTGCTCTGTTTATCAGCGGGCTACTGCTACATTGTTTCAAGAGTCAGAACCTGAAGTGCAGAGATAATGAACAGCCACTGCTTTCAATAGAAATCACATTTACAAATTACTTTAAAACGGTTGAACATGTGTAATGACTAGGGATGCACCGAATCCACTATTTTGGATTCGGCCGAACCCCCGAATCTGATGTGAAAGATTCGGCCGAATACCGAACCGAATCCGAACCCTAATTTGCATATGCAAATTAGGGGTGGGAAGGGGAAAAACATTTTACTTCCTTGTTTTGTGACAAAAAGTCATGTGATTTACCTCCCTACCCCTAATTTGCATATGCAAATTAGGATTCGGTTCGGCTGGGCAGAAGGATTTGGCCGAATCCTGGCCGAATCCCAAACCGAATCCTGGATTTGGTGCATCCCTAGTAATGACTGTATGTTGTAAGGTTACTTACAGCTTCTTTCATTTAGGCCAGAAAAATGTTTTTGGGAACATGGAGGTACAGAATCATTTTCCCATTTCTGTAAGAGCGCTATTCCTTACCCTGACATGTGACTGGACTACAACTCCCAGCACACTGGATGAAAGGGTTAAAGGGGTGGTTCGCCTGTAATTTAGATTTAAGTATGTTATAGAATGGCTAATTCTAAGCAACTTTCCAATTAATCTTCATTTTTTTTCTTTCTTATAGTTTTTGAATTATTTTGCTTCTTCTTCTGACCCTTTCCAGCTTTCAAATGGGGGTCACTGACCCCATCTACAAAACAAATGCTCTGTAAGGCTACAAATGTATAGTTATTGCTACTTTTTATAACTCATCTTTCTATTCAGGCCTCTCCTATTCATATTCCAGTCTCTTATTCAAATCAGTGCATGGTAATTTGGACCCTAGCAACCAGATTTATTCAAATCAGTACAGGCCCTAGCAACCAGATTTATTCAAATCAGTGCTCAAATCAGAGCAACCAGATGGCTGAAATTACAAACTGGAGAGCTGTTGAATAAAAAGATAAATAAGTCAAAAACCACAAATAATAAAAACCAATTGCAAATTGTCTCAGAATATCCCTCTCTACATCATACTTAAAAGTTAATTTAAAGGTGTACAACCCCTGACAACAACTCCCAGCATACTGTATAAGGAAGGGTTAAGGGCTGCCGGGAGTTGCAGTGTATATGGATGGAGGGAGGAAGAGGCCGGAGCAGAGGGACGTTTAAAAGCATTTGTCTCCCCTGGGACCTTCTTTATATACCGTGTCTCCTGTCCCTCCATCTCATGAGCAGTTCCACCACTGGCCTTGGGAGTCAGAACAGACGGTGCCCATGGCCTGTACTCACCCGGAGTAATAACAATATCATAGGAATCTGCAACTGTAAATTCTTAGAGGGTTGGATACTAAAATCCAAATTTATCGATTTTTTTTTAATAAAAAACCACGACTGAACTCTAATACCCGATTTTACCATATTCATTTATAAATAAAGCTCGATTTAATCGGTTCGGGTAAAAACTCGATAAAACCGCCCAATTTTTTTTTTTCCCCAAAAAGCCAGAATTTTTCAAATTTTGTCTGAAACATCCGAAATGGTTAGATTTTCAAGCTAATTCCAGCACAGACCACAGAAACTTCAAAATCGGATAGGGACCTCTGCCATTGATTTATACACAGGTCTGAGATGCCGGATTTTCAGATTCAGGCTTTTTGCTCCATCAGGCTTTAATAAATAAATAATAAGTTAAAAAAAAATTAGTTTTTTTTTTAAAAAAAAAAATCAAGTTTGGCCCCTGGAGATTTGTTATGTTTTGGGTAGCCGAGGATGAGTAGAGTATAACAGAGCTTTATTAGCAGGCTCATGCAGCCATTACACAACAGTAACTGTCACTTTCAAGCTGTCAGGAAGTATTCACAGTATAAGTCTGGGCACAGTGACATCTGCAGGTGATTTATATAAACACCACAAGTTTAGTAAATAACCATCCTCAATTTATTTTTCAGACTTTGCCTTACCTTTTATATGGTTCAGGTAACTCCCCCCCCTTTCCTTCCACTCTCACACTATTTTCTGTTGCAGTTTCCCCCTTTAGGAACAAGTTGCTTTGTGATGAGTTAAGAAAGGACTTTATTTATTCCAATCCCACTTTGGCCTTGAGCAGGAGGGCCCCCAAACTTACCCCACTGCACATTACCTGGAATTCCAGGTCCTGACCATTCTGGATAACAGGTCCCATACCTGTACAGGGTCTGTGGAGTCACATGTGCCCTGCAGACGTATTCAAATAATATTATTTTTCTATTATTTTGGGCCTTTTCGGATGTATCCATCAAATGCTTTGCTCCTCTATCAGCAACTGATCATTTTGGTCTGGACCCCTTTTCCATGATCCCCCCTCCCAGATAAACTTAGACATGTATAAGTCACTAGTGATGGGTGAATTTCTCACTAAATTCACAAAACGGGCGAAAAATTTGCAAAGCGCGGATTTTGACACCGGCGACAATTGATTTTAATAGGCATCTGTTTTTCAACGCCAGTGAATTTTTGCTGCAAATTTATTCGCCCGTGGTGAAACGCTGAAATTCCCTGCAAATTTTTGCCTGCCGAATAAATTCGCCCATTACTATGACTCACTTTATAGCTCCTTCCTTACATGATATCCTTTCTGTCCAAGTAAACTTTGGAGAAGCCGAACACCACACACTCCCAAAGGTTCTTATCCTGGTGCCCAGTGATAGAGGAATCGGCCGCCTCACAACAAGGATAAGAAGAATTTCACCGGCACACAGGAGTTGCAGTAGCAGGACAAACCCTTGCAATTTCATTATGCAGTAGTGCAACATTTCGGGGTCACGCCCCTTTGTCAAGCATAGTGTGGACAAGTGCAGACATGATTTAAAGGGTGTTCAATTAACAAATTAGCATATTTAACAAGCTTTGCTGTGAAAAAAGTTCTTTGCATTGAAAAAGATTTTTACATATCAAAATGCCATTTAAAATGCAATGTTAAAGTGAAAGAATATGCATCCAAGTACCAATTAACAATACACTGCTATAAAGGTTCATAGTGAAAAGTACAGTTAAAAAGGACAATATTAAAAGTTATTGCAGTAAAAACCTGTTTAGTAGAAAATATTTTTATCAAAAATGCCCATAAAAAAAGAGCATAATATAAGATCCGTTAAAGTCCATAAATATTAGTCCTTTATTTTGACTTCACGTAGCGCTGGAAGTGATGAAATATAGAGGTGAATATCCAAGAGAAAAAAAAATTAAAACAATATGGCAACAAAATGGCAATGAAAAAAGGTTAAAACGGTAACAGCGAGACAAATACGATTAAAAAGTACTTAAGATAAGATAAACCACTTTAGGGGCACAAGCAGCTACTAGGGATAAAGAAAAGGAGTTGGTTAAAAGTAAACGAGAAACCCTTCTAGCCAAACACTTTTTCACACATGGCCACAGGGGGGCGCAGCTCCGTTGGCAGGTGTTAGAAAGTGTTATGTGTAAACAGGGCCAAGATATCAAAAGATCTCTCTTACAAAGGGAGTGTTATTGGATCTGGGCATTGCAAAGCAGGACCCCGAAGGGGTTTAACGAGGAGTATGATATGTTGTGTTATTTATAAAATTATGGAATGGTAGAAATATATACTAATGTTATTCCTTCTCCTTTCAGATAAAAACTTTGTTATGAGATCCCTTCAGGGACAGGTAAAGTGTCCTTTTTTCCCCCCATCCCTTTAGGATTCAGGGTTATCTTATCTTAAGTACTTTTTAATCGTATTTGTCTCGCTGTTACCGTTTTAACCTTTTTTCATGGCCATTTTGTTTTAATTTTTTTTTCTCTTGGATATTTACCTCTATATTTCATCACTTCCAGCGCTACGTGAAGTCAAAATAAAGGACTAATATTTATGGACTTTAACGGATCTTATATTATGCTCTTTTTTTTATAGGCATTTTTGATAAAAATATTTTCACTAAATTTCTACTAAACAGGTTTTTACTGCAATCAATTTTAACATTGTCCTTTTTAACTGTATTTCTCACTATGAACCTTTATAGCAGTGTATTGTTAATTGGTACTTGGAGGCATATTCTTTCACTTTAACATTGCATTTTAAATGGCATTTTGATGTGTAAAAATCTTTTTCAATGCAAAGAACTTTTTTCACAGCAAAGCTTGTTAAATATGCTAATTTGTTAATTGCACACCCTTTAAATCATATCTGCACTTGTCCACACTATGCTTGACAAAGGGGCGTGACCCCGAAACGTTGCACTACTGCATAATAAAATTGCAAGGGTTTGTCCTGCTACTGCAACTCCTGTGTGCCGGTGAAATTCTTCTTACCCTTCTTTCTGTCCCATTGGTTCTTTCTTATAGTCCATACTTTGCCTTCTTGTACCTGTCTGGAGCTCATTTATAAAAAGTTGATGCGTCCCCTGGAGCAAAAACAGACAAATCATTGTACATAAGGTGTCGCCACCCACTTCAATGAATTGCGAATTTTTTTCTGTTCTTAGAATTCAAGGCTCCGTTTTTCTATTTCTATTGTTTCCTCTTCACATTACTTCCCCGAGCTTCTCAGAAATAGTGACTCAGCTACTAGTGGCTCACTTATAGTAAGTGATCCTAACATGACTCAGTATTTGCAACTGCCACCTGCCTGCTGACAGTTAGTTGGTGTCACTTTTACTCCCGCAGAATAAAAAGTTTAAAGGGCAAGTCAAACACAAAATAAAAAAATGACCTAACAAGAGAAAACATAAACCACTATTTATTAATAGGGATGGCAATTTTTTTTCGCCAGGCATGGATTCATGGTGAAATTCTGCATTCGGCATCTGCAAAAAAATTTTTGAGACAAAAAAAAAGCCGCTGCAGGAAAAAAAACGGCCATTGCCTTGGAGGTGATAACATTTTTTAAAAAATGTCTATTGACTGTAATCTGTTTCGCCTATTTTTCAGTGGATTGATGAATTTTACAGCAAAACGAAACGGGACAGATTCTCTCATTAGTATTCATTCATTTTCAGTGCTTTTAAATTTATTCGTAAAAACAATCGCTACTTTGGTCCCCAGCAGCAAAGACAGGTCTGTTAGGGCTCTTACTCACTGGCGTTCTGACCTGCGCTCCCCTGCGTTCCGTTTTTTGGCGTTCAGTCGCAGGGGAGCGCAGGAATAGACACATGTCATTATTTCAAATGGGGCTGCACTCACTCAGACGCGTGTTGGCGCCGAACGCAGGTTGAGACGCAACATGCTGCATTTTTCCTGCGTTCGGCGCCTACACGCGTCTGAGTGAGTACAGCCCCATTTGAAATAATGACGTGTCTATTCCTGCGCTCGCCTGCGGCTGAATGCCAAAAAACGGAACTCAGGGGAGCGCAGGTCGGAACGCCAGTGAGTAAGAGCCCTAAATCTGCCTTGTCTCACATTCAACAGTCTGAACCACCAGTGCAGAGAATAGAAAGGGACAGTCAGACACTGCTTTCAAAAGCATTACATATACAAATAAGTTAAAAACCATCGAGAATTTCTAATGAATGTATATCGCAAAGCTGCTAAGTGTTCTTTTAGTTGATTGGTTTGACATGATGTTTAAGCAGATGATAAATATGTTACAGGGTCTTGTGGATTTGCCTCAGTGATATTTATAGACCACGGTGTTTGTATTTCATGTATTTTATGTCTGTGTGAAGCTTATAGCACTGATGAATATATTTGCTGTGTGGCTATTCTTAAGAGCAAACTTAAAGGAGAGCTAAACCCAAAAATGAATGTGGCTAAAAATGGCATATTTTATATAGTGAACTTATTGCACGAGGCTAAAGTTTGAGCTTGTCAATAGCAGCAATGATCCAGGACTTCAAACTTGTCACAGGGGGTCACCATCTTGGAAAGTGTCTGTGACACTCACATGCTCAGTGGGCTCTGATTGGCTGTTGAGAAGCTAAGCTTAGGGCTCGTCACTAATTATCCAGCAGAAAATGAGCTTCCCTGGCTGTAATATAAGCTGATGCTACAGGTTTGCTGATTATTAGATTCTGATGCTAATTGCACTGGTTTCTGTGCTGCCATGTAGTAATTATGTGTATTAATTACTAATCAGCCTTATATTGTGACATTTCTATTCTATGTGTACTGTATATTGTGAGTGGGTCCCTAAGCTCAGTAAGTGACAGCAGCACAGAGCATGTGCAGTGAATCAGCAGAAAAGAAGATGGGGAGCTACTGGGGCATCTTTGGAGACACAGATCTTTACTGCTAAAGGGCTGTGGTTGCCTTGGGCTGGTACAGAAGCACAAAACATTGTGTACAACAGCATAACTCCCAACAAAAAAGGGGGACAAAAATTTTTTTTCCGCATGTAGCGCAGCAATTTTGACCACACCCCTTTCTGTGGCCACACCCCCTAATTACCATGTTTGTTTTACAAAATTTGGCAGGTTATGAAAGTTTGAAAATATTTCTCCTTATCTAAACTGTGTTTTTGTGTCTCAAAATTGTTACAAAGTATCTTATTTGCACCTGTTAGCTGTTCTGGGCTCTCTGCTAAAAGCCAATTAAGTGAGAAACTTTGTTTCTTTTTCTGGCTGTTCAGTGCAGAGAAAAGAGGGACTTTCCAGTACAAATGAGGGACTGCGGGTTGAGCTGTCAAAAGAGGGACTGTCCCTCCGAAAAAGGGACAGTTGGGAGGTATGCAACATTTCTACCTACTTCTTTAGTTAGGCTTTAGTTCTCCTTTAAAGGGCTGTTCTTGCTGACTTGGGAAATGATTAGCTGCTGTAATTAGCGGATACCATCAAACTGTTCCCTCTGGCCCCTTAGGTTGCGTGGCTTCATTTTTCGAAGTCGAGGCAACGTTGGGTGACTTGTTGTTGACAACGTTGTCCCACGGGTATTTCACATTATAGGAAAGCAATTTAAAGAAATTGTTTGTCCACAGTAGTTTCTTGCAAAGGGCTTAAAAAACTGACAACAGAGATAATTAGAAACTGACAGTCGGGGATGATGGAGACAAGGCTAAAGCTGACAGTTCATGTATAGTGGCTACATTGAAGGGATCAAAAATGTAAATAATAAAATGACCTGACTCTATAAACACAGCTCATGGCAAGACTCCTATATGTATAGGCACTTCTCAACCCTGTCCTGAGTGAAAGGTCTTTGGGCAGGTTCCTCACTCATTTTGTCTTTGGTACCACCTATTAAAGTATAAGTAAAACTTATATAAGTGAATGTAAAACTGATGAGGGGGCTATTCTAAGCACTTTTGTCATTTACATTCATTATTTATTTTGTTTGTATTCCAAGATAAACGCAAACAGGCTGCTGGCTCAGACGTATTCAATACCAAGTGCATAAAGCTGTAAAATTCCAGGATTCAGGATAACTTGCAGTTTGAAATCACTTGCAGTTTTAAATCACTGCCTTAAAGCTGTTGCTCCCTTTCTTTACAAGAATTATCCTTAATTATATTAAAGGATACATGTACTGTTACTATGAATGAATTTTGTTACAACGGCGCCACCTGCTGGTCAGTTTCCCACCAGTCTGACCAGCAAGTAGTCAAGGAAGTTGTCAGGAGAAAGAAAGAGGCTGCTCCAGTGTCGGACTGGCTCACAGGGATACCAGGAAAACTCCCGGTGGGCCCAGGTGTCAGTGGGCCTCCTGCTTCTAACCATTTGGCCTATTTCATGGTCATTCAATATTTCTTTATGGGAAATAATACCTAATAATGGAAGAATACAGTATAGTATGTAGAGAAAAGAGACTTGGAGAATAAAGGAGAATAAAGAGGTTGAGTGAGGAGAGGAGGTATAAAAGTTTGGAAAGTGGGCCCTGAGCCTAAGGTTTTCTGGTGGGCCCTTGGCATCCGAGTCCGACACTCGGCTGCTCTGATGTTCTTCTGCTTAGGAATAAAATTAGAAACCTTTCTCACATCTTTCCTAAGCAGAAGAACATCAGCCTCTTTCTTTCTCCTGACAACTTCCTTGACTACTTGCTGGTCAGACTGGTGGGAAACTGCCCAGCAGGTGGCGCTGTCATAACAAAATTCATTCATATTAAAGGGATACTGTCATGGAAAAATTTTTTTTTTCAAAATGAATCAGTTAATAGTGCTGCTCCAGCAGAATTCTGCACTGAAATCCATTTCTCAAAAGAGCAAACAGATTTTTTTATATTCAATTTTGAAATCTGACATGGGGCTAGACATATTGTCAATTTCCCAGCTGCCCCAAGTCATGTGACTTGTGCTCTGATCAACTTCAGTCACACTTTACTGCTGTACTGCAAGTTGGAGTGATATCACCCCTCCCTTCCCCTCAGCAGCCCATCAGCAGAACAATAGGAAGGCAACCAGATAACAGCCCCTTGGTAAATAGAAGAACAGCACTCAGCTTACATTGAGAAGGAAAAACAGCAGCCTGCCAGAAAGCATTTCTCTCCTAAAGTGCAGGCACAAGTCACATGACCAGGGGCAGCTGGGAAATTGACAATATGTCTAGCCCCATGTCAGATTTCAAAATTGAATATAAAAAAATCTGTTTGCTCTTTTGAGAAATGGATTTCAGTGCAGAATTCTGCTGGAGCAGCACTATTAACTGATTTCCCATGACAGGATCCCTTTAACAGTACATGTATCCCTTAATATCTTGGAATTAAAAATAAATAAATAATGCATGTACATTGTGCTTTACAAAAGTGCTTAGAATAGCCCCCTCATCAATTTTACATTCACTTATTGGTAAGGTTTACTTTTCCTTTAATAACTAGGATGCACTTACTAACTACTCTAGCAGAACTCTAGTGGGCCAGACATAGAAATATTCATTACCCAATATTCCAAGAACCTGAACCCTTCATTCAAACAGGGCTGCCTTAAAAAATGGGATTTCAGAGAGCCTGGTTCTGCTCAGTGATCATTGGCAGGGAGACTTGGCACCAGAAATGATGCTCCCACCGGACATCCACAAATATGGGCAAGGTCCCCCTCAGGAACTAATTATGCTTAACTTCAATGAGATTGTGTACTTCAGTGTAAGGGGGTAAAATGCAAATTGTTCAGTTAATGGTTAATATATGTATTTAGGTTGGCCACTAGAGGGAGCTAGAGAGTAAGGGTAGTCCGAATATGTGGCCACGATACTGAACTGCAACTCCCAGCATCCTGTGTCTCTAATGTAAGTTCCCTTCCTGATGAACAGTTTACACCAGTCTACACATTATATTGTGCTATAGAATGAATTTGTGTAGTATAGAGGGTTTTTTTTAACCTGAACTAAACTCACATTTAAAAAAAATAAATAAATAATTATAACAACATGAATAAAAACACAGGATTAATCCGATTTACAAAAAAAAGGAATTCCCTTAAAAGCAAAGAGGGATTTTACAGTTGCAAAAGGACAGCCCCCACTAACTTCTACACAAACTGGCCAGATTTTAGGTGGTAAAGTTTCGCAGAAGAGTTGTTTGTGGTTTTTACACTTAATAAATAACGCATTTTTCATGGTTTAGAGTATTATTAGCGCTAGTGATTTTTTTAGAGCCAACAAGTTTGATTCAAGGAAACTAACTGAAAATACAAAATAAAAGCCTTAATAAACCGGCCCCTAAATCTACACTTTGGTAACTTATTTTCTTATGGGACCAAACAGTAAATTACTGTATATAGTGGATAATGTACCCCCTACTGTAATTTATAAAGATATTATTAGTCACTGAGTGACCATATCAAAGCTTCATTGTATTAGTTCCCCAATCACTTACTTATTTTGCTGAATTTGGGTATGTAGCAAAATCAACTTCCCCTGGTGGTCCAGTGGTGCGGCGGGAACGCCCGCCACACTGCTCCGTTTCAGGCGCCATCTTGGATCCCTAAGTGCACGCACGCCTCCTTGCTATTTAAAGGCGCAGGCACGCTGGCGTGATGATGGCGCCAAATTTGAAAAGTATTAAAGCCACAGGACCTTGCCCGTGATAGGAGTTTGTTCCTGGTGCTTCTGAGCTTTAAACTATTCTGTTTTGAACCTGTTTGATTCCTGGTGTGACCCCTGCCTGGCTTTTGACTATTCTGACCTCTGGATCCTGACCCCTGCCTGTATACTGACTACCTCTTCTGCTAAATCCCTTCTGATTGATCTCCCGGTTTGACCCTTGCCTGCCTGACTTCGCTTATTCTCTGCCTGCCTCGACCCGGCCTGTCCTGACTACGATTATGTCTTACACCTTGTACCACGACCTTCTGCCCAAAAGACTTTGCTTACAGTTGTGCCCCTTCGCTTGTTTAGAATCTTTCGCCTTGCACCTCTCGTTTTAAGACCTGGGGGCATCTGAGTAGCTGAGGGCTCCTCCCAAGGCCAAAGGTGGCATCTACAGGCGGAGGCCCGAGCCGAGACAAGGGTGCTTGGCATTGGTTTTAGATTCAGGTTGCCAACCGTTACAGCATATTTATCATGAAATAACACCTGACGTAGCTGCACAAAGTCTGGCGGAGACTTCTGAAGCCAAAATTTGCACGTAAGTAAGTGTGCCCCTTTGATGCCTCTATTGTCTTCATAGGTATTCTAAATTAGTTTGTGACTATTACATGAAACTGAAACTTGTTATGACTGATAAACTGTAAAACATTTGTATCTGTATTCATCTTTATCTCTGTGTTTGTTGTGTTGTAGGAATACATTCTGTTTAAAGGAAAACTATACTCCCAAAATAAACACTTTAGCAACAGAGTTTATATCATAATAAGTGGCATATTAAAAATCTTACCAAACTGGTATATATATTTAAGTAAATATTGCCCTTTTAAATCTCTTGCATTGAGCCACGACTTTGTGATGGTCTGTGTGCTGCCTCAGAGATCACCTGACCAGAAATACTGCAGCTCTAACTGTAACAGGAATAGATCCCCTGACCAGAAATACTGCAGCTCTAACTGTAACAGGAAGAGATCACCTGACCAGAAATACTGCAGCTCTAACTGTAACAGGAAGAGATCCCCTGACCAGAAATACTGCAGCTCTAACTGTAACAGGAAGAGATCACCTGACCAGAAATACTGCAGCTCTAACTGTAAGAGGAAGAGATCACCTGACCAGAAATACTGCAGCTCTAACTGTAACAGGAAGAGATCATCTGGCCAGAAATACTGCAGCTCTAACTGTAACAGGAAGAGACCACCTGACCAGAAATACTGCAGCTCTAACTGTAACAGGAAGAGATCACCTGACCAGAAATACTGCAGCTCTAACTGTAACAGGAAGAGATCACCTGACCAGAAATACTGCAGCTCTAACTGTAATAGGAAGAAATCACCTGACCAGAAATACTGCAGCTCTAACTGTAACAGGAAGAGATTACCTGGCCAGAAATACTGCAGCTCTAACTGTAACAGGAAGAAATCACCTGACCAGAAATACTGCAGCTCTAACTGTAACAGGAAGAGATCACCTGACCAGAAATACTGCAGCTCTAACTGTAACAGGAAGAGATCACCTGACCAGAAATACTGCAGCTCTAACTGTAACAGGAAGAAGTGTTGAAGCAAAAGACAGAAGTTTGTCTGTTAATCGGCTTATCTGAAATAACAAGTATAGTTTGTTGTTATGTTTATGTGACCAGTGAATCATCAAATCCCAGGGGGCGGCCCTTATTTTTTAAAATGGCAGTTTTCTATTTATGATTACCCAATGGCACATACTACTAAAAAGTATATTAATATTAAAATGGTTTATTTACATGAAGCAGGGTTTTACATATGAGCTGTTTTATGCAATATCTTTTTATAGAGACCTACATTGTTTGGGGGGTATAGTTTTGCTTTAAAGGATTTTGGTGTATAAATATTCGTAAAATGAAACAGGCCACTTGTACCTGTAATTTGCATCATTTGACAAATTATAAAGGCTATATATTCCTACTGTAATGCTCATTAAGTAAATTCCATAGTAATAAAGAAAAAGTTGAAAACATATGCTGCTACAGTAGAGTTTATTTAGAGGGACACAATATTATACAGAAATCCATTGGGTGCAATGTGCTGTATCTTTATTGTGGAGAGCATTACAGACCCTTGATTATAATGGATGGTATTATTTATTAGGATGGGATCCATTATCCATAAACTTATTATCCAGAAAGCTCTGAATTAAGCAAAGGCTGTTTCCATAGACTCCAAGCTTGTACTTGATCCCAACTAAGATATATTTAATCCTTATTGCAAGCAAAGCCAGCCTTTTTGGTTTATTAAATGTTTAAATACATTTATATATGCAATCTAAATTACGAAAGGATCCCTTAACCGCAAAAACCCCAGGTCCCGAGCTTTCTGGATAACAGATCCCACACCTGTATTTTGAAGGTTATTCAGAGCTCTAATTCTTATTCCAGTTCTTCGTAAAGGTAATATAAAATGAACTTACATAGAGGATGAAGAGCAGATGGGTCAATCAGAATGAAAAACCCAATTTTTTTTATTACAAAAGGGATTCAATGAAATTTTAACCAAAAAAGATATTTCTTCCTGGTAAAAACAGAATGTTTTTGTTACCACTAGTTTGAAATATTCGATAGGAATGCTAACATGGAATCTTATCCTGGAATCTCACAGCTTGCTACTAACCATAGTCATTTATATAGGGTGTTGGTTAGGATGTTTCACATGAGATCCCTTGGAACTAATTTAAAATACGTAGTACAGGACTGTTTCCATGGTCGAGGTTTGGTAAATATAAACACAGGTGACTGTTGACCTTGACCCTGGTGCGTTTCTTCCTTGTTATCTAGTATAGGTCAATCTATACTGGATTGTAAATGGATTAGTGGAAGAGTTTATATGCCGAGAACTTCCCTCACCAGTCAGTTGAACTGAAGAAGCTGCTCGGATGAGTAGTGAAACGTCTTCATTGATTACTCAGCAAGTCCAGTTGTTTTTAGATTGACCTATACTAGATATACTATGACCTGGATGAATGAAAATCTTCATAGTCATATTCTTCCTTGTTGTGTACCTCCACCAAGGTACAGTTCAAACTGGAACAATCTTATAGCGTAAGCAAGGAAAAACCTGGGAGGCAGAAGGTATCTGCTCAAGTGATTTTATTGGTATTTAACATTACATGTTTTGAGGTTTGGTAAATCTCACATTCAAATTTACATTCGAATAGTATTAATAGTATGAAAGAATACAAAGCATAATAATAAGTATTACATGAAGTATATGAACCTGGAAGGGCAGCACCAGCTAAACATTTACCCATAGAGAGAAGGTGGCACATCTATAAGAGCCCAGCAGAGAGTGACCTATTTAATGGAAGTTGTCATCCCTTGTACCACCTGCAGCCATCACAACTTACACTTACAATACAATTTGCAGCCTATGATGCATTTAACTCAAGGCGGCACCACAAACAAGGCACTGATATTCCTTGTGTAGACCTGATACCCCTCTGACTCATAAATAAGGCAGAAAAACTATTTGAGGAGCAACAGGGAGAAGCAAGAATCCTCTACCTCAGTGTTCCCCAACCAGTGGCTTGTGAGTACAATGTTGCTTTCTACTCCCATTGATGTTGCTCTCAGTGGTCTCATAGTAAGTGCCCATTTTAACAATACCCGGCCTAAATTTAGGTTTTAGAGGCATAAAGGCACAGGTTTACTCCAACAGGGCCTCCTGCGGGCTAGCAGTCAACATGGGGCTATCAACCAGCCTTTTATAGTGGCTCACCAACAGTTTTTACATTGGAGCATGGCTTATGGGTAAGAAAAGTTGGGGACCCCTGCTCTACCTGCTGCTGATTTTAGCTTTCCATGAGTCTCTCTGTGATGGTGCAGAGAAATGACCAGCTGTAGCCCTGCCTGATTGGCTTTAGTGGTTTTACCGAGGTCCACATGGGTGGAGCCTCAGCACCCTTAGCCTCCGTTAGCAAATAACCTCCACACTCCTTGGTATTTATTTTGTATCCCACATCAGCAAGCAACAGCTAAATATATACCACAATATGTCCTATAGTCTAATCCAGGGATCCCCAACCTTTTGAACCCGTGAGCAACATTCAGATGCAAAAAATGTTCTTGGGCTGCAAAATAAGTGCTGTGATTGGCCATTTGGTTGCCCCTATGTGGATTGTCAACCTACATTGAGGCTCTGTTTGGCAGTGCACCTGGTTATTATACAACCAAAACTTGCCTCCAAGCCTGGAATTCAAAAATAATCTCCTGCTTTGAGGCCACTGGGAGCAACATCCAAGGGGCTGGAGGGCAACTTGTTACTCATGAGCTACTGGTTGGGGATCACTGATCTATACTACACTAAGCATACCAAATTATATTTAATTCAGGTCTAGGTAATCCTCCACGAATTACCCCAGTGTAGAAGTGAATATGCAGGTTTGCCACTGGAAGGTTAAACAACTATGATTTTGGATTGGGTAGAATATTGGACCTTCCAAAAAGTACAGAAGAAAGGAGGTTTCACCATCAGCCATTCTTTGCTGTAACGTTGGCTTCTAAGAGAGGATGTGCTGGGTTATAATTGCTACACAATCTTTGTTAATTGATCCAGGGTGAGATCTAGTTACCTTTTTGGCATGTTATGAGCAAAACTGCCCCATTTCACTCCGCTGACAAATTTCCTAAATTTCAAAACTTTGCAAAATGCATTGGCAACAATGGGTGCTTTTTCTCCGATTTTATTCTTGATCTAAATTAATTCGGGTCATGGGCTTTACTTTCTCAGGCCAAAGGCAGTGAAGTCATTGGATGTAAAACAACATTTTTTGGGGTGACACAAAACGCATGGTGAAATTCTAGCACAGATGCCCCAAAATGTTTGACACTTGTACTAACACAAATTTTGAAACATTTCTGGTGAAAACTTTCACTAACCCTGAGTAAAGATAAAATTGAAGCCAACCTGCTTGGATTTATTGATGCTTTCTCTGCATCAATAAGTAGTGTTTTGGCTTGTTGAACTCAA
Organism: Xenopus petersii; assembly: GCA_038501925.1. Taxonomy (NCBI): domain Eukaryota; kingdom Metazoa; phylum Chordata; class Amphibia; order Anura; family Pipidae; genus Xenopus; species Xenopus petersii. Next base: position 6,700,105 of record CM076684.1, on the reverse strand, counting down.
ATTCACTCATGTTCCAACGCAATTGCAATGTTTCAAGTGCTAAAACAGAGTTTTACCCACAATTCTGCCAAATTCTAGCGACATCTTAATAGTGTTTGCTGCACAGATGCAAATTAGCATCCCCTTCGGTTGTTGTGCAGTTTGTGGCACAAGCTCTTAAAGGAGAAATAAACCTTAAAAATGAATGTGGCTAAAAATGGCATATTTTATATAGTGAACTTATTGCACGAGGCTAAAGTTTCAGCTTGTCAATAGCAGCAATGATCCAGGACTTCAAACTTGTCACAGGGGGTCACCATCTTGGAAAGTGTCTGTGACACTCACATGCTCAGTGGGCTCTGATTGGCTGTTGAGAAGCTAAGCTTAGGGCTCGTCACTAATTATCCAGCAGAAAATGAGCTTCCCTGGCTGTAATATAAGCTGATGCTACAGGTTTGCTGATTATTCAATTCTGATGCTAATTGCACTGGTTTCTGTGCTGCCATGTAGTAATTATGTGTATTAATTACTAATCAGCCTTATATTGTGACATTTCTATTCTATGTGTACTGTATATTGTGAGTGGGTCCCTAAGCTCAGTAAGTGACAGCAGCACAGAGCATGTGCAGTGAATCAGCAGAAAAGAAGATGGGGAGGTACTGGGGCATCTTTGGAGACACAGATCTTTACTGCTAAAGGGCTGTGGTTGCCTTGGGCCGGTACAGATGCACAAAACATCATGTACAACATTTCTACCTACTTCTTTAGTTAAGCTTTAGTTCTCCTTTAATCGGTATCAGTAATTGGGTTAGTGTGTAAATCAAGTGCAAATCAGTTGTGTTGGAGCAACACTCTTCGTGAACCTTGGAAGTAAGAACTCCTAAAACAGGTGCTAATTCCAGAGCTTCCCTACATTTAGGCCCATTTGTAAATGAGCCTAACTACGTAATTATATATATATATATATAATATTCAATTGGGTTTTAAGAAAAGGAACCATCCAGCAACAGTGCATGGCCTTGCTATAGATCAGACCTGATCCCACTGCACTTTCCTATAGAATAACTCTAACATGAGTCTTCCTCTGTCAGGGCCGTGTTTCCTCCATCTTCTCTTCCTTCTTCTCCTTGCCTCTCTCTTCTCCTCGACCTCCCATTTCAATGTCCTCAGTGGGTACGTGTCCATTTCTCTTATACTCAGAGCGTTCCACACTAAAAACATAATAGAGAGGACTTGTTATCTATCTATCTATCTATCTATCTATCTATCTATCTATCTATCTATCTATCTCTCTTCTATCTATCTCTCATCTATCTATCTATCTATCTATCTATCTATCTATCTCTCATCTATCTATCTATCTCTCTTCTATCTATCTATCTATCTATCTATCATCTATCTATCTATCTATCTATCTATCTATCTATCTATCTATCTATCTATCTATCTATCTATCTATCATCTATCTATCTATCTATCTATCTATCTCTCTTCTATCTATCTATCTATCTATCTATCATCTATCTATCTATCTATCTATCTATCTATCTATCTATCTATCATCTATCTATCTATCTATCATCTATCTATCTATCTATCTATCTATCTATCTATCTATCTATCTCTCTTCTATCTATCTATCTATCTATCTATCTATCATCTATCTATCTATCTATCTATCTATCTATCTATCTATCTATCTATCTATCTATCTATCTATCTCTCTTCTATCTATCTATCTATCTCTCTTCTATCTATCTATCTATCTATCATCTATCTATCTATCTATCTATCTATCTATCTATCTATCTATCTATCTATCTATCTATCTATCTATCTATCTCTCTTCTATCTATCTATCTATCTATCTATCTATCTATCTATCATCTATCTATCTATCTATCATCTATCTATCTATCTATCTATCTATCTATCTATCTATCTATCTATCTATCTATCTATCTATCTCTCTTCTATCTATCTATCTATCTATCTATCTATCTATCTATCTATCTATCTATCTATCTATCATCTATCTATCTATCTATCTATCTATCTATCTATCTATCATCTATCTATCTATCTATCTATCTATCTATCTATCATCTATCTATCTATCTATCTATCTCTCTTCTATCTATCTATCTATCTATCTATCATCTATCTATCTCTCTTCTATCTATCTATCTATCTATCTATCTATTATCTATCTATCTATCTATCTATCTATCTATCTATCTATCTATCTATCTATCTCTCTTCTATCTATCTATCTATCTATCTATCTATCTATCTATCTATCTATCTATCTATCTATCTATCTATCTATCCTGTTTCATTTATCTGCTCAAGATAATGATATGAGTGCAATAGGGCTTTTGCGGGACAAACTTTTTGCCTATTGCTTTGATTACAAATAATCTATTTTTTTAAATTATTTATTATTTATTATGTTTGGTCCATGCGAGGTAGATTACAAGTAGTGATGAGTGAATTTATTCTCCAGCCATGAATTTGCGGATTCTGAATTTCGCCATGTGCTATTTTTTTTCGCGAAACCATGGCAAAAATTTGCAGGGGAAAAATTTGCCAAGTAAAAATGCCCATAAGAAAAAGCGGCCATTGACTTAACTGCGTTTGGAAGAAAAAGTCGCCATAAGAAAAAGCGGCCATTGACTAATGCGTTTGGACAAAAAAAGTCGCCATACTAAAAAAAGCCCATTGATTTTAATGCATTAGGACAAAAAAATTGCCATAAGAAAAAACACCCTTTAACTTTAATGCATTAGGACGAAAAAATTTGCCATAAGAAAAAACGCCCACTCATTTTAATGCATTTGGAGTGAGAAAAATTATTGCATGCGTAAAAATGCGAAATTTTTCGCAGTTTTGTGAATTTCTCGATAAATCGAAACGGGACAGATCCGCTCATCACTAATTACAGTTATACAAAACCCCTCTCACTTCACACTTTGTTGTGACTGTTTTGTTAGTAGGAGTCCATTATGCAGGCTGATTATCTGTGTAGTGGGAGTCTTATAATCTAATTCGCAAGGACACGACATGGAGGATCTTCAATTTCCCTGTTTTGCTCAAGAAATAACAGAAAAGTTAGATAGTTCCTGACTAGACAGAAATGATGTTCAGTACAATTCCTTTTTAGTACAAAGCGGTATAGTGACCCTATAAATACACTGCTACGTGTGATCATTTAGGAGCTGGTTGTGTAACTTTCTAGCTTAGGTCTGGTGTCTGATATCCAGGGCCGCCATCAGGGGGGGACAAGCGTACCGGGCCCGGGCATGAAGGGGGGCCCGGCAGCGCTGCATTTTTTGAAGATCCGGGCCCCCCTTACGAGCGCCCGAGCCGTACGTCTTGCCTCTGTGCTGCCGAATGCGGAAGTGCCGAAAAGCCGAAGCCGATGCGCCGAAAAGACCCGAAGTCACGGAAAAAGCCGAAGTCACGAAGCGCCGAAAAGACCCGAAGTCACGAAAACAGCCGAAGTCCTGAAGCAGCGCAAAGACCCGAAGTCACGAAAACAGCCGAAGCCGAAGTCCTGAAGCGGTGAAAAGACCCGAAGTCACGAAAGGAGGTGAAGTTGAAGTACTGAAGCCGTGAGTTCAATTCTACTGAACACCAGTTTGTGTATTTTTTTTATTTTAATCTCCTGGCCACCAATGTATTATTTTAATATTCTATAGGCCCCTGCAACCAATCTTTTTTTTTTAAACTTTTTTTTTGGGGCCCCAATTTTTTTTTTAACTCGTAAGGGGCCCCTGACGCCAATGTTTTTTTTTTTTTCAAAAAAATTTTTTTTTTTTTAAATTTTTTTTGGGGCCCCAATTTGTTTTTAACTTATAAGGGGGCCCCTGCCGCCAATGTTTTTTTTTTTTTCAAAAAATTTTTTTTTTTTTTTAATTTTTTTTTGGGCCCCCAATTTGTTTTTAACTTATAAGGGGGCCCCTGACGCCAATTTTTTTTTTTTTCAAAAAATTTTTTTTTTTTTTTTTTTCAATTTTTTTTTGGGGCCCCAATTTGTTTTTAACTTATAAGGGGGCCCCTGCTGCCAATGTTTTTTTTTTTTTTTTAATTTTTTTTTGGGGCCCCAATTTGTTTTTAACTTATAAGGGGGCCCCTGCCGCCAATGTTTTTTTTTAATTTTTTTTTGGGGCCCCAATTTGTTTTTAACTTGTAAGGGGGCCCCTGTAAGGGGGCCCCTGCCACCAGTTTTTTTTTTTTCAAATTTTTTTTTGGGGCCCCAATTTGTTTTTAACTTATAAGGGGGCCCCTGCCACCAATGTTTGTTTATTTTTTAGTTTTTTTTGCATTTTTTTTGTTGGGGCCCCAAGTTTTTTATAACTTATAAGGGGGCCCCTGCCACCAATGTTTTTTTTTAAAAAAAAAAATTTTTAATTTTTTTTTTTTTGGGGCCCCAATTTTTTATAAGGGGGCCCTGACCATCAATAGCTTTTTACAACTTGTGTGGGGGGGGTTACTTTTTTAGCGCTGATGTCTGTGTGGTCTTTTAACTGCGATGTGGAGTGGGCGGGAAATGGGGTGGAGCTTGGTCGTCAGTGTGGGCGGGGCCCAGGGGGCCCCAAAAATTTTGTTGTACGGGGCCCCGTGATTTCTAATGGCGGCCCTGCTGATATCTAATAGGTGTGCAGTTATTATTGCCATTATTCTTAGGTTCTTAGGATAAAAATCTGTAGCTTCCCTAGAGAAACTGCAGGGCAATGGGTGACGAGGGCATATTAATGAAGGGGAATTAAGAGAACCCCAAAGCTGATACAGGTATGGGATCTGTTATCCAGAATACTCAGGACCAGGGGCTTTATAGATAAGGGATCTTTTTGTAATTTGGATCTTCATACCTCAAGTCTACTAGAAAATCATGTAAACATGAAATAAAGCCAATAGGCTGGTTTTGCTTCCAATAAGGATTAATTATATCTTAGTTGGGATCAAGTACAAGCGACTGTTTTAATATTACACAGAAAAAGGAAATCAGTTTTAAAAAAAGGGGAGACGCCTTTCCGTAATTCGGAGCTTTCTGGATAGCAGGTTTCCGGATAATGGATCCCATACCTGTATTCCTTTGGTTGAACTTTATCCTTTGATGCGTATTCCCCATAAATTCTTTATACATAGTCACTGTAAATCATCTTAACTACACAGAATTTCTTTAACTTACTAAAGTAGAAACCTGCTGCTTAGGTGCTATATCCAAGGGTGGTGCCACCCCAACCCTCCCAGGCTCCACCCCTGCCCTGCCCTCTCACACCACTAGGCAGAGTCGGACTGGGGGGCCTGGGGCCCACCAGAGTTGCTTCTTCAGGGCCCCTACATACCCCTGGCCCCCCGCCTCTACCTTTTTTCTGCTTGCGGCCATGATCTGGGGTTGGGAGGCAGGTCGTGGATTTTTTTGCTGGTGTTCCACCGGCCCAGTCCGACCCTGCCATTATGTCCCCTGCAAACCATGGGCCATGAGCCTGGATTGACATTATGATAATTCTCCTACTGGCTACAACCGCAGGAATCGTGGGTCTGTGTGCTGTTAGAAGCTAAATTTATAAGATTAATACAACAACTCTAGTTCATAGGCATGAGTAAGGAACCATTTAATAAAAATCCACATACTCACCGCTTAGAGGAGCCTTGTGATTGGTTCCTGCTGGAAAGAGAAAGTACTCATGAATCCTGGGCCAATACAAATTGGGTCAAGGCAGAAGAAAGTGCTGAAAATACCTTTTAATGTATTTCTTATATCCAAAGTATAACAACCCGATCAAGGCGACTGCTCCTAGTATGGCGATCAATATGGCGATCAATAGAGTATGAGTTGTGCTGCTATCATCTGTCTTATTCTTGTTATCATTCTCATATTCCAACATCTTACTGCAAGACCCTGAAATGAACAAGAATAAGGTGAGATCCTCACAACTCCAGTCTATTGTTAAATCTGAATGTGTTACTTTCAAAAGTCATTTATAAAAACCATCAAGGTTTAGATATACAGCATCAACATATTGTGCAGTGCTGAGAGCATTTAGTTGTCCCTGCAAAAGTAACACAACCTGCATGGGATCTGTAAAGACTGTAATTGTGTATCGCTAACAGTAATGAGCCAATCCGTGCTCTTGCGCTTTACTCTGAGGTCAGTGGACATTTGCTTATCACTAATCACTCACAAGCACTGCTATTTATTGCCACTTCCAAATAAATAGGGTAAATAAAAGTGGCCTTAAAGGGCACCAATCATGACCAAAATCATTTACTAAGTAAATACACTATGTGAAAGTTCAAGAAATCCGATTTTTAAAACAGTTAGAATTGTTTGTATAATGTAAATGATCAGCTCACTATTCCTTCTGCAAGATCTCCCCTATCTCCACTGCAGTTCTAGCTGAGGCAGCCATCTTGGATTTCACTGGCTCCTCCTACCCATAATCTTCCCAGCCAACTGTAGCTTTGAAATCTCGCACATGCTCAGTTGAAATTCCTTGTTGCTTATCAACCCTTCTAAGCTATTTTCAAATCAGCCAAACCTGTGTGTTAGCTGCTGTTCAGTAGTGCTGCCCCCTGCTGGAAGTTAGTGTTTGCCCTTCATTTGCATAATGACATCACCAGCAGGGGACAAGATAGGGAAATCTCCTGATACTTCTAGTGGAGGAGTTTACTTAAACAAAGCATTCTGGGTAGAATACTCAAAGCAGTGTTACAATCTGAGCATGCTCCTGAAATTTGCATATTAGAGTCTCTGTTATAGTCACAGTATGGCCTCCCTCAGTGAAAGAACCCATTGGACAAAGTAAGGGATTTTTTTTAAAACCTGCAGTTTTTTCAAAAAACTATATATGTAGTTTGATTAAACGTGTTTAGCTTGTACTGGTCAGATTGTTAATATGTGTTTGATTTTGGCTGTGATAAGTGCCCTTTAAAGAGACTCTGAAATAGTAATATACCTGTAAGGAATGTGGCAGAACTACTATTAGGGATTCACTGAATCCAGGATTTGGCTGAAGCCGGGCAATTTTTAGCTGGATTTGGATTTGGCTATATCCGAGAGTCTGGCTGAGACGAATCCGAACCTTGTATAATTAAAAGAATTTGGCGTGCACACATTGCGTACTTCCGTCCATGCACTGGGTTTTTCAATGTGCAAGCAGGGTTCAGATTCGGTATTCGGCTAAAACCATACCCCTGGATTTGGGGAACCCTGAAAAGCAGGGTTCAGGGCATTCCAATTACTAATAACAAAGAAACTTAAAGGAGAACTATTGCAAAAATGAAAATTTAATATAAGCTTCCTCATACTGAAATAAGAAGATTTCTAAATACATTCAATTAAAATTTCTGTTCTGTTTCTGAAATAATCAAGTTTATGTTCACTATTCCTCTCTCATCATCTGTTTCTCTTCATTCTGTCTTCATGCAGCAGTTGGGTGTCAGATATTCATTGACAGTTAGGGGCACATTTACTAAGCTCGAGTGCAGGAATAGAATAAAAAATACTTTGAATTTCGCAGTATTTTTTTGGCTACTTCGACCATCACATTGGCTACTTCGACCTTCGACTATGACTTCGAATCGAACGATTCGAACTAAAAAACGTTCAACTATTCGACCATTCAATAGTCGAAGTACTGTCTCTTTAAAAAAAAAACGTCAACCCCCTACTTCGCCACCTAAAACCTACTGAACATGAATGTTAGCCTATGGGGAAGGTCCCCATAGGCTTTCTAGCCAATTTGTGATCAAAGGAAAATCGTTCAATCGTTTGATTCGAAGGATTTAATCGTTCGATCGAACGATTATTCCTTCGATGGTTCGATCGAACGAATAGCGCTAAATCCTTCAACTTCGATATTCAAAGTCGAAGGATTTAACTTCGACAGTCAAATATCGAGGGTTAATTAACCCTCGATATTCGACCCTAAGTAAATGTGCCCCTGTGATCCAATATATCTTATGGGGGGCTCCTTTTGCCTAGAAGATGTATTAGAGGTCACTCTATTAAACTCACCAGACATCATGTCTCTCTACATGCAGGATTTGTGCAAAAGGCAGTTATTTTGTTAGATTTTGTTTGTACTGGAATCAGTTATTTGAGTGAGCTCTAATACATCTACTAGGAAAGGAAGCCCCACTATAAAATATATTGGATCTAACTGTCAATGAATAGGGATGTAGCGAACGTCGGAAAAAAAGTTCGCGAACATATTCGCGAACTTGCGCAAAAATGCGAGCTGTTCGCGAACGGTTCGCGAACGCCATAGACTTCAATGGGAAGGCGAACTTTAACATCTAAAAAAGACATTTCTGGCCAGAAAAATGATTTTAAAGTTGTTTAAAGGGTGCAACGACCTGGACAGTGGCATGCCAGAGGGGGATCAAGGGCAAAAATGTATCTGAAAAATCTGCCTGTGTGTGCTTGGAAGAGATAGTGTAGGGGGAGAGCTGTTAGTGATTTCAGGGACAGATGATAGTAAGTTTGCTGGCTAGTAATCTGCTTGATACTGCTCTGTATTGGAACAAAAAAATAAATAAAAGCAGTCCTTACAAGGACTACTGTTATTGCAGCAGTCAGCAGATGAGATCAGAAGCAGGACAGCTGCCCACTGCAGCTACATACAGAGCACTGCAGTAGAAGGTAGATTACTAGCCAGCAAAGCTACCTAAGCTTAAATGTCCCTCAAACCCCTGCAGACTTCTGTCCCTCCAATAACAGAGCAGTATCAAAACGATTACTAGCCAGCAAACTTTCAACTGTCCCTGAAATCACTAACAGGCAGCAGCTCTCTCCCTACACTATCTCTTCAGCACACACAGGCAGAGTGAAAAAAACGCTGCAGGGCTTCGGTTTTTATAGGGAAGGGGAGTGGTCCAGGGGAGAGCTTCCTGATTGGCTGCCATGTACCTGCTGGTCTGGGGTGAGAGGGCAAAAAAAAGCGCCAACAATGGCGAACCCAAAATGGCGAACGTCGCGCGACGTTCGCGAACTTCCGGCGAGCGCGAACAACCGATGTTCGCGCGAACAAGTTCGCCGGCGAACAGTTCGCGCCATCTCTATCAATGAATATCTGACACCCAACTGCTGCATGAAGAGAGAATGAAGAGAAACAGATGCTGAGAGAGGAATAGTAAAGATAAACTTGATTAATTCAGAAACAATGCAGAATATTTAATGGATTGTATTTAGAAAACTCATTATTTCAGTATGAGGAAGCTTATATTAAATTTTCATGTTCACAATAGTTCCCCTTTAATGTTCTCAGTGTAAGGAGCTTTGGATTGCAGGTGGCCCCTATTAAGGGTACATAACTTTTCCAGTATTTTCCAGTATTCTGACCAGGGTTAAGGTGCCTGAACAGAGAGAGTCTGTAAGAGGCAGCTTTGGGGCAGTTTTATAAAAAACGTCTTTCTTACTTGTAAACCTGACACACCCCTTATAGTTATGGGACATTTCAGTATTATTCCCATGGTTTAGTCCAGGGGAGGCACCACTGTCAATTGTTGACTTTCTTTAAAGGGATACTGTCATGGGATTTTCAAAATGCATCAGTTAATAGTGCTGCTCCAGCAGACTAGCAGACAAGTCACATGACTGGGGGCAGCTGGGAAACTGACAATATGTCTAGTCCCATGTCAAATTTCAAAATTGAATATAAAAAAAAAAACATGTTTTCCCATGACTGTATGCCTTTAAAGGATAAGTAAACCTTAAAAATAAGTGAATGTAAAACTGACGAGGGGGCTATTCTAAGCACTTTTGTAATGGACATTCATTATTTATTTATTTTTAATTCCAGGATATTAAGGGATACATGTACTGTTACTATGAATGAATTTTGTTATAACAGCGCCACCTGCTGGTCATTTTCCCACCAGTCTGACCAGCAAGTAGTCAAGGAAGTTGTCAGGAGAAAGAAAGAGGCTGATGTTCTTCTGCTTAGGAATAAAATTAGAAACCTTTCTCACATCTTTCCTAAGCAGAAGAACATCAGCCTCTTTCTTTCTCCTGACAACTTCCTTGACTACTTGCTGGTCAGACTGGTGGGAAAATGACCAGCAGGTGGAGCTGTTGTAGCACAATTCATTCATAGTAACAATACACGTATCCCTTAATATCTTGGAATTAAAAATAAATAAATAATGAATCTACATTGCAAAAGTGCTTAGCATAGCCTCCTCATCAATTCTACATTCACTTATTTTTAAGGTTTACTTATCCTTTAAACCTTCCATCAGCCACTTCTCTATCTCTATTTTATCTCTCTCTATATTATCCAAATTTCCTAAGACCTGTAAGGAATTCGCTTTCAGCATCAGCAGATTAGGGCTGGGAGGAAAAAGAAAATAAAGCAGTTTTCAAGCAATACTGTAATCATGTTTCTATATATTGCACCTGTTCCAACCCTAGAGCACAATATACTACTTTATTACAAAACATCCTATTACCTGTAAAGTAAGTGCCATATACAGTCTTCCCATGTCTCCCTTCACCATATTCCAAAAACAAGATGGTACGTTCCAAATCGATTGTGTCCAAGAGCAAACAAGTGTCATTAGTGAGCCTCACAGTGGAGTTCTGGGTGCAGTTTGCAGTAGAATTAGGGATTGTCATTTGGAATTTACAATATTCTCTCTCAATGCCTACTTTGATGGAGAGAGGCTGATTCCACAGTTTTCCCTCACTGACACAGAATAAGTACTGCCGGCAATTCCCAGGAGAAGCTACATTGGACAGAAGTGAAGAGACTTTTGAGTTTTTTTGTTAATTCTCTGGAGTATTGTTATTTTCTTAAAAAAAAAAACATTAAAAACCAGGGCATGTCAGGGATTTATAGACAATGTCTTCTTATCAAGGTTTATGGGAATTAGCAAGACGTAGGAGCAAGGAATTCTCAACAGAAGGAGCAGCAAGATGGTGTGAAGAGATGGAGTGGAGGAGATGGACCAGGAACATTTAGGGAGACACGTGAAGAAAAGTAGTGAGGAGCAGAGGAATGAAGGGCTTGGAATGACTTTGAGTGCTACAGTTAGATAAGTAAACCTTTAAAATAAGTGAATATAAAATTGAAGAGAATGCTATTCTAAGATATTTTGCAATGTACATTCATTATTTATTTTGGTTTTATTCCAAGATATTAAGGGATACATGTTCTGTTAATATGAATGAATTTTGTTACAACAGCGCCACCTGCTGGTCATTTTCCCACCAGTCTGAGCACCAAGTAGTCAAGGAAGTTGTCAGGAGAAAGAAAGAGGCTGCTCTGATGTTCTTCTGATTAAGATAAAAATTAGAAATCTTTCTCACATCTTTCCTAAGCAGAAGAACATCAGAGCAGCCTCTTTTTTTCTCCTGACAACTTCCTTGACTACTTGCTGGTCAGACTGGTGGGAAAATGACCAGCAGGTGGCACTGTTGTAACACAATTCATTCATATTAACAGCACATGTATCCCTTAATATCTTGGAATAAAACCAAAATAAATAATGAATGTAAATGACAAAAGTGCTTAGAATAGCCCCCTCATCAATTTTGCATTCACTTGTTTTAAAGGTTTATTTATCCTTTAACAGGCAGTCATTATAGAGATTTTACCCCAGGTTGAACATGTTCCTCTTAGAAGAGAGAGAAGCTTCAGAATTTAAGATTGATTACAGGAGATCTAGGAGACTGGTTAGTAGGAGATTGCAATAGTCTTAATGGGATAGGATAAGGGCATGGGTTAGAATTCTGGCTGATACATATGAAAGGGACATATCTTGGATATATTATGGAAAATAAAGTGTCAGGTTTTGGCAGCAACATCTTATTAGAGAAGGAGAAGTTGAGGGAGTTCACATGGAATGGAAACTTACACTGAGTCACTTGTGGGTTTATGGTAGTGATTTGTGTCTCCTGCAGAAAATTCTCTTGTAATCCACTTGCTGTAAAGGAAAGGCAACTTAGCATAGAAAATGTATATATATCTATTAGAGAATTCTCAGCATATCAATGAAAAGAGAAGCTATTGTGTCTACTTTCTAACTAAAGCCTAAACCTAGATACACAAACACTGGCTGCGTTGCATTAATGTGTAGACTTAGTTATACACACGGGATCTACCAGTGGACCTTTAGCGGGTGATCAGTAAATCTCAAGACACTGTCAACAAACAACTTGTCTATATCACCCTCCTATTCATACATTTCATTCAGATATTTATTTGTATAGATAGATTTTATATTTATTTTTAAGGTGACATAAGAAATAGTTGTTAAATATGGCAATATAAATTCTCTCATAGATCAATAGAATGTTTAAGTAATATTTTCTATGCTAACACTGCTTTTATGGATGTAGATCCTAATGGGACAACTACTACTAAAAGTAGACCTCGCATTAGAAAAGTATAGGCGCTCCTGTTTTAGTAGATACAGTACAGGTATGGGATCTGTTATGCAGAAAACCATTATCCAGAAAGTTCTGAATGACAGGAAAGCCGTCTCCCGTAGACTCTATTTCAATCAAATAAAAAAAAAAAATTCCTTTTTCTGTGTAATAATAAAACAGTCGCTTGTACTTGATCCCAACTAAGATATAATTAATCCTTATTGGAGGTAAAACAATTATAATGGGTTTATTAAATGTTTAAATGATTTGTGGTAGACTTACGTATGGAGAGCCAAAACATCTAGGGGGTCTGACTTTTAAAAAAATCACATTTTTCAAAATGTATTAAACTCCGAGGATGGGAAAAGTCACAATCTGAAAATACAGTATCTCAGACCTGTCGAGGTTGCATATACAGTAAGTCAGTGGGAGAAGTCCCAATGATATTTTGATATGCGCTGGGTTTTTGGCAATACACCAATGTTTTCATAGTTTTAGGGCAAAATTCTGAGTTTTCAGATGAAAAATCCGAAAAAATGGTGAAAATCGGATGAATAATCCGAAAAAATCATGAAAATCTTATTTTTCCCGATTTTTTTTTTTGCATTTTTTCCCGCAAATTTTTTTTCGGGAAAGTGTATTAATATTTTTTTCAGAAAATATTCGGACTTTGATAAATAACCCTCGTTTTGCAGCAAAGTACTGCGTTCTTCCTGGTCTATCTCCACTCAACTTACATGTATGGTGATCCCATGAACCCCTATCTGTATGTGTATATATATATATATATATATATATATATATATATATATATATATATATATATATATATATATATATATATATATATATATACTGTATATACACATACACAGGTATGGGACCTGTTATCCAGAATGCTCGGGACCTGGGGTTTTCCAGATAACAAATTTTCTCCATACCTTAAGTCTACAAAAAAATCATATAAACATTAAATAAACCCAATTGTTTTGTTTTGCTTCCAATAAGAATTAATTATATCTTAGTTGGGATCAAGTACAAGCTACTGTTTTATTATTACACAGAAAAAGGAAATCATTTTTTTTTTTAGAAAATTTGGATTATCTGGATAAAATGGGATCTATGGGAGATGACCTTTCCGTAATTCAGAGCTTTCTGGATAATGGATGTCATACCTGTATAAAGAATATATATTATACACTTGAAGACAAGAATAAAATATTATCATTGGAGTTTTCCCAAATCAATCTTTAGTTTAATAACACAAGCCATGATCAGGGCAAGCAAACAACTGGTTGTAGCATAATCATCATCATTGTATATTTGGAGCTACTGGCCGACCAAGGACTCTATGGCCTCTTTATCTGCATAGAGATCTGAGTGACCGAAAGTTGGTATTTGTGTGTTCCAACCCACAGTTCCAAGTTATATAATTAAAAAAATAATCGTATTTTGTCCCCTGAATTGTTACTGGGACTGTACACTTACAAGAGGTAACACCGATGAGTAGGAAGCAAAATATGCCAATCCAAGCAACCACGGCTCCTGCAAAAGAATGGAAGTCATTAAGGGCCAAACCCCACCAATAAAATGTTTGTAACCAGTTATATTTACCCTCTCACTATAAAATGTTTCTTTTGACGCACACAATGTCTAATGGAGTTGAACGGTACATAGTCATGACCTTCTCCTAACCTGTATGACTCGAGTTATTTTTAAAATAATGGCTAATGGAAATAGTGCAGAATAAAAGGTCAGACTAAGTGGTCTATTTACTAACTTTCAGCTTTCTACATTTTTTTTCACAAATCAAATTTGTATCTCTAAAACTCTAAAAATTTAAGATTAATCAACTGTAAAAACCATAAAAACTCTAATACAAAACTTTGCCAAGCAGAAGTAGTTTTTTCAGAGGTTTTCTGATTTCTTTTGCCAGTAATTGTCCGAAAAACTCGAATTATTAGTGGTTTTCGTATTTGTTAGGATTTTTTCATTTGATTTTTTCTATTTTAATAATTTCATGGCATTTGTGGTTTTAGAGGAAATGAGTAGTGACGAGCGATTCTGTCCTGTTTCGCTTTGCAGAAAAATTCACGAAAGAGAAATTTGCAAAAACGTCTGGAAATTTCTACTTGCAACTTTATTTCTCACTAAAGTCAATGGGCGTTTCTTTCTTGGGGTTAGTGATTGGAATTTCCCGCGAAATTTGCGAAACAACGAAAAATTTGTGCTATTAGAAAATAGCCATCCACGTCAATTTTGGATGAACGTCCGAAAAGTCATTAGCGTCAATTTCGACGCAGGTGTTAAAGTCAATGGGCGTTTGAATAGTGTTGACGCGCGGTGATTTTGACAAGAGCGACTTTTCGGACACGCCGGCGGCGCAACATGGAAATTTGCGCTAGCCGAATTTATTCGCCCATCACTACTTGCGGTGACTTTTTTTGTCTTGGTGACTTTTTGTCTAAATGCATTAAAGTCAATCGTTATTCCTCAAGTTATTTCTCACTTACAATGCATTAAAGTCAATGGGTGTTTTTTTCTTGCTGCAACTTTTTTGTTGCATCAAATTTTTTATGTGACAAATTTTTGCAAAAAAATTGCAGATGGCGAAATGTTGAATTGCCAAAAAAATTTGCTCGTCACTAAAAATGAGTTTAATCGTGTTTTAAAAAAGCTCTAATACCACTGAAATTCGACCTTTAATAATTGGGCCACTAAGTGTAAAT
Organism: Xenopus petersii; assembly: GCA_038501925.1. Classification (NCBI taxonomy): domain Eukaryota; kingdom Metazoa; phylum Chordata; class Amphibia; order Anura; family Pipidae; genus Xenopus; species Xenopus petersii. The sequence goes on along the minus strand of CM076684.1, from coordinate 6,685,015 downwards.
GCCGAGTATGTCGATGTCGGGATTAGTGACCCTATCAAATTAACAAACTACTTATGTACTAATTTCGTAGCATCTCTATGAAACAAATCACTGGGACTTTTTAAAGAAGGATTGAGGTCCCTTTATTAAATGGAAAGTCCTTTCTGCACAACAGCAACTTATTTAACAAAAATGAAGGAGTGAATTCCATCCATGACGAGTATTTTTACCCACTTGTTATGTAATTCACTAATGCATTTTTGTTCTATAGTTCTTAAGTTCTAATAGTTGAGCAGAACCTAAAACATTCCATTCCTTGATGAAACCACAAGATTGAGATTAAATACCATGGTTTATAACAATGTTCATCACCTGGTTTCAGCAGTTGTATCATCTTCATAAGTAACATGCCCGTGATTTGGTCTATAGAATGTGATGGAGGAACCTTGGTCTCTCTCAGCTCCTTCATCGAGCTCTGCTTCTTCTTTCTCTTTCTCTTATTTTGTTTTGGCTTCTTTCTTCCTTCATCCAATTTTGAAGGCTCATGAGTTGTGTCAGTTTCTGGTGAAGATGATGTTGAGATTCCATCCTCTGATCCAAACTCTTCCTCCTGGGCCTCAGACTGCATTTCCGTTGGCTGTGCTACTGTCTCCTTCTTAATATTCTCCTTTTCTGTTGGATCCTCTTGAGCAGCTTCTGTGATTTTTGTGTCCACTGTGGTGTTGTCATGATCATTTTTTTGAGGTGCAATGCTGGAATTTCTGAAAATAATGAATATAAAATCCATAATCATATTTCTGCAATTTGAATTGTTCTTACCACCGTGATGGTAAGGGAGTGAGGATAAATTAGTAACCATCATGAGTTCCTACCAACCATGTAGTGGGATGTACCTTTGGTGTATATTTCACCAGCAGATGGACTCAAGCATGTATATAAGGGGAAGAGATGAATCTCCTTGTATATCAAGTCTGTAGTGAATAGTGATCTGACCAGTTTCACTTTACCAAAAATTCACAAAATAGCAAAAATTGGCCAAAATGCGTTGGTCTATGGCCATCAAAATTGTGAAGCGCAACAATTTTGTTTTGATTTTTTTTTATACCATTGGAGTCTACCGGCATCATTATAGTGGTGAAACTTGGCAAAAAATGTTGCTTATCACTAGTAGTGAACTAATGGCACTGTACTTAAAGGGATTCAGTCATGATTTTTATGGTGTACATTTTATGTCTAAATGACACTGTTTACATTAGAAATATTTCACTCAAACGTTTAAAATGTTATTCCTGAGCCAACTAATTTATTTTTTAACTGTAATATTGGTGGTTAGGCAACCGGCTTAGGTCATTATGCCTGGTCATGTGCTTTTCAGAAACAGCCAACACTTCATAATGGAACTGCTTTCAGATAAGCTATTGTTTCTCCTACACAATATAACTGGAGAAGTCACAGTGGGACTTGGATTTTTATAATTCAGTGCTGTTTTTATATCTACACTGAGGAATGCAGGTGGCAGGGAGCCGTTATCCTCTTACCATTGTTCTGCTGATAGGCTGCTGGGGGGAAGGGAGGGGGTTCCAACTTGCAGTGCAGCAGTAAAGAGTGACTGAAGATTATTATAGCACAAAACTGGGGGCACTTAGGAGAAAGAAGAAGGCTGCTCTGATGTTCTTCTACTTAGGAAAGATGCTTATTCCTGCTTATTCCTAAGCAGAAGAACATCAGAGCAGCCTCTTTCTTTCTTCTGACAACTTCCTTGACTACTTGGTGGTCAGACTGGTGGGAAAATGACCAGCAGGTGGCGCTGTTGTAACACAATTCATTCATATTAACAGTAAATGTATCCCTTAATATCTTGGAATTAAAAATAAATAAATAATGAATGCACATTGCAAACGTGGTTAGAATAGCCCCCTCCTCAATTTTTGAATTCACTTATTTTTAAGGTTTACTTATCCTTTAATATGGCAGCAGTAGTATCCATTGTACCAGTTAATAAATGATCATCCTTGGTGTCTATCTATGGAGTGACCTCCTCCAGTATTTCCACTCTTACTATACCTGGTCTCTGGGATGCTGAGAGGAAGGTCTGCTTTGTTCTCTATGTTCTCTAGTCTGTAAAAACAAAATACCATTGAATATAAACAGCAATAAGGTTCACTCAATAGAAATAAAATGGGAAGTTGAGTTTCCTACCCGATATCCTTTCAATAAGAAATAAATTAACATCTGAAAACAGACACACGTCACCATTTACAGAGGGATTAAAAGGGGCTAACTTTTAGTTTGTTATAGAATGGCTAATTCTAAGCAACTTTTCAACTGGTCCTCGTTATTTATTTACTATAGTTTTAATTATTTGCCTTCTTCTTCTGATTCTTTTCAGCTTTCAAATGGGGGTCACTGACCCCATCTAAAACACAAATGCTCTGTAAGGCTACTTATCTTTCTATTCAGGCCTCTCCTATTAATAGTACAGTCTCTTATTCAAATCTGTGTATGGTTGCTAGGCTAATTTGAACCCTAGCAACCAGATTACTGAATTTGCAAACTGGAGAGCTGCTGAATAAAAAACTAAATAACTAAAAAACCACAAATAGAAATAAAAATAAATTATAAAAAGAATAACTCTCTCTACATCATACTAAAGGTATGCCATTCAAGCACAGGATACACAGTAGATAACAGATAAGTACTACTATAGTTTATATAAACAAGCTGCTGTGTAGCCATGGGGGCAGCCATTCAAGCACAGGATACACAGTAGATAACAGATAAGTACTACTATAGTTTATATAAACAAGCTGCTGTGTAGCCATGGGGGCAGCCATTCAAGCACAGGATACACAGTAGATAACAGATAAGTACTACTATAGTTTATATAAACAAGCTGCTGTGTAGCCATGGGGGCAGCCATTCAAGCACAGGATACACAGTAGATAACAGATAAGTACTACTATAGTTTATATAAACAAGCTGCTGTGTAGCCATGGGGGCAGCCATTCAAGCACAGGATACACAGTAGATAACAGATAAGTACTACTATAGTTTATATAAACAAGCTGCTGTGTAGCCATGGGGGCAGCCATTCAAGCACAGGATACACAGTAGATTACAGATAAGTACTACTATAGTTTATATAAACAAGCTGCTGTGTAGCCATGGGGGCAGCCATTCAAGCACAGGATACACAGTAGATAACAGATAAGTACTAGTTTTGCTAATGAAGGTAAATTACCATTAAAGCTGCAAGTCACAGTTTCCCCAAGAGACCTGTTTATCTTTAATTGTTACAATTGTTTAGTTGCTTGTCTTAAATTGTTACAAAAGTATCTAAGTGCACCTGCCAGGTATTCTGGGTTCTTTGCCACAAACCAATTAAGGTAATCAGTACTGTTAAAGGACATGTCAACCCCCCTAACACAAATTTTATCTGAGAAAAGCCTTTTAGCATGATTTACATACGGACCACTGCAGTCCTTGACAAGTAATCCGTTAAGCAGCACTGTTGTTTTTTGGCGATACGCACATGCGCAATTCACAAAAAAAATCGAGCACATGCGCAGATGACTGTGTTTAGTGTCGGCAAAATAATCAAGCCGCTATTGGCGCATGCGCATTGGTATCAGGAAGAGCGCATACAAGAAAAAATGGCCGACCGGGTTAGTCAGTTTGCAATGGTTCAAAGAATGCGACGGTGCAGGGAAACTGGAGCACTTTTCAAAGTGCAACTAATGCGGTTCACATGGGGCTAAGGTAGGCTACAAAGGGATACTAAAATAAAAAAGCGGCTTGACTTTTCCTTTAAGGAAAAAAACGGGATAGTTGGGAGGTATGCATGCTTCCGTTGCATGGAATATTATAGGAGCTGATAAAACAATGGCTGTGTTTACTACTAATGGGGGGGTGTTCAAATTATGGAACACATTTGGGGTTTGAACCATTTCCTAGTTTTTAAAATTGGGTGGCTGCAATTACAGAGCATGTGTTTTTTAGATGGGGTCAGAAACCCCCAATTGAAAGCTCGAGAGAGTCAGAAGAAGAAGAAGGAAAATAATTTAAAAAGCCGCAGGGGAGCGCAGGATTAGACGCATTTAATTATTGTCAAGGGGGCACATGTAAGTGCCAAATGCAGGTGGGACGCAGCACGTTGCATTGTAACTGTGTTTGTCGCTTACATTTGTCTGTGTGAATACAAACCCCCCCCCGTGTGTGTGTGTGAACCCTAAGGGTTTCTGGAAACATTTATCTTACTCCTCCCTCAATCCAACAAATTTCATTTACCTGGTTTCCTGCACAGGCGCCTTGAGAATTTGTTTTCTTTTGTTACATCTGCAAACAAAGGCCAAATAATTTAGTAATACAAACACTATCAAGATATGCATCGTTCATACAAATGTCTCCTGTATCTGTTCATTGCCAAAATATTTGTTACTCTATACAACAATTCATTTGGCATTAACATTACTAATAAATGCTTTCATGAACAATAAGGTACGACTGTTGTCAGTGTAATGTATAATGTGAGTTATTCAGCTCATGTATTATAAGGGATAATGTACCCCCTACTGTAAATGATAAGGATATTAGAAGTCACTGAGGGGTTGTTCTGTGACCATATAAAGGCACAAGGCTACAGGCTGAGTTATACAGGGAACTCTGAGTATCACTCATGTATTATAAGGGATAATGTACCCCCTACTGTAAATGATAAGGATATTAGAAGTCACTGAGGGGTTGTTCTGTGACCATATAAAGGCACAAAGCTGTCTGGTAACTAATCAATGGAAAACAATAGAGCTTAAAAGTAGTGTTCTGGCTATTATGTTACACATCCAGTCACTCCAGCCTTTATACATTACATTTTTGCCTAACTAACTATATTAGATACATTTTGTTATTTTGCACAGCCTGTCTATTTACCTAGTTTTTATTTTACACTGAACTGTTCCTTTAAATCTTAGAACAAACAAGAAGAAATAATTAATATAAATTACAAGAGTGATTCAAGGAGGCTCTGAGTCATGTTTAGGGGTTTACATATCACATAAAGCAGCACATCAGTTGGTCTTACAGGAAAGCAGTTGAGTAGATTCACCGGCTCTGCCAGTTTAACCTACTTATTCCTGAAATATTTTTATTAATGCAATGTTTCCATGAGTTACTAGTGATTTGCACAGCTAACAATTAGCCCCTTCCTCTGTGTTAAAAGGCCACTTCTTCTTCCAAGTATTAATTCTTTATGTCCATATAAAGATTATAAGGGTCAGTAAGTAAAGTTGTGGCCAAATAGATTTCCTCACAGTCGGTTGCACGAAAAACCCCATTCATTGAAGGCACTTTCATCTCATAAACGACAAACCACATTAAAGGGGCAGTATCCACCACTGTGCAGCACGAGTGCAATGAATAGGGCTTGTGTTCAACATACTTTTTGTATGCCTTTTGTTTTAAAGGGGAAGTTCACCCTTTTACTATGCTAGAGAATGAACCCCTCCTCCTTAATAAAAAAAGGGATGGTTTCTTTTCTTGCTCTTCTGATTACTTAATTGTTATCATTATACTGGTTATTATTGTTAGATTTATTTGCATTTAAAATGGTTTCTTTTTTGCCTTTCTTGTTAATCCAGTAGATGTTATATTCTATTTTTGGCTTTATCTAAATCTGCTCAAGTTTTTCTTACATGTCGATGGCCTTATATAGATCTGATCCTTTGACCATTGTTTCATGGAATGTCAATGGATTAAATCACTATTTCAAGAGAAGTAGCATCCTTAAAGGGATCCTGTCATCTGAAAACATGTTTTTTTCAAAACACATCAGTTAATAGTGCTACTCCAGCAGAATTCTGCACTGAAATCCATTTCTCAAAAGAGCAAACAGATTTTTTTATATTCAATTTTGAAATTGACATGGGGCTAGACATTTTGTCTATTTCTCAGTTGCCCCTGGTCATGTGACTTGTGCCTGCACTTTAGGAGAGAAATGCTTTCTAGCAGGCTGCTGTTTTTCCTTCTCAATGTAACTGAATGTGTCTCAGTGGGACATGGGTTTTTACTATTGAGTGCTGTTCTTAGATCTACCAGGCAGCTGTTATCTTGTGTTAGGGAGCTGTTATCTGGTTACCTTCCCATTGTTCTTTTGTTTGGCTGCTGGGGGGAAAAGGGAGGCGGTGATATCACTCCAACTTGCAGTACAGCAGTAAAGAGTGATTGAAGTTTATCAGAGCACAAGTCACATGACTTGGGGCAGCTGGGAAATTGACAATATGTCTAGCCCCATGTCAGATTTCAAAATTGAATATAAAAAAATCTGTTTGCTCTTTTGAGAAATGGATTTCAGCGCAAAATTCTGCTGGAGCAGCACTATTAACTGAATCATTTTGAAAAAAATGTTTTTTTTCCATGACAGTATCCCGTTAAAGAACTAAAAAATCTATAGCGTGACATTGCCTTTTTGCAAGAGACGCATCTTAATGATTCAAAGACTGGGTGGGAGAACTAGTTTTTCCTCCTGCCATTAATAAAACAACAGATTTCTTCACTTCCCTCTTATAACATTATTATGGCAGGAGATCTGAATGAATCTTATATCAGCTCTTTGAATAGGGTCAGATTGGAAATTCAATAGTCACTTTAGGAAATCTTCATGAATTCTTTAGAGATACTAACCATAATGATGTATGGAGACTATTTCATCTGTCAGAGAAAGATTTTATCTTTTTTTCATCTACCCATAATGTAAGTACTAGAATACATTATATATTAACTTCCAACAACTTAATTAATAGAATAATAAAATCGGATCTAGGTAATATAGATATATCTGACCATGCACCAGTCTCGCTTTTGGTTTCTAAGTCTTCACCCCCCAAAAACTACATTTCCTAGTCATTTCCGAATTTTCTTAAAGAAAATCTTGATTTTATCAAAATGTTGCTTAAGAGATGGGACTTATTTTTGGTAGATAATAAAGAACATTTGAATAACCCCTCCTTAGTTTGGGAAACATGGAAGGCAGTGGTCAGAGGGGTCTCATTTCTTCAGTAAAATGCACAAAAATGTGTTAGCGTTACTGTAAGTAAAAAACAAAGTATTCTTTATCTCAAGTTTAAGCTAAATCCTTCAAAAGATAATGCTCAAAGATATAAGAAAGCTATGGATGATCTTAAAGCTTGGCTCAAAATCAGGCATAACTTCTTTGCTCTTTACTCGCATGCTAAATTCAATAATTTGAGTAACAAAGTCAACCCGCTTCTTTTTAATCTGTCAAGATTAGAGAGGATACAAGATAAACTAATAAAGATTAAAGACAGTTGTAATATGCCGACTAATGATCCTAATAAGATTGTCAATATCTTTATGAACTATTATAAAGAATTATACTCTAAGCCATGAAAATATTACTTGGGAACACTTATTTGTTTGCCTAAAAAAATTTGGCATTACAGGTCCATTTTTCCATTATATCAAATATCTTTACAGAAATCCCATCTCTCAGATTGTCTTTGGTGGTGCAATGTCATCACAATTTGAAATATTTAAAGGGACCAGGCAAGGCTGCCCCTTATCGCCTTTGTGATTTAATATTGCTTTAGAACCGTTAAGTCAATTTTTGGATTCTTCTAAGACAATTAAGGGAAATAACATTATTGACAGGCAATTCAAAGTATTAGCCTATGCTGATGATTTGTTGCTAATCATTAAGAATTCTAATAATTCTCCGTTTTGGATTTACTTCGTGACTTTCAGTAATTTTCTGGATATAAAGTTAATATTGACAAATCAGAAATAATTAATTTATATGGTTCACTATCTAACTCTCTGCTGAAAATGTTTCAACTCAAATACCCAAAAACTCAGATAAAATACTTAGGTTTGACTATTCCATTGGATATTAACAACTTATATTCATTAAATATTACACTAGCATGTCAAAAGATATTTTCTATGTGTACTAAATGGGCCAAATATCCACTGAATTTAAAACGAAGAGTTATTTTCTTTAAATCATTAATATTCCCTAAACTGATATACCCATTAATTAACCTGCCCCTACTTATTAGACACTCGGATATTGGGAAACTTGACTTTGCTCTAATACATTTTGTTTGGAATGGGAAAAAACCAAAGATAGCTCTTTCCAAATTGAGATCTCCTGCTAAATTGGGTGGTTTAAAAATTCCCAATTTTAGAGCTTTTAACCTTTCTGTCCTCACGAGATCTTATTGAATGGATTTCTCAAGGAAATAAATATATAAACTCAGAAATTGAAATTCTCCATGAACCTCCCTTTGATATTTTATCTATATTGCACGGTAAATGGAAGAATGTTCCTAGTGATTTTAAGAAGAATCCTCTTTTCCGTGATTCCATTTTTGTCTGGAAACATTTATTTTCTCAACATAACTTTAGTTTTAGTCAAACTCCTTTTATGCCAGTTAAACTTTTATTGAAAACATCAGAATTCTTAAAATCTCCCACATTTTTACTTTTTACAAAAGAGAAAGTTAACATATTAATGAAAGATTTGTTTCACCCCATTGATATGACTCTAATCTCCTGGCCAGAGTTCAAAGCAATATTTGGGTTACTTGAAGCTGATAGATATTATTATCTAGCCGGCCAATGTGGTCTTTCCTTGATTCCTGATAAGAACAATTTTGCTGTGTCTGATCACTGGTTGGCTGAAGCTTTGTTGGAATTTATGGCACATCCTTCTAGTATAAAAATTGATTCACTCTCTAGCTGATTTTGGGATGTATATCCGGTGGATAGTCATCCTTTATTAGGAATCTCCTCTAAATGGTCAGAATTTCTTCAACATTGTGTATCCCCCTCTGATCTTGTTAAGTCTATATATGATTATTATAACAATATGATTCTCTCTGAGAGCTGGAGAGTTCAGCAGATCTTATTCTTATTGCCCTAAATGTGAAGAACACAGTGTTAATTTATTCCATTATCTCTGGTCCTAAGTTAAGTATTTTTTGGAGTGAGTGAAGTCTCGAGATTTTTGAATTCTAGGTTGACAACTAATTTTACGTTAGCCCCTAGTTTTGCTTTATTGTATGTTGACGACAATAAGCTCTTCTCAAAACCAGTCTCTTATTCAAATCAGTGCATGGTTGCTAGGGTGATTCGAACCCTAGCAACTCCTACGATTATTTTAGGATTATTTTAAGATTATTGGCGCAGAGCCAACTGAGCATGTGCAGTGCCACCGACTCACACAAATGATGCCTAAAATGATGATTTGAAGGTCTAGATCATAACTGTTAAAGGGCTGATGGCTTTTTGGCTTTAAAGGGGTGGTTCGCCTTTAAGGTACATTTTATTATGTTATAGAATGGACAATTCTAAACAACTTTCCAATTGGTTTTCATTATTTATTTGTTATAGATATTTGCCTTTTTCTCCTGATTCTTCTTCTTATGGGCATTGCTGACTCCCATCTAATAAACAAATGCTCTGTAAGGATACCTGATATTGTTTATTGCTCATCTTTCTATTCAGGCCTCTCTTATTCATATTCCAGTCTCTTGTTCAAATCAATACATGGTTGCTAGGGGAATTTGGACCCTAGTTACCAGATTGCTTAAGATGCAAACTGGAGAGCTGCTGAATAAAAAGCTAAATAACTCAAAAACCACAAATAATAAAAAATGAAAACCAATTGTGAATTGTCTCAGAATAGCACTCTCTACTGACTCCATTCATTGCAGTCATGTTTAAAAAAAGGATAATACTGCCCCTTAAAAAAAAAAAAAAAATTGTGGAATCTGATCAGCTCTACTGTTGTTTCGACCCTCCCTGTCACACGCAGCTTCACAAGCCCCAGGTCAGGTGTCTGAGTGGCAGACGACATTAATTTGCACAGAGAGGAATTATCGAGATGCGTTTTTCCCACACCTCCCCCTCACACCCGGCGTGTGCTTCTGTTCCTAAACATGAACTGTCAGTGCAACCCAACTGCCAGCTGATCCAGAGGAAGGGAAATCCCCATCTGCAGCCCCTGCAATTTGCCTCTTACGAGGGTAGAATAATCATTTCTGACTCCTTGTACCCAAGTCATGTTTCAAAATGTTTTAAAACGAAACAAAATTTTACATTTACAGTATTTGTACCCTCCACCACACACACAGCATAACAAGGCGTCTTTTTGGTGCCGGTTTCCCTTTAAAAAAGATATTATTATGAACATTAACATGTATTCATATAGCTCCAACATATTTTGTAGCGCTGTCGATAATTACTGACTTACCTGATTGGAATGCGTGTGATGCCCAGAGAAGGGCAATAGAGATACAGTAATGCAGGTCGTCTCTTCCTCATGTTCTCTCCTTGTGCCAATGAATAAGGGATAGAGAAAAGTCTGTGCCGATGTTATTCGCTTCTCTATTCTGGCTGTGGCTGCACCAAGACTTCAGTCGCTTCTCAGTATGATCCTCTCTAGCTTGATAACTCTGTCTCCATTACACACAACTTTATGACTTTCTGTAGAAAAATCCTGCACTGCTGCAGCCGGGGGTGAATGAGCCGCTGGGAACAGACTACTGTGTTGCTTCCTGTCTTGTCTTCAGCCGGAATCAATGGAATAAGTCTCTCGAGTGCAGCTTCTTATACACCCACATTTGGCACCCGCCCCTTTCAATGTATGACTGGGAATAACCTTGAACACGGCAATGTTTGTTTAAAGAAAGTGCTTAAGTAAATAAGGTTAAGAAAATAAATAAATGAAAAGAAAAAATAACTTGTGCTGAAAAAACTTCCGATTGAAACGAGTCCACGGGGCGGAACGAGAGGCAGGAGCTCGATGCACAGATCCATAAATCAGTGTGTAAAAATGTGTAAAGCCACCAGCCTTATATCATTTTAATATTTTATAATTTTTGTTAGAATAGAACTTTTTTTAACAATGCACCAAATGTACAGGGTGCCCTCTGGGCTGGATTTACCCTCCTTGCCCCCCCTAGGCCCAGCTACTGTGCCCCCTCCCCCCCCCGCACGCATTATATGGATGTGAACTTGGCAGCAGCATAATCTTTGTAGTTCCTATTTCTCAGCAGACATCACCGCAGTATTTTTCAATATTTATATAATTAATTAAATAAAATAAACGTTTTAAGCTGCCAACTGTTAGAGACTGAGTTTCAATTTTAAAAGTACAGGTCAGTAAATGACTGCCAGACTGCCACACTGAATGATTTTAGTTGCAGGCCAAGCCTAGGGGTGGGCAGCCAGCCGAATTCTCAAGCACAGCACTCTGTTTGGGGGGCTTCTGTCCTGTGTGCTGGCGCCTGTTGCGCTCAACTTGCACTGTGCACACGCCATAGGCACGGCTCACGTGACGTCACACGCTCAGTAAGAGTTGCTCGCAGCTCCCCCTCCCTACTCCTCCTATACTATTCCGTCTGAGAGTGGTGCTACGCCTGCTCCGAGAGACGCTTGCGCAATCACATGACGGGGTGACGTCACCGCATAGAGCGTGCGTGCATACTGAGCCAGAAGAGATCCCCACTGACACACAGGACAGGCGCACAGGCACAGCAATGTGGGGGCCGGGGGTGGGTGGTTCGGACTGTTTTGGAATTGGGATTGACCAGCGGTCCGTAACCGTTTTACAATTACTGTGGGTTATAGAGAATGTTAGGGGGCGCCTGCTTGTCGCCCCTAACATCTTGCTGCCCTAGGCCCGGGCCTAGGGGGCCTTTCCCTAAATCCAGGCCTGGGTGCCCTGTGTCTGACTCACTGACTCTTGGGGTGCAATTCTGTGCCCCTTTGTGCTCTCACACACCTGTGCCCAGGGCAATGCTCAATGAGCCCATACATGTTATAAAAGTTTGTAAACCCCATTGGCCCAGGGCTGGAAGTAAAGGTGGGCAGAAGAGGCACCTGACTAGGGTGCAACTATTGGGGGAGCTGGGCAGGTACCTCTTGGAATGTTTTCCACTTACCCCTAGTCTTGTCTCTGCACCTCTCCGCTCATGTGCAAAGTGTCCGGCCAGTTCATCTTGGGTTCCCAGCCAGCTCCTCTCCATTGGCCAATATCACTATAGCAAATTAGCAATAATAGGTTGCCCAGGGGCCAGTATTTGAGTCTGAAAGTACTGGATTCCCACTCCCTCGGATGGTTCACCTTTAAGTTAAATCTTAGCAACTTTTCAATCGGTCTTTTGTAGGTTTGGAATTATTCTACTTTTGACTTTTTTTCCAGCTGTCGCTGACCCCATCCAAAATAAATGCTCTGTAAGGCTACAAATGTATTGTTTTATTACTTTTTATTGCTGATCTTTCTATTCAGGCCTCTCCTATTCATATTCCAGTCTCTTATTCAAATCAATGCATGGTTGCTAGGGGAATTTTGATACTAGCAACCAGATGGCTGAAATTGCAAACTGGAGAGCTGCTGAATAAAAAGCTAAATAATAAAAAATGAAAACCAGTTGCAAATAGTTTCACGATATCACTCTCTAGTCTCTCTCTATCACTATAGCAATATTAGGCAGCCCAGGGGCCAGTATCTGAACCTGAAAGTACTGGATTCCCAACTCCCTGCACCCAAGTTAAAGGATAAGTAAACCTTAAAAATAAGTGAATGTAAAACTGATGAGAGTTCTATTCTGAGCAATTTTGCAATGTACATTTATTATTTATTTATTTTAAATTCCAAGATATTAAGGGATACATGTACTGTTAATATGAATGAATTTTATTCCAACAGCGCCACCTGCTGGTCAGTTTCTGACCAGTCTGACCACCAAATAGTCAAGGAAGTTGTCAGGAGAAAGAAAGAGGCTGCTCTGATGTTCTTCTGCTTAGGAAAGATTTGAGAAAAGTTTCTAATTTTTTTCTAACCAGAAGAACATCAGAGCAGCCTCTTTCTTTCTCCTGACAACTTCCTTGACTACTTGGTGGTCAGACTGGTCAGAAACTGACCAGCAGGTGGCGCTGTTGGAACAAAATTCATTCATATTAACAGCACATGTATCCCTTAATATCTTGGAATAAAAAGAAAATAGATAATGAATGTAAATTACAAATGTGCTTAGAATAGCACTCTCATCAATTTCACATTCACTCATTTTAAAGGTCTACTTATCCTTTAAGCATCAGGCGGCAGCTTTGTTATATATATAAGCTGGAAACAAATGACGTACTTCAGTTTTGCAGCACTGGTCTCTAATATGTGCACCCTACCAGGATAAATAAAATATCTTGTATAAGATCTTAACGTAATGACTAGTCTTTCATACAAGTATATTCTAATATTCCATTTGCTGGACTTGCCTAAAATGTGGGTTATATTATACGACTAACACGTTTGAACTTAAAGGAAAACTATAGCCCCCAAACAATGTAGGTCTCTATTAAAAGATACTGAGTAAAACAGCTCATGTGTAAAACCCTGCTTCATGTAAATGAACCATTATTATAATAATATACTTTTTTAGTAGTATGTGCCATTGGGTAATCATAAATAGAAAATTGCCATTTTAAAAAATAAGGGCCGCCCCCTGAGATCGTAAGATTCACTGTGCACACATACAAACCACATGTAAGGTCACATGAGCCAATTAACAGACAGAGTTGTGCCTTTTGCTTCCTCACTTCTTCCTGTTACAGTTAGTGTTGTAGTATTTCTGGTCAGGTGATCTCTGAGGCAGCACAGATAGAGTCACGAAATGGTGGTTCAAGGCAAGAGATGTAAAAGGGCAATATTTATGTAAATATATATTCCAGTTTGGTAAGATTCTTTAATATGTCATTCAATTTGATATCAACTATCTGTTGCTTAAGTATTCATTTTGGGGGTATAGTTTTCCTTTAAGAACAGGGTGTTCCCATCACTGCAAAGGGCAGAGCCCAAAGACACTCGATGACTCACAGTTGTGGTGTAATCAATAAGGAAGTAAAGCTAAAATACTATAGTTTAGCCAACCCATAGCTAAGTACAAAATATTTATCCCTAAGCAGAAAGTGACATTAATTCCTTGAATATGTAGAGACCCTGATGGTTAAAGGGGCGGTTCACCTTTAAGCTAAACTTTAGTATGTTATAGAATGTCTAAGCAACTTTTCAATTGGTCTTCAATAATTTAGTTTTTATAGTTTTTTCATTATTTCCCTTCTTCTGCTGACGTTTTCCAGCTTTTGCTGACCCCAAATGCTCTGTAAGGCTACAAATGTATTGTTATGGCTACTTTTTATTACTCGACTTTCTATTCAGGCCTCTCCTATTCATATTCCAGTCTCTTATTCAAATCAATGCATGGTTGCTAGGGTAATTTGGACCCCAGCAACCAGATGGCTGAAATTACAAACTGGAGAGCTGCTGAATAAAAAGCTAAATAACTCAAAAACCACAAATAATAAAAAATGAATACCACATTGTCTGAGGATATCACTCTCTACATCATTGTAAACGATAATTTTTAAGGTGAACAAACCCTTTAGGTGGTTTGATCAGACAGTTTCCGCTATTTATTTGGAGCAGAAAAAAAGGCGCACTCCTACCCAATAAATATGAGGTGCAATACTTACGGGACTCCCCAACTGATTCACCATGGCATGTGGAACTTTCCAAAAAGGGTGAAAAAACACACTCAAAAATAAAGTTAATCTATTTCCACCCAAAGGTGGAACCTGTTATCCAGAATGCTCTGGGTTTTCTAGATAACAGATCTCTCTGTAATTTGGATACCTTAAGTCTAGTAGAAAATCATGTAAACATGAAATAAACCCAATAGGCTGGTTTTGCTTCCAATAAGGATTAATTATATCTTAGTTGGGATCAAGTATAAGTTACTGTTTTATTATTACACAGAAAAAGGAAATCATTTTAAAAAAAAGTGTGAATTATTTTATTAATTATGGCCTTCCTATAATTTGAGCTTTCTGGATAATGGGGGGGAGCTATGTGCTACAAAGCATATTGCAGACAAGCTGTGTAGAATATAATGGTGTTCTACAGAGCTTATCTGTTATGCGCTATTTAGCCCTATTTCAATTGCTGACATGGCTACATTGTTTATATACACAATAGTAGCATTTCTAAAGCAAACTCATCGTTGCAGAGCAACAGGGCAATATATTTTAATTACTTGAAAACACAATTTTTTGCATTACTGTTCCTTTAAGGAGCCATGTAGTCTAAGGGTAACTGCACAAAGGGTGATTTACAGCTTTTTGTTGCCTAAGGATTCTGTAGCTCCAGGGAGGGAGAGAGATACATTTAAAGCTGACCCCACAGAAATGTCAGATTTGATTGCCTCCTAGTGCCAGGTCAACTGGCAGTTGCTAATTGCTCAGGAAGACACAAACCTTTCCAAGGGATAAATGGCACTTGTACTCATGTGACAAAACAGGCAACCTGAATTACCAGATGACAAAATGCTACAAATCAACCTTTGTGAGATTAACTCTCTTTAGAATTAAGGCAGTGCTATGTACATGGAATGAGGTAAATACATTCTTTCTTCCAAAAACTCAACTCTAGCCATTTTTATACTTTCTCTGCCCTGGAGCAAATAGACAAGTCAATGGAACAGATGACTCACATTCTAAGGACCTTGCCATGATTGTACTTTCTACATCCAACATCTGTTAATGGCTGGAATTGTAATAACGGCTGTTTTTTATGAACTGTACCCTAAGATCTGTCCCCTATGGTTCAATGAGTAATGGAGCAGATAAACTTATCCTTCAGCCTCAAAGGAGAACACTTTGTGTTTTTTTTTATTCATCATCAGGTAGAGGCTATTACAATGGGTGCCACTTCTTTTTTTTTTTTTTGCATTGCAGTCTTTTAAGCAAAAAAACAAGTTCCCTATGATCTCGGTCCTTTTGAGATTATCTACAGCACTTACTGTATCTCAGGCAGTAAATCCAGCTAGTAGTTAAGGATTAAAGTAGCGACAATGTGCCTTAGGCTAAGGCCACACTAGGCGATAGCGCCGCGATTTGACTCGCGGCGACTTTTCGCCGCGACTTTTAAACCGCAATCGCTGGGGAAACTTTTGCGCTGGCGTCTATGGGGAATCGCGAAAAATCGCCAGCGTAAAAACACACGCGGCGATCTTTTTTCTATTGTCGCTCGAAATCGCCTAGCGAGGCAATTTCGAGCGACAGTAGAAAAAAGATCGCCGCGTGTGTTTTTACGCTGGCGATTTTTCCCAAAACCCAACTGGAAGAAACAATGCAAGAGTTCCCCAAACCCAAAAGGCATTCTTAAATATCTCCTGTATTAACCTCAAAGCGATGCTGACACGTTCCTATAAAAACCATAGGAACGTGTCAGTATAAAGCAAATGCTGCCCCCGCAAACCTGCATTCACCCGACCCTACGACACTTAGGGGCAGATTCACTTAGGGTCGAATTTCGAAGTTAAAAATACTTCGAAATTCGACCCTCGAATTGAAATCCTTCGACTTCGAATATCGAAGTCGAAGGATTTAGCGCAAATCCTGCGATCGTACGATCGAAGGATTTTTCGTTCGATCGAACGATTAAATCCTTCGAATCGAACGATTCGAAGGATTTTAATCCAACGATCGAAGGAAAATCCTTCGATCAAAAAAAGGTTAGCAAGCCTATGGGGACCTTCCCCATAGGCTAACATTGACTTCGGTAGCTTTTAGCTGCCGAAGTAGGGGGTCGAAGTTTTTTTTAAAGGGCAAGTACTTCGACTATCGAATGGTCGAATAGTCGAACGATTTTTAATTCGAATCCTTCGATAGTCGTAGTCGAAGGTCGAAGTAGCCCATTCGATGGTCGAAGTACCCAAAAAATACTTCGAAATTCGAAGTATTTTTCATTCGAACCCTTCACTTTAGCTAAGTGAATCGGCCCCTTAATCTCAACCGTTTCAGTGACGCTGGGCTGGGGGCGGAGCGATCCTTCCATAGGCTGATTACGAATGAAAACAGGACTTCAGCCTATGGAAGGATCGCTCCGCCCCCAGCCCAGTGTCACTGAAGCAACGAGGAAGATCAGTTATTAGGGAGAGCGGGTCTGCTGCACACAGGTCGGGGGGTTGGGACGGCTTTGCAGGAGTCTTTGCGGGTGAACTTGTCCGTGCAGCATTTACTTGATACTGACACGTTCCTATGATTTTTATAGGAACGTGTTAGTATCACTTTAAGGTTAATACAGGGGATATTTAAGAATGCCTTTTGGGTTTGGGGAACTCTTGCATTCTTTCTTCATTCTTGGTCCAGCAAAGTTCTGCTCCTCTAATCTAAAGGGATGGCTTCTGGTTTATTGTTCCCTTTTTATGGGAAAAAATGTCCTGCTATCTGTCTATAATGTCCTCTAATGAATGTATAAGAGTAATCATGTCCCCTTGCCAGTGTATTTTCTCCAACTCCAACCTTGAAAGTCTCTTCTGATAATTTAACTCTTCCCTCCCTCTAACCAGTTTAGTCGCACTTAGTCTCTGCACCTTGAGTTGCCCTTTTTTTATGCAAAACTTTATTTGCTTTTGTGGCCACCGAATGACAGACAAGAGTTCAGACATCAAGCAACAGAATTATATGCAAGATGCTAAAGGTCAAAGATCAGTGTTGGAGAATATAGACGGGTCAAACACACTCTCATTGGCTCAGGGCTCTTATTGGCTAGAGCACAGTAGAAAGGTTGAGTAGAGGAAGATGCTTAAATATTACCTGCAGCTGTAAGCAATGGCAGGGAGAGGAATAGGGATGTAGCGAACCGCCGAGTATGTGTTCGCGAACGCCGTTCGCGAACACCGGCAAAAAATGCGAACAGTTCGAGAACAGTTCGCGAACTTCGAACATCCGAAAATCGTTCGATTCGAACGATCGAAGGATTTTAATCGTTCGATCGAAGGATTTTCGTTCGAATCGAACGATTGAAGCCATTCGATCGAATGATTTAATTCAATCCAATGGCTTCGATCGTTCGATTCAAACGAAAATCCTTCGATTTTAGCGGTCAAAGGAATCGAATGGTCGAATGGTCGAACGATTTTTGACGCGAACGCCTATTGGCGAACGTCGCGCGACGTTCGCGAACTTGCGGTGGATGCGAACAGTCGAAGTTCGCGCGAACAAGTTCGCCGGCGAACAGTTCGCTACATCCCTAGAGAGGAAGTGAAATACACTAGTGGTGGGCGAATTTCTCTCGTTTTGCTTCGCCAAACAAATCGTGAATTTCCCGGAAAATGCGCGAAATGGCGATTTGAACGGTTTCACGAAAATTTTTTGAAATTCGGACGTTTTCACAACAAAAATCATGAAATTTGAAGGTTGTCACTAAAATATCATGAAATTTAAAGGTTTTCACTTAAAAACCGTGAAATTTGAAGGATTTCAACAAAAAATCTTGAAATTTGAAGGTTTTCACAAAAAAATCAGACATTTTCACGAAAAAAAACTGTGAAAATCAGTGGCTTTTAAACTGACACCAGCAGTGCCAACATCAAAGTTGCACCACCAAACCCTTATCATAATAAACAATTAGTTACTTACAGATATCCCAATAAGGCCTGGAAACATTTCTTTATTCCCCAACCATCAAAATAATAAGCACGTCCAGTTACCAGTTCCACAGTGGCCAAACCAACAATCACCTCCTCCGACTGCAGAAAAACCTACGAAAAGCAAAATGGGACGGCTTTGCAGGGGCCTTTGCGGGTGAACTTGTCCGTGCAGCATTCACTTGATACTGACACGTTCCTATGATTTTTATAGGAACATATCGCTTTAAGGTTAATACAGGGGATATTTAAGAATGCCTTTTGGGTTTGGGGAACTCTTGCATTGTATCTTCATTCTTGCTCTTACTTTATGCTGATTTTCCCCCTTATTTTTAGAACATTTATATAAAAGGAAAGGCTGACTTCTTGCACAGTTTCCTCTTTGATATTTCCAGTTTGTAAGTACTAAGTACATAGACAATGAAATGTATTTGGCCTCTCACACCCGGTGATATTCCCTTGTATTTGCCTAAGGGGGGGAGAAGGTTACTGTCTTTTGTATTTAACTTCCAATCAGTAATATTTGTCAAGATAAAAAAAAGTGAAATCAAGTTGTAACAATGAGATTGACGTTCAGCCCTAAGGCCTTCTTGGGAAGAAGAAAATAGTTTCTTGCTTATTTGACTTGAATCAGGCCCCTGACATGGTGGGGATGCTGTAAGTTCCCAGAAGGGTTTGATTGTTGGTCCTTGATGTCGGACCTATAGTTGCACTCATGGGTTACAGTGCTGGGGGAATTTTTGGGAGAGAAGAATTTCACCGGCACACAGGAGTTGCAGTAGCAGGGCAAGCCCTTGCAATTTTATTATGCACTACTGCATAATAAAATTGCAAGGGCTTGCCCTGCTACTGCAACTCCTGTGTGCCGGTGAAATTCTTCTTACCCTTGTTGTGAGGCGGCCGATTCCTCTATCACTGGGCACCAGGATAAGAACCTTTGGGAGTGTGTGGTGTGTGGCTTCTCCAAAGTTTACTTGGAATTTTTGGGAGGGCAATTCAGAGCCTTTTGCTTACTGAGCTGGATATCACATATATATATATATAACAAGGTGTCATTACCTTTATGGCTTTGGGTGTAAATGTGGCTCTCAGACATAACAGGAAAGAGAAAACAGGAAAGATAAAAGAGGAAGTTTGTGGCTTTGAAACTTATTGGCTCTATAAATAAAATATACTAAAATATTTGTGCTTTGTCATTGTAATGAACTAACTGGCTTGTAGCCAGGCCCTGATTTACAAACTTGCCGCCCCTAGGCCGGCTCTACTCATCGCCCCCGCTCCCCTGCCGGTGCCGTCCCCTTCACTTCCCCTGTTCAGCACTGTTACCTCCACTTCCGGTTTCCCCCTGTCCAGCGATGTCCCCTTGCCTTCTAGGGCCTTCCGCTTTCTGTGCGTGCGCATGCGCATAGCTTAACACTCGGGAACAGCACTGTGCCGTCCCCTTCGCTTCCCCCTGTCCAGCGATGTCCCTCCCCTTCCAGGTGCCGCCCTCTTCCCCCTCAGTGTGTGCCCGCGCATGCGCACATCTTAACACTTAGGAACAGCACTGGAGACTGACGTGAGTCTCCAGTGCTAGTTACTGATGCGGCTGGGCTGCCCCTGAAATTGCGCCACCCTAGGCCCGGGCCTATGTGGCCTTGCCTCAAATCCGGGCCTGCTTGTAGCTACACCTACAGAGTGACTTTTATGGTGAAGACAGACTATGAGAGTCGTTGCCCCACTTACAGTATGTTACTCCACCAGCAATTGGCATGTTAGCTACTGGGGAAGCATTCAGTCTCATTCAATATCCTAGTCTGTCTTCATAATATTTCTACAGCGCTTCTACTCATTTGCACACATCATCTCATCAATTTAAAAGAGAAGTAAAGCTGCCAAAGCAGTTTATTGCCAATAGATGAGCCACACTAGTGCAAGCTATAACACTATATTTATTCTGCAGAATGCTTTACCATACCTGAGTAATCAGCTCTAGAATCTCTCTCTGTTTGTTTAGTACAGCAGCTGCCATATTAGCTTGGTGTGACATCACTTCCTGCCTGAGTCTCTCCCTGCTCACTCATAGCTCTGGGCTCAGATGACAGCAGGTAGGGGACGAGGTAGGGGAAAAGGGAGGGGAGAGGGATAGAGGAGCAAACTGAGCATGCTCAAGCCCTAGCCCTGGAGGTTTATTCTGAAAACAGGAAGTCATGTATACATAATAGAAAGAAAGAAATTCTGTGTTTCTTTTGACTCAGAGCAGCACTAGTTTGAGGGGTTAATGGTGTATTTATATAGAGCTTTCTGATAAAACTTACTTAGTTTTAGCCTTTCCCTCTCCTTGTAAGGTTATAGGTTAAGGTTATAGTAGGTTATAGTAGGTTATAGTTAAAGTTATAGTAAGCACACTTGGGTTGAGGGAACATTTTTTTAGGGTTAGGGTTATATTCTTAGCACAATGGAAATTGCTATTGCAGAGGGTCCTAAATCCCTTAACGATATTGTAAATTTGCCTTCCCATTTTACTCCAATGCATTGGGCAAAAATGTCATGATTTGTGCAATTTTCTCACCACCAAAGCACACGTTATTCCAGTTATACTGAGACCTATAGATCTTTTCTTTTAGATATTCCTTTAAATTGTGGATTAGTCTGCATGATGAGTTAGTGAGGTATGGGACCTGTTATCCAGAATGCTTGGGACCTGAGGTTTTCCAGATAATGGATCTTTCTTTCATTTGGATCTTCATACCTTAAGTCTACTATAAAATCATATAAACATTAAATAAAGCCAATAGGCTGATTTTGCTTAAAATAAGGATAAATTATATCTTAGTTGGGATCAAGTACAGGCGACTGTTTTATTATTACAGAGAAAAAGGATAAATTTGGATACAACATAACCTCACCCATGTACTTTTGTTTAGAGGGCAGAAATAAACAAGTGAGAAGAATGTGTGTGCAATAATTTGTCAGTATTAGTGATGGGCGAATTTATTCTCCAGGCGCGAATTTGCAGGGAAATTGCACGTTTCGCCGCCAGCGAATAAATTCACCAAACGCTCCCCGAAAATTCACCGGGCTCAAAATTTTTTTCACCGGCATCAAAATAAAACTACGTCATAAAATGGACGCGCGTGTCAAAAACGAGACGCCGGCGCCGTTTCGTGAATTTTTCACTGTTTCACGAATTTCGCAAATTTTTCGCCGCAAATTCGCCCATCACTAGTCAGTTTACATTGACTCTATCAATAACTAGTTTTGGAGTGAAAAAACTTGCAGGAATTTATAGAAGGGCAGGAATTTCTTCTATGAAGTTTCTGTGGGTATTGGCTTTAGGCAAATTCTTCAGATTCACAGACTCAGTTACCGTTCGCTCTTATAAAGCCGAAGGTTGAACCACCTGTCAGCCAGTAAATTGGTTAATAATAAGTTAATAACTGACATATAGAGAAACAATATGAAACAGCTGAGCTTTCATTCTAAAATATGTGCAGCTTTCAAATATAAATGTATTAATTTTGTTCTCTTTATATCAGTGTTTCTGATCTGTCAGTCGATAATGGGATAATGTTACTGACAGGGTGACTGTAACTGTAAAGGCTACTGTAATAATTAACTGACTTAAAGGGATACTATCATGGGAAAAAAAATTTTCAGTTAATAGTGCTGCTCCAGCAGAATTCTTTGCTAAAATCCATTTCTCAAAAGAGCAAACAGATTTTTTTATGTTCAATTTTGAAATCTGACATGGGGCTAGACATATTGTCAGTTTCCCAGCTGCCCTCAGTCATGTGTTTTGTGCTCTGATAAACTTCAATCACTCTTTACTGCTGTACTGCAAGTTGGAGTGATTATCACCCCCCTCCCTCCCCCCAGCAGCCAAACAACAGAACAATGGGAAGGTAACCAGATAGCAGCTCCCTAACACAAGATAACAGCTGACTGGTAGATCTAAGAACAGCACTCAATAGTAAAAACCCATGTCCCACTGCGTTCCATTTAGTTACATTGAGAAGGAAAAATAACAGCCTGCCAGAAAGCAGTTCCCTCCTAAAGTGCAGGCACATGTCACATGACATGGGGCAGCTTGGAAATTGACAATATGTCTAGCCCCATGTCAGATTTCAAAACTGAATATAAAAAAATCTGTTTGCTCTTTTGCGAAATGGATTTCAGTGCAGAATTCTGCTGGAGCAGCACTATTAACTGATTCATTTTGAAAAAAACATGTTTTCCCATGACAGGATCCCTTTAAAGTGGTGGTTCACCTTCAAACAACTAGTTGTTTTCAGATAGATCACCAGAAATAATGACTGTTTCCAATGACTTTCCATTTTCTATGTGTCACCGTTATTCTAATATTGAAGTGTTAAAGTGGACCCGTCACCCAGACATAAAAATCTGTATAATAAAAGTCCCTTTTAAATTAAATATGAAATCCAATTTTTTTTTTTATTAAAGCATTCATAGCTGTTGTAAACTCATTTAAAAATATCAGCTGTCAATCAAATATTGTCTGCCCCAACTCTATGCCTAGGCAATTACTTTCACTTTCCATTCAGCACTTCCTACATGTCACTGTTCTCCCCACATTCCCCCAATCTCTTCACCATTTAATTGTGTAGCCAGTACATGGGGATGGACATCAGGTCCCCCATTCTGGTGCACAAACAAGATTCTGAGATGATACAAGGCTTGTCTTAATAACAGTGTCCACAAAATGACTCCTGCCTGCTTGTTATAATTATGAGTTCCCAGACTGACGGAAACAAGATTCAGATAATTTATGCAGTGTAATTAAAGTTCATTTTGCTTGACTAACATGATAAAATAGGATTTGGAATAATTTTGTTTGGGTGACGGGTCCCCTTTAAGTGTT
Organism: Xenopus petersii; assembly: GCA_038501925.1. Classification (NCBI taxonomy): domain Eukaryota; kingdom Metazoa; phylum Chordata; class Amphibia; order Anura; family Pipidae; genus Xenopus; species Xenopus petersii. The sequence continues at coordinate 6,661,672 of CM076684.1, read as the reverse complement.
GTTTTTTTACCTTCTGAAACAGCTCTGGGAGAGGGGGTCGCCGACCCTGTTAACCGTTCTAAATGGATACAGTTAGTTGATACATTTCTTATCTTTGTCCCTGCTGGTCCCCACAGGCTTTCTAATGTTTTTTTGCTCGAAGAAAAATCGTTCGATCGATGAATTAAAATCCTTCGAATCGAACGATTTGAAGGATTTAATCGTTCAATCGAACGAATAGCGCTAAATCCTTCGACTTTGATATTCAAAGTCAAAGGATTTAACTTCGACTGTTGAATATCGAGGGTTAATTAACCCTCGATATTCGACCCTATGGAAATCTGCCCCTAAATGCTGTAAAATTGTAACAGTTCAGAATCTGCACCTGAATTACTGAGCTGCCAGACTCAAACGCGAAAAAAACGCAACAAAAATAAATAATAGAAAGTAATTGAAAAAAGTCTTTATTTCTGGGGAACAATCTAAAAACAACTAAATTGAAAAAAGTGTTTGGAAGGTGAACAACCCCTTTAAGCACCAGCCAATCACATTCTAATTCCAGGTTGCTGCCTATCAGAAAGAATGTAAAAGTAATTGAGAAAGCCCAAACCATGTGTCATATTTTAAACAGGAACAATCTATTAGAAAAGAAGAAAAAGGGCAATACTGAGGGCATTGAAACAATTCCATTTAACATATAGTGAGTCCAATAAAAAAATAGAACAAATCATGAAAAAATCATTGTCACATAATAAAGAAAGATAAGGATCTACCTAGCAGAACTCTGTATGATCAAAACAAACTCTTGTACCCAGTTGTCTCCCAATAGAAATAAAAAAAACAACCCCTAATAAAATCATTTCTTCAGTAAACAAAAAAATGGCTTTTATGCATGTAAAACATGAAGAGTGCTTTCCGGAAGGAAAATCTGAAACATTCATACGATCAGAATTTTCATAACGATTTTCACCATTATTTTTTTTTTTTTTTTCTTTGGGAAAATGTATTCATAAATAAGGGGAAATAACCTGTGCGGATTAGGGTGGAGTATATTTCAGAAAATAATGAGATATTTTCTAAATGACTCCCTTAATGAATCAGATGAAATTTAAGGGGCAGATTTATCAAGGGTCGAGGTGGATTCGAGGGAATTTTCGAATTTTCAAAAGTTTGAATTTCAAAGTAATTTTTTGGATACTTCGACCATCGAATAGGCTACTACGACTTCGACTCAAAGTAAAATCGTTTGACTATTTGACCATTCGATAATCGAACTACCGTCTCTTTAAAAAAACTTTGACTTCAATACTTCCCCAAATTAAACCTGCCGAAGTGCTATGTTAGCCTATGAGGACCTTCTAGTGCAGGGATCCCCAACCTTTTGAACCCGTGAGCAACATTCAGAAGTAAAAAGAATTGGGGAGCAACACAAGCGTGAAAAATGTTCTTGGGCTGCAAAATAAGTGCTATGATTGGCCATTTGGTAGCCCTTATGTGGATTGTCAACCTACATTGAGGCTCTGTTTGGCAGTGCACCTGGTTTTTATGCAACCAAAACTTGCCTCCAAGTGTAGAATTCAAAAATAATCACCTGCTTTGAGACCACTGGGAGCAACATCCAAGGGGTTGGGGAGCAACATGTTACTCACAAGCTACTGGTTGGGGATCACTGTTCTAGAGCATTTTTCAAGTTTTTTAAAGTAAAAGTAAAATTGTTCGTACGATTCGAAGGATATTACTTCGATCGTAGGATTGTCAAATTCGATGAAAAATCCTTCGACTTGGATATTCGAAGTCGAAGTATATCAATTCGATGGTCGAATTTCGAAGTATTTACCACCTCGAAATTCGACCCTTGATAATTCTGCCCTTTAGTGTAGGATGACTTTGACGTAGTTGGCCAGCTTAACTATATTGCAATCCCTGTTTTGTTTAAAGGGTAAGGCATTTTTAGTAGCTTAAGGCACAACATGTCTCAATGTCCTTAAAGGGATCCTGTCATCAGAAAACATGTTTTTTTCAAAACGCATCAGTTAATAGTGTTACACCAGCAGACTTCTGCACTGAAATCCATTTCTCAAAAGAGCAAACAGATTTTTTTATATTCAATTTTGAAATCTGACATGGGGCTAGACATTTTGTCAATTTCCCAGCTGCCCCTGGTCATGTGACTTGTGCCTGCACGTTAGGAGAGAAATGCTTTCTGGCAGGCTGCTGTTTTTCCTTCTCAATGTAACTGAATGTGTCTCAGTGGGACATGGGTTTTTACTATTGAGTGTTGTTCTTAGATCTACCAGGCAGCTGTTATCTTGTGTTAGGGAGCTGTTATCTGGTTACCTTCCCATTGTTCTGTTGTTAGACTGCTGTGGGGGGGGGGGGTTGATATCACACAACTTGCAGTACAGCAGTAAAGAGTGACTGAAGTTTATCAGAGCACAAGTCACATGCCTGGCGGCAGCTGAAAGACTGACAATATGTCTAGCCCCATGTCAGATTTCAAAATTGAATATAAAAAAATCTGTTTGCTCTTTTGAGAAATGGATTTCTGTGCAGAATTCTGCTGGAGCAGCACTATTAACTGATTCATTTCGAGACATTTTTTTTTTCCCATGACAGTATGCCTTTAATGTATTGACAATGGGTTGAGTGCAGAGGACTCTTGTATTTGTCTATGTGAATTTTGTGGTCACAACCTCATTGCACCCCCGCCTAATGGTTTTAAAAAATAGGGTTGAGCACAACTTTCCCTTGTTTATTATGTGACATAATCTTGATATTAAAAGCATAATAATGATAGGTGATACATAAAGATCTAAGTATATCTACCCAGAAATCTACAAAGAAAGGTCACACATCATTAGGTTTGTTAACCGGTAATTTGGTAATTGCTCCAGAGGTTGGTTGAGCTGTTTTTGTATGAGGATGAGCTTCCCTTGTCCCTGCTGGGAACTCACTACCCTTCCTCTGGATCAACTAGAAGATTGTGTTGGGCTTGTTACATTTATGCCTTTTTCAACCTAACCCACCTTCTAAGAGAGCACAGTTGTGTGTCCATCACTTTGGACATGTAAATAAGCCCAAATATGTCACAATATAGTGGCCAAAATGGGGTTTCTTCAAAGGAACCAGTATCACTGCATATCCACTGATCTTTCCTATGGCATAAATCTAATACGAGTCTTCCACTGTCAGGGCCATATCTCCTCCTGCTTCTCTTTCTTAATGTCCTCAGTGGCTACATGTCCATCTGGTCGAGTTTTTTCAGGGGGAAAATGAATTTTTAGAGGAACTAAAAATCGTTATCAAGTTTATTATATTCCAAAACTGCTAAAAATTAGAATCTGAAAATACTCCAACTAAAACCTGTGCAATGTAAAAGTCAATGACAGATGTCCCTTTAACAATTTGGAGATGTTTCTTTCCTTCATGATCTTCAAAGTGTCACGTTTTCCCATCGTCTATTCGAAATCTATCTATATGGCACATGATTTTGTTGGGACTTTTTCCTGCACATGCTTTTTTTGTTTGGCCTGTGTATCATCTCACGGGCACAATATCCAAGTCATGGCACAATATCCAGGTCTTGGCACAATATCCAGGTCGTGGCACTGTTCCTTTAGGGCTATGACACGACTTATCTTATCTGTAAAAACTTTCCCTTAGGCAATAACATGAGTGGTAAAATACACTATTCTCCCAAAATTGCTTGAGTTGCCTCAAGAGGAACTTCAAATACCTCAAATAGCCCTGCAATATACAACTGTATGTCTTTTTTTTAATAACTATGGTTTATGGAAATAGTGCAGAATGAAAGTAAAGGGTCAAGTGATATCTAAATGTAAATGCATTTGGAGCACATATCAGCATTTAGTTAATTGCTCATCATTTTTCTACTCTGTATGTGGATTCATTTATTAATACAGATCTGCTACTGGATTCTGATTTCTTGGCATCTCCATGAAACAAATCAAAGGTTTTTTTTTTAAAGAAGATTTTTTTATATGGAAAATCCCTTCAAAACAAAGCAGTAAATATTAGCTTTGCATCAGCCTCTCCCTCTCAGCGATGAGACAAATGGCTTTATGAGTCACAACCCTTCAGTCAGTTAAAGGAATTGTTACACCAAAAAATTAAAGTCATAATAAGTAATGAAAATATCATGTAGTGTTGCCCTGCACTGGTAAAACTGATCTGTTTGCTTCAGAAACACTACTATAGTTTATATAAACAAGCTGCTGTGTAGCCAAGGGGGCAGCCATTCAAGCACTGGATACACAGTAGATAACAGATAAGTACTACTATAGTTTATATAAACAAGCTGCTGTGTAGCCATGGGGGCAGCCATTCAAGCACAGGATACACAGTAGATAACAGATAAGTACTACTATAGTTTATATAAACAAGCTGCTGTGTAGCCATGGGGACAGCCATTCAGACACAGGATATATACAGTAGATAACAGATAAGTACTACTATAGTTTATATAAACAAGCTGCTGTGTAGTCATGGGGGCAGCCATTCAAGCACAGGATACACAGTAGAGAACAGATAAGTACTACTATAGTTTATATAAATAAGCTGCTGTGTAGCCGTGGGGGCAGCCATTCAAGTACAGGATACACAGTAGATAACAGATAAGTACTACTATAGTTTATATAAACAAGCTGCTGTGTAGCCATGGGGGCAGCCATTTAAGCACAGGATACACAGTAGATAACAGATAAGTACTACTATAGTTTATATAAACAAGCTGCTGTGTAGCCATGGGGGCAGCCATTCAAGCACAGGATACACAGTAGATAACAGATAAGTACTACTATAGTTTATATAAACAAGCTGCTGTGTAGCCATGGGGGCAGCCATTCAAGTACAGGATACACAGTAGATAACAGATAAGTACTACTATAGTTTATATAAACAAGCTGCTGTGTAGCCATGGGGACAGCCATTCAGACACAGGATATATACAGTAGATAACAGATAAGTACTACTATAGTTTATATAAACAAGCTGCTGTGTAGTCATGGGGGCAGCCATTCAAGCACAGGATACACAGTAGAGAACAGATAAGTACTACTATAGTTTATATAAATAAGCTGCTGTGTAGCCGTGGGGGCAGCCATTCAAGTACAGGATACACAGTAGATAACAGATAAGTACTACTATAGTTTATATAAACAAGCTGCTGTGTAGCCATGGGGGCAGCCATTTAAGCACAGGATACACAGTAGATAACAGATAAGTACTACTATAGTTTATATAAACAAGCTGCTGTGTAGCCATGGGGGCAGCCATTCAAGCACAGGATACACAGTAGATAACAGATAAGTACTACTATAGTTTATATAAACAAGCTGCTGTGTAGCCATGGGGGCAGCCATTCAAGCACAGGATACACAGTAGATAACAGATAAGTACTACTATAGTTTATATAAACAAGCTGCTGTGTAGCCATGGGGGCAGCCATTCAAGTACAGGATACACAGTAGATAACAGATAAGTACTACTATAGTTTATATAAACAAGCTGCTGTGTAGCCATGGGGGCAGCCATTCAAGCACAGGATACACAGTAGATAACAGATAAGTACTACTATAGTTTATATAAACAAGCTGCTGTGTAGCCATGGGGGCAGCCATTCAAGTACAGGATACACAGTAGATAACAGATAAGTACTACTATAGTTTATATAAACAAGCTGCTGTGTAGCCATGGGGGCAGCCATTCAACCACAGGATACCCAGTAGATAACAGATAAGTACTACTATAGTTTATATAAACAAGCTGCTGTGTAGCCATGGGGACAGCCATTCAGACACAGGATATATACAGTAGATAACAGATAAGTACTACGATAGTTTATATAAACAAGCTGCTGTGTAGTCATGGGGGCAGCCATTCAAGCACAGGATACACAGTAGAGAACAGATACGTACTACTATAGTTTATATAAATAAGCTGCTGTGTAGCCATGGGGGCAGCCATTCAAGTACAGGATACACAGTACATAACAGATAAGTACTACTATAGTTTATATAAACAAGCTGCTGTGTAGCCATGGGGGCAGCCATTCAAGCACAGGATACACAGTAGATAACAGATAAGTACTACTATAGTTTATATAACCGTGGTGCTGTGTAGCCATGGGGGCAGCCATTCAAGCACAGGATACACATTAGATAACAGATAAGTACTACAATAGTTTATATAAACAAGCTGCTGTGTAGCCATGGGGGCAGCCATTCAAGCACAGGATACACAGTAGATAACAGATAAGTACTACTATAGTTTATATAAACAAGCTGCTGTGTAGCCATGGGGGCAGCCATTCAAGCACAGGATACACAGTAGATAACAGATAAGTACTACTATAGTTTATATAAACAAGCTGCTGTGTAGCCATGGGGACAGCCATTCAGACACAGGATATATACAGTAGATAACAGATAAGTACTACGATAGTTTATATAAATAAGCTGCTGTGTAGCCATGGGGGCAGCCATTCAAGTACAGGATACACAGTAGATAACAGATAAGTACTACTATAGTTTATATAAACAAGCTGCTGTGTAGCCATGGGGGCAGCCATTCAAGCACAGGATACACAGTAGATAACAGATAAGTACTACTATAGTTTATATAAACAAGCTGCTGTGTAGCCATGGGGGCAGCCATTCAAGCACAGGATACACAGTAGATAACAGATAAGTACTACTATAGTTTATATAAACAAGCTGCTGTGTAGCCATGGGGACAGCCATTCAAGCACAGGATACACAGTAGATAACAGATAAGTACTACTATAGTTTATATAAACAAGCTGCTATGTAGCCATGGGGGCAGCCATTCAAGCACAGGATACACAGTAGATAACAGATAAGTACTACTATAGTTTATATAAACAAGCTGCTGTGTAGCCATGGGGACAGCCATTCAGACACAGGATATATACAGTAGATAACAGATAAGTACTACGATAGTTTATATAAATAAGCTGCTGTGTAGCCATGGGGGCAGCCATTCAAGTACAGGATACACAGTAGATAACAGATAAGTACTACTATAGTTTATATAAACAAGCTGCTGTGTAGCCATGGGGGCAGCCATTCAAGCACAGGATACACAGTAGATAACAGATAAGTACTACTGTAGTTTATATAACCGTGGTGCTGTGTAGCCATGGGGCAGCCATTCAAGCACAGGATACACATTAGATAACAGATAAGTAATACTATAGTTTATATAAACAAGCTGCTGTGTAGCCATGGGGGCAGCCATTCAAGCACAGGATACACAGTAGATAACAGATAAGTACTACTATAGTTTATATAAACAAGCTGCTGTGTAGCCATGGGGACAGCCATTCAAGCACAGGATACACAGTAGATAACAGATAAGTACTACTATAGTTTATATAAACAAGCTGCTGTGTAGCCATGGGGACAGCCATTCAGACACAGGATATATACAGTAGATAACAGATAAGTACTACGATAGTTTATATAAATAAGCTGCTGTGTAGCCATGGGGGCAGCCATTCAAGTACAGGATACACAGTAGATAACAGATAAGTACTACTATAGTTTATATAAACAAGCTGCTGTGTAGCCATGGGGGCAGCCATTCAAGCACAGGATACACAGTAGATAACAGATAAGTACTACTGTAGTTTATATAACCGTGGTGCTGTGTAGCCATGGGGCAGCCATTCAAGCACAGGATACACATTAGATAACAGATAAGTACTACTATAGTTTATATAAACAAGCTGCTGTGTAGCCATGGGGGCAGCCATTCAAGCAGAGGATACACAGTAGATAACAGATAAGTACTACTATAGTTTATATAAACAAGCTGCTGTGTAGCCATGGGGGCAGCCATTCAAGCACAGGATACACAGTAGATAACAGATAAGTACTACTATAGTTTATATAAACAAGCTGCTGTGTAGCCATGGGGACAGCCATTCAAGCACAGGATACACAGTAGATAACAGATAAGTACTACTATAGTTTATATAAACAAGCTGCTATGTAGCCATGGGGGCAGCCATTCAAGCACAGGATACACAGTAGATAACAGATAAGTACTACTATAGTTTATATAAACAAGCTGCTGTGTAGCCATGGGGACAGCCATTCAGACACAGGATATATACAGTAGATAACAGATAAGTACTACGATAGTTTATATAAATAAGCTGCTGTGTAGCCATGGGGGCAGCCATTCAAGTACAGGATACACAGTAGATAACAGATAAGTACTACTATAGTTTATATAAACAAGCTGCTGTGTAGCCATGGGGGCAGCCATTCAAGCACAGGATACACAGTAGATAACAGATAAGTACTACTGTAGTTTATATAACCGTGGTGCTGTGTAGCCATGGGGCAGCCATTCAAGCACAGGATACACATTAGATAACAGATAAGTACTACTATAGTTTATATAAACAAGCTGCTGTGTAGCCATGGGGGCAGCCATTCAAGCACAGGATACACAGTAGATAACAGATAAGTACTACTATAGTTTATATAAACAAGCTGCTGTGTAGCCATGGGGACAGCCATTCAAGCACAGGATACACAGTAGATAACAGATAAGTACTACTATAGTTTATATAAACAAGCTGCTATGTAGCCATGGGGGCAGCCATTCAAGCACAGGATACACAGTAGATAACAGATAAGTACTACTATAGTTTATATAAACAAGCTGCTGAGTAGCAATGGTGGAAATTGAAAAAAGTCTATATGGCACAGGTTAAATAGTGGATAACAGATAACACCATTATGTTCTACAGAGTTTATCAGCTGTGTAACCTGAGCCTTTTCTCCTTTGAATGGCTGTCCCCATAGCTACTTAATTTTTTGATGTTACTGCTCCTTTAAGGGACACAGAAGTGAAATGTATTCATGGATAAAATGTCAGCAGAAGGTTTAGCAGAACATAAAACATTCCATTGTGCTCTTGAAACCATAATATTGACTTGCAATAACAAGGGCCACGTTCGTTCTTTATAACGCAGCTACGTTTTCCTTTCTGCTTATCATCCTGTTTTTTATATTTAGAACAGATCAAGAAAGCAAGACTTCTTGCCAAAAGAAACTGAAGACAACCAAGTGAGGATTCTGCTATAGACCTCACAGAAAGCCCCAGCAGAAGCCTCAGCAGAAGCCTCAGCAGAAGCCTCAGCAGAAGTGGTACAGGTGAGAGAAGGCTTTTTCTGGGTGGAAATCAGGAGGATATTACGGAACAGACCCACAGCTCCTCGCAATGCCAATTTCAGGTTTGTACACAGTGTAGTAAATGGTTTTTTTTTTTCAATAACTAATTTCAATAATTCATTATTTTTATCTTTTATTGTAGATGTGGAAGTGGCAGTTTGTCCACCTGATAAAAAAATGTGTAAAAAAGAATCCATTACCAGACCAAACTAAGGAGCTGCATTGAGAGCTTACAGTGTGGAAGCCAATCTGTTACTTCAAGAACAAATCACTGGTCTGATTGGAGAAATGGAGAATGACACAGATTCATTTTTTTTTCTTTATTCTTTAAATGTCTTCAGAAACGTGTTGAAAAAGTTTTGTTTTTTCAAAATACTTGTTTATTATGTAGAGCAAAATATTTGTATAATATTTGTCCCAGTTGCTCATGCAGAGCCTGCAGCGTTTGGGTCCACGGCTCACAGTTGGACACAGCACCCAGCTTTTTTTTCTAACATCTTCATAATACGGCATTTGTTTTCTAATAGCCTCATATTTCTTGTAACATCTCTCAAATGTGTTTTTTCAAAAGATGTCTGTTGCAACCTCAGACGTTGAGACGCGTATACATACAGTGCGTCCCAGTTGCTCTGCAGAGCCTGCAGCGTTTGGGTCCACGGCCCACAGTCTTTGCTGCACACAGCACCCAGCTTTTTTTCTAATATCGTCACAATGCTATCAATATTTGAATATATTGTGATATATTTATCAAACAAAACCGAGAGTATGAGAAATAAACATTTTTTTTTTAATATTTAACTTTTTTATTGAGTTATTCAGATTCATAATTAATCAATCAACAGTTGAAGGAAGACGTAGAGAGAGGAGAGAAAGAAAGAGAGAGGGGGGGGAAGAGGGGAGGGGGGAAATGTTCCTTAATGCATATTTAATACATTGACGGTGGAGCTACTACTATGGAAGTCCATACATGGTTATCACTGTATTGAATCAAGTCTCTGCTGGAATGCAATTGGTCATTATGATAGTTGAGTTTCCAGTTTTGCCATTTAAGGTAGGTGATGGTTTCTTTTGTTAATTGTTGAACGCTTGTTGCTGTAAGTTTTTCGTAAGCAAGATTAGAGTCTGTGAGATTAATTAAGCTGTCTCTGTTAGGTATCTCAGTCTTTTTCCACAGTCTTGGAATTAGTAACCTGGCTGAGGTGAGAATGTGAAAAATCAATTTTCTGTCGTCAATAGGAATATCTTGTAATCCATGGTTTAATAATGCTAGTGATGGAGTTAGTACCATTGGGGCAGTGGTAGCTTCATTTATTAATTGTGAAACCTCTCTCCAGAAGGGAGCAATTAAATTGCATGACCACCATATATGGAACAAAGTCCCTTCCATTGTCTTGCATCTCCAGCAGTTGGCTGAGGTGTCCGGGTACATTTTGTTGAGGACAGAGGGCGTTTTGTACCATCTAAAAAGTATTTTTCTTTGGTTTTCTATGTGGTTGGTGCATTTTGAGTATTTAAGTGCTGCATTGGCTGCTTGTAGCCATTGTGGTAATGCAAAAGTTGACTCACGGTCTTTTTCCCATTTCTGGATATGAGTTGGTTTCACCTCTGATGTGTCGGTTGAGATTATTTTATAGACTTTCGATAGGCCTTTTTTTTGTCCTGCAGCGTGAAAGCATAGTACGTCAAAAGGCGTGCGTTGCCGATGAATGGTTTTTTGGTATGTGTTTAGGAGGTGGCGGATTTGAAGATACTTGTAATGATCCTGTTTTGGGAGACGAAATTCAGTTTGTAGGTCTGTATATGATTTTATCAGCAGAGAACAATTGTGTCAATGTTGTTAGACCGAGAAATAAACATTTTTATTGTTCAAATTTGTGTTGAGTTTCAAGTATGTTTCAGCATTTCATAACCAGCTATAGAGTTAAGTTATGTAGTAACATATTTGGGAAAAAGGGGTTTGTGCCATAATATGTGGCCGCGAACGTTCCCATACGTTCAACCTATGACTGGTCCTACGTACTTCCTTCAGTGGCCAAGGATATTGTCGTGTACTTCCGTCAGAGGTTTCATGGATATTGTCAGATCGGCAATACACACAGAGATACGATCGGCAGCCAGCAGAAATTTTCAAACCTGTCCGACGACTGACCGACCACATACGGTCCGAACATACGGTCCAAAAGTCGTAAGAGAGTCGTACAAATCCTCGATTCGTACGATCTGATCTTTGCGTCTATGGCCAGCTTAAGTATAATGATCATCACTTTACATAAGTGTCATCTGGTTTCAGCAGTTGTATCATCTTCATAAGCAAATGATTTTGTATAGAGAATGTGATGGCGGAACCTTGGTCTCTCTCAGCTCCTTCACTGAACCCTTGTTACTCCTCTTTTTTTTTTTGCTTTGGCTTCTTTATTGCTTTTGCCAAGTCATGGTTTGTGTTTGTTTCTGGTAAAGATAATACTGAGATCCCATCCTTTGACCCATTACTTTCTCCTGGGCCTCAACTGCATTTCCATTGGCTGCGTCTCCTCAACATCCTCTGTAGGATCCTCTTGATGGTCTACCTTGGTCTTGCCATGATCTTATTCTCTAGGTACAATGCAAACTCACAATGTAATGAATACAAAAATTGCTGGAAATAGGTAGACTTGTCCATAATGTCCAAATGAGATTGTGTTTATATTTATCATGTTGAAAAGCTTTTTTCAATATATAGATTATGGGGAATATTAAGTAGACACCCCTGTGGCATCTAGTCTTTAATATGTACATTGTTAATGCCTGGAATTATAGAATGACATTGTGTAAGTGTGGGTAAGATGGCTAATATAACTGGGGGATAAAATGTCTTGTAGGTGGTTGCAATGCTTTTTTACTGGGTATCATAGGGTTTACGTTAGTATTTATAAAAGGAAGGTGGAGGTTGAGTTATTTCTATTGGATTTCCAAGACGGTAGATGTGATTCCATAGGCTTGGGTGGAGAAAGAGTCTCAATGAGGATTGATCCGTGGGCCAAGAGAAGAGCTCAGTGGAAATCAGGAGGAACAGGTACAAGGATTAGCTAGAGGAAGGCTAGATTCTAAGTAGAGTCATTCAGTGGATATGATGGAGTGAGGAGAAATGAGTAAGCAGGTAGAGCTGCTCTGAATGATGTAGTGGATCACAGCATTAGTGGTAGTGCCCAACAGAGGGGCTCAGATATGTAGATCCAGGGCACAATCCCCTTGTAGATCCACCCGTTGCTGAAGACAAAGTTACAGGATGTGTGAGCTCAACTAGTTCCCATAGCCCAAAAGTATTCTTTTAGGGGAGACTTAAAAAAGCTGTGTAAAGTGCTAAGTGTCATTTTTGTAAGTCAACCGTCATGTTTTCAGCATCATTTTCTCCAGTGCAACTTGCACAAGATGCACCAATTTACAGTAGTATTGTGCTATTTGTGAATTGATTGCTAGGTGTAATTCAGTTTTACAGTTCAGATGGCATCACTTGTGGTGTGGCAATGTGCCTGGAGTCAATAACGGCATTAGAATTGCTGATTCGCTCAGCACAAGGCATGGAAATTCCCAACCTACTAGGGGAAGAAACCCAGGAATTACCAGCAGCTCCAAGTGGGTAAATACAAAGAACATATAGGATTAAATAGCGAGTTGTGACCAGTAACAGATAGAAAAGGCAAAGAGGGCTTTGCCCAAAAGAGATTACAGTCATTTTCTTATAGAGTGGCAGCTCCTATTGAAACTTGATTTCTTAAACATGAGGAGACAGAATCAATTCAGAAGATTGAATGGAAACACATTCCACAAGTGACAAGACATGGGAGATGGAAATTATTAAATTATTTCCTTTACTGGACTGACACACAACTCAAACAACTAAATACATCGAGTGATGAGAGAGAGAATCGGTCCCATTTTGCTTTGCAAAAAAATGTACGAAACTGCGGACAAAATTGGCAAAACGGAGAGTAATTCAATGGGCTTCAAAAATTTTCTCGCTCCAACTTTATTAAAGTCAATGGGCGTTTTTTCTTATGGCGGCTTTTTTGTCCAAATGCATTAAAGTCAATGGGCATTTTTTCTTATGGCAACTTTTTTGTCTTGGCGACACTATTGTCTTGGCGACTTCCTCGCCCTTAATTTTGCTGCGGCAAATTTTCACTGCAGTTTCACAAAAAAAAAATGTGCAGATGGCATACTGCAGAATTTCATTGCAAATTCATGGGCTGGTGAAAAAATTCACTCATCACTACTCCCTGCCCTTGAAACCTGTTGTATGTCTGTACTTTCATCTTAACTAGAATCTGTTCCCACTCCTACCTGGTCTCCGGGATGCTGAGAGGAACATCTGCTCTGTAAAATCAAAATAACTATTTTATTTGTATTTATGAGTTTTTAAATGGGAAAAAAACATTTTTTTTAGAGAGAAAGAAAAACTTGAATTTTTAGAGAAAAAGAAAAACTTGAATTTTTAGACGAAAAACTTGAGACTTATTATACCCCCAAAGCTGCTAACAATTCAAATCTGAAAATCCACCATCTAAAACCTGTCGAGGTCACGTACAAGTAAATGGCAGATGTTCCTTTTTAAAAATTGAGGATGTTCTTGGCATCATCAACTGTGCTAGGTTTGTATGATAATCCGAAAAAGTATCCGAAAAGGTTTCTGGGCAACAACTCAGAAAATTCAAGTGATTTGGGCACCAAATTTAAAAAAAAAGTCATACGATTTAAATTTTTTTTTTACTTTTCCTGATCTGACTTTTTTTACCTGATTTTTTGGATAAATTAGGTAAATTCATGGATGGGACTTAGGTTGACTTTGTTTTAATAAAAAAAATGAGACAGATGTAAGTTTTGGTAAATAACCCTCCAACTGTGAACAAAAATAAAAGTTCACGGGATGGAAGCAGAATGTTTCTACGTGAAATACATTGAATATGAGAGTTATGCCGATATTTCATGATGTACACAGGGCGCCTTCAAGAGAGAGGGAGACACAAACTGCTTGTGATGCATTTGAAGAAACATTTATGATACAATGAGGAATTTTTTGTTCCTTTAAGCAGAATGGATTTGTCAAGCCAAACTTTTTGTAAAGGTTGGCACTAGGGATGTAGCGAACTGTTCGCCGGCGAACTAGTTCGCGCGAACTTCGACTGTTCGCGTCCGCCGAATGTTCGCGAACGTCGCGCGACGTTCGCCAATTGGTGTTTGCGTTTGATTCGAAGTAAAATTTCGTTCGACCATTCGACCATTCGACCGTTCAATCGCTAAAATCGAACGATTTCCATTCGTTCGAACGATTATAAGCATTCGATTGAATTAAAATCATTCGATCGAATAGCTTCGATCGTTCGATTCGAACGAAAATCCTTCGATCGTACGAATAAAATCCTTCGATCGTTCGATCGAACGATTTTATCGAGCGTTCGAAGTTCGCGAACTGTTCGCGAATTGTTCGCTTTTTTGCCGGTGTTCGCGAACGGCGTTCGCGAACACATTAACGGCAGTTCGCTACATCCCTAGTTGGCACCCTAAATCTAGAACAGATGGCAAGAACCCTGGTCTCGGCTCATGCTTTCGCCTGTAGCAGCCGCCTTTGACTTCGAGAGGAGCCCTCAGCTACTCATATGCCACCACAGGCCCGGACTGGCAATCTGTGGGTTCTGGCAAATGCCAGAGGGGCTGCTATAAGGTCCCATAGAAAGTCAGTATTTAGTGGGCTGGTGGGGACTGTTTGGGCCTCTGTGTACCTGAAATGCCAGGGCCTATTTTAATTCTCAGTCCGGACCTGTGCCACCAGGTCTTAAAACGAGAGGTGCAAGGCGAGGGGTTGTAGACAAGCAGAGGGGCACAACTGTAAGGCAAGAGTCTTTGATCAGAAGGTCACAGTACAAATATGTGTGTGAAGCAGCAGCTTTGCAGAACCAGCAGATTTTTCACTGCAACTCTTATATCGCCATCAAAACCCCCATTGACTCATATAAAGGCAAGAGGCACGACACAAGTCTTTGTGAATCTGCACTAGAGGAAGGAAAGTTGTGTACAAGATATAGTAGTGACTAGTGATGGGCAAATTTAAACAGCAGGCGTGGATTCGGGCAAAATTTTCAGATCCCACCGTCGGCGTAGGCTTTCATGAAACTGCTGCGACAAACTCGCTACGGGAAAATTCACTGCGACAAACAAATTGTTGAACCTCAAAATTATTTGGACTCCGATCGACTTTAAATGCATTTGGACAAAACAATAAAAATGGTTGCTCCTGTCAAAATTGGCGTGCGGCAAAAAAATGTTGACGCCCGTTGACTTCAATCCTTTTCGCATATTTTTCGCTGTTTCGTGAATTTTTCCAGAGTTTCGCAAATTTCTCTGGGACAGATTCGCCCATCACTAGTAGTGACAGTCACCAACTAATATCATCTGATCAGGCAATACATGCAGAGATATTATCATTAGGATCGACGCTAAAGATGAACTACAACTCCCATCTTGGACACTCTGGGCCTACTTGGCATCTATGTAACTATATCAAATATACCAAACACACTGAAAAATGACTGTATTCTGGTAGGTCCTGAGTATCTCAGCCAAGTGATTAACTATGTGCAAAAAGAACCCATAAAAGAATTTTTAGAAATTTTATTTACACTCCACTTAGGTTAAAATATCAAACAAAACAAACATAGCATAGCGCTTGGAGGGGCCCCTCGTGTGAATAAATACAGTATATCATTTGTTTAGTTCCCAATGGGGAAAACTACCATATACAGTACAGGCATGGGATCCGTTATCTGGACAACTGTTATCCAGAAAGCTCCATTATAATCTCCAATCAAATAATTAACATTTTTTAAATGATTTAATTTTTATCTGTTATAATAAAACAGCAGCTAGTACCTGACTCCAACTAAGATATAATTAAAGGGGTTGTTCACATTTAAATGAACTTAAAGTATGATGTAGAGAGTTTTATTCTGAGACTATTAGCAGTTTTTTTACTTATTTAGCTTTTTATTCAGCAGCTCTCCAGTTTGCAATTTTAGCCATCTGGTTGCTAGGGTCCAAATTCCCCTAGCAACCATGCATTGATTTGAATAAGAGACTGGAATATGAATAGGAGAGGCCTGAATAGAAAGATGCGAAAGACGTGAATTGTAAAACTGCTTGAAAGTTAAAGCTTTAATTGTATTCATAGTGTACATATCCATATAAACTGATTATCAGGAGTAATACAAGGAAGCAGCTGGGAATATGAACCACCTCTACTAGTTATTCAGAATTTTCTCCTCTCATTCCTTCCCTAAGGGAGATTAATCACCCACAATAAATCTGCTGTACCCCAAGTGGTTAATCTGCTGCAAATGCTTTTCCACTGGCAATAGTTTAACCCTCGGGTGGGTACAGGGCCGTATCTCCCATAAGGCATTGAGGGCCTGTGACTAGGACGGCAGGGTCCAGGGGCGGCACATTCAATTTGTAGAAATTAAAAACAGACAAGGAATGAGCAGTACTTAGTCTGCAATCACCTTTATTGGTGTATTCTCACTCACGACATGTTTCAGTAGCCAGTCCCTTTTATCTTTTATTATCTTCTTATCTGAGCCCTGTTATCTCTGTTGACACAAGCAACCATTGTAATCGAATCAGTTTCTCTCTTATCTGCTGTTCATTCTCTGTTTATCCTACAGACAATAAGCCTTTTTATATCAAATATTTATGGGTTTTTTTATCTAAAACAAACTCGACAAAATCGAGCGAAAAGTCAAATCGCACAACTTTTTCAGAGTTGTCGTCTGATTGGTTTGATTTGTATCGCACGAAATTATTGGATTATCAGACCAAACTCAGCGCAGATCACAATATCTTCAAATTGTACAAGGGACTAGTGATGGCCGAATTTATTCACCAGGTGCGAATCCGGGGCGAATTTGCGAAATTCCCCGCCTACGAATAAATTTGCAAAACGCCCGTGAAAATTCGCCAGCAAAAATTTGCCAACGTCAAAAAAAATTTTGCCGGTGTCGAAAAAAAACGGCCGCCGGCGTCAAAAAACAGCCGCCGGGGTAAAAAACGAGACGCTGGCGCTGTTTCGAGAATTTGTCGCAGTTTCGCAAATTTCGCACAAAATTCGCAGATTTTTCGGCAAAGCTAAACGGCGCAAATTTGCCCATCACTACAAAGGACTTCTACCATTGACTTCTACATGACCTTGACAGGTTTTGTATAGAGTATTTACCAATTGCTAGCAGCTTCAGGATATAATGGCGCAAATTCACTAAGCGCCGAACGCTAGCGTTAGTTCGCTAGCGTTTGGCATTTTTCGTTCCTGCGCAAATTCACTAACGAACGCTGGCGTAGTTTCGCTAGTGTTACTTCGCACCCTTACGCCAGGCGAATTTTCGCTAGCGACGTAACTACGCAAATTCACTAACTTGCGCAGTGTACTGAACGCTACATTTTACGCTAGACTTCCTTCGCCACCTCAGACCTGGCGAAGCGCAATAGAGTAGATAGGGATTGTTTAAAAAAAAGTCAAATTTTTTTCTAAGTCCCAAAAAACGCTGGCGTGTTTTCTACATGATGGGTGATAGGCTGAAAAAGATCAAAATATTTTTGGGGCTCCCCTCCTTCCCCCCTACATTTCCTGACTCATGGCAACTTACCTAGACAGTGGGCACATGTGTAGGGCAAAATAAAATTTTTATTTGCAGATTTGAAGGTTTCCCAGGCATTTGTAGTGCTGATACGTGTTCCTCCATTGAAATTTGAATTTGGCGCCGTATGCAAATAAACCATCGCTAGCGAAACTTCGCTTCGCTTTGCGAATTAACGCTAGCGCAACTTTGAAAACTTACGCTACCCCTGTGCGCAACTTCGGATTTTAGTGAATTTGCGGCGCGCTGGTGAAAATAAGCCTGGCGAAGTTTGGCGAAGTGTGGCGAAGTGCGGCGAAGTTGCGCCTGGCGTAACTTCGCATCTTAGTGAATTTGCCCCCAAGAATCTCGAAAAATGTTTAGTTTTTTTCCCTCTAAAAAATACATTTTCCCACTAAAAAACTTGACCAGAAAAAAAATCGAGGTTTCATAAATAGATCCAATTGTGAGGTAACTACAACCTTTCTTCCTGCCGGCTGATCTAGAGGAAGGTGAAATCTCCTTCTGTAGCTTCTCCTGTTTCCCTTGGTGCCTTTCTACTCCTCAGACTCATGTTCTCTCCTTGTACCAATAAATAAGGGATAAGATACAACATCACTTCTCTGATCTGGCGGTGGCTGCACCAGGCTATGTCCAGTCTTGGGCACCAACTGGGCACTTTCACATGCTCCTTTATAGCTTGAAAACATTGTGCAGATAATTTTCGGAATTTCTGTAGAATATTCCTGCACTTCTACTCCTGGGCATTAAATGAGCTGCTGGTTACTGATATGAATCTGTCTGGTACTGGTTTAGCACCGGCTGCAGGTAAAACTTAGTCCCTTTGTAAAATGAAGCAATAGAATTCTTAATGAATCAGATAAAATTGAGTGTAGGACTGGCCAGATATGGGATGACTTTGACGTAGTTGTTCAGCTTAAATATATTGCAATATATGGACAAACAATCCCTGTTTTGTTTAAAGGGTAAGGCATTTTTCAGTAGCAGTAGCACAAAATGTCTCTGTCTTAAATATATTGATAATGGGTTGAGTGCAGAGGACTCTTGTAGTTGACTATATGTATTTTGTGGTCACACCCTCATTGCACCCCCGCCTAGTGATTTTAGAAACTAGTGTTGAGCACAACTTTCCCTTGTTTGTTATAGTTATACAGGAGCAGTGACCAGCTCCATGTTGTAGCTCCCACCCTTCCCAGCTATAGTCAGGTGATCCCACTGGTGTCTAATAAAAGGGCAGCCAAGTTTGGGAGTTTTACTTTGAAAGCAGCAAGTAAGTTGCAGGTAAAACGTATTCGTCCCTTTTATAAAATATATAATGAAACCATAGAATTCTTAATGAATCAGATGAAAATTAAGCGTAGGACTGGCCAGATATGGGATGACTTTGACGTAGTTGTTCAGCTTAAATATATTGCAATATATGGACAAACAATCCCTGTGTTGTTTAAAGGGTAAGGCATTTTTCAGTAGCAGTAGCACAAAATGTCTCTGTCTTAAATATATTGATAATGGGTTGAGTGCAGAGGACTCTTGTATTTGTCTATATATATATATATATATATATATAGAAAGTAACGTCTAAATAAATTTCCTTTCATTAGGAAAAAACAGCTTTTCAGTTCAGGGTTCAGTTCCCTTTTTTAAATTGTGGAATAATTGCTTATTTTTAATCAAATCTGTTTGGACAATACATTTGGGGTTATATGTACTATCTGCATATTTATGTTTATTAATAAGGCTGGGAGTAGCCATGTTTGCTCTGTTGAGGTAATCCCTGTTATAGACACTGATTGAATGGCTTGAATATAACAAAAAATATATATATTGACATTTAGGTTATTGTTAATCACTATTCGTGTTGTCAAATTGTATAATATATATATATTTAGTCACAAGCAGCTGCACTCTGATACAATTGTGGGTGCAGGGTCAAATACCCATTTATATCTTCACATAGAGCCGCACTCCAATTCATAGTGATTCAAATTTCTTTTATCACTTGCATTTGTGCATCCAGTGTTTGAAATGTTGGGCTAAAACATTGAATGCACAGATGCAAGTGATTAAAGAAATTCCAATCACTATGAATTGGAGTGATATATATATATATATATATATATATATATATATATATATATATATATATATATATATATATATATATATATATAATTATCTTTATATGTGCCCAAACTATTGTACAGAATATTAATTATTAGTGATGGGCGAATTTATTCGCCAGGCGCGAATTCACGGCAAATTTGCGCGATTCGCCGCCAGCGAATAAATTCGCAAAACTTCCGCAAAAATTCGCGTCAAAAACGGGCGCCGGCGTCGAAAAACGGGCGCCGGCGTCAAAAACGAGACGCCGGTGCCGTTTCGCGAATTTTTCGCCGTTTCGCGAACTTCGCGCGAAATTCGCTAATTTTTCTGCAAAGCGAAACAGCGCAAATTCGCCCATCACTATTAATTATCCAAAAGCTCTAAAATACAGCAATGACAATCTCTTGTGTTTGACTGATCTGCTTTTTCTCCCTCTGTAATCAAAACATGATGATGTTTCTCAAGGATTTGCGACCCAAACAGGCTTAAGGAAAACTGAACTGTTTGGGTCAACAGCTGTTGGTGGTAACCCGAATAAGGTGGTTCATTTCTATTTTGCTTTATAAATATTTGTGAAATGAACGAGGAAATGTGACTCATTTGTAATATGCTTTATTTGATAAATGATGTGCGCTAGGATATATATTCACAGGTATGGGACCTGTTATCCAGAATGCTCGGGACCTGGGGGTTTCTGGATAAGGGGTCTTTCTGTAATTGTCCTTACATGAGGAGGCACATTTATCAAGGGTCGAGTTTTTAAAAACTCCCATGAACTCAAAATTCGACCAATCGAAATTTATTTGAAAAATCTAATTTGAAAATTCGAATCGAATCGAATTCTATTCAAATTTGAAATAGTCAATGTCAGGAAGGCTGCAAACAACTCAAAATTGATCCCTGGACCTCTCCCATTGACTCAAACAGCAATTCAGCAGGTTTTAGGTGGCAAAAAGTCAAATTTGAGTTAAAGGGTATGATAAAGTATGATAAATCTCAAAAATCGAATTTGCTTTTTTTTTTAAAAAAACTTGAATCGAGTTTGAATAACTCCCTAGTTGAATTTAACAGTTTTGACCATAAAAATTGAAATTTGAATTTTCAATTCAACCCTTCATAAATCTGCCCCTGAATCTACTAAAATCATTTAAATATTATTCAAACCCAATAGGACTGTTTTGCTTCCAATAAGGATTAATTATATCTTAGTTGGGATCAAGTACAAGCGACTGTTTTATTATTACACAGAAAAAGCTAAAATTTTAATTATTTGATAAAAATGGGCTCTATAGGAACTGACCTTCCTGAAATTTGGAACTTTCTGAATAACAGATCCCATACCTGTATAGTATAATGCTTATAAAGTAAATTCCATAGGTATAAAGAAAATACACAGGCTTAGATTTTTTTGAGGGTCAGACATTATACAAATACATAGGGAAAAATCTTCTATTGTAAACTATAAAGACACAGAAATGTGTGAGGCTCCAGTCATAGTTTTCCATTATTTCTTTGTAAATGAGTCATGTGATTCAAAAGCAAACCGAATATGATGGCGCCGTTGATAAGGATTTATTTTACAGGATGTTCAGGGTTTTTATTTTGTAGTAAGAGAATGGGGAAAATGATGAACTTATATAAAGGATGGTGAGCAGATACCGTATATACTTGAGTATAAGCCGACCCGAGTATAAGTCAGGTACCTAATTTTACCTACGAAAACTGGGAAAACTTATTGACTTTAATATAAGCCTAGACACAACTACAGCCCTGTCTCCCAGCAGCGCACATTCTGCCAAAGCGACCCCCCCCCAGCGATCAACCGGACTTACGGATTACTGTGTGCATTGTCCCACTACCATGTGCAGAGGGTGCTGTTTGATATTGCCATCACTGTTAATCTTTCGTATAACCAACAGAGGGCGCTGTGTGATATTGCAGTCACTGTTATTCTTTCATATAACCAACAGAGGGCGCTGTGTGATATTGCAGTCACTGTTATTCTTTCATATAACCAACAGAGGGCACTGTGTGATATTGCAGTCACTGTTATTCTTTCATATAACCAACAGAGGGCGCTGTGTGATATTGCAGTCACTGTTATTCTTTCATATAAACAGAGGGCATTGTGGGATATTGCAGTCTCTCCCCAAGTGTACTGTTGGTATAGGAATGATTAAAAGTGACTGCAATCTCAGCTACTCGGGTACCGCTGACCCGAGTATAAGCCGAGGTAGACTTTTTCAGCACAATTTGGATGCTGAAAAACTCGGCTTATACTCGGGTACATACGGTAAGTCACTCCACTCCGTATCCAAAAGAAATTTCTCCCAGGTAAATACAGAATTGTTTGTTAGCCCTGGTTTGAGATGTTCTAAACAAAATACATGTGAACATGTTTCCTGTGATATCCCTCTGTTCTCATTAAAAATATGTAATAGCTCAACAGTAAAATAATATAAGGCATAATAATAATAATCAGTATTTATATGAAGTAAGAACCCAGCAGGGCAGCAACAGCTAAACATTTACCCACAGAAAGAAAGTGGCACGTTTATAAATGAGTCACAGGCCAAATGAGGCACATTATGTTATTAAACATAATACAATTTGTATACAGGATTAGGTAATGCTCCACGAATTACCCTGGAATAAAAAGTGAACATACAGATTTACCATTACTGGGCTAAACTGTGACTTGAGATGGAACGTAGGCCATTAAAAGACCTTGAGGAAAGGAGGTTTCACAATCAGCAAAGGAAGACTGCCTGCTGCTAGTTTCAGCCCTGGTCATACATCATTATAGTAATTAAAGGAGAAGTAGGTAGAAATGTTGTACATGATGTTTTGTGCTTCTGTACCAGCCCAAGGCAACCACAGCCCTTTAGCAGTAAAGATCTGTGTCTCCAAAGATGCCCCAGTAGCTCCCCATCTTCTTTTCTGCTGATTCACTGCACATGCTCTGTGCTGCTGTCACTTACTGAGCTTAGGGAGCCACTCACAATATACAGTACACATAGAATAGAAATGTCACAATATAAGGCTGATTAGTCATTAATACAGATAATTACTACATGGCAGCACAGAAGTCAGTGCAATTAGCATGGAAAACGAATGTAACGAAAATGATGGAAAATTGTGGTTAATGGGTTAATATGAATCAATGGGAATAAGGAGAATTATCGGCGATGCTCTCCCAAGAAAAACCCAAAAGCTTGGAGTTTGTGAAGTTTTCCTTTGGCAGAATATGGGGCCTGAATTCTCATTATACAAATACAACTTTATACTCTGTATACTGCACTGGGTCTGTGATGGATCACAGGTTAAATTGTATAGTATGAGAACAGATAGTCATGGGAATAGTTCATGGGAATGTGCAAGGAACCATTTAATTGAATCCCCACTTAGAGGAGCCTCGTGATTGGTTCCTGTTGGAAAGAGAAAGTACTCATGAATCCTGGGTAAAAACAAATTGGGTCAAGGCAGAAGAAAGTGCTGAAAATACCTTTTAATGTATTTCTTATATCCAAAGTATAAGGTATAACACTAGCATCAAGATGCCTCCAACAACTCCAATTGGTGATGGGCGAGCCAACCCACTGGCATCAGGTTCATATCTCCCAACATCGCACAACCCTGAAATGAACAAGAATTAGGGGACAGTTTAATGACATAACACAGTCCCATGTTTATTGGTTAATTGGGAAGTGTCTTTTGCTTTAGATGTTTTATGGAGAAAGCTCAGTTGGCCACAATATTCTCAGTAGGGTTGCAACCTGGACATCCCTAAACTGCCTGCCCTGTTTTCTAAATTAACCAAGCAAGGTTCTCTGAGATTGACCAATCGATGATCGCCACATCATAGCCCCCCTCACATCATCGGTCCGCCCCATTGCATCATGGACCCCGCTACCCAGAGTTACCCACAGGTAAAACTGGCAACCCTAATTCTCAGCCCCAGAGGATCTTACAATTAAATTTCAGTCTCACAGTCGCATACAATACAATAGTATTACAGGTATGGGACTTGTTATTCAGAATGCTAGAGACAGGGGGGTTTCCAGATAAGGGATCTTCATACCTTAAGTCTATTACAAAAAAAATTCAACATAAAATTAACCCAAGTGGATTGTCTTGCCTCCAATAAGAATGAATTATATCATAGCTGGGACCAAGTACAGGTATAGGATCCCTTATCCAGAAACCCGATATACAGAAAGCTCTGAATTACGAAATGGCCGTCTCCCATAGACTCCATTTTATCCAAATAATCCAAATTTTTAAAAATGATTTCCTTTTTCTGTGTAATAATAAAACAGTCGCTTGTACTTGATCCCAACTAAGATATAATTAATCCTTATTGGAAGCAAAATTAGCCTATTGGGCTTATTTAATGTTTAAATGAATTTCTAGTAGAGTTAAGGCATGGAAACCCAAATTACGGAAAGCTCCATTATCCGGAAAACCCCAGGTCCCAAGCATTCTGGATGACAGGTCCCATACCTGTACAAGCTACGGTTTTATTATTACAGAGAAAAAAGGAAATCATTTTTAAAAATTTGGATTATTTGTATAAAATGGAGCCTTGCTGTAACCTGGAGCTTTCTGGATAACGGGTTTCCAGATAACGGATCCCATACCTGTAATATTATCTGCCCAAGTAAAGCTTAATGAAATGCTTAATGAAATTATAATCAATTTATAGAAGATGCTTAAATGAGTGTGTGAATTCTAGGGATGCACCGAATCCAGGATTCGGTTCGGGATTCGGCCTTTTTCAGCAGGATTCGGATTCGGCCGAATCCTTCTGCTCAGCCGAACCGAATCCGAATCCTAATTTGCATATGCAAATTAGGGGCAGGGGAGGGAAATCGCATGACTTTTTTGTCAGAAAACAAGGAAGTAAAAAATGTTTTCCCCTTCCAACCCCTAATTTGCATCGGTATTCGGCCGAATATTTCGCAAAGGATTCGGGGGTTCGGCCGAATCCAAAATAGTGTTCAACACAAAAAAATGCAGAAGAATGCAGCTTCATATGATTATGAGATTCAAATGTTGTGCCCACTGCAACTGCCAGTCTCTGCCAGGTGAGAAAGTGCCCTGTGTGCCATTGCCCTTAAGGCTTTTGTGCAGCAGCAGTTTTGTTCTTATATTAAAGGTAAAACAACCTGCAATGTTGCTGCTTCTGTAAAAGGCATTCACAACAATGTTTGTACTTTTCCTTTAGAAAACAACTTACCTATGAGCGAGGAGTGTGCAAACTGCCCCTTGTGTCCTTTGCCATATTCCAAAATCAAAGTGCCATGCTTTATATCCGTTGTTTCCAAGAGCAGACAAGTGTCATAAGTCAGAGTCACAGTGGTGTTTCGGGTGCAGTTTGCGGTACCCTTAGGCTTTGTCATTCTGAAGTAGCAGTATTTTCTCTCCATTCCGTTTGTGATGACCATATAGTCGTCCCACAGTTCTTCCCCTTGGCTACAGAACAAGTACTGCCGGCATTGGCCAAGAGAAGCTGCATTGGACAGAAGCAAAGAGACTTTCAGTTTATTCTTCTATACTCTTATCAGGAATACCCATGGACAAATCTTATTATATTCCAGAAAAAAAAACATTGTAAACAAATGAAAAAACTTGGGTGTGAGAGGCATTTATAGAGGACACCAAGCTATAATTTCTCTTTATCACAGTTTATGGGAATTAAAAAAAACATAGGAGCAGATGCAGGAAACTGGGGTTTCCTGATGAAATCTTGATACATGTATGGGACCTTTTATCCAGAATTCTCAGGACCTGGGGTTTTCCAGATAAGGGATCTTTCTGCAATTTAGATCTTCATACCTAAAAGGGATACTGTCGTGGGAAAAATTTTTTTTTTCAAAATGAATCAGTTAATGGTGCTGCTCCAGCAGAATTCTGCACTGAAATCCATTTCTCAAAAGAGCAAACAGATTTTTTTATGTTCAATTTTAAAATCTGACATGGGGCTAGACATGTTGTCAATTTCCCAGCTGCCCCTGGTCATGTGACTTGTGCCTGCACTTTAGGAGAGAAATGCTTTCTGGCAGGCTGCTGTTTTTCCTTCTCAATGTTACTGAATGTGTCTCAGTGGGACCTGGATTTTACTATTGAGTGTTGTTCTTAGATCTACCAGGCAGCTGTTATCTTGTGTTAGGGAGCTGCTATCTGGTTACCTTCCCATTGTTCTTTTGTTTGGCTGCTGGGAGGAAAAGGGAGGGGAGTGATATCACTCCAACTTGCAGTACAGCAGTAAAGAGTGATTGCAGTTTATCAGAGCACAAGTCACATGACCAGGGGCAGCTGGGAAATTGACAAAATGTCTAGCCCCATGTCAGATTTCAAAATTGAACATAAAAAAATCTGTTTGCTCTTTTGAGAAATGGATTTCAGTGCAGAATTCTGCTGGAGCAGCACTATTAACTGATTCATTCTGAAAAAAATGTTTTTTCCCATGACAGTATCCCTTTAAGTCTACTAATAATATACACATTAAATAAACCCAATAGGCTGGTTTTGCTTCCAATAAGGATTAATTATATCTTAGTTGGGATCAAGTACAAGCTACTGTTTTATTATCACACAGAAAAAGGAAATCATATAAAAAAAATTGGATTATTTGGAAAAAATTGAGTCTATGGGAGATTGCTTTTTCGTTATTTGGAGCTTTCTGGATAACAGGTTTCCAGATAATGGATCCCATACCTGTAGGCTGAATTTTATGAGAATTACTGCTGAAAAAGGCCAAATCCAGATTTTGGCCAAGAGTCGGCCTTTTTCAGCAGTATTCGAATTCGATCAAATCCAAGTGCCTGGCAGAACCGAATCCAAAAAAAATCACGTGACTTTTCATCACACAACCAAGGTATTCAAAAATGTCTCTTTCCCCCCTAATTAACATATGCAAATGAGGGTTCAGTATTCAGCCAAATATTTCACACAGCATTAGGGATTTAGTAATTACTGGTACTTTCCCAAATGTCTGGGATTTATTTCCATGCAGCGCATCACAGAACTATACAATTTCATTAAGTCCCTGAAAAGGGCAAGGGTTTCCTAATACAGATATGGGACGTGTTATCCAGAATGCTCGGGACCTGGGGTTTTCTGGATAATGGATCATTCTGTAATTTAGATCTTCATACTAGAAAATCATGTAAACATGAAATAAAGCCAATAGGCTGGTTTTGCTTCCAATAAGGATTAATTATATCTTAGTTGGGATCAAGTACAAGTTACTGTTATATTATTACACAGAAAAGGGAAATCATTTTCAAAAATTTGGATTATTTGATTATAATGGAGTCTATGGGAGATGGCCTTTCCATGATTCGGAGCTTTCTGGATAATGGGTTTCCGGATCCCTTACCTGTACCTATAATTTAACAAAAACATATTGGTGTTATTGCCGGGGCAGATAAACACTAAGCAGTGAGTAAGGTGCCAAACTTATGTTCATATTTAATACATTTGTGCAGAATATCTTCTATAAGGATATAGGGTCGGAGCCCTAATAAAGTTATAGGACCAACAACATCTATTAATAGCCCAGACTCTGGCCCCCATATGGTTGAATATATGAGACATACTCATAGAAAGTAATTCTGCAGGAAATTAATATATTATATTTGTGATTATTCTAATAGGTCAGAACAGCCATGTGGAGGCAACCATTTGGTCATCAAAATAAAGAGCATTGGCTTACTAACACGCTGTTGAATACTGGGAGAAAGTGGTTTTCCTATTCCAGCTGTATCTCAGAACCAAAAAGGAGCTGCACAACCAAGAACAAAGAAATAAATAACTTTAAAGGAGAAGGAAAACTTCCAAATCAGTATTGCCAATAGATTAGCCACAATAGTGCAAGCTATAACACTATATTTATTCTGCAGAATGTTTTGCCATACCTGAGTAAACAGCTCTAGAAACTCTCTGTTTGTTTAGGATAGCAGCTGCCATATTAGCTTGGTATGACAGCACTTCCTGCCTGAGTCTCTCTCTGCTCACTCATAGCTCTGGGCTCAGATTACAGCAGGGAGGGGGAGAAAGGAACAAACTGAGCATGCTCAAGCCCTAGCCCTGGAGGTTTAAGTTGAAAACAGAAAGTCTGATACAGAAGCCCATGAGTACACAATAGAAGGAAAGAAATGTGCTGTTTCTTTTGACAGAGGACTCAGAGCAGCATTACTTTGAAGGTTTACTGGTGTATTTATATTGACCTTTCCTTCTCCTTTAAATGATTCCAATGTCAACTGCTCCTTTATCATTGGTTTATCATTTACATGGAAACTTACGTTGATTCCCCTGTGGGTTCATGCCATTGTGTGTCTCCTGGATTGCATTATCTTGAAATTCTTTTGCTGTAAACAAAAGGCAAAATGAGCATAATAAAAAGAGCTTGTGATTGCATCAGACGCACCTTAAGGCCCCCATACATGAACAGATATAAGATGCCGACGGATGAAGACGGCAGCTTATTGGCCCTCTGACGGGTTTCCCCAATCAATATCTGGCTGAAAGTCAACCAGATGTCGATGGTGTAGGGTAAAAATCTTGTTGGATCGTCTGACCACATCAGTTTGTTGATGTTGCCCTTGATATAACTGCCCGTTTTCTTCTAGTTGTGATCTGTTCATTGGGCCCTAGGACGGGGATATTGGGGAGAGATCAACTCGTTTGGAGACATCACAAAACGAGCGGATCTCCCTATGTATGGCCAACTTTAGCCCTGGCCATACCGGTTCATATATACTATGTATGATCTGCTTTATCATGTGTATTAAACACTCTAATTTGTTCCATAAAAGCTATGTGATACCACTCTACATTTGATTAAGTAAAGCTTAAGCCTAGAGCACACGGACTGTATTCATAGTTATACACCTCAGTATATATAGTACCGTATGCAGAATAAAAAAAAACCTACCACACATGAAAACTATATTATCATTGCGAGTACACAGTAGATAACAGATAAGTACTACTATAGTTTATATAAACAAGCTGCTGTGTAGCCATGGGGGCAGCCATTCAAGCACAGGATACACAGTAGATAACAGATAAGTACTACTATAGTTTATATAAACAAGCTGCTGTGTAGCCATGGGGGCAGCCATTCAAGCACAGGATACACAGTAGATAACAGATAAGTACTACTATAGTTTATATAAACAAGCTGCTGTGTAGCCATGGGGGCAGCCATTCAAGCACAGGATACACAGTAGATAACAGATAAGTACTACTATAGTTTATATAAACAAGCTGCTGTGTAGCCATGGGGGCAGCCATTCAAGCACAGGATACACAGTAGATAACAGAGAAGTACTACTATAGTTTATATAAAAAAGCTGCTGTGTAGCCATGGGAGCATGGCTGTGTAGCCATATGTAGAATGGCTGCCCCCATGGCTACACAGCAGCTTGTTTATATAAACTATAGTAGTACTTCTCTGTTATCTACTGTGTATCCTGTGCTTGAATGGCTGCCCCCATGGCTACACAGCAGCTTGTTTATATAAACTATAGTAGTACTTATCTGTTATCTACTGTGTATCCTGTGCTTGAATGGCTGCCCCCATGGCTACACAGCAGCTTCTTTATATGAACTATAGTAGTGTTTCTAAAGCAAACACATCAGTTTTACCAGTGCAGAGCAATTTTAAATTTCATTACTTTAAAATATATATATTTTTATGTTACTGTTTCTTTAATGTTTGTGTTGTGGCCCATAGCACACATAGTTCTTATGATTGAGTCCCATTCCATCTTATTCCAGTACAAGTGTTCATGTTGGTAGGGGTGCATGAGCCTTGAGTTTATAATTCGAACAATAATAATATGAGTATTGGGATTTTACACTTACACAAGACAACACTGATCAATAGAAAGAAAATCATTGCTCGTGTGACCCACGCTGTATCTGCAAGAGAAGGAAAGACCAAAATCAGGACCAGAAACACCAAAACTTAAATGTTTCTTTCACTTGACAAACGGCACCAGTTATTTCTTGTGTTATCTCCTATGTGTGAAATACTTTCTGCACAAACAACTAAATATAATCTCTTTCTTAAAGGATAAGTAAACCTTAAAAATAAGTGAATGTAGAATTGATGAGGAGGCTATGCTAAGCACTTTTGCAATGTAGATTCATTATTTATTTATTTTTAATTCCAAGATATTAAGGGATACATGAACTGTTAATATGAATGAATTTTGTTACAACAGCGCCACCTGCTGGTCATTTTCCCACCAGTCTGACCAGCAAGTAGTCAAGGAAGTTGTCAGGAGAAAGAAAGAGGCTGATGTTCTTCTGCTTAGGAAAGATGTGAGAAAGGTTTCAAATTTTATTCCTAAGCAGAAGAACATCAGCCTCTTTCTTTCTCCTGACAACTTCCTTGACTACTTGCTGGTCAGACTGGTGGGAAACTGACCAGCAGGTGGCGCTGTTGTAACAAAATTCATTCATATTAACAGTTCATGTATCCCTTAATATCTTGGAATAAAAAGAAAATAAATAATGAATGTACCTTGCAAAAGTGCTTAGAATAGCCCCCTCATCAGTTTTACATTCACTTATTTTTAAGGTTTACTTATCCTTTAATGAAAAACCCCCCGTGACCAGGAGGTGGCGCTGTTATAACAAAATTCATTCATAGTAACAGTACATGTATCCCTTAATATCTTGGAATTAAAAATAAATGAATAATGAATGTCCATTACAAAAGTGCTTAGAATAGCCCCCTCGTCAGATTTACATTCACTTATTTTTAAGGTTTACTTATCCTTTAAATAGAAAAAAACTATAAATATTAACTTTACATTGGCCTCTCTCTCCCTCCTACTAAACAGTGAATTGACTTGGTGAGTCCCAAACCCTTCAGGCTGTTACAAGTTATTTAACACATGTCAAAAAAGAATTTCATTCATGAAAACTGGGTAAGAGTCAATTCAGCACAACATGGAACATTCCATTGTATTGTTGAATGAGGAATAGTGACATGAAATAACAAGGCTTAGAACAATATTCATTCACTTTACATAAATGTCACCTGGTTTAAGACATTATAGAACAGGTAGAATAACAAGGATGTGGCTGTGAGGAGGCATGTTCAATACTGCTGGTCACTGGCTTATAAGAAAAATGAAGAATCAGAACTCATTGGATGCTTTCATCCTCTGTAGTCTAATCAGTTACCTATGTGTAATGGAAGAATAGCCAGTCCTATATCCTAAACAGCTTATACCAATCATGTTTTGTAACCTGGCAATCACCCGAAGATCTTGCATGAGTGAAGTGGATCTTATAGTCATTACAGCCATATACAGCAATACAGTACATAGTGGGAATGAGTAACGTTTCTCCAGAACCCATGGTGCTACATATAAAAAAAACTACGGTATATGAGGGTATATTGAGTGTTTTTATTTTTATTTTTTGAGGTGGACACTAGACAATCCTGAAGGACAGGGATGTAGCGAACCGCCGACAATGTGTTCGCGAACGCCGTTCGCGAACACCGGCAAAAAATGCGAACAGTTCGTGAACAGTTCGCGAACTTCGAACATCCGAAAATCGTTCGATTCGAACGATCGAAGGATTTTAATCGTTCGATCGAACGATTTCCGTTCGAATCGAACGATCGAAGCCATTGGATCGAATGATTTCATTCAATCCAATGGCTTCGATCGTTCGATTCGAACGAAAATCGTTCGATTTTAGCGATCGAATGGTCGAATGGTCGAACGATTTTGACGCGAACGCCTATTGGCGAACGTCGCGCGACGTTCGCGAACTTGCGGCGGACGCGAACAGTCGAAGTTCGCGCGAACTAGTTCGCCGGCGAACAGTTCGCTACATCCCTACTGAAGGACTCCAGTCACCTGAAAGCTGTGGTCTGAGGATAGACCCTAAGCATGCAACCAGCCCTATTTAGGAGAAGCCCACAAAGAATCCCAGAGTGGCCTGATGTCTGTATGGAGACTGTCTCTGTAGGCATCTTACCTACCAATGACATCAGTATGACAAACAGATGAAATGACCCCTATGTAAAACATTATAACACGACCCTTAGCTTATCAGAAGTATGTGCCAATGCATAACTCTGGGTAGAAGCCACCACCTCTAGCTTGTAGGCGGTACTGAGAACCCACCCAACTAGTGGTACGATCACATATAGGGATATTTCAGCCTAGAAAGGAGGTGGTCTTCTTTCTCTCTGTCACAGGCAAAAAACTGTAAAATAATGTATTTGTAAAAATTCATATATTGTATATACATACACACACACACAGCCATGTACCCCTACATACAGGTACATACAATTCACACATACACATGCCTATAGACACACATGTATAGATGGCCTATATGTAAATACACATATATGGTAGGACTGTGGCGCTTACCCATGTTACATTTAACCAATTGGGTAATTATTCATACTGAAGTTCTCAGCTTTCTATAATAAGCAAATATTCTTTGTGTAATTGTATGCACCCTTACAGCAAGAGATAATGGTCTATTCTGATCAACCTACAGGGCGTGGAGCCCTAGTGCAAGCATGTGTTAGTTGTGTTGTGCTTTATCATAGATTATTACTAGTGATGGGTGAATTTATTCGGCAGGCGCGAATTTGCAGTGAATTTGCGCGATTCGTCGCCAGCGAATAAATTCGCGAAACTCCCGCGAAAATTTGCGTCAAAAATTCGCCGGCGTGAAAAAAATTTTTTTGAAAAAATGGACGCCGGCGTCGGCGTCAAAAACGGGCGCCGGCATCAAAAACGAGACGCCGGCATCAAAAACGAGACGTTTCGCGAATTTTTCGCCGTTTCACGAATTTCGCGCGAAATTCGCAAATTTTTTCGGCGAAGCGAAATGCGCAAATTCGCCCATCACTAATTATTACATATGATTCGGTCAGGACCCTGATAACTTGCTTTCTGGCAGAGTATAATTGTCAGGCCCAGACTGGTAATCCGTGGGCTCCGGCAATGCAAGAGGAGCTGCCGAAAGATGCCAAGAAGTGACCATAACATGGGCTGGTGGGGGCTGTCTGGGTCTCTGTGTACCAGGAATGCCAGGGCCCATCTGAATCCCAGCCTAGTCCTAATAATGGCCAATCTCAGAGCCCCAGTAATGGATAGTAAGTTATACTGCACATTCGATCGGAACGAGAAGCAGTATCTTGACCATCCCTCTGTGCATACAGTGAATTACAACACCCGGCTCCCGAATTTGGGCAAACTTATATATTGGCATGTGCTTAATTTATTCTAGGGCAAATGCCATTACTTAGAGCAACGCCTTATCACAGGGACATTATATTACATATTAAGACATTCTGATGTAAGTGTATAAGACACCAATAAACCCAACATACGGTCATGGGGGCATTAGTTGTATAATAAGACACTCAGATGTAAGTGTATGAGACCCCAGTAACTCAACATACAATCACATGCATTTATCATCGTATTAAGACATTTGAATGTAAGTGTACAACATGTAGTTAAAGCAATATTATACTATATTTTGCTTATATCTTCATTATACCACTTGGTGGATGACTGGAGAAAACTTATAAGGTGAAGAACGAACATTACTATATGCATCAAAAATCCAAGAAATCTTGTGAGTATATACCCGAAAGGGGGAATCTTGAAGAATATCACACTGGTGGATCTTCTGCGATATAGCTCTCCAGGCACCATTTTCAAACACTCTGTGGCTCTAGGGGCTTATTTGCTTATCTTAATTGAGACAATACTACTCTATGTGTGCGCTTCCTTTTGCATTCTATTTCAGATTTCATGTAGTGCACAACGTAGATTAGCTGCTGCTTAGATCAAATATAATCAGAGTCTAGCAATCTACCTCCACTATGGCTGTTGGTTTCAGGTGATCAACAGCTAAATCATTTATATATATATATATATACACACAAACACACACACATACATATAGTCCAAAAGAGCTACTGGATTAGGGTGAGCCTCTATTCAGACTCCTCATACGCTACAGGTTAGTATAAGATCATATCTGCATGCACACCCTTTTATCTATTAGGGCCACTGGTTTCAGGTGAGCAAACAGCCAGCACCTGACACAGTGCACATGATGAGTATATGACCACAGGGCATGTAAGCAATTAGTTAGACTTCAGGACACTGCAGAACAGGAACACACACCTTACTTACTGGGGCTCATTTATTAACGCAGCGCAGCGCATAAGTGGACGCAAAAGATTGTCTGCGACATCACGAGTGTGATCGCTAATATATTTGCGTGATATTGCGCATAACACAGAGCTTTTGCGATGGTTTTGTTTATGCGCATTGCGCAAAAGATTGGGCATTTATGTCGCAAACGATGCCGTGGTTGTTAGGGGCGTGGCTGTGGGCGTGGCTACAATGCGCTTGCACTGCGGCCGTCGCAGATTTGCGTCTGTATATGTGCAAAACTGCACCCGGTCAACAGCACCACAATTTTTACGACTGCTTCTTCGTGGCGTAATAGTAACGCTCTTCAAAATGCGCATTCCTGCCCAGCTGCTCTAGCAGAGCCACACTGCTAAACTGGGTTCTGGCAAATACAATGGTGCTGCTGTTGGTGGGGATGTTTGTTAACTCAAAGTTTCCTCAAAGATGAACAACCCCTGTAAAGTGCATATTAACCACGCCTTCCACCCAACATGTTTATATTGACCAAGGTTCCTTTAAGGGTATCAGGTAGGCTAAACACCTTTGCAACCAGATGCGTCTAAGTGAACGCAATATGCGCAATATGTGACGCAACTAATTAAAGCAGCGCATTCATACATGAGCACAACTAATCCTTACCTTTGCGGTATCTTCCTGTGCGCACAATTTATTATAAGCACTGCGACAGCTGATACGCAGTTTCACACGTCGCACCTGTCTGTGTCTACATTAGCGCACAAAATTGCACTGTTAAGGTATCGTGCGCTACATTATTAAATACTCGCATGCGCTGGGCAAATGTCAGGCCACTGCGCTCTTTTTAGCACTGCGCTGCGTTAATAAATGAGCCCCACTATGTCATGATGTAATCAGGCCCCTAAAAGCCACTGCATTGTACGTCACTAGATCCAAGTATCACATAGGCAGACAGGCCTCACAAGTAGGGTTGCCACCTTTTCTAGAAAAAAATACCGGCCTTCCTATATATTTATCTTTTTTCCCTATTAAAGGAGAAGGAAATTCCCTGGCCGCAAAATCCCTCCCCCCTCCCCTGTTGCCCGCCTCCCTCCTGGCCTACCTGTCCCCCCGGGGCAAATGCCCCTAACTTGTTACTTACCCCTCTGTGCAGGTCCTGTCCACGGAGCTCACAGGCGCCATCTTCTCCCAAGCCGTCTTCTTCCTGCTTTGAGCGGCGTTTTTGTTGCATGCGCAGTAGGAGCATTTACCGGTACGGATCTACTGCGCATGCGCCAAAAGTTACGAAGTTTTCTGATTTCACTTCAGTGGGGTGACGGGGACGCCCGCTGCGCTATCATCGGCGGGACGACCGCACCTGCGAATTATTTATAGGCGCAAACACACTGGTGTGTTTGCACCAGCGTGTTTTTGCGTGAATGGGCACGTTTTGGCGCGAATTCTGTCCCCTATAAAAGGCCCATTCTGACTGCAGACTGATGCCCGTGATAGAACTTGTTTCTAGTGGTTTCCTGAGCCTTGTGCATCTGATCGGTTCCATATTCTGTCTGTCTGATTACCCGTGTTTGACCCAGCCTGTTCCTGACTATTTTGCATTCTGTATCCTGACCCCGCCTGCCTACGACAACTCTTCCAGCTTAACCCCTTGATTGACAACCCGGTTTGACCCTTGCCTGCCTGACGATTCTGATATCCGCCTGCCTCGACCCAACCTGTCTGACGATTCTCTTGCCTGCTCTATTTGTACCGTGACCTTCAGCCCAAAAGACTCTGCTAACAGCCGTGCCCCTTCGCCAGCCAGAACATCTCGCCTTGCACCCCTCGTTAAGTCCAGGTGGCACCTAATTAAGCTGAGGGCTCCTCCCTAAGCCCAACGGTGGTCACACTACTGGTGAAGCCGAGACCAGGGTGCTTGGCATTTGTTCTGGTATTGGGTGCCGGTCGTGAGAATATCATATAAGTTATTTCCTCTACTTACCTTGTCTCATCTACCAGGGCCCCCCTACTCTGGTTCCCTTCCCGATCATTAGAAAAAGTGATTCATGTGCCCCTGACTCAACAGCCTTTTGAAGAACTAAAATTGAACCCCTTCCCTTTCCTTTATTTCAAAGAGCCATTAACCCCTCTATGTACAAATGCCTGATGCCAAATACAAATTGTATCTGTTTGTCCAACACCAGCAACAGAGGTTTTACCTGCCCCTGTAATCTCTATTGTTTAAACACTATTGTAATTTGCCAAGTTTATATTTTTGGTTGTGTAATTCTGGGCATTACAGTCTATTGGAAACTGAGTAACAGCACTGCGGCTACAAAGTAATTTTTTTTTTTGTACATCAAACATTCCTGTTTAACACATGTCATTCTATATCAGGGGTAGGCAACCTGCAGGCTCCGGAGCCTCATGCGGCTCTTCATCCTGCGGCTCAGTCTTGCGGCTTTGCCTGTGGCATCATATATACAACCCTCGCGCCTGCTGGTGGATTCTTGAGTGCACGACCGTAGTAAGCTAGGGGTTAGTTACCGTAGTCACACACTCAGTAAACCACCAGCAGGAGTGAGGGCTGTATAGACATCCCAGGAGTGACAGGCAAGACTGAGCCACAGCAAGAACATTCATCATGGTCCTTACCAAGGTCACACACTCAAGACAAGAGAGTGAAGATCAACATGGAGCTTCAGAAACAGAAGTCACATTAAACAGATAAGAACACTAGCATTTAATAGGGATATTCAGTGTTTAATTTATTTCAAAGTAGCCCTGCATATACACACTGCACTTCTGTTTGTTGTATTCTGTTGTTGTAACAGATAAAAAAAAAGGTTAAACCTTTTATAAAGTTTATAAACTGTTATGTTTTGCGGCTCCAGACTATTTTTCTTTAGTGGAAGAGGGGGCAAAATGGCTCTTTTGATAGTAAAGGTTGCTGACCCCTGGTCTATATACAGTAAATATTTACACTTTGTAATCTTTGTTCTCCCCCCTTCTATGTAGATACACACTCATATATGAGAAGTGCCATGTGTATAATGTTTAGTGGTGCAGGGGATCAGTATAATTTATTGGACATAGTTTGATGCCCAATGAGTCTTTCATCCAGTCACCCACACACACTGGACCCACACACACTGGACCCACGCAGACTGGACCTACATACACTGGACCTACACACACTGGACCCACACAGACTGGATCCACGCAGACTGGACCTACATACACTGGACCTACACACACTGGACCCACATACACTGGACCCACACAGACTGGATCCACACAGACTGGACCCACACAGACTATTAGAACACGGGCAGCTCCTGCCTTTCATAGTGACCCACTAGTGGAGAACCGCACAGTTCCCTGGAGCAGGATTTTGGATTAGCCCAGATTTGTGCCGAGGCTCAGGCTTGGGGTGTCAGTATTCTAGGGGTGCTATGCTGCTTCAGTTTCCCCGTTTGTCCTGTTTTACTCAAGATATAACAAAACAACACAGAGGTTTCATGAGTAAAACAATAGACGTGTGTTCAGCACAAGCCATTTTCTTTACACTCATGTTGAGCAAGGTGGACTGTCGCTTTTGAAATTAACCTTTTACCTGCAACACTAGGAAATCAGGTATGTTCCAGCCACTTGCAGTTATCCCCTGGCCACCCTGTTATCAACCTTTCTTATCAAATGCAAGTCTCCATAGCCCAAAAAATACATGCATACATGCCCGGCGTGGTTCCAGTCATTGAGCCACAGATGAAACCCCCATCCACAGCCTCTGTTTTACCCCTTCCTGGCTCTTTGTACCAAATACATTTTTCATTTCTCAGCTTCCCCATGCAACATAGCAAAGCTTCTTTTTCCTCTTCTCTTCCTCATGTTCTCTGCTTGTGCCAATAAATCAGGGATAAAGAAAAGTCTCTGCCAATTTACTCGCTTCTCTAATCTGGCTGTGGCTGCACCAAGATTTAACTGGACACTCTCAGTATGATCCTCTCTAAATTGGAAGTTCTGTCTCCATTACTCACAACTTTCTGGTGTCTGTAGAATAATCCTGCACTGCTGCTGCTGAGGGTTTGGGAATAAGCTGCGAGGGACAGAGATGGATTCCTTGTGAAGCTGCTGGTTACTCACAAGCTGGTAGTTCTGCTTCTCTTTGGCGGTGAAGGAATGAATGAGCGTTTTCCGCAATCCAGCCTCTTATATAGCACAAGGTAGATAGTCCCTTTTCTATGCACCCCACCCTCCTACGGTGAATTCATTATAAATTCACTCCTCCCAGTGTCATTCAGGCTGTAAAAGTCGACCTATCTCACTGTCGTACAAAAGTAATGCATTTATAGAATGTAATTGATATTTAGTAATTATTTACAGGACATATTAGGTGCTAAAGAGAGAAGCCCAGAAGCCGGTACTTGAGCCTGAAAGAACTGGATTTCCATCTCCAAGTTAACTCCCTGCACCCTTGTTTAATATCAGGAGGGAGATTTGTATTGTCCATTCATTCGTTGCTAATCTGAACTTCAAGGCATTCTGTCATGATTTTTATGATGTAGTTTTTATTTCTAAATGACGCTGTTTACACTGCAAATAATTCACTCTACAATATAAAATTTAAAGGAATTGTACAGTGTAAAAATAAAAACTGGGTAAATAGACAGGCTGTGCAAAATAAAAAATGTTTCTAATATAGTTAGTTAGTCAAAAATGTAATGTATAAAGGCTGGAGTGACTGGATGTGTAACATAATAGCCAGAACACTACTTCCTGCTTTTCAGCTCTCTTGCTTTCCACTGATTGGTTACCCTGGTTACCAGGCAGAGACTTGAGGGGGGCCACATGGGTCATATCTGTTGCTTTTGAATCTGAGCTGAATGCTGAGGATCAATTACAAACTCACTGAACAGAAATGTACCATGTGGCCCCCCTTCAAGTCGCTGACTAACTCAGAGTTATAGAGCTGAAAAGCAGGAAGTTGGATTCTGGCTGTTTTATTAGACATCTGTTCACTCCAGCCTTTATATATTACATATTTGGCTAACTAACTATATTAGAAACATTTTCTATTTTGCACAGCCTATCTATTAACACAGTTTTTATTTTCACACTGAACTGTTCCTTTAATTCCTGAACCAGCAAGTGTATTTAGTTGTAATATTGGTGTGTAGGTGCATCTCAGGTCATTTTGCCTGGTCATGTGATTTCAGAAAGAGCCAGCACTTTAGGATGGAACTGCTTTCTGGCAGCCTGTTGTTTCTCCTACTCAATGTAACTGAATGTGTCTCAGTGGGACCTGGATTTTACTATTGAGTGTTGTTCTTAGATCTACCAGGCAGCTGTTATCTTGTGTTAGGGAGCTGTTATCTGGTTACCTTCCCATTGTTCTGTTGTTAGGCTTCTGGTGGGGGGGAGGGGTGTGATGTCACTCTAACTTGCAGTACAGCAGTAAAGAGTGACTGAGGTTTATCAGAGCACAAGTCACATGACTGGGGGCACCTGAGAAACTGACAATATCTCTAGCTCCATGTCAGATTTCAAAATTAAATATGGATTTCAGTGCAGAATTCTGCTGGAGCAGCACTATCAAATGATGCTTTTAATTTACCAAACATTATTCTGTGTATCTGGACTCAAAGCTGAGCCAAGCAGTAACCCCCACCCAAGTTAATATTACACGACCCTTCGCTTCACCAGCCGGCCCTCGCGTACAACTCCCCTCACCTCCTCCTCCACTGTTGCTGCCTCAGGCACCATCACCTGCCATATCCTGGCACTAATGTGTCTGCTGGGATTTTGATATTTGCAACTTGTGGTTGCTTTCGCTGAAAGGGGTTGTTCACATTTAAATGAACTTTTAGTATGATGTAGAGAGTGATATTTTGGGACAATTTGCAATCGTTTTTTTTATTGTATTATTTCTTATTTTATTAGAGCAGTAGTCTAAATATATGTTCATGTAACCCTGTCATGGTACACTCTCATAATACTTCTCAATACAGGGCCCGAATCCCCTTTGCTGCATGAAAGGCACTACCTACTGGACACCGTGGACTTTCACCTCAGGGAAAAACCACTAAGATCAAATAATAAAACACAAGTGCAGCAGACAGAGCTTTATACAGGTATAGGATCCCTTATCCGGAAACCCGATATCCAGAAAGCTCCGAATTACGGAATAGCTGTCTCCCATAGACTCCATTTTATCCGAATAATCCAAATTTTTAAAAATGATTTCCTTTTTCTTTGTAATAATAAAACAGTAGCTTGTACTTGATCCCAACTAAGATATAATTAATCCTTATTGGAAGCAAAACCAGCCTATTGGGTTTATTTAATGTTTAAATGAATTTCTAGTAGACATAAGGCATGAAGACCCAAATTACGGAAAGATCCATTATCCGGAAAACCCCAGGTCCCGAGCATTCTGGATAACAGGTCCCATACCTGTATAAACTTGGTGGAATGTAAAATGAAATTACTACAATATCAACACTTTCAAACTTTTTGGGGCAGATTTATCAAGGGTCGAATTTCGAGGTGATGGGAATTTTTGGAAACTCCCATCAACTTGAAATTCAAATAAAAAAGACCAATCGAAATTTGTTAAAAAAAAAATCAAAGTTTTTAACTTCCGGTGAATAGGCTGCATTCGAATCGTTCGAACCGAAGTTTAACCGCATTTGATCGAATTTGAATCGAAGGATTTGCCCCCAAAAAACTTAGATTTTCAAAGTCCACCAATTGACTCCAAATTGGTTTTAGGAGGTCCCCCATAGGCTAAAACAGCAATTCAACAGGTTATACTTGGCGAATGGTCAAAGTCGAAGTTTTAAATAGACAGTACATGATAAACTTTGATATTCGAACAGTCACATTTTTTTCAATTCAAAATGAATTTTGGACTATTCGATAGTCAAAGCGCACTAAAAATTATTCGAAATCAAATTTTTCAATTCGATTTTTCAACTCGACCCTTATTCTTCATACTAAAATATTTGTGCTTTGTTATTGCAATGGACTTCTTTTTAGTCGCACCTACACCGGCACTTTTATTCCTAAGCTGCTTCTGCTCATTTGCACAGTTATACTAAGGATTTTTTCCGGAAAATGTATTGATAAATAAGGGGAAATAACCCATGCGGATTTGGTTGGAGTATATTTCAGAAAATAATGAGATTATTTTGGATTTTAATAAATAACTCCCTGTGGGTTGAGGTACTTTTTTTTTGAGGCATGGTAACATAGTGGAAATTGTTGCAGAGCTGACCTTAAATCCCTTAAGTGCACTCCATTACATCTCCAAATAATCTATATTTTTAAAAATGATTTCCTTTTTCTGTGTAATAATAAAACAGTCGCTTGTACTTGATCCCAACTAAGATATAATTAATCCTTATTGGAAGCAAAACCAGCCTATTGGGTTTATTTAATGTTTATATGATTTTCTAGTAGACCTAAGGTATGAAGATCCCAATTTCAGAAAGATCTGTTATCCAGAAACCCCCAGGTCCTGAGCATTCTGGATAACAGGTCCTATACCCGTATTTCTTTTAATAATAGATTAGTCTGTATGATGAGTTAGTGAATGGATAATTAGTGCATGAGTAATGCATATGCTGCAACTCTTGTTCTGTTCCTGTAGACTCGGGCCCTTGTTTTATTTGTATCAAACAACAAATCATGAACAAAACGCGTTTCTTGTCACTAGGACACTGAGGGGCCCATTCACTAAGTTGAAGTGAAGGAATAGAGGAAAAAAAACTTCGAA
Source organism: Xenopus petersii (assembly GCA_038501925.1). NCBI lineage: Eukaryota > Metazoa > Chordata > Amphibia > Anura > Pipidae > Xenopus > Xenopus petersii. The sequence continues at coordinate 6,619,761 of CM076684.1, read as the reverse complement.
TTTCGAAGTGTTTTTTGGCTACTTCGACCATCGAATGGGCTACTTCGACCTTCGACTACTACTTCGACTTCGAAACAAACGATTCAAACTAAAAACTTCGACCATTCGATAGTCAAAGTACTGTATCTTTAAGTAAAAACTTCGACTCCCTAGTTCGCCACCTAAAAGCCACCGAAGTCAACGTTAGCCTATGGGGAAGGTCCCCATAGGCTTTCCAAGTTTTTTCTGATCGAAGGATAATTCTTCGATTGATGGATTAAAATCCTTCAAATCGTTTTATCCAAAGGATTTAATCGCTCGATCGAACGATTATTCCTTCGATCGAACGAATTGCGCAAAATCCTTCGACTTGAATATTCGAAGTCGAAGGATTTTAATTCGCCAGTCGAATATCGAGGGTTAATTAACCCTCGATATTTGACCCTTTATACATCTGCCCCTTAGTCATAAGCATAGCCTAACACAAACGTGTTAGGCATGAGTTGTTTATACAAATATAACATCTCTAATTTTTACCTGCTATTTTTGTTTTTCTAAATACCAACTTTATACCTTGCTTACATGTAAGATTGCTTCAGGGTATGATGCCGTCTTTCTATTTTACGATCCTGATGAGAAAACATTTTAGATGTGATACAATCTTCTTACTGCTGGTTACTGCCATGTACATCAGTTAATAATTTACCCATGGAGGGAATAGGAAACACCAATGAGCAATATTCCCGAACACCAGTGAGCGGGTGAGGCCTGTGTGATAATTATCAAGTGAGAATAAATAATAAAGAACAATTGTCTTACTGGAATTCTGTCTGTAAGGTGAAACTTTTAACAAGGGCCACCGAGTCTCTTACCTTTGTAAACTTTTATTATGTTGTAGAATGGCTAATTCTAAGCAATTTTTATAGTTTTTCTTAATTCTTTGCATTTTTCTTCTGACCCTTTCCAGCTTTCAAAGGGGGGTCACTGACCCCATCTAAAAACAAATGCTCTGTACGGCTACAAATGTATTGTTATTGTTACATTTTATTATTCAATTTTCTATTCAGGCCTCTCCTATTCATATTCCAGTCTCTTATTCAGATCAATGCATGGTTGCTAGGTAATTTGAACCCTAGCAACCAGATGGCTGAAATTGCATGCATGCTTGACAAAGGGGTTTTATTCCCCGAAATGTTACATTTGTACTCTGCTTTGAAATAAAATTTGGAAAATTTCCTGCAGTCCTGTGTGCCATCGGGTTTTTTCATGTTGTACCCCCATAGGCTAAAACAGCAATTCGGCAGGTTTTAGATGGCGAAGTTGAATTTTTTAAGAGACAGTACATGATAAATTTTGATATTCACATTTTTTTCAAATCGAATTTGGACTTTTCCCTAGTCGAAGTACACAAAAATATAGGTCGAAATTCAAATATTTTTTTTAATTGATAAATCTGCCCCTAAGTGTTTCTGATCTGTCAGTTGATAAATGGAAAAAAACAGTGGTGTAACTACTGGGGTGCAAAGGGTTTGACAATTAACAGACACCCATTGACTTTAATGAGCGCCGGCATCATCTTTGAATTGTCGCCGGCATCAAATTCACAGTTTCAGGAATTTTTCGCCAGTTTTGAGAATTTCGCGTGAAAGTAACAAAATTCATGGCGAATCGAAACGGGACAAATTTGCCCATCCCTACCCATAATACAGGCATCTCCAGGGTTAATGAAGTGCACATCAACTGCAGTAAACAGGTTTAATGTTAAACTAGCATTGCAGTCCTACTGTATTTATTATTTTTTGGTTCATAGTTGCAAAGCTTCAACAGGAGGAACTTCAGCTTTAGGTCAGGCCCAGGCAGTAGCAAAAAGCAAGAAAGGAGTTGACATTACAGAGGCAGTGCAAAGAGCATTTAGGCAGCTAAATTAGAACTACCCACCAGTAACAAGTATTTATACAGTATGGTTATAAAATGTTTGTCATTTCATATAATTTATGCAAGAGCCACTGATGTTTGGGGCAGAGAACACTGTGTGTGCCCAAAATGGCAAAATCATGGACACTGATAACACTTAATACAATAATGTCCTGTTTGAGTGATGGAGACCAAAACTGTACGGCATATTCTAGATGGGGCCTTACCAGTGCTCTATACAGTGGGACCCCCTCCTCCCGTGACTTTATGCCCCTTTTAATACAACTCAAGACCTTATTTGCCCTTGATGCTGCTGACTGGCATTGCTTGCTACAGACAATTTTATCATCTACAAGGACTCCAAGGTCCTTTTCCATAATGGATTTGCCTAGTGCAGTCCCATTAAGGGTATAAGTGGATATTGTTACATCCCAGGTGCAGGACTTTACATTTATCAACATTGAATCTCATTTGCCACTTAGCTGCCCAGATTGCCAGTTTGTCAAGATCCTGTTGCAAGTGCCACATCCTGGATGGAATTAATTGGGCTGATAGTTTTGTGTCATCTGCAAACACTGATACATTACTTACAACACCCTCCCCTAAGTCATTAATGAACAAGTTAAATAAAAGTGGCCCCAATACTGAGCCCTGAGGGACCCCACTAAGAACTTTACTCCAAGTAGAGAATGTCCCATTAACAACCCCCCTCTGTACCCGATCCTGTAGCCAGTTTCCTATCCATGTGCAAACGACTTCATTAAGCCCAACAGACCTTAGTTTAGAAAGCAGTCGTTTGTGGGGCACAGTATCAAACGCTTTGGCAAAATCCAAATAGATCACATCTACTGCCCCCCCCCACTGTCCAGAATCTTACTTACCTCATTATAAAAAGCAATCACATTAGTCTGACATGACCTATCCTTCATAAAGCCATGCTGATTGTTGCTCATAATGCCATTCATTAGGACAACATTTTGAATGTGATCCCTTAACAAGCCTTCAAATAATTTGCCCACCACAGATGTCAAGCTTACTGGCCTATAATTGCCAGGCTGAGATCGTAATCCCTTATTCAATATTGGAATAACATCAGCTTTTCTCCAATCCATAGGCACCATACCAGATGACAGTGAATCTGAGAAAATCAGAAATAGGGGCTGGTCTAAAACTGAACTAAGCTCTCTTAGAACCCGGGGGTGTATGCCATCAGGCCCTGGAGCCTTATTTACATTAATTTGTATTAAAGCTTTTTGAATCATATCCAGAGTCAGCCACTGACTAGATTGAGCTGAACCATTCGTGCAGTTATTAAGTGAGCCTTTGAACCCAGACTCCTCTATTGTATACACTGAAGAAAAGAACTGATTTAACACATTTGCCTTATCTGTATCTGTTACAACCATACTGGTACCATTATTTAATGGAGCAACACTCTCAACCTGCATCTTTTTACTATTAGTTTTCACCTCCACCGCATTTAACTCTTCATTTCTTTTCTTAGCCTTCCGGATTGCTGATTTACAACATTTATTACAGTGTTTATATTCATTAAATGCAGCTTCTGTCCCAATAGATTTGTAGTTTTTAAATGCCTTTCTCTTCTGTCCCATTAACTTCTTTACTTCTGTATTAAGCCACACAGGATGATTCTTAGAGCTTCTACGTTTAGTCCTTAACAGTAATGATTTAATATCATTTTAAAGGACAACCATTTCTGTTCTGTGTTTTTAGCTGAAAACCTAATGCCCCAATCAATACTCTGTAGGGCAGCCCTCAAGGCACTAAAATTAGTTTTTGCAAAATTCATGTTTTTTGTTGCCCCAGTATATTTTTGTTTTTTGCACCCGATATTAAAAGATATAACATTATGGTCACTATTACCCAGGGGTTCAATGACTTGCACATTTGCTATAAGTTCTGGCTCATTTGAGATCACTAAATCCCTTGTGTACTTTGACAAGGGAATAGTCCAAATTCTATTTGATTATATTCCGTGCAGGTCCTTTCTTGCCAAGTTCACAGACGCCATCTTCGTCCGGTCGCTCTTCTTCCTGTATTTGGCGGCACATGCGCAGTAGGAGGCAGTTGCCGGTTGGATCTACTGCACATGCGCCGAAAGTCACCAAGTTTCCAAAAAAAGAAATTGGAAACTTTGCGAAATTCGGATCCAACCGGCAAATGCCTCCTACTGCGCATGTGCCGCCAAACGCCGATTGGTACAGGAAGAAGAGCGCCTAAGATGAAGATGTCGCCCGTGAACTCGGCAAGAGAGGACCTGCACGGAGGGGTGACTAACAAGTTAGGGGCATTTCCCCGGAGGGAGGGGGGCTACGTGGGGGAGGGGTTTTGCGCCAAAAGGGTTTCCTTCTCCTTTAAAAGCTTAAACTTGATGGACGTGTGTCTTTTTCAGCCTAACTTACTATTTCAATATGTGCATATTATATCTATGTGAATGTATACTACTTGCTTCCTATAGATTTAGAAATTGGAATTAGTATCTAAACTGAAGAACTGTCAGCAATTAGGCTCCACGGGGCAGATTTACTAAAGTGACTAACGCTAGTGAAAATTCACCAGTGTGACGTCATTTCGTTACTTCGCCGATTTACTAACGGTCACAGGCGTAACTTCGCTAGCGAAGGAGATAGACTCTAGCGGTACTTCACTCCCTAATGCCTGGCGAAGTTGCGCTCTGGCGAATGGACGTAAATACGCAAATTCCCTAAGATGCGGATTTTACTGAACGTTACCACCAGACTTGCACCAGACTTGCCTCAGACCAGACGAAGTGCAATAGAGTAGATAGGACTTCCTCAAAAAAAAGTCCCAAAAGGCTGAAAAAGAGTGTAAATTTTTTCTGGGGTACCCGGTTACATTTCCTAATAAATGGCACATAAACTATACACTGGGCTCATGTGTAGGGCAATATAACAACTTTATTTTATTTTATCAAGGTTTCCTGGGCTTGTGTAGTGTAATGTATTTGGTGCAACATATACGTCCATTGAAATTTAAATTCCCGCCGTATGCAAATTAGCCAACGCTAGCGCAACTTCACTTCGATTGCCACAGTAACGCTAGGGAAACTTTGCCAGTGTTGGGTGCTCTGGACGCAACTTAGGATTTTAGACAAGTAGCGTTGTCCTCTTGAATCTACGCCGGGCGAAGTGTTGCGCTGTGAGTGAAGCAGTCGCTGGCGAATTTTCGGAGGTTAGTACATTTGCCCAGGTGAAATCTAACAGGTCTAAATCAGGTCTAGACCTGGGCACATGTTTTACTTTACTGGCACATATTGCAATTTAAATTTCAATTTAATTTCAGTTATGTCTAGATTTTGAACTGCATCAACTAACTTTTACTTTCAATTTTTTCCCAAACCGTTTTGGGATACGTATTCCCTGGTCTGGGACGGATGCCATTTAACTGGTTTTAGCCTGATCTTATCAGTCAATGAATTCATACAAACCAACAAACGATTGTCTGTTCATAAATCATTCATTCATTTATACGGCATTAAGCCCTTTATAAAAAAAATGTAAACACATCAACTGTATTTTATTTTTCCATTCTATAATTCTATTTATTTTTAAATTCAATCCTATATTAGGTGAGTAATGGTTGTGATCCAGACCATGGCCGGGGGGGGGTGTGTGACGCAGAGATGTAAATTTTCATACCGGGGCCCTCGGGTGTCTAGTTACACCACTGGAAAAACTTATGGACAGATCCCTCCGGGGCTCACAGGGTGCGACTGCTACTTGCGTCATTGGAAATAGTTCTACCCCTTCTGAATACTTACTTCACCTTTACCTTCATTCAGAAGGGATAGAACTATTTCTAATGACGTGTCACCAAGCTTATATTGACCTACGATTAGACAAATAGGAAACAAAACAAGGAAACAAAAATTGGTAAGCAAAACAAGGATCGTTTAAATGTGGGAAAAATAGATGCAAATTGTGCAAACACATATCGGTCCAAGATTTCTTTAAAAGCATGATATCAGGAGAGACCTTTCCCATAAAGAGTTATATAAACTGTGATTCAAGGGGTATTATTTATCTAGCGACTTGCAGTTGTGGGGTACAATATAAGGGTAGAACCTATAGATCACTTAAAGTGAGAGCAAGAGAGCATCTGACACCCATAGATTTGGATAAAATAGAAGAAACAAATTTTTCAAATAAAAGAACATCTGCTATTGGCAGGGGACCTTTTTACCCATAAAGTGGATCACGTACCAGAGGCCTCCCCTTTAGACTAGAAGAAAAGAACTTTCATTTGAAGCAACGTAGGGGGTTCTTCACAGTCAGGACAGTGAGGTTGGGGAATGCACTGCCGGGTGATGATTCAGTTAATGACTATAAGAGGGACTTGGATGATTTTTTGGACAGACATAATATCAAAGGCTATTGTGATACTAAACTCTATAGTTAGTATAGGTATGGGTATAAAGAATTATAATTAAAAGTAGGGAGGGGTGTGTGTATGGATGCTGGGTTTTCATTTGGAGGGGTTGAACTTGATGGACTTTGTCTTTTTTCAACCCAATTTAACTATGTAACTATGTAACTATGCTATTGGCAAACATATTATGCGTAGACATGGGGTGGCTTTACCCATATTTTTTTAATGAATACAGATATGACCTCACCTCTGATGACGTGCCAGAAAGAGGCATGAAACGCGTCAGGTGATCTAACATGTCATAGGGTAGGAGTACATCTGTAATAGATGCCTGTTTGTTGTTTTAATTACCAGATAAAGCTGGAATTTTGATTTTACTCCATACGTGTGGAATGGTTTCCTCAACCACTAAATCCCCCACATATGATGTCTACTGGAATGGAGACCAGTATTGGGAGTGGACACAGTGGAGAAGTGGCCATGGCACGGGCAAGTGAGTTTTCTTTTGTTTTATTTGGATCTCTTTATAAATCCAGGCAAATTGTCTTCATTTGGTAGCCCACCTGCTTTCTCTTAGAGGACATTTAGGGGCCTATTTATCATGTTGTGTAAAAAGTGGAGTGAAGCATTGCTGGTGATGCCCAGAACAACCAGATCAGAAATTAGATTTCAAAAGTTAGGGGCAGATTAATCAATGGTCGAGGTAAATTTTCGAATGAAAAAATTTTGAATTTTAAGCTATTTTTGTGTACTTCAACTAGGAAATAGTCGAAATTCGATTTGAACTTGAATAAAATTAGAATATCGAAATTTATAATGTACTGTCTCTTTAAAAATTTGACTTCGACCATTCGCCGTGTAAAACCTGCCGAATTGCTGTTTTAGCCTATGGGGGGCCTCCTTTTTTGGGGGGAAAAACTTCAATCGAATATGATTGAATGCTCTATTACTTCGATTCGTACGATTCAAATTCAGCTGAATACGGACCTATTCGATCAAAAAAAGTCTACATTTCGGTTGGTCTTTTTGAATTCAAATTTCGCAGTTTTTTCAATTCGAAATTCGACCCTTGATAAATATGCCCCTAAATGTCCTCTTGGACTGTCAGATGCAGCGTCTGCATCCGAAAGTCGTGTCATGTTGGATCAACGCTGCAACACCATGCGACAATGCATGCCTTATTATCGTTGCATGCGTTTTGTTGCAGCACATCGGATCGCGCCGAAAACGTCCATGTAGTCCTACCCTTAGGGACCTATTTATCATGTTGTGTTAAATGTGGAGTGAAGCATTACTGGTGATGTTGCCCAGAACAACCAATCAGCAATTAGATTTCAACAGTTAGACAACAAATGCCAAGATCTGATTGGTTGCTCTGAGAAACATCACCGGCAATGTTTTACTCCATATTTTACACAGCATGATACATTTTAGATACATTTTAAATTTGTATTTTAGCTGCTGTTATGGTGATGTAGGTATAACTTCCTTATCAGCACTGATCAAGGGTCTCCAAGTTTTCCCAGTGGTGGTTTGGTTGTATTGCTTTGCAATGACAAAAATGGCCAAAATTTGCCCAATTGCATCGAAGTCAGTGGAAAGGTAAATCTGCACTGCAGATAATTCATTCTATAAAGCTGATACATTGCCCTACATTGTTAGAGGACCTCCTTCGCAAAAAGGCTCTAAAAAAAACATTACCTCTGGTGTTCAGGGTTGCATCAAAATGGTTGTTCGTTGGGTTGCATTCTTTAATTATTTGTGGTTTTTGAGTTATTTATCTTTTTATTCAGCAGCTCCCCAGTTTGTAATTTCAGCCATCTGGTTGCTAGGGTCCAAATTACCCTAATGCATGGTTGCTAGGGTTATAACAATAACAATACATGTTTAGCCTTGTAGAGGACTTGTTTGTAGAGGGGGTCAGTGATCCACATTTGAAAGCTGGAAAAGAGAAGAAGGCAAATTATGTAACAACTATAAAAAAATAAATAACGAAGGCCAATTGAAAAGTTGCTTAGAATTAGCCAACATACTAAACGTTAACTTGAAGGTGAACAACCCCTTTAAGGTGTTTGTGTAGAAGCTTCTTTATGTCCTTAATAGAGAATATCACAGCCCTACCATCTCTCATGCACAAGATACTGCTGCTGTTCCATTACAAAACATCAAATTGCCTGTGATTGTTTCATATGCATTCACCCCATCCAGCCTTTCACTGTCTTCCAAAATCATATTTTTATGTTCCAAATTTGTTGTTGCAAATAAGTGTCAGTAGTCAGAGTTTCAATGGAGTTCCGGGTGCAGTTGGCAGTCGGATTGGGGGATGTCATTGTGAAGCTGCACTATTTTTGTTGGGTTCTGATGGTGAGATTTCGGAGTAACAAAATGTTGCGACAAAGTTGAGTATCAATTCGAATCGTACGGTTGCCAATCTGAAAACTGATTTTATCCGATTATCCAGTGCAGATCACAATGTCAAGAAACCACTTCAGGGACACCTGCCATTGATTTCTACATGACTTTCAAAAAAGTCCCCTTTAAAAATTCGACCAGATAAATTTGAGGTTTAATAAGTGGCCCCCTTAATCTCATCACAGTTTATGGGAATAAACATAGGGGCACATATTAGATCATGTAGGTCACCAAACCATATCATTAAAAACAAAAATCTTTATTGATAAAACATCCCAATTGCCTTAGGCGTTTCATGCTCCAAGAGCACAGAAACAAAATGCATCTCAATGAAATAATAAGCTGTTGTGATTGGATCAGATACACATACACAAATCATCATTTATTTCTATAGGGCCGACAAGATACGCAGTGCTTTACCTTAGTTATAACAAACAGGGAATAAATGGAGGATAACAAACAAGGGTTACAGATACAATAGGATTAGAGGGCCCTACTAATTAGAGTTTACAAACAAATATTAGGGTACAATTGAGACATTAGGATTTTAGAAACAATTTTGTGATTCACTATACAGCATTGATTGATTAATTAAGGTACATTGAATAAGCTTCTTTATACAGGTGGGTCTTTAAGGAGCGCTTGAAAGTTTGGAAGGAAGGAGAAAGTCTGACAGCTGGAGGCAGAGAGTTCCAGAGAAAGGCAGAAGCCTGAGAGAAGTCTTGTAGATGAGAATGGGCAAAAGTGATCAGAGGAGAAGTGAGGGAAGATCAGAAGCAGAGCGTAGGTTTCGTGAAGGAGAGTATTTGGAGATAAGAGATTAAATATAGGGAGGGACTTCATTGTTAAAGGAAAACTATACCCCCCAAACAATGTAGGTCTCTATAAAAAGATATTGCATAAAACAGCTCATATGTAAAATCCTGCTTCATGTAAATAAACCATTTTCATAATAATATACTTTTCTAGTAGTATGTGCCATTGGGTAATCATAAATAGAAAATTGCCATTTTAAAAAATAAGGGCCGCCCCCTGAGATCGTAAGATTCACTGTGCACACATACAAACCACATGTAAGGTCACATGAGCCAATTAACAGACAGAGTTCTGCCTTTTGCTTCCTCACTTCTTCCTGTTACAGTTAGTGTTGTAGTATTTCTGGTCAGGTGATCTCTGAGGCAGCACACAGACCATTACGAAATGGTGGTTCAAGGCAAGAGATGTAAAAGGGCAAGATTTACTTAAATATATATTCCAGTTTGGTAAGATTCTTTAATATGCCACTTAATATGATATGAACTATCTGTTGCTTAAGTATTCATTTTGAGGGTATAGTTTTCCTTTAAGGGCCTTGAATGTGAGTTTAAGTAATTTGAATTGGATTCTAGAAGAGATTGGGAGCCAGTGAAGGGACATACATATGGGAGCAACTGATGTTGAGTGGTGAGATAGATGATTGAGCAGTGGCGTAACTAGGGAGGAAGCAGACCCCGCAGTTGTGGGGGGGCCCGGGAGGAGAGCTCGATGCAACGTCCCTGATGAATGCAGCCAGCATCGGGCAGTGTCGGACTGGCCCACTGGGAAAAGTCCCGGTGGGCCCCAGTCCTTGTGGGCCCCCACGAGGCCTGACCACTCTCCCATCTATTTTTATGCCAGCGCTCCGGTTTTGCAATGGGCCCTGCAGCGCTGCTACTACTTAACAAGGGCTCCTGGCTGGCAAAGGTAATGTGCGCTGCGCATGTTTCAGTGTGTGACAGTGCGCTGCGCCAGATGATGACGTCACAGACTGCGCGGCATCCAATGCGTCCTTCATGTGGGGGAAGAGAGAGGTGCGTGCGTGATGCGTCAGAGGTATTGCTGGACTGGACTGGTGCGGTGGGTGGATTCTCCTGGCTGCATTCGCTTTTGCTGCCTGCAGCCTGCCTGTGCCAGGGCAAGTTAAAGTTGTGCTGATGACTGATGACTGCGTGAGTACCTATTGCTGTCTTCTCTTTTGCCTACTCCCTGTCTGCTCTGTCAGCCCAGTTTTGTTGAACAACATACTACACAGTGCAGTGCTGGTGAGCAAATGTCGGCCTTAATCACCCTGGGGGGTAAGGGGGGGCATGGACTATGTCGGCCATAAAGGAAAACTATACCCCCAAAATTAATACTTAAGCAACAGATAGTTTATATAATATTAAGTGGCATATTAATTAATTTTACCAAACTGGTCTATATAAGTAAGTAAATATTGCCCTTTTACATCTATTGCCTTGAACCCCCATTTCGTGATGGTCTGTGTGCTGCCTCAGAGATCACCTGACCCAGTGGCATAACTACCGAGGAAGCAGACCCCGCATTCGCGGGGGGCTCGGAGGTACAGGGGGCCCGGCGAGGCCTGCTTCCTCAGCAGTGCCAGATTACCCACAAGGCGCCCTAGGCTACAGCCCGCCTGGTTTTAGGGGCCCGGTCCAATGGACGGCGCTGGCAATCCGGACCTGGGTCACGCGCCATCCCGTTACCCTACAGAGCCAGAGAGTAAATGCTGTATTAGGCAGCTTTCTCTTCGTAGACTGTAAAGCTTTTCCTGGCCTCTGATCCCATGTGTGACCTCAGGTCACGTGAAGCTTTGCCAGTAGCTCAGTAGTAGGGCGAGAAAAATGCACCAGCCGTCACATGCCCCGCCCCCCTCTCCGTTTTGAAACAGATAACAGATTGCGGCAAGACAAGTTTGGGAGGAGAAGGGCAGCAGAACATAGAATATGAGTGCAGAGGTAAATGAAAAACTAAAAATCAATGTGTGGGACTGTGTTGAGAAGGTTACATTAATTGTAAAAAAAATAGCAGGCACATGATAAAAAGTAAATAAGGTACATGGGGTAGAAAAGGAGACACAATGTGAAAGGCTTAATTGTCTTAATAAGAAAAGTAAGTGATTTGGAAAAGTGAGTGTGTAATGATATGGCAAAAACATCCTACTATGAGTTCTGGGGTATTTATACATGAAATTGCCTTTGTATTATCCTGCTATGAATTCTGGGGGTATTTATACATGAAATTACCTTTGTATTATCCTGCTATGAATTCTGGGGGTATTTATACATGTAATTACCTTTGTATTATCCTTCTATGAATTCTGGGGGTATTTATACATGAAATTGCCTTTGTATTATCCTGCTATGAATTCTGGGGGTATTTATACATGAAATTGCCTTTGTATTATCCTGCTATGAATTCTGGGGGTATTTATACATGAAATTACCTTTGTATTATCCTTCTATGAATTCTGGGGGTATTTATACATGAAATTGCCTTTGTATTATCCTGCTATGAATTCTGGGGGTATTTATAAATAAAATAATCCCTGTGCCATCCTGCTATGAGTTCTGGGGGTATTTATACATAGAATTGTTACTGCACCATCTTGATATGAATTCTGGGGGTATTTTACATTAAGTTGCCACTGCATTCATTCTGCTAAGTGTTTTATGGGCATTATAAATGAAATTACATCAGTGGCTTTTTTTCAGAACAATGAGATTTTTCAGGAAGAGGTTTAGAGGAAGAGCTAAAATAGATGCCTTGCTATCTATATATTCAAAGTGGGCATGGTCTTACTTCTGCGGTAACAGCCCCTTAATTTGCTCATAGCCTTTACAGAGAGATCTGTGAAATTGACACTTTACCATATCTGAGGGACAGGGGAAGATCTTGGAGGAAATATAATGAGTTCTGTTTTAGAAAGGTTCAGTTTCAGGTGGCGCTGTGACATCCAGGAGGAGACAGCAGAGAGACAGTCTGTGACTTGGGAAAGGACAGAATTAGAAAGATCAGGAGTAGACAAGTAGAGTTGGGTGTCATCAGCATAAAGGTGATACTGAAGTCCAAACGACTGAATACGTTTTCCTAGTGAAGTTGTATAGAGCAAGAACAGCAGGGGGCCAAGAACAGAGCCTTGAGGAACTCAGAGAGTGGGAAAGTAGTAGAAGTAGAGTAAGAGAAGGAAACTTTAAAGGAACAGTCAGACAGATAAGATGTAAACCATGAAAGAGCAGTGTCCCGAATGCCAGCTGAGTATAGAATGTCTAGGAGGAGTGTGTGGTCAACTGGATTAGAATGGAATAGTGACCTTTAGACTTTGCCAATAGAAGATCATTGGTTACTTTGGTGAGTGCAGTTTCAGTCGAGTGTGATGGGTGGAAGCCAGATTGCAAGGGGTCGAGGAGGGAGTTGTGAGTCAGATTCTGGATCAGACTTTGGAAATAAGCCTTTCTAGTAATTTGGATGTGAGTGGAAGAAGGGAAACCGGACGATAGTTAGTGGGAGAGCTGGGAACAAGGGATGTTTTTTTGAGGATAGGAGTGATTAGTGCTTGTTTGTATAAGGATGGAAACGTACCCAGTGGCTTAACTACATGACAATGTTATAGTCTCCTGCCTCAGTTCCGCCTAAAATTTAACAACTTTAAAAAGCATCTGGTTCGAATGCAAGACGTGTCTGAGGATTGGCCTTCATGAGCTCATGCCTGACACATGTGCTGTATTCAGTTGGGAGTGATGCTATAATTAATAATACCGGAGCTTTTTTGTTTTAACTTCTGAGAAGGTGGAGGGCAGGGAACTGTTGCCGTTATCTTGCCTCAGTTTTATTTGTGCAGACAAGACACAAGAAAAATGCTAATGGAGAAGAGTAAAGATTTTTGCAGAGACAGGGCAACAGCAAGAAGAAAGAAAAAGGCATATCCAGTGCAGGTACTGAGAGTTTTGCTGAAATCAATATAAGGTCTTATCAGCTTTCATCTGTGCTGGAAGTTACATTTATAGTTAGTTAATTGGAGAAGGCCCTGTCAACTGACCATAAACCATTCTGGGGCAGAGATCATTAACTATACTAGCTTTTCTATGCTACTTGTCTTTTTGTTGATTTCCACCAGAATTCATATTTTTTGTCAAAAAAAAAAATAAAAGTGTGTGAAAAGAGTTTCTTAAAAAAATGTATATACAGGTATCGGATCCATTATCTGGAAACCCGTTATTTAGAGAGTTCCAAATTACAGAATGACTGTCTCCCATTGACTCCATTTTATAGAAATAATCCAAGTTTTTAAAATTGATTTCCTTTTTCTGTGTAATAATAAAACAGTAACTTGTACTTGATCCCAACTTAGATATAATGAATCCTTATTGGAAGAAAAAAAAAGCCTATTGGGTTTATTTAATGTTTAAATTAATTTCTAGTAGACTTAAGGCATGAAGACCCAAATTACAGAAAGATCTCTTATCTAGAAAACCCCAGGTCCCAAGCAGTCTGGATAATAGGTCCCATACCTGTACAAGGCCCATGGGGGAAGCCATATAATATAAGAAAATCGTGATATGAAAGAGTTAATTTAATACTGTGATGAGGTCAGGGGAAAGACATAAGCCAAATTTACTGCCCCAGATGATCGGGAGAATCCAGGGGGGCTATTAATTAAACAGAAATTGCAGGTTGAATGTTTCAGAAAAGACTTTCAAAACCAGTACCTACTGTAATTGGCTGTATTAAGCAGTACAGGTATAGGATCTATTATCCAGAAAGCTCCAAATTACAGGAAGTTTGTCTACCATAAACTTAATTTTAATTAAATAATTCAAAATTTCAAAACATTTGTTTTTTCTCTGTAATAACAAAACAGAATATTGTACTTCATCCCAACTAAGATATAACTAATTTTTATTGGTGGGAAAACAAAACAATTGGGTTTACTAAATGTTCAAATGATTTTTAGCAGACTGGGGTATGCATTTCCAGATTATGGAAAGACCCCTTATCTGGCATACCCCAGCCCCTGAGCATTTTGGGTAACAGGTCCTATACCTAGGGTTTAGCTCTCCTTTAATAAACATGGAAATAGCAAAATAGTTTTGGCTTAAAGTGTTTGAAACTCGAAAGTATTGGTGGGCGAGGCTTAGTATAATAGTATGTGTGCTGAGCGTACCATCCCTCCACTTTTTTGATCCCAGTTCAAGCACTGGCTGTATTAGAAGTGTGTGCTCTTTTAAAGAAGTTTCAGGGAGCTAAGGCAAGAGCTTTTACACAGAGCTGAGGTAGGAGAAATCTCATTGCTGCTATGTGAAAAGCTTTTTGTTTCCATAGGCAAAAACACAATCACTAAAACACAACTGTTATTCCTCACTGTTCAGTCAGCACATCTCCCACTATTTTGTACAGAGGGGGGCCCTGAAAATTTCTTTGCAGGGGGGCCCTGGCATCCGAAGTTACGCCACTGAACGTAGCAGTAGAGCGTGAAAGGTTAAATAGGTGGCTAAGTGCAGGAGAGAGTGTATCAGAGATTGGATAGAGGAGGCGAGAGGGTATGGGGTCAAAGGAGCAGGTTGTGGGTTTTGAGCAGACTAGAAGTTTACTAACTTTATCTAGTGTTGTGGGGGTGAAGGAGTGCAAAGTAGAGGTGAGTGGACTGCATGTTAGTCTGAGATTGTTGTCAGATGATATGCTCAGTCTAATGAGATAGATTTTTTAATTAAAGAAATGAGCAAGATCTTGGGCAGTTACATTAATGGGTGGAGAGGGGGCATAGGAGTGAGTTAAATGTGACAAACAGTCGCTGTGGTTTAGAGGTTTAGATTAAAGAAGAGAAGTATTGTTTTTTAGCTATTGATAGAGCTCAATTGTAGCAGGAGAGCATGAATTTGAAGTGGATGAAGTCAGGATCAGTTTGTGACTTTCTCCACCATCGCTCAGCTGATTGACTACATCTTCTGAGATACAGAGTTACACTAGTGTACCAGGGTTGGGGTTTAGCTGGTCGGCTGTGACGGGTGGTAGAAGGTGCAAGGGAGTCAAGAGCTGTTGAAAGAGCATCATTGTAGAGAGAAGCTGCCGTATTGGGACAGGAAAGATTGTTAATAAGGGAGATGGATTGTGCTGATACTGTTGATAATTGTTGTGGATCAAAGGCGTAAGGTTTTTGTATGTGTGGGTAGAGAGAGATTGTTGTGATAGTGCAGGTGAAAGTATTATCTGAAAGGAAAGAGTAGGTGATGGTCAGATAGGGGGCAAGGAGAGTTAGTAAGGTTGGGTGGGTGGCACAAGTGGCAGAATATAAGGTCAAGAGCATGACCCTCGATGTGGGAAGGTGAGTCGTCCACTGAGAGAGACCAAATGAAGTTGTTAGAGAGAGAAGTTAAGAGGTGGCAGGAGAAGCAGAGTTGTCAATGGGGATGTTGAAGTCACCTAAAATGAGAGCAGGTGTGTCGCTGGAGAGAAAGTATGGAAGCCAGGCAGTAAAGTGATCCAAGAAAGTAGAGTAGGGACCAGGGGGGGGGGCGATATATGACAGCAACACGCAGAGAGATTGGAGAAAACAAACAGATGCTGTGGACTAGTGATGGGCGAATTTGCCCCATTTCGCTTCGCCGAAAAATTCACGGATTTCGCACGAAATTCGCGAAATGGCGAAAAATTTGCGAAACGGCGCCAGCGTCTCGTTTTTGACGTCCATTTTTTCAAAAAAATTTTTTTTGACGCCGTCGAATTTTTGACGCGAATTTTCGCGGGAGTTTCGCGAATTTATTCGCTGGCGGCGAATCGCGCAAATTCGCCGCGAATTCGCGCCTGGCGAATAAATTCACCCATCACTACTGTGGACTTCAAAATAAGTAAAGGAGAGAGAAGTTGGTGTCGTTAGATTTTGAAACCTACATTTGGGGGAGAGAAGAAATCCCACCCCACCGCCGTGACGGCCATCAGGTCTAAGGGTGTGACTAAGTGAGAAGCCTCCATAGCAGAGGGCAGTGGGACAGAGCCATGTTTCAATGATAGCCAGAAGGTGTAGAGATTTGGATATAAAGAGATTATGGACTGTGAGTTTATTACAGATTGATTGTTCATTCCAGAGGCACATGAGAAAGGCAGAGAGGGTGATGGATTGATGTGAAGAAGGTTTGCAGGTTATACTGCTGGTTTGGATTGGACAGACTAGACCAAGACTGACAGTTGATGTTTGTTATGTTGCAACCCACACTGTACTCTGCCCCATAGGTTTTTATTACTCCCTTTTATTTCAGTATCTGTTCATGTTGGTAGAGGTGAACTATCCTGAATTGGGATAATCATTATTAATAATAATAATGGGATTATGGACCTGGCCAGTATATAGTCATGGCCTGCCCCCAAATACCCCTTGCAAAATAAAACTGCATGTATTTTTTTTAATAATAAAGAATAAGTAAAAGTCTATGGAAATAATGCAGAATGAATGGGAAAGGTCAGGCTAAGGGACAGATTTATCAAAATGTGAGATTAGCGTTTACCACAGAAAAACTCCCCCACGTTCTTCTCATTCCTACGGGATTTTTAGATGCATATTTAACAAATAGTGGACTCTATGGGGCACATTTACTAAGCTATTCGAAGAATTTCGAAGTATTTTTTTGGGTACTTCGACCATCGACTACGACTTCGTTCCGAACGGTTCGAACTAAAAATCGTTCGACTATTTGACCATTCCATAGTCGAGGTACTGTCTCTTTAAAAAAAAACTTAGACTACCTACTTCGGCAGTTTAAACCTACCGAGGTACAATGTTAGCCTATGGGGACCTTCCCATCAGTTTTCCAAGGTTTTTTTGATCAAAGAAAAATCCTTTGATCGATCGATTAAAATCCTTCGAATCGTTCAATTCGAAGGATTTCACCGATTTCACACGATTTTTACTTCGATCGATCGTAGTATTTGCGGTAAATCATTCGAATTCCTCGATATTCGACCCTTAGTAAATGTGCCCCTGACTGTCACCCATTGATAAATACGATTCTAAAAATCCCCTAGGAATGAATAGAATGTGGGGGAGTTTTTCTGTGGTAAACGCTAATCTCACATTTTGATAAATCTGTCCCTTTTGATCAATCTATCCCTAAGTCAGATCTAAGTTTAAGTACATTCAGAGCATGTTGCTTGCCCCTCAACATTTGGAAAATAGAAATAGAAAGAGGGACAAAAAGTTGTGACCTTTTATGACCACGCCCATTTTGTTGCCACACCCCCTAATTACCATGTTCCTTTTATAAAATTTGGCAGGTTATGAAAGTTTGAACGCATTTCTGTGTTCAGTGCAGGAGATCAAAGAGAAAGTCAGGACATTTCAGTAACAATCCAGGACTGCGGGTTGAGCTGTCAAAAACGGGACTGTCTTGCGGAAAAATGGGACAGTTGGGAGGTATGATATTGATATCTGCATTTGTGACCCTTTAAGGTGAATTGACCATCATAAATACATATCTACTGGATTTCTTAGCATCTCCATGAAACACATCAAAGAGATTTTTGGAGGTCCCTTTCTAAAATGGAAAATCCCTTCATCATAAAGCAGTACCCATTGGGGCATATTTACTAAAGGGTGAAAGTGTAAATTTGGAGTAGTTGCACCAAAAATGGAGATTCCCCTCAACAGCGCCGATATACTAACAACAGAATACACCAATGGGCCTGCTAATTAAACCTTACATTGTTCTGGTCTGGTTTTTAGGGGAAAACTCAAATTTTTAGATATTTATTGATACCCCAAAGCTGCTAAAAACCCGAATCTGAAAATACTCCATATGAAACCTGTTGAGGTCATATGATGGTCTGAAAAAGTTGGGGTTTTGTGATCCGAGAGTCAGCGTTTTTGTCGAGATTTTTCCTGCACCGACTTTTTCATGCAGATTTTTTGATAAAAGAGTTAAATTCTTGGATGGGAGTTAGGTTTTTTAACCTAGGACTTTTAATAATAAATTAGAAAAAGTTGAGTTTTAGTTTTATTGTTATGGCTACTTTTTATTACTCATCTTTCAGTTTCATTGATATTTCAGTTTATGGACCCAATATAAAAATATAGGCTACAATCTTAATTTTTATGCTTCTTAAAGTGTATTATAGCCCAATAATAGACATTGCTGGAGTTCCCACTGAGGCAAAACAACACTTAGGGGCAGATTTATCAAGGGTCGAATTTCAAATTCATTTTAATTTTTCCAAATCCCATGAACTCTAAATTCGAAAATCGGAATTGATTATAAAAATCGAAATTTTTTTAAACTCGGGTGAATGGGATCGAAAACTTTAATTAAATTTGAATTGAATTTGAATCCCTAGGGCCCACGATCGGATCAACCCGATATTGCCCACCTCAAGGGCATTTTGGGGAGAGATCTGCTCATTTGGCGACATAGGTGTGATTCCTGCTTTGTTCCCTGTGTTCTCTGCTCCAGTTTCCCATTACCTGCACTCTGTTGGATCTCTTGGTAATTGACCTCGGCTTGTTTACTGGACTACTCTCTGCCCTCAGCCTGCCTCCGACCTTGGCCACCCATATGGACTTGTTATTGCCATCAGCCTGCCCCCAACCTCTGTATGATTCTCGGACTTGCCTTTATTGTTGCCTGCCCTTGACCACCGGCCTGGTGTAAGAACTTAGATTATTTTTTATCTTTTGTTCATCTGTTATATTGCCATAATTTTCATTATTAAAATATTCTTCTGCATAACATGTTTCCGGCCTATCAAAACCTCAAATACCCGCTGTACTTGTGTTATACAGCAGCAAGGCTCCTAACTACCAGCCACTCACCTGTGATCAGTCTTGACAGAATGATCAAGCCATTTAACCAGGAGCCTGCTGGTGACACCTCTGCTGTGCAGTCTGAACTACAACAATCTGCAGAATGGCTTTCCTCCATTAAGAGGTATGAGTGTGAAGATGATTCCTTTCATGATCTACTTGATTTATGCAAGAAGTTTTCTATGGTTCCATTTGTCAAAGAAGCCACTAATAATATGAAAAGCAAGTTAATTATTCTGTTTCTTTTGGGAGGCAAAGCCTTGGAGTGGGCTGAGGCTTGTATTGATGAAGAAGCTCATTTTTTAGAGGACCCCTGTTCCTTTCTATCTTTTCTAAAGGCAACATTCACCGGAGATTTGTGGCCAGTTGCTTCCAATTTATTTTCTTCCAAGGAATCTTCTTCTGTTAAACACACCAAGCCTTTCCAGCTCACCCCTCCTGTTCCAAGGTTTTCTAATTTTTGCTCCAGTACCTGTCAACCTGTTACTACCTTTTCCTATGAAGATTGTTCATCTGTTATATTGCCATCATTTTCATTATTAAAATATTCTTCTGCATAACATGTTTCCGGCCTACCAAAAACCTCAAATACCCGCAGTACTCGTGTTATACAGCAGGCTCCTAACTACCAGCCACTCACCTGTGATCAGTCTTGACACCAGCTGATCCAGAGGAAGGTGAAACCCCCTTCTGCAGCCTTTCCCATTTCACTTGGGGGTAGGGTTGCCACCTTTTCTGGAAAAAAATACCGGCCTTCCTATATATTTATATTTCCTAGTCACCCATGGCAGCAATTCACCAATGGGTTAAATCCTCTCACCAGGCCAATGGACAGGATCCTCCCCAAGCAAATTAAAAGCGCCCGCCCCTTATACTCACTGTCTTTTTTTTCCTGTCCACGGGCTGATGGTGCAGGTGGATGATTCCCAGCAGTAAGGGGGCTCTCTGCTCTCTCTCTCTCTCTGTTCCCCCTTACAGAAGCTGAAGTCCCAATAGCTCCCCCGGAGTTGGGGTTAGCAAGGGAGGGACCAGGCGGTTGCATAGAGGCATCCAGGGTCCAGCCGTACCTCCCATAGTATGCGGGTCAGGGAGGCAAAGGAGGTGTGGCGCCGAAACTGGAAGCGACGTCACAAAAGCCGCGATAACTTCCTATGCTAGGCTGCATGCGGAGCGTTGGATGGGCGGAAGTACGTCAGGCGCCATTTTGGATACTGGCAGCATAGCGAACCGGAAGTGGGGGTTTTCGCGCCTGAGATGCGCCAAATAGTATTTTACTGCACTTCAGGCAGGCAGGGACGCCCTTCTTATGAAATTTTTTTCCCTACTTGTGACGCTGTGTCCTGCAGGAGCCTGTTTATTCTGCTAATACAGGTATGTGCAGTAAGGTTATTCTGCCAGGAGATTTTTTTGTCTGGGGTGTGGACTAAAAGATATGTTCTTGTGCAGCACCTCTATGGAGTCGGGAATGGGTGAGACATGTTCTAGTGCCTGTGTGCTAAGAGAGAGAGAAAGAATTGTGCAGGAAGTTAATGTTGTTTGTTTTTTCTATATAATTACACAGCCTTCCTGCCACTGAAAAGAAAGACAAAACGCCAGAAAAGGCTACGTCAGTTCAAGCTCAAGGAGAACCAGGAGCATCAACTTCTCTTGAAAATCAAACTTTTGCTGAATCTATGGCTGCGGTCATTAAGCAGGCGGTGGTGCAAGGTTTTCAGGAAGTAGCAACTTCTAAAAAGAGAACGAGACATGGTTACTCCAGACAAACAGACTCCCTTTCTGAAGTTTCAGAGGGAGAACTTTCGGAAGGATCAGAATTAGATTCTCCTTTAGGTTCTGAAGAGGGGGAGATTGACATGGAGGAAGACTCCAATTTTGATCTTGCAGTGATCGATCCTCTGATAAAAGCAGTTAGGCAGACACTGACTTTCCTCATGGAACCTTCCAAATTATCTTCAGCTGACAAGCTGTTCCCTTCTCTGAAAAATAAGTCAATATGTTTTCCAGTTCACGCCTCAATAAAAGATATTATTATGGCAGAATGGAAAAAAACAGAGAAAAGACCCCAGACTGCAGGAAAATTTCTTAAGAAATATCCCTTTGCGGAAGAGGATTCGGAATTTTGGGATTCATCCCCAAAGGTGGATGCAGCGATTGTAAGACTAGCCAGAAAGACCACCTTACTGGTGGATGATGCGGCAGTTTTCAGACAACCGATGGAGAAAAAGATTGAATTTAATCTTATAAAATCTTTTGGTGCAGCCTGTAGACCGGCAGTAGCTCTCACATCAGAGGTAGAAGAAGCAATCTCGTCTAATGTAAAGAGACCTAAGTTGTTGGAAATGTTGACTGTAAATTGGCGGTTGATTTTATGTCAGAAGCCTCTATTGATCTAGTTCACTTTATGGCAAGATCCATGGCACTATCTGTGGCAGCAAGGAGAGCTTTGTGGCTTAAACATTGGGCAGCAGAAGCAGCCTCGAAATCCAACTTATGCCAACTGCCATTTGAAGAAGAAATGTTGTTTGGAGAGAGATTGGATACGATCATCAAAAAGGTATCTGGAGGAAAAAGTGTGTTCCTTCCTCAGGAAGGTAGAAATAGAGGATGAGGTTTGATACATCATTTCACAGAGAGAAGGAGAGATTGTTTAGAACATCCAAACAATATAAGCCAGGGAAAGAATTTAACAGACAGTCGTCATGGAGATGGGGCCGTCAAAACTCAAGAGGCAATTTCAGGAGATCTAGAGGTTTCTCCACCTCAGGCTCAACGGTTCAGCAGCGATGAGGGTGTCTTGGCTCAGACAAAAGTAGGTGGCAGATTGGCGATATTCGCTCAAGTCTGGGCCAAAAACATACAAGATCGCTGGGTATGTGATACAATAGAAAGAGGGTTTTTGTTTAGAGTTTTCAAAATTTCCCAAAGAAGATTATTTTCTAAGTTCATCTTTACAGGAGTCAGAAGAAGCGCAAAGTCTGTTCCAGGAGTACATGGATCAGCTATTTGCAATAGAATCCGTTCCTCCTTTCGAAAGAAGAAAGGGGTTTTATTCAAGGTTGTTCCTAGTAAAGAAGGCTTCAGGCGCTATGAGGTCAGTACTAGACATGAGAAGTCTAAACAAATTCCTACAAAAAAAGAAATTCAAGATGGAATCCCTAGCATCAGTGATACAGGCGATTTCAGTTGGGCATTGGCTCACCAACATCGACTTGAAGGATGCCTATTTTCATGTGCCAATTTTTCAAGACCACAGGAAGTATCTGAGGTTCGAAGTGGGAGGGGTACATGTGCAATTTAGATGTCTCCCATTTGGCCTGTCGCAATCCCCGAGGGTGTTCACCATGATTTTGGTGACATTAATAGTCGAATTGAGGAAGGAAGGAATTTCAGTCTTTCATTACTTGGACGATATTCTGGTAACGGCAAGAACAAAAAGAGAGGCAGAGGTTCAAACAACAAGGGTGTTGGAATTGCTACAGCTACACGGCTGGATAGTAATTTGGAAAAGAGCAGTCTAGTTCCATCAAAGTCTCTCGTTTTTTTAGGGGCTCTCTTCCAGACACAAAAGAATTTAGTAAGTCTTCCTCTTCTAAAACAAAGGAAAATTATTCAAGCGATAGAAGACTTCAGAAGTCAGGAAGTAGTCTCAGTGCGCCATTGTTTGAAAATCATGGGATTGATGTCCTCAACGATTCAGATCGTAAAATGGTCGAGGTGGCATTCAAGACCATTACAAAATTTTGTGCTCTGGAAAGTAAAAAACCCTCAAGAAAACCTACGGAAAAAATTGACTGTCTCAGGAATTAAAGAACGTTCTAAGTTGGTGGTGTGTTCCAGAGAATTTAGGAAAAGGTACCCCCCTAGAGGAGCCAGACTGGATAACCGTTACAACAGACGCGTCAGGAGTCGGCTGGGGAGCTTACATAGGAGATTTGTGCGTACAAGGTTCTTGGGAGTTAAGTCACATCTCCTCAAATGTCATAGAGCTAAGAGCAATAAAAGAAGCTCTATTAGCCTTGGCAGACCATCTGAAAGGAAGAAGTGTAAAGGTGTTTTCCGACAATACCACAGCAGTGGCCTATGTGCAGAAGCAGGGAGGTACAAGAAGTCTGGTTTTGTAAAACCAATTTTCCAGTGGGCAGAGTTATGCCTAGAAAATATCACTGCAGTACATCTTCCAGGGGTAGAAAACCAAAAAGCAGATTTTCTAAGTCGAAGTTTCGAGGATCCAGGAGAGTGGAGTCTTCACGAAAATATTTTTCAAGATCTGGTAGATACTTGGGGAGTACCAGAGATAGATGCCATGGCTACCATTCACAACAGGAAGTGCAGAAGGTTTTTTTACAGATTCCCATGTGCAGAGGCATAAACCATAGATGGTCTAAGGCAGGACTGGTCGAGAGAGTTATTCTTTGTGTTTCCTCCAATTCCCCTGGTCTGGAAAGTCCTAAAGAGGATTGAACGGGAAAAGGCCAATGCTATAGATGGCACCATAATGGCCAAGAAGACCTTGGTTTCCTCTACTACACAAACTGTCCTTGGGACAGCCCAGGCAGATTCCGAGGTTTCCAGGTTGGTTGACTCAGGGAATATTTCAGTTTCACAAGGAAGATCACCTTTGCTTGATGGCCTGGAGGTTGAGAGGAGGAGACTGAGAAAACTAGTGTTCAAGGAGAAGTTGGTGGATTTTCTGTTGAATGCAAGGAAAAAATCTACATCTACACAATACTATAAAATCTGGGTGACGTTTGTGAGATCTATGGTGGCAGAGGGGCGAGACCCAGGTTGTCCTACAGCATCCATGGTGGTTGATTTTTTGTTCGCTGGTTATGAGAGAGGCCTCCATTTAATTACCCTCAAGGTGCAAGTTTCAGCTATTTCAGCACTCTCAGGGAAAACATGGGCAGTGGATCCTTTGGTCCTGAGATTCTTCAATGCCTTTAAGAGGGTAAAACCATGTATCCGAAGTTTTTCACCTCCCTGGGACCATCCGTTTGTCCTAGACAGTTTGACAAAGCCACCTTTTGAGCCTTTAGAAGACGTTTCCTTATGGAATCTTACACTTAAAGTCGCTTTTCTAGTTGGTGTTAGTGATGGGCGAATTTGCGCCGTTTCGCTTCACAGAAAAATTTGCGAATTTCGTGCGAAATTTGCGAAACGGCGAAAAAATTGCGAAACTGCGCCAACGTCTCGTTTTTGACGCCGGCGCCCGTTTTTGACGCCGGCGTCCATTTTTTCGAAAAAAATTTTTTGACGCCGGCGAATTTTTGCTGCGAATTTTTGCTGCGAATTTTCGCGAGCGTTTTGTGAATTTATTCGCTGGTGGCGAATAGTGAAATTTGCAGCGAATTCGCACCTGGCGAATAAATTCGCCCATCACTAGTTGCCATGACGTCAGCATGCAGAGTGGGTGAGCTGGCAGCATTATCAGCTCTAGAGCCATTCACAGCAATTTACGAAGACAAGGTGGTTTTGAGACCCACTTTCAAATTTCTTCCTAAGGTGATATCTGACTTCCACATGGATTTAGGGCTATTCCACACGGGGAGATAGCGACGCGTTTGCGGTCGCGGCGACAAAGCGCCGCGACCCGCGCAGGCGACAGTTTTGTATGGGCGCCTATGTAAAAACGCCTGTGCTAACCACACGAGGCGATGCGCTTTTCAACAGTCGCCTGAAAATGCCTCGCCAGGCTTTTTCAGGCGACTGTTGAAAAGCGCATCGCCTCGTGTGGTTAGCACAGGCGTTTTTACATAGGCGCCCATACAAAACTGTCGCCTGCGCCGGTCGCGGCGACTGTCGCGGCGCTTTGCCGCCGCGACCGCAAACGCGTCGCTATCACCCCGTGTGGAATAGCCCTTAGAGGTTACACTTCCTTCATTTTGTCCTTCGCCAAAGTCAGAAAAAGAGAGACAATGGCATAAACTGGATTTGGTCAGAGCCCTCACAATATACCTGGGGAGAACAAAAGCATCGAGAAAGTCGGATCATTTGGTTGTGATTCCTGGTGGCTTCAGAAAGGGGAAAACTCCATCTAAGAGGACGTTGAGTTCTTGGATAGTGGCAGCAATTGCAAAGACGTACAATGCAGCTGGCAGGAAGGTTTCCTGGGGGTTGAAAGCCAATTCCACCCGATCTCTAACAAGTTCCTGGGCGATGGAGGCCAAAGCATCGCCAGAAGTGATTTGCAAGGCGGCAAGATGGTCCTCCATCAATACATTTATTAAGCATTATAGATTGGATGTTCTTTCCTCCCAGGAAGCAAGATTTGGGAGAAAGATTTTGCAGTCTGTTGTGAATATAACTAAATAAAGTGTGTTATGTTACTGCATTATGTGTCAAGTCCCTCCCTGTAGCTTTGGTAGTTCCCATTGGTGAATCGCTGCCATGGGTGACTAGGAAAACAGGAAATCTTTTATTACTTACCGTAATTTCTGTTTCCTGGTCACTTTCCATGGCAGCATTCACCAAAGACTACCCACCCTTTTTTCGTGAGCTGTTCAACTAAGACAGTGAGTATAAGTGGACGGGCGCTTTTAATTTGCTTGGGGAGGATCCTTTCCATTGGCCTGGTGAGATGATTTAACCCATTGGTGAATGCTGCCATGGAAAGTAACCAGGAAACAGATATTACGGTAAGTAATAAAAAATTTCCTGTTTTTTCCCTATTAATAACATTGGGATCAGCCATCATTTTTACTGGCCAGGCCAGTAAAATACCGGCCAGGTGGCAACCCAACTTGGGGGTGGTAAATTCCTACCTGACTCCTTGCATATTAGTCATGTTTCAGAATTTCTTCCTAAATAAAATTAATTAAAATTCCCTGCACCTCTCCCCACCCCCAACATAGTAAAGCTTATTTTTGGTGCCAGTTTCCTTTTAAGGTAGATTAGAATCCCTGACTTACCTGAGAGGTACATGTGATATGCCCCTAGAGAGTAATATATAAATATAAACCCATGGTTCTTTACTCATTATTAGACTTGTGTTCTCCCTTGTACCGATAAATAAGATATAGTCTGTGCCTCACTTCTCTGATCTGTCTGTGGCTGCACCAGGCTATGCCCAGGTCTTAAGTACCAACTGCCCACTTTCTGGGCTCAGTTTGAAGGCTAATTTGGGTGAGATAAAAATGCCTTTATGTTCAGCTAGATACACCTGGAAGGCCAGCTTGATAATGAAATTTGGGATGAACATTTATTTACTATTTTGCCTTTTATGTCTTGTATTTCCGACGTCGGGCATTGACCAATAGATAGACCATCAAGAGCAGCTTGGACTAAAAAGTCTGATAACCACTGCTATAGAGTTTCAGTGAGCTTGTTGAATAAGGCTATAGTGAATGGTCTTCAGTCATGTCTTAACCGGATACCTTTGATTACCTGTTTAAGACCTGCTCCTTTTGTTATATCCTTACTATCATTGAATTCAAGGAAGAGTGGAATGCCACCAAGCCTCCTTTTTATCAGTTCCAGGGAATGTTGAGCATGGCAAAGCTCTAGCATGAAAGAATATCTCCCAGTTTAGCATATCAGCCAAAACAATCTTGACAATCCCTCCAGGAATTAATACATAAACTCTATGTTGTGAATGAAACCAAGATTTCAGTTTATAATTTGGATGCCAAATTAGCCATAATCTGGGGCTAGGTTTCTTTTGCTTTCACTTCTTCTGCCAGATCCAGAAATGTATTTATCTGGAAGCAAGACAAGAAGCCAGCTAACATGTGACTATAAGCAGAAAAACTAATAACCAGAACAAACTGATCAGAGGTTTTCTGCGGATTTACAACCACAGGAACTTACCTTAGATAATTAAAGATAATTATTTAATTGACAAGTAACTCTAACCTGTCAAGGATTAGGTAGGGGGAGCTGTGGAGACTGAAGGGAAAGGGCGAGTCCTTGAGGCAGGAGCTGTATGTGCCTAGGGAACACTTGAAGGGAAAGCAGGAACAGGTTGATGAGTGCAAAGAGTCAGTCTGGATCAGGTGCAGAGCAGGACGGAGTGGGCGAAGATCAGGACTGGACTAAGCAGGAAGAAAAGGGCGACGACTCAACAGGAACAGACTGGACGGGGCAGGAGTGGAGTCTCCTAGGGAATACCTTACTCCTGATCCTGCCGGCAATGATGTATTATCTTAAAGGTCCCCATAGACGCGACGATTCTTCTTTGGTGAACGACCGATTTCAGTGCAATCCGACCAATCCATCAAATTATCGTGCTGTTGTGGGATTTGAACGATCGTACATCTCACGATTTGTCGGCCGACATCTGTCAGGAAATTGATCGGCCAGGTCAAAAAATCTTTGTCGGTCCCAGTGCAATCTATCTACTGTATGTTTGCAGGGCCAAGCAGCTCCCCTTCAGTTTTCCTGGCAATATTGCCTGAAATGATCTTTTTAGTTGTTGGACACATCGTACATTTAAACGATCATTTCGAGATAATAGTGGTCTCACGATAACGATTGGATCTTTTAAAAATCTTTACATCTATGGTCAGCTTTAGGGATAGTGTAGAAATCTTTCAGTTTATCTCAAGGTTGATGGAATTCCATGGCTTCACTGTCAATGTCGACACTAGAATTTAATTTTGTTGTATGAAATTAAAATGTTTGCCTTTGTGGCTAACATTTGTCCAATCTAGATAAAGGTATTTGAAGACTTTCCACTTTGTGTTGAGTTGTAGCAGCTTTGGAATTGGAAATGCCAAGTTAATGTTTAATCAGTTCCAGTCTTGGTTCTATCAGTAAAGGAGGAAACCGTTTAGTATTAACAGAATAGTATCTGTCAACCTGAAGACTCAGCAGCTTGAAACACTGGGTGTGTATATATATATATACACGCCAAAAGAGTAAGAGTGATACACCTGTTTTTTTCCACTATGCATACTGCCTTCTGTTGTTGCAGAACTGCTCTGATCTTGCTCTATGTCCTTCCCTTCCATTGGTATGAGCAGCAAACAGAAGCCTGTACTGGAGTAATACTGAGGAGATAACTGGAAATTAGACACCCATTAAACAGGAGGATATCACTCTTCCAAACATTGTTAACCTTATCCAAACATGAGAAGTGCCTAAAGGTGGCCATAGATGCAAAGATCCGCTCGTTTGGCGACAATCTTCCACTGTCCTGCAAAACTCCTCTTCTGCACCGCTCTGTGCTGCTCATTTTTTAATGGTGCTTTTAACTTATTCTGCCTTACTTGATTATGTGTGGCCCTTGCCTGCCTTCCCTGCACAAACAGAATGATCTGTGTCAGGACTTCTTGCAAGATTAACCTTTTAACCCCCAGAACTGGAGTAGATCTTTAGTTCAGGAAAAGTCAAACAGGCAGTAAAGGGACATGCATATGTAGTGCTATAGTAAACCGAGTGGCGCCATCTCAACAATAAGCTTATGGTGTGTTGTGGAACTGTAATAAAGTGCTATGCACAATAATTGGGCGCCAGTGGTTCTTTATGCTTAACCAGAGAACTTGGTTTATTTACAGAACAATCCACATAAGAACATAGAGCACAGAGGATAGCATATACTCACAAGCACCAATGATCAGTTTAGACCCTGCAGGCAAGTGAACATGTACAACAACAGTGAAGCAGCAATTGAAGGTACAATTCTAAGTCTGTGCACTAAGTCCCTACTTCTGGGCAATAAGTACCCGGGATCTTAATCCCTCTGATTCTCTTCGTCGGAGCCTTAGACTGTTCAACTAAATAACCTGTCACTCCTAGAGTGACCTATTACAGAGTATAGCTTATCCTTTAATAGGCCTAATGTACCTAGGTTCCACTCCCCATTCCCTTCCTGCTAAAGCAAAATGGACCCTGATCACATGGTTACCCAGACCTTTATAATATGACACAGTGCCATCTACTGGTCACTGATTGAACTCCAAGGGCATAGCTTAAGGCAAAATAATGAAATAGGTTCCCCATTAGGACCCATTTAGGTGTCTATAACACTGAGGATTTGCCTGCCAGTTTTATTAAGGGTGGCTGTTTTACCAGATCCCTACACACATATAATCAATTAAGAGGGAATGAGTTAAACGCACCATCTGAAATACAAACAAACCTGAGCAGTGCGGGAGAGGAGATTTTGAGAAAGAGGAGGCTTTTATTTTTTGCAGGAGTGGGTGTAAGATAACAGAGGCTGAAAGCAGTAGTACTTGCCACCCTACAGGAAGTAGTGTCCATATGAGGAAGCGTTTTTTAAAAAAATATCTCTTATTTATTTGTGGGTTTTTCAACAAACAT
The DNA here is from genome assembly GCA_038501925.1 of Xenopus petersii. Classification (NCBI taxonomy): domain Eukaryota; kingdom Metazoa; phylum Chordata; class Amphibia; order Anura; family Pipidae; genus Xenopus; species Xenopus petersii. The sequence goes on along the minus strand of CM076684.1, from coordinate 6,590,201 downwards.
CACGTTTTTTTTTATCTTTATAACAATTTCATTATCTAATAACAATCTACAATAAACGTCAAAATAATCAAAGTAAAATAATGTTAAGTTAAACCGTGAGTATAGTAACCTGTAAATAATATATGGACTGTAAATTGTGAACCAGATAACAAAAAAATAAAGAAACAAATTTCTTGTGCTGGAATAAGTCTCATGTTTAATAAAATGAAGGGCTAAGTGGCTTAGTATGTTTTTCAAACCAAGCAATACATCGAGACATAAACTGGTACACCCAAAGGATCCAACACCAAAAGAAAAACAAAGCAATGTGGTATATGGAGTCCAGTGTAGCGAGGAGTGCACAGATCTATACATTGGGGAGGCAAAACAACTGCTCTCCAAGCAAATGGCTCAGCATAGGAGGGAGAACTCTACAGGGCAATACTATTTCTACACCTAAAGGACAAGAGACACTCCTTTGAAGACAGCAAGGTCCAAATATTGGATAAAGAAGACGCTGGTTTGAACGAGGTGTGAAATAGGCAATTCATGTCAAGGTGGAGAAACCATCCCAGAACAGAGGAGGGGGCCTTCGACACCACCTGTCTGCTACATGAGTTGCATGGTACCTTGGTATTCGTATTACAGTAACTACACAGCATGCACACCTCTGTGATTTCCAACTGTCACCTCTCTGAAGAGTTACAATGTGCCATTGTGATTGGATTAATGGAAGAGTTTAAATGCAGAGGATTACCCGTACCCGTCAGTTGTACTGAAGAAGCTGCCCGGATGAGTACTGAAATTCTTCAATGATTACACAGCAAGTCCAGTTGCTCTAGATTCACTTCTTCTAGATATACCATGACCTGTTTGAATGAAAATCTTCCTAGTCATTTATTGAAGATGTTTCCCTAGCTTCTTCATTTCAACGGAAGCAGACAGGTGGTGTTGAAGGGATGGTTTCTCTACCTTATCATGCATTGCCTATTTAACACCTTGTCCAAAGCAGTGTAAACAAAATCCAGAAGCATACCAAAAAAATAGTTGCTCTGTTAAAATAGGTGATTTGTTTATTACAAAGCAATGTTTCAGACCCCTCAAGGTTTGATAAAGGGCGCGGATGGGTCGAAAACTATGCCTTGTTTGTGAAATGCTTCTGGGCTAAATAAATCACCTATTTTCATGCAGCAACTATTTTTTGGTGTGCTTCTGGATTTTGTCTTTACTGACTTTTGAAGGGGATTTCTGGTTGAGCACCCACCACTTTCAACAAGTGGAAACGTCACAGGTAGAGCACTCTATTATCGTGCAGCAGTATTTGTTTAAACCAATGGTCTTCTCTTGTAAAAAATATGAACATTGTTCTCTTCAAGGATCAGTTGTATCAGCTCCCAAATGTACAGATATGTGAGCTCCTCACTACACTGGACTGTGTATAGCACTTCGCTTTGCTTTTCAAAGAAATCTGGTGTACACAGGGGGACCTTGAAAACCATCTGTCTGCTACATACTATGTTGTTCTAACTTCTTTATCTTGGTGGTTTCACAAAACTTCACATCTCCATTCATGGAACTCTCACAAGTAACATTGGCCTCTCTGAGTTGAATGATACACATTATTCGCACCTCTGTGAGTTTCACTCATAATTTATTATTATAGTAATTATTATTAATAGTGACACACAATTAGCAAATCCTTGTTTGTAACTGAGCAAAACAGTACAACCCCACATTGGGCGTACCCTCCCTGAAATCAAGGCACATTATGTAAGGAAATACATATTAATGAAGGTGCAACATTCAGGAACTTCTCAAAGATAGGGTTTTTTCTTCTTGGTAACTATCAGCAGATTCGTTATTTAGCAATCACTGCCTTTCACGAGTTCCATCACTGAGAATGTTCTTCCTTTAGTCTTAGAAGTTCTGCTTCATTTGTAGCTGAAGTGTTACTTTCCAGCCCAGAAACCACACTGTTTTCAAAAAAGAATTAGAAAGAGGAATTATATAGATACTGCATTGGACCATGGGATTGCACATGGGAGGGCTGGCATTGTATGATTTGTAGGGGAAGGGGTTCAAAAAGAATAATGTTGCTCATTGTGGGTCTCATTTAAGTTAACTTCTAGTGTGTTATAGAATGGGTAATTATAAGAAATGTTTCAATTGCCCTTCATTTTTCTTTTTTTATAGTTTTTGAATTATTTGCCTTCTTCTGACTCTTTCCAACATTCAAATGGGGGTCACTGACCCCATATAAAACAAATGCTCTGTAAGGCTACACATGTATTGTTATTGATTGGTATTGTATTGCTATTTTTTATTACTCATCTTTCTATTCAGGCCTCTCCTATTCATATTCCAGTCTCTTATTCAAACCAATGTATGGTTGCTAAGGGAATTTGGACCCTAGCCACCAGATGGCTGAAATTGCAAACTGGAGAGCTGCTGAATAAAAAGCTAAATAACTTAAACCACAAATTATAAAATATTAAAACAAATTACAAATTGTCTCAGAATATCCCTCTCTACGTCATACTAACAGTTGATTTAAAGGTGAGCAACCCCTTTAAAGGGTTAGTTAGTTGCATATTAATGGCCCTGGGCCTAACAGCAAACGCTTTCCAGATTTCTTTGCCAGTCCAACCCTAGATGTTGTTCTCTCCTGTAATCTCCCATGTTATCTGTTTTTCGCCTGGAGGACAAAAATACAGATCAACCCACTTGGGTGGCCAGATTGACCAAACCCTGGTCTGGTGACCTTACCAAATGAGTGGCCCTGCTGCTGATACCCAGCTTTAGACAAGGCTGAAACTTTAATGCAAAAGGGAACATTCTTCCTTGTGATATCAGGGTTACAGGTGAGTACGGTAAGTGGCTATGGTTGCCATCTACAATCACAATTCCTGCAGTTATTTTAGGTCCAAGTGTCATCTATTAACCAGACTCTTAATACTCACTTCTCTAAAGAGATGGAATGTGTAATTTTCCTTCTGAAAAACAGAAAATGTCCATAAATCCCAGAGCTAAACAGGTCCCGACTAATCATAGGAATGAACTGAACTTACCTTCTATAGAACATGACTATGAGTATAGCAGCAATGATGGTGGGAACAATCACTCCTATTGATGCCCATATGACAATGATATTGTTAAGGTTTTTAGATGGTGGCATTTCATTATCATCTTTATGCTGGCAAAACCCTGAAATAAAACACAGTTTAGATTAGAGATAAATGACCCCGATGGAACCAAAATACTCAGTGTCGGACTGGGACACCAGGGGCCAACCAAAAACCCTTAGACCAGGGGCCCACCCAAAAACCTTTAAACCAGGGGCCCACTCAAAGAATTTATTTTCTTCCTTTCCTCACTCAACCTCTATTCTCCTATTCTCTTTTCTTTACATGCTATAATCTATTATTCCATCTATTTAGCCTCTTTATTCTTATAGAAATAGGGAATGACCATGAAATAGGCCAAATGTTTAGAAGCAGGAGGCCCACTGACACCTGGGCCCACCGGGAGTTTTCCTGGTATCCCTGTGGTCCAGTCCGACACTGGAAATACTGAGACATTAGCAGGGCTTTCCTTAAATAAACTAGAGATCTCGTGAACAATCTATTTACTTGTCAATACATAATCAACAAAACACAGTCATTCAGGGGATGTTAAATGAATGGTGTCTAATGAATGTGCCTATTAAAAGAAAACCTAATTGGAAGCAACTTTGCAATATACATCCATTACAATTTGTCTATGGTTTTTAAGTTATTTGTATATTGTGTAAAGCTGTTAAAAACAGTGTGTGTCCCTTTTTATTACTTGCACTGGTGGTTCAGACTGTTGATACAACGTAAGACAAGGCAGCTGATTAACACACCTGTCTTTGCTGCTGGGGAACTAACTAAGGGGCAAATTCACTAAAATCCGAAGTTGCCTAAGGAGTAGCGTAAGTTTTCGAAGTTGCGCTAGCGTTAATTCACCAAGGGAAGCGATGTTTCACTAGCGATGGTTCATTTGCATACGGCGCGAAATTCAAAATTCAATGGAGGAACACGTATCTGCACTACAAATGCCTAGAAAACCTTCAGATCAGCAAATAAGAATTTTATTTTGCCCTACACATGTGCCCACTGTCTAGGTAAGTTGCCATGAGTCAGGAAATGTAGGGGGGAAGGAGGGGAGCCCCAAAAATATTTTCGATCTTTTTCAGCCTATCGCCCATCATGTAGAAAACACGCCAGCGTTTTTTGGGACTTAGAAAAAATTTAGACTTTTTTGAAACAATCCCTATCTACTCTATTGCGCTTCGCCTGGTCTGAGGTGGCGAAGGAAGTCTAGCGTAAAAGGTAGCGTTCAGTACACTGCGCAAGTTAGTGAATTTGCGTAGTTACGTCGCTATCGAAAATTCGCCTGGCGTAAGGATGCGAAGTAACACTAGCGAAACTACGCCAGCGTTCATTAGTGAATTTGCGCAGTAACGAAAATGCCAAACACTAGCGAATTAACGCTACCGTTCGGCGCTTCGGCACTTAGTGAATTTGCGCCTAAGACTTTTGCAAGTTAAGCAAATTCTGCTTTATGTAGCAATTACATTTACAAATAAATATAAAAGCACTGATTTTTTTTTTTTTTAAATAATGCATCTTGGACAATGCTTAGAATTATGTTTTCTTTTTTAGGTAAATTTGTATTTTTGGGGTTGACTTTCCCTTCATTTTGGTGAGTTTAAGTTTTATACTTGGACAAGTGATACATTAGTTTGATTGCTGAGTCTTGAGTGCATTTCTAACAGTGACTAAACTGTATGTTCTTGCAGCAACTACAATATTTGACAGAGAAATGACAAGGTTAATGTGACTTTGTCAGGAAGTGGTAAAGAATCTCATTGAAGCCTGTCTAATGTGCGATAAAAAAGAAAGGGGAAGAACTGCTTATGTCCTGTATCTACAGAAAGTTGGAGAGAGACCTGTTGACCTATTTTTACAAATTTGAAATGGAGTCTATGGGAGAAGGCCTTTCTGTAATTTGGAGTTTTGTGGATAACGGGTTTCCAAATAACAGTTTCGACAGAGGGCAGTGAATAAGGAAAGTATGGTGTATGTGGCAGGGTGCACTGAATAACACAAATATATATATACACTATAAAGAGGTATAGGAACCTGTTATCCAGAATGCTCAGGGCATGGGGTTTTCTGGATAATGGATCTTTCTGTAATTTGGATCTTCATACCTTAAATAAACTAAAAAATCATGTAAACATTAATAACCCCAATAAGCTGGTTTTTGCTTCCAATAAAGATTAATTATATCTTAGTTGGGATCAAGTACAAGCGACTGTTTTATTATTACACAGAAAAAGGAAATCATTTTTAAAAATTAAAAATGGGTTTCCAGGTAATGGATCCTATACCAGTATTACATGCAGTGACTTTATTTACTACCTATAAATACAGTACTGTGGCTTCTTAGAGCAGGAGTTGTTTTCTCGATCCAAACTGACCAATGCATCCCATATTTGTATGACCAATTCTGATTTTTAAAGTTAGTGTTTTGGTCAAGGTCCTAAATCTTCTGTCCGTCCTGATAGACAGGGAGCTCATTGGCTGATAGACAGGAACAGGGTTGGACTGGGGGGCCCGGGGGCCCACCGGGACTGCTGTACAGGGCCCTCCTCTGGCCCCCCTACTGTGACGTGAAGGCTCCCCTCGGCACGCTTGCCCAGGCGGAGCACGGCGCGCATGAGAAAACGGCGCTGCAATGCGCCGGAAAAAAAATATTTTTTTAAAAAAACTGTCGGGAGAGGGGGCCTGGCTCGGCCCACTAGGGTCAAGGCCCACCGGGTTTTTTCCTGGTGTCCTGCCGGGCCAGTCCGACACTGGACAGGAAGCTCATTGGCTGATAGACAGGGAGCTCATTGGCTGATAGACAGGGAGCTCATTGGCTGATAGACAGGGAGCTCATTGGCTGATAGACAGAGAGCTCATTGGCTGATAGACTAATCCACAATAAGGATTCTTCCTTCTAATTTGGGATACAGTGATGAGTTTAATAGTCTGTCCCTAATGTGGAGAATTAAAGGGGATGTGCACCTTTGAGATAATGTAGAGAGGGATATTCTGAGACAATTTGCAATTGGGTTTCTTTTTTATTTGTGGTTTTTGAGTTATTTAGCTTTTTATTCAGCAGCTCTCCAGTTTGCAATTTCAGCAATCGGGTTGCTAAGGTCCAATTTCCCCTAGCAATCATGCATTGATTTGAATAGGAGACTGGAATATGATTAGGAGGGGCCTGAATAGAAATACTGTATGTCTAATTAAAAGTAGTAATACAAATACATTTGTAGTCTTACAGAGCATTTGTTTTTTAGATGGGGTCAGTGACCCACATTTGAAAGCTGGACGGAGTTATTAAAAATCTGTAAAAAAATTAATCATGAAGACCAATTGAAAAAATTGCTTAGAACTGA